>OX465192.1:22502145-23716312 GCA_949987655.1 Polymixis flavicincta | reverse complement strand
CCGTAGTTGGCTAGCTCGCGCGGAGACGCGTCTTTCGACACCTCGCCCGTCCGTCTAGCGTATATAGCCACTTAGATACCTAAAATTTTTCTTTGTTCTATACAATTCGTAGCCATCAAATTCTACCTAAGCAAACCAAGTTTGCATAGAATCTATATAACTTTGCTTCCCGGTGAGGTAATTTGACGCTGTTTTCAGCTACTATATTCATAATTGGGCTACCTGAGACCATCCCAGCAAAAATAATTGACGAAACGCGAAAAAATTTTTCTTTTCGCCTATAGACATAGAAAATTCATTCAATTTTTGTATTAGAAACACATTTTTATTTTTAAATCAAAATTCTTCCATTAAAGTCCGTTTAAATTAGTTTCAATAGATACTTACCTGCCTTACCTGCATTCCGGTGCGCGTTGCGCGAGTCCGAGTCTTGTGGGGTAGACAGTAGTCCTGGTTTTGGTTAAATTTTCGGTAAAAATTCACGTTTTTCATTGGAAAATCAAAATTTTTGTTCAGCATAATTTTCAGTGACACCGTAGTTGGCTAGCTCGCGCGGAGACGCGTCTTTCGACACCTCGCCCGTCCGTCTAGCGTATATAGCCACTTAGATACCTAAAATTTTTCTTTGTTCTATACAATTCGTAGCCATCAAATTCTACCTAAGCAAACCAAGTTTGCATAGAATCTATATAACTTTGCTTCCCGGTGAGGTAATTTGACGCTGTTTTCAGCTACTATATTCATAATTGGGCTACCTGAGACCATCCCAGCAAAAATAATTGACGAAACGCGAAAAAATTTTTCTTTTCGCCTATAGACATAGAAAATTCATTCAATTTTTGTATTAGAAACACATTTTTATTTTTAAATCAAAATTCTTCCATTAAAGTCCGTTTAAATTAGTTTCAATAGATACTTACCTGCCTTACCTGCATTCCGGTGCGCGTTGCGCGAGTCCGAGTCTTGTGGGGTAGACAGTAGTCCTGGTTTTGGTTAAATTTTCGGTAAAAATTCACGTTTTTCATTGGAAAATCAAAATTTTTGTTCAGCATAATTTTCAGTGACACCGTAGTTGGCTAGCTCGCGCGGAGACGCGTCTTTCGACACCTCGCCCGTCCGTCTAGCGTATATAGCCACTTAGATACCTAAAATTTTTCTTTGTTCTATACAATTCGTAGCCATCAAATTCTACCTAAGCAAACCAAGTTTGCATAGAATCTATATAACTTTGCTTCCCGGTGAGGTAATTTGACGCTGTTTTCAGCTACTATATTCATAATTGGGCTACCTGAGACCATCCCAGCAAAAATAATTGACGAAACGCGAAAAAATTTTGCCCGCCCACCCACCCTGTGTCTACTAGCAAGGTGGACGAATCTGGTCTTTAGCAAAGGGTTTTTTAATTTTAAGACTTTTAATTTCTAATTGTTAGTAGTTTATTGACTTGACGGTCGTTCGACCGTAAGACGACTTAATTGATTTTATTTTTACTGCATATTTGCTGCTTCTGTGCACCCCCCTATACAGGGACACAGAAATATAGCCAGTGACCTCTGACAGTGGTTTTATGAATCTCACCTTCACGAAAGACACCGCCATGTTTCGCACGCCGGCCAAGACGACTGCGAGCTCACCGGGCTCTAGGGCCTCGCCATCTGCAAAGGTCTCGGAGGTGAGTTCGGACGAGGGGAAGTCGCGACTGACACAGGCTGGCCCGTCGGTGAGGCGTAGCATTGGTGAGTGGGAGGCCGATAGACCATCTGCACGTCCACTTAAAACACCAACGCCTCCGAAGAAAGCATCACAGAATACTCCTCCTAAGCTTAGGTCCAAACTAACGCTTACCCATCAGAGCAAGTCCGATGGACCACAGCAGGTAAGGACCGAAGAGAGCTCGCCTCAACCCGTGAGGTACTTAAATCGTACCACGGAGGCCAAGGCGTGTCTTCAGAAGGCGAAACTGCAACTCTTGAGCTCCAGGAATCTCAAAAAGGAAATCAAGGATGAGATTACGAAAGCAGTTGAGCGACTATACCAATTGGTAAAAGAGGCGGAGGGTGAAAAAGGAAGGGGACTTCAAGTTGCAGAAAAAGCAGAAACCGTAATGGAGCCTGGACCGATCGTAGAGCAGCCGACGGAGCTCATGAAGAGCCTTGTGGAAGGCCTCCAGCAGCACAAGCAGGCGATGCTGGAGTGCCAGCAACACACACAGGCTCTGTCGGAGCAACTTCAGGTGGCCCCTCTCTTTGTTGCCGGCCAAGGCCCAAGTTTCGCCGAAATCGCCGCCGGCCCAAAGCAGAACATCCAAGGGCCTCTTCACTCAATAGTTGTATCATCTGTGAATGATCAGGACACGAGTGAAGAGGTCATTGAGAAGCTCAGGACGGCGGTCGATGCCCGAAACGAGGGCACAAGGGTCGAAAGGTTGCGCAAGGCGAGAGACCAGAAGGTGGTGGTCGGTTTTGGTACTCGAGAAGAGTTGACGAGGGTGACAGAACGCATCCGGAAAGCCGGCGGTCTAGTGGCGGAAGAGGTAAAAAACAAGGACCCGCTTATCATCGTCAGGGACGTCCTCTCCTGCCACTCGGATGTGGAGATCACGCAGTCCTTGCAGCGCCAAAACACCCATTTGTTCGGGGACATTCCTGCAGGTGATGTGAGGTTGGGGGTGAAATACCGTCGTAAGACGAGAAACCCCCACATGGTCCACATCATCCTGCAGGTGTCCCCGACCGTGTGGCAGCGGCTGACTACGGCGGGTCGTGTGCACATCGACCTACAGCGAGTGCGAGTGCAAGATCAGTCGCCACTGGTGCAGTGCACCCGCTGTTTGCACTTCGGCCACGGTCGAAAACTGTGCACACAACCCGCCGACCTCTGCATCCACTGTGGTGAGCCCCACATGCGTGCAGACTGTCCGTCGCGGCTGGCAGATGAGGCCCCAAAGTGCCACAATTGTCTTACAGCCAAGCTGGACCGCACGGATCACAACGCCTTCGACAGCGTGTGCCCCATTCGCGTCAAATGGGATGCTTTAGCACGACTGTCGGTGGCGTACTGCTAAGGTGCGGCCAGCTAATCTCTGTAATAAGAACCGCAGCGGTATTGATTATAAAATTAACATGCAGATACTCAAAGCGACAAACATTAGATCAATATTTTATAACTTAAGAGAAGCAAATTGGAACCAACTTCATAAGAAATTGGCCCAATTAATAGCTGAGTCTAAATTAAATTCACAAGAACTAGAAAAATGTAACAATAGCATGGAATTAATAAGTTTAATCATTTTAACAAACTTCATCAATACCGATATCATAACCAACATTTGTGACAAATTAACGGTACCGCTGTGGTCCAAAGAGCTCGTTGATGCGAGGAAGGTCAACATCATTAAAAGCCGCACACAATATTTTGCACCAGTCTGGACTGCGCAGATCGCCGAGCAGCATCTGAAAAAGAATGTAAAATGTTATTACAAAGCATTGGCAGCACAGTTCAAAACTTGGAAGTACCTAATTCAAAGGCAGGACAAAGTTAAAAATAGTAGAACATTTTTAATAGCCACTGTGAGTCTACTAGATTTGATAAAACGTGCATACCGGAAACTGAATATAAAATTATTAGGAATAAACAAGATTAGAAATAAGGTCAGATTATAAAAATTATGTCTATATGATATATTGTGTATATATTAGGATAGCCATAGCATAAAATAGTTGGTAAAGCAATAGGTATAATTTTATTGGAATAAGAATATGTAGATTAATAAGGAAAAATACAGAAAAATACAAAAATAAATATTATAGATACATAAGCTGATTAGTTATATTAGTTATGTAAGATGCAAGCTTCGAAAAACACCGATCACAAAAAAGTTAATCGTTTCATAGAAAATAAGATAGAGTGAGGCGAATACTACGTCCGGGAAATGATCTCTTCCTAAAACAGGATTGCATAAAATCATCAAACCAAAAGAACGGCATTAATCAGAAAAGTGTTTAACAAGGTCTCTGATCATGTCAGAGGGACACTGAGCAAGGGCAGGAGTGGGTTTTAGCCGGTAAGAGTCCGGCACTACCCAGACTGCGTCACAAGTGAGGCAGTCTGGGTGTCCATGAGGATTTCCCACTCCTGCCAAAACAAAAAAAAAAAAAAAAAAAAAAAAAAAACCTAACCTAACCTAACCTAACCTAACCTAACCTAACCTAACCTAACCTAACCTAACCTAACCTAACCTAACCTAACCTAACCTAACCTAACCTAACCTAACCTAACCTAACCTAACCTAACCTAACCTAACCTAACCTAACCTAACCTAACCTAACCTAACCTAACCTAACCTAACCTAACCTAACCTAACCTAACCTAACCTAACCTAACCTAACCTAACCTAACCTAACCTAACCTAACCTAACCTAACCTAACCTAACCTAACCTAACCTAACCTAACCTAACCTAACCTAACCTAACCTAACCTAACCTAACCTAACCTAACCTAACCTAACCTAACCTAACCTAACCTAACCTAACCTAACCTAACCTAACCTAACCTAACCTAACCTAACCTAACCTAACCTAACCTAACCTAACCTAACCTAACCTAACCTAACCTAACCTAACCTAACCTAACCTAACCTAACCTAACCTAACCTAACCTAACCTAACCTAACCTAACCTAACCTAACCTAACCTAACCTAACCTAACCTAACCTAACCTAACCTAACCTAACCTAACCTAACCTAACCTAACCTAACCTAACCTAACCTAACCTAACCTAACCTAACCTAACCTAACCTAACCTAACCTAACCTAACCTAACCTAACCTAACCTAACCTAACCTAACCTAACCTAACCTAACCTAACCTAACCTAACCTAACCTAACCTAACCTAACCTAACCTAACCTAACCTAACCTAACCTAACCAAACCTAACCTAACCTAACCTTTTTTTTGATGACGGGGGGAAATCCTCATGGATGTCCTCCGCCCCGGGGAGGGCGGAGGGGTCTGTCAGACTCTTACTGACTAAAACCACCCCGGTGTTCCGTCTCTCACTTACGCCGAGGATCACGGGAACTAGTAAGTCTTCCGCGATCCCCGGCTAGTGCCGGCCCGCCTATGCGGGCCACCTCGCGATAGGCGGGGAGTGAGGTGTTAAACTCCCCCCCACATCAAAGAGAGGCGCGCGTGGAACACTACGCGCCGCCATCTCGGGTCCTAAGAAGTAGGGGGCGACGGATTCCCCAGTCCGTCGCCCCTGGACCCATTTAGGGGGGCTGGAAGAGGGCGTTGTCCGCCCTCCGCCGACGCCCGGTGCGTCTGCTGCGGATCGGGTTAGCAGAAGCAATCTCCCGCTCCCTCTCCGCAGCCTCCTTCTGCGAGATGACTGTTTCGCAGAAGGACACCACCGCGTCCCAGGACTCCTCGCTGTCGACCATCGAGTCGACAACGGCCGGCAGCGATAGGTCACTGCCTACTCCTGAGATGAGGGCACGGCGCGGCTCCGTCCAAGCGGCACACTCTGCCAGCGTGTGCCACGCCGTGTCCTCCCGACAGTCGACGCAGTGGTGACACCGAGCGTCCGGCTCCCTGTTTATGCGACACAGGTACTTCCCGAAGCAACCATGCCCCGAGAGCACCTGTGTCACCCGAAACGACAGGGAGCCGTGCCTCCTCCCGAGCCAGCGCTCGAGTACTGGCCGGATCGCCCCGATGGTGGCGGAGCCGGCGGTAGGGCGTGAAAGCCTGTCCCGCCATTCCGCCACCAGGGCTGCGCGAAGCTGTGACCGACGCAACTCCAAATGTCGCGGCGTCAGCCACTCGCCCCGCGCCCTCGAGTCCTCGCGCCACCGATGCAGCGACGCGAGTACCTTCGCCTCGAGGTCCCACGGTGGGGATCCGGCCAGTACGCAAGCCGCCTCGTAGGAGATCGTGCGATACCCCCTGATGACTCTGACGGCCATAGCTCGCTGCGGTTTCCGCAGGACAGCGATGCTGCCGGCCGTCAGGTCAGCCGCCCAGATCGGGGCCCCATACAGAGCCATCGATCGCACGATCCCCACGTAGAGCCGCCTACAGGCGGCGCTCGGGCCCCCCAGATTGGGAAGCAGGGTTGACAGCGCCCCAGCCGCGCCCAACAACTTGGGCGCCAGCCGCTGGAAGTGGGGTCCGAAGTCCCACCGGCTGTCGAGCACCAATCCTAAATACTTCATGGTGGACTCGACAGCAATTCGGGACCCCCCGACCACGATGTGTGATCCCGGCGGCGGCGCCCGCCGGGGGCCATGAAAGACCATGGCCTCCGACTTATTGAGGGCCACCTCCAGGCCAAGACGCCGTATGCGGGTCACCACCTGTGACACCGCAGCCGTTGCCAGCAACGCTGCCTCCCTGTACGAGCTCCCCCGGGCCGTGACCAGCGTGTCATCTGCATAACACGTCAGGTCCACGCCCGGCTGGAGCTCGCCCCTCAGCACCCAGTCGTACCCGATGTTCCACAGGAGCGGTCCCACGACCGAACCCTGTGGAACACCGCACGACATGCGGCGCTGGTTTCCGCCATCACGTCCCATGTAGGTGACACACCTATCCGCCAGATAGGCCCCAACGATGCGGCGGAGGTACGGAGGCACCCGATGATACTGCAGTGCCTCCCGTATGCAGCTCCAGGGCAGGGTGTTGAAGGCGTTGGAAATGTCCAAGGACACCGCCAACATCACCCCGCCCCGGGACACAGCTTCCTCCGCCAGGACTCTCACCCGCGATATCGCGTGGATGGTGGAGCGCCCGTGCCGAAAGCCGAACTGGCTCTCGGCTAGGTCAGGCCCCTCCCTGCTTAAGTGTCCGACGAGGCGGGCGGCGATAATCCGCTCAAACATCTTACCCACCTCGTCGAGCAGCACTATGGGCCTGTACGCGGACGGCGAGTCCGCGGGGCGCCCCACCTTCTTGAGCAGGACCAGACGACCAGATTTCCACAAAGTGGGAAACTGGCCCTGCTCAAGGCACGTGGTGTAGAGTCCTCTCAGTTGGGGCTCTAGCTCCTTCAGAGCGAGGGCTAGCACTATGCCGTGAATACCATCGGGCCCCGGAGCCACGTTCTTGGCCCGGAGCCGCATCACGGCCGCCCTCATCTCTGGCTGTGTCACCTCTGGGACGCTGATGGCGACCTCTTCGGTAGGCTCTGCGGCTGTGGGCAAAGCCATCGGCGGCGGAGTGTGCTCCGCTCTAGCCGGGAAGAGCGCTGCGACCACATCTTCCAACAGCTCGGGTTGGAGACTCTCCGTGAGTGGAGGCGCCGCGGCTCGAAGTTTCCCTCGAACCGCACGATACGGGCGCCCCCACGGATCTCCGTCGAGAGTCTCCAACATCTCTTCCCTGGCTCGCGTCCTCGCTTCGCCGATGGCCAGCCACAGAGCCTCCTTAGCCGCGCGGTACACCTCATACAGCGCGGCTTCTTCGTCAGGGACCCGACGACGTCGCCTCCGGTATCGGGTGTACTGGCGTCTGACCGCCACGCACTCCACACGTAGTCGAGCGATCTCGGCAGACCACCAGTACACCTGGCGCCTTCCTGATTGCGTGTGGACGCGGGGCATGGACGCGTTGCTGATTTGCGTCATCGCCCCGCGAAACCACAGCGCCTCCTCTTCGACGTCGACGGGTCCAACCGTCGCCGACTCCCGGTTCCAGGCCTGGACAACAGCGGCCTCCTCGAGAACAACCTAACCTTTTTTTTTTTTTTTTTTTGATTACGGGGGGAAATCCTCATGGATGTCCTCCGCCCCGGGGAGGGCGGAGGGGTCTGTCAGACTCTTACTGACTAAAACCACCCCGGTGTTCCGTCTCTCACGTACACCGGGGATCACGGGAACTATTGAGTCTTCCGCGATCCCCGACTAGTGCCGGCCCGCCTATGCGGGCCACCTCGCGATAGGGGGGAGTGAGGTGTTAAACTCCCCCCCACATCAAAGAGAGGCGCGCGTGGAACACTACGCGCCGCCATCTCGGGTCCTAAGAAGTAGGGGGCGACGGATTCCCCAGTCCGTCGCCCCTGGACCCATTTAGGGGGGCTGGAAGAGGGCGTTGTCCGCCCTCCGCCGACGCCCGGTGCGTCTGCTGCGGATCGGGTTAGCAGAAGCAATCTCCCGCTCCCTCTCCGCAGCCTCCTTCTGCGAGATGACTGTTTCGCAGAAGGACACCACCGCGTCCCAGGACTCCTCGCTGTCGACCATCGAGTCGACAACGGCCGGCAGCGATAGGTCACTGCCTACTCCTGAGATGAGGGCACGGCGCGGCTCCGTCCAAGCGGCACACTCTGCCAGCGTGTGCCACGCCGTGTCCTCCCGACAGTCGACGCAGTGGTGACACCGAGCGTCCGGCTCCCTGTTTATGCGACACAGGTACTTCCCGAAGCAACCATGCCCCGAGAGCACCTGTGTCACCCGAAACGACAGGGAGCCGTGCCTCCTCCCGAGCCAGCGCTCGAGTACTGGCCGGATCGCCCCGATGGTGGCGGAGCCGGCGGTAGGACGTGAAAGCCTGTCCCGCCATTCCGCCACCAGGGCTGCGCGAAGCTGTGACCGACGCAACTCCAAATGTCGCGGCGTCAGCCACTCGCCCCGCGCCCTCGAGTCCTCGCGCCACCGATGCAGCGACGCGAGTACCTTCGCCTCGAGGTCCCACGGTGGGGATCCGGCCAGTACGCAAGCCGCCTCGTAGGAGATCGTGCGATACCCCCTGATGACTCTGACGGCCATAGATCGCTGCGGTTTCCGCAGGACAGCGATGCTGCCGGCCGTCAGGTCAGCCGCCCAGATCGGGGCCCCATACAGAGCCATCGATCGCACGATCCCCACGTAGAGCCGCCTACAGGCGGCGCTCGGGCCCCCCAGATTGGGAAGCAGCGTTGACAGCGCCCCAGCCGCACCCAACAACTTGGGCGCCAGCCGCTGGAAGTGGGGTCCGAAATCCCACCGGCTGTCGAGCACCAATCCCAGATACTTCATGGTGGACTCGACAGCTATTCGGGACCCCCCGACCACGATGTGTGATCCCGGCGGTGGCGCCCGCCGGGGGCCATGAAAGACCATGGCCTCCGACTTATTGAGGGCCACCTCCAGGCCAAGACGCCGTATGCGGGTCACCACCTGTGACACCGCAGCCGTCGCCAGCAACGCTGCCTCCCTGTACGAGCTCCCCCGGGCCGTGACCAGCGTGTCATCTGCATAACACGTCAGGTCCACGCCCGGCTGGAGCTCGCCCCTCAGCACCCAGTCGTACCCGATGTTCCACAGGAGCGGTCCCACGACCGAACCCTGTGGAACACCGCACGACATGCGGCGCTGGTTTCCGCCATCACGTCCCATGTAGGTGACACACATATCCGCCAGATAGGCCCCAACGATGCGGCGGAGGTACGGAGGCACCCGATGGTACTGCAGTGCCTCCCGGATGCAGCTCCAGGGCAGGGTGTTGAAGGCGTTGGAAATGTCCAAGGACACCGCCAACATCACCCCGCCCCGGGACACAGCTTCCTCCGCCAGGACTCTCACCCGCGATATCGCGTGGATGGTGGAGCGCCCGTGCCGAAAGCCGAACTGGCTCTCGGCTAGGTCAGGCCCCTCCCTGCTTAAGTGTCCGACGAGGCGGGCGGCGATAATCCGCTCAAACATCTTACCCACCTCGTCGAGCAGCACTATGGGCCTGTACGCGGACGGCGAGTCCGCGGGGCGCCCCACCTTCTTGAGCAGGACCAGACGACCAGATTTCCACAAAGTGGGAAACTGGCCTTGCTCAAGGCACGCGGTGTAGAGTCCTCTCAGTTGGGGCTCTAGCTCCTTCAGAGCGAGGGCTAGCACTATGCCGTGAATACCATCGGGCCCCGGAGCCACGTTCTTGGCCCGGAGCCGCATCACGGCCGCCCTCACCTCTGGCTGTGTCACCTCTGGGACGCTGATGGCGACCTCTTCGGTAGGCTCTGCGGCTGTGGGCAAAGCCATCGGCGGCGGAGTGTGCTCCGCTCTAGCCGGGAAGAGCGCTGCGACCACATCTTCCAACAGCTCGGGTTGGAGACTCTCCGTGAGTGGAGGCGCCGCGGCTCGAAGTTTCCCTCGAACCGCACGATACGGGCGCCCCCACGGATCTCCGTCGAGAGTCTCCAACATCTCCTCCCTGGCTCGCGTCCTCGCTTCGCCGATGGCCAGCCACAGAGCCTCCTTAGCCGCGCGGTACACCTCATACAGCGCGGCTTCTTCGTCAGGGACCCGACGACGTCGCCTCCGGTATCGGGTGTACTGGCGTCTGACCGCCACGCACTCTACACGTAGTCGAGCGATCTCGGCAGACCACCAGTACACCTGGCGCCTTCCTGATTGCGTGTGGACGCGGGGCATGGACGCGTCGCTGATTTGCGTCATCGCCCCGCGAAACCACAGCGCCTCCTCTTCGACGTCGACGGGTCCAACCGTCGCCGACTCCCGGTTCCAGGCCTGGACAACAGCGGCCTCCTCGAGAACTTCCCTGTCGATGCGCTTACGCGCCCAGCGCGGGCCGTCCGTTCGCGGGGCCGATGGGCTGCGGCCGCCAGTGGTCTGGGCAGAGACGTCGAAGCGGATATATCTGTGATCCGACAACGTCTCCACCTCCACGGCGACACGCCAGTCGCGGACACGGCTCGCGACAGCAGGGCTAGCGAACGATACGTCTACGATCGAACCGCCCCGCTGCCGCACGCACGTGTATACCGAGCCCCGGTTTAGGACGACCAGGCCAGTCGTGACCACCCACTCCTCCAACACCTCGCCCCTAGCATCGGTCACCGGAGATCCCCACGCCGAAGACTTGGCGTTGAGATCCCCTAGTAACAGCACGGGGCGAGGGTGGAGTCGGCCTACGACGGCCCCCAACTCGACAAGGAAGTTCTCGAAGTCGGCGAGGCTCTTGTTGGGCGAGAAATACGCTCCAACAATGCCAATGCCGTCCGCGAGGGCGGCCACCCAACCGCGACCTCGGGACGGGTTGACGAGAGCCCTGCCGATGATGGCCACCAAGCCGTCTAGGTCTCCCACCCAGTTATCCCTGGGGGGGACAAAATACAGCTCGGCGACCACAGCCACGTCAATCGACCACTCTGCCATGCTCTGGATCAATAGATCCTGAGCTCTGGCAGCGTGGTTGATGTTGCCCTGGAGGAAATGGTAAGGCGCCATTAAGCGCAGTCCATTTCCGCACCATCACTGGGCCGGGAGTCGGCCGTAGGGCACCCAGGCTGAGGGGGGGGTAAAGAGCCCCCGGCAGACTTGGTGCCTCTCCTCTTCTTCTTTGTAGTGGGTGAACTACAAGCTCTTCCACCCGCCCTGTGCCCAGCGGGCCTCCCTGCAGCTGTACAGAGGCTGCAGTTTGGTGCTGCTGAGCACTGGGCGGATTTATGGCCGGGCTGACCGCAGCGAAAACATTGCTCGCTGCGGTCTATTGCAGCGGTGCACCTAGCCCGGACATGCCCAATGTCCAGGCACCGATAGCACCGCAGCGCCCTGGGTTGCAGCAGTTTGACCCTTGCTGCAACCCACCCGACCAAGAGTCGTCCACCATCAGCGACTTTATTGCCCGCCGCCACCGGGCACCGCACCCAAACGACCCCGAGCCCGGAAGCGTCGGTGCGAATCTCGCCCACCCGCACATCATCAGGCGGACAACCTCCGGTTCTGGCAATGGCCGCCACAACCTCAGCCGGGGTGGTCGAGTCATCCAGGCCGTCGACGCGCAGCTCAGCAGTCTTCATAGGCCTGGACACTCGAACGTCCTCGGGGTTGAGCACCTCCCTCAGCTTGGCGGCCAGGATGTCCGCCTTCTCGCCGCTCGAGGCACCCGGCACCTCCAGCAGCCGCGCCCCCGTCATCGCCGGCCTACATCTTAGGCCGGACGATATGCCAAGTTCGGGGAGCGTGACTTTGGCTTTAGCCTCCAGTAGGACCGCCTTATACGAGACGCCCCTTTCGACGGCTCCGGGCTGCAGTGTTATAACTACAGCCGCGGAGCGTGGGGCTCTTGGCCTAGGCGGCCTCTGGCTCTTCTGCGCGGCCGGTGCAGGTGCCTTAGCGGGTGCAGGTGGTGCTGCCTTCTTCCTCTTCTTTCGGCCCCCCTTGACAACCGTTGTCCAGGCCTCCGTAGGCGGCCCGGAAGTGTTCGCCGGGGGACCGGCCGTCTGGGAAGTGGTTACAGGCATGGACGCGGGGGGAGCAGCAATCTGGGAAGTGGACGCAGACTTGGCCTTGGCCTTCTTGGGCTTGCTGGCTCCCTTCCCGGACCCGCTTGGCTCAGCAGCCACAGTCGTCGGCCCCGATTTGGCGGGTTCAGCCGACTTCCGCGCATCGGCAGCAAGCGGTGGCCGCAGGATTTCGGCCGGGAGGAGCCTCCCCTCTATGGCCTCCATCCGAGCCCCCACCATCTGTCCGCACTGCATCATGCAGATGCGAGCGATCTTTTCGATCTCCGCATCCGCAAGTGCAGGGACCGATGATGGGGCCGTGGATGGAGCCGGCGGCGGGACCAGCGATTGAGTGGCCGCGGGAACTGCCCTCTGGGCGGCAAACTGCCGCTTGAGGTCCTCCAGCTCGGCTTGGAGACGGCGGTTCTCTGCCCACAGCTTCGCCGTCTCCTCCGTGCTCGACCGACTTTGGAGGACCTCGACAGCCTCTTTGATGCCGTCAGCCGCCTCCTTCAGCGCGCGCGTGAACGTGCCCTTCAAGTTGCCGGATTTAGTGGCAACCTGAAGGACAACGCTCACGCCATCCAAAACTTGGCGGCTGAGCGCCACCGCCGATGGGCATCCCCCGGCAGCCATCCGGGCTGAGCGCCGCTCCCGCAGCTGACGGGCCAACTCTTCTACCTCGTCAGCTGCTCTGGCCTTTCGCTGCGCCCGCTTGGCCGCATTGGCCTCCGCCTTATTTGAGGGCAGCATCAAGCCCTCACCGATGTCTGAGAATGCGGGCCCGGAGTCACTGCCCACACTCTCGACGCTCGCCGCATGCTCCAACGGAGCCGGCGTGTCGGGTCGGGATATCGCCCCGGACGGCCCACCGCACTCCGACAAACGATTCGAAGGTCCGCTAGCTATTGCGCGACCTCGCCCACTTCCGCCCGTTGCCACCTTAGCGGCCGGCATTTCCACGCTATGGGAGCGTGGCGAGCGCTTTCTCCTTCCTTTGTGGGAAGACATCCCCTGCGTAGCCCGCGAGCGCTGCGAACTAACGCTCGCCACGCTCGCCCTCTTCTCGGATGCGGTGTCGGAATCCGACAAAGCATCCCCACTCATCCGCTCGATCAAAACGATCGGCGACTTCTCAAGATTTGTTTTTTTATTTTTGGTATCCATTTGATTCCCACGAGTATGGGGGATATAACAAGTCCACCTAGGGTTACCCCCTGTCCCTAGGTAAGTGTACATTTGTAACCCAACCAGGGGGTCCACCAATCCCTGGCTGGGGGTGCGCTCGAGACTGATGCGCCAGCTGCAACTAAGAAGCTGCAGATGACACTACTCCTCAGCCATTCATACCCTCGCCGCACACCAAAACTTGGTATTAGAGGAATTTTTTATAGAGGTTATCTTCCTCGCGATCCGGGCGATTAAGCCAAGATCCTCGTCCCGCTCCGAGTCATAAAACATGACCATGATCTCGTTACGGATTACGATATCGACGGTTGCAGTCGGGAGAATCAGATCCCCCGCTACTAGCCCGTTGGCAGGGTAAGTGCACAACGAGCGCCGTCCATGTTTCTCCACCATGTCCTCTGTTTGAAACAGACAGACATGTGGAGAAACGTCCTACGCCCACTCAATTCATCCTCTGTAAGCAGAGGAGGGAGTGAGCGACCGTAGGGCGGTCTAAACGACCGACCTAGGAGCATAAGCTCCCCCCCACGCAGAAATTCGCCACAGACAATATCCTCTCCGACGTGGAAAGACTATTGGCCGTGCCCAGGATGCACCGGCCGTCCGACTGCCCTTTCCCCCGAACGTATTCGAAAGGAACGAGCAGCCGTCAGGCACACGAGGAGGTTTTCTGCCCGCACCCCAGAACAACCTAACCTAACCTAACCTAACGTTAACCTTTTTTTTTTTTTTTTTTGATTACGGGGGGAAATCCTCATGGATGTCCTCCACCCCGGGGAGGGCGGAGGGGTCTGTCAGACTCTTACTGACTAAAACCACCCCGGTGTTCCGTCTCTCACTTACGCCGGGGATCACGGGAACTAGTAAGTCTTCCGCGATAACCTAACGTTAACCTTTTTTTTTTTTTTTTTGATGACGGGGGGAAATCCTCATGGATGTCCTCCGCCCCGGGGAGGGCGGAGGGGTCTGTCAGACTCTTACTGACTAAAACCACCCCGGTGTTCCATCTCTCACTTACGCCGGGGATCACGGGAACTAGTAAGTCTTCCGCGATCCCCGACTAGTGCCGGCCCGCCTATGCGGGCCACCTCGCGATAGGGGGGGAGTGAGGTGTTAAACTCCCTCCCACATCAATGAGAGGCGCGCGTGGAACACTACGCGCCACCATCTCGGGTCCTAAGAAGTAGGGGGCGACGGATTCCCCAGTCCGTCGCCCCTGGACCCATTTAGGGGGGCTGGAAGAGGGCGTTGTCCGCCCTCCGCCGACGCCCGGTGCGTCTGCTGCGGATCGGGTTAGCAGAAGCAATCTCCCGCTCCCTCTCCGCAGCCTCCTTCTGCGAAATAACTGTATCGCAGAAGGACGCCACCGCGTCCCAGGACTCCTCGCTGTCGACCATCGAGTCGACAACGGCCGGCAGCGACAGGTCGCTGCCTACTCCTGAGATGAGGGCACGGCGTGGCTCCGTCCAAGCGGCACACTCTGCCAGCGTGTGCCACGCCGTGTCCTCCCGACAGTCGACGCAGTGGTGACACCGAGCGTCCGGCTCCCTGTTTATGCGACACAGGTACTTCCCGAAGCAACCATGCCCCGAGAGCACCTGTGTCACCCGAAACGACAGGGAGCCGTGCCTCCTCCCGAGCCAGCGCTCGAGTACTGGCCGGATCGCCCCGATGGTGGCGGAGCCGGCGGTAGGGCGTGAAAGCCTGTCCCGCCATTCCGCCACCAGGGCTGCGCGAAGCTGTGACCGACGCAACTCCAAATGTCGCGGCGTCAGCCACTCGCCCCGCGCCCTCGAGTCCTCGCGCCACCGATGCAGCGACGCGAGTACCTTCGCCTCGAGGTCCCACGGTGGGGATCCGGCCAGTACGCAAGCCGCCTCGTAGGAGATCGTGCGATATCCCCTTATGACTCTGACGGCCATAGCTCGCTGCGGTTTCCGCAGGACAGCGATGCTGCCGGCCGTCAGGTCAGCCGCCCAGATCGGGGCCCCATACAGGGCCATCGATCGCACGATTCCTACGTAGAGCCGCCTACAGGCGGCGCTCGGGCCCCCCAGATTGGGAAGCAGCGTTGACAGCGCCCCAGCCGCGCCCAACAACTTGGGCGCCAGCCGCTGGAAGTGGGGTCCGAAGTCCCATCGGCTGTCGAGCACCAATCCCAGATACTTCATGGTGGACTCGACAGCAATTCGGGACCCCCCGACCACGATGTGTGATCCCGGCGGCGGCGCCCGCCGGGGGCCATGAAAAACCATGGCCTCCGACTTGTTGAGGGCCACCTCTAGGCCAAGGCGCCGTATGCGGGTCACCACCTGTGACACCGCAGCCGTCGCCAGCAACGCTGCCTCCCTGTACGAGCTCCCCCGGGCCGTGACCAGCGTGTCATCTGCATAACACGTCAGGTCCACGCCCGGCTGGAGCTCGCCCCTCAGCACCCAGTCGTACCCGATGTTCCACAGGAGCGGTCCCACGACCGAACCCTGTGGAACACCGCACGACATGCGGCGCTGGTTTCCGCCATCACGTCCCATGTAGGTGACACACCTATCCGCCAGATAGGCCCCAACGATGCGGCGGAGGTACGGAGGCACCCGATGGTACCGCAGTGCCTCCCGGATGCAGCTCCAGGGCAGGGTGTTGAAGGCGTTGGAAATGTCCAAGGACACCGCCAACATCACCCCACCCCGGGACACCGCTTCCTCCGCCAGGACTCTCACCCGCGATATCGCGTGGATGGTGGAGCGCCCGTGCCGAAAGCCGAACTGGCTCTCGGCGAGGTCAGGCCCCTCCCTGCTTAAGTGGCCGACGAGGCGGGCGGCGATAATCCGCTCAAACATCTTACCCACCTCGTCGAGCAGCACTATGGGCCTGTACGCGGACGGCGAGTCCGCGGGGCGCCCCACCTTCTTGAGCAGGACCAGACGACCAGATTTCCACAAAGTGGGAAACTGGCCCTGCTCAAGGCACGCGGTGTAGAGTCCTCTCAGTTGGGGCTCTAGCTCCTTCAGAGCGAGGGCTAGCACTATGCCGTGAATACCATCGGGCCCCGGAGCCACGTTCTTGGCCCGGAGCCGCATCACGGCCGCCCTCATCTCTGGCTGTGTCACCTCTGGGACGCTGATGGCGACCTCTTCGGTAGGCTCTGCGGCTGTGGGCAAAGCCATCGGCGGCGGAGTGTGCTCCGCTCTAGCCGGGAAGAGCGCTGCGACCACATCTTCCAGCAGCTCGGGTTGGAGACTCTCCGTGAGTGGAGGCGCCGCGGCTCGAAGTTTCCCTCGAACCGCACGATACGGGCGCCCCCACGGATCTCCGTCGAGAGTCTCCAACATCTCCTCCCTGGCTCGCGTCCTCGCTTCGCCGATGGCCAGCCACAGAGCCTCCTTAGCCGCGCGGTACACCTCATACAGCGCGGCTTCTTCGTCAGGGACCCGACGACGTCGCCTCCGGTATCGGGTGTACTGGCGTCTGACCGCCACGCACTCGACACGAAGTCGCGCGATCTCGGCAGACCACCAGTACACCTGGCGCCTTCCTGATTGCGTGTGGACGCGGGGCATGGACGCGTCGCTGATTTGCGTCATCGCCCCGCGAAACCACAGCGCCTCCTCTTCGACGTCGACGGGTCCAACCGTCGCCGACTCCCGGTTCCAGGCCTGGACAACAGCGGCCTCCTCGAGAACTTCCCTGTCGATGCGCTTACGCGCCCAGCGCGGGCCGTCCGTTCGCGGGGCCGATGGGCTGCGGCCGCCAGTGGTCTGGGCAGAGACGTCGAAGCGGATATATCTGTGATCCGACAACGTCTCCACCTCCACGGCGACACGCCAGTCGCGGACACGGCTCGCGACAGCAGGGCTTGCGAACGATACGTCTACGATCGAACCGCCCCGCTGCCGCACGCACGTGTATACCGAGCCCCGGTTTAGGACGACCAGGCCAGTCGTGACCACCCACTCCTCCAACACCTCACCCCTAGCATCGGTCACCGGAGATCCCCACGCCGAAGACTTGGCGTTGAGATCCCCTAGTAACAGCACGGGGCGAGGGTGGAGTCGGCCTACGACAGCCCCCAACTCGACAAGGAAGTTCTCGAAGTCGGCGAGGCTCTTGTTGGGACCTAACGTTAACCTTTTTTTTTTTTTTTTTTTTGATGACGGGGGGAAATCCTCATGGATGTCCTCCGCCCCGGGGAGGGCGGAGGGGTCTGTCAGACTCTTACTGACTAAAACCACCCCGGTGTTCCGTCTCTCACGTACACCGGGGATCACGGGAACTATTGAGTCTTCCGCGATCCCCGACTAGTGCCGGCCCGCCTATGCGGGCCACCTCGCGATAGGGGGGGAGTGAGGTGTTAAACTCCCCCCCACATCAAAGAGAGGCGCGCGTGGAACACTACGCGCCGCCATCTCGGGTCCTAAGAAGTAGGGGGCGACGGATTCCCCAGTCCGTCGCCCCTGGACCCATTCAGGACCTAACGTTAACCTAACCTAACCTTTTTTTTTTTTTTTTTTTTTTTTTTTTGATGACGGGGGGAAATCCTCATGGATGTCCTCCGCCCCGGGGAGGGCGGAGGGGTCTGTCAGACTCTTACTGACTAAAACCACCCCGGTGTTCCATCTCTCACTTACGCCAGGGATCACGAGAACTAGTAAGTCTTCCGCGATCCCCGGCTAGTGCCGGCCCGCCTATGCGGGCCACCTCGCGGTAGGGGGGGAGTGAGGTGTTAAACTCCCCCCCACATCAATGAGAGGCGCGCGTGGAACACTACGCGCCGCCATCTCGGGTCCTAAGAAGTAGGGGGCGACGGATTCCCCAGTCCGTCGCCCCTGGACCCATTCAGGGGGGCTGGAAGAGGGCGTTGTCCGCCCTCCGCCGACGCCCGGTGCGTCTGCTGCGGATCGGGTTAGCGGAAGCGATCTCCCGCTCCCTCTCCGCAGCCTCCTTCTGCGAGATGACTGTTTCGCAGAAGGACACCACCGCGTCCCAGGACTCCTCGCTGTCGACCATCGAGTCGACAACGGCCGGCAGCGACAGGTCACTGCCTACTCCTGAGATGAGGGCACGGCGCGGCTCCGTCCAAGCGGCACACTCTGCCAGCGTGTGCCACGCCGTGTCCTCCCGACAGTCGACGCAGTGGTGACACCGAGCGTCCGGCTCCCTGTTTATGCGACACAGGTACTTCCCGAAGCAACCATGCCCCGAGAGCACCTGTGTCACCCGAAACGACAGGGAGCCGTGCCTCCTCCCGAGCCAGCGCTCGAGTACTGGCCGGATCGCCCCGATGGTGGCGGAGCCGGCGGTAGGGCGTGAAAGCCTGTCCCGCCATTCCGCCACCAGGGCTGCGCGAAGCTGTGACCGACGCAACTCCAAATGTCGCGGCGTCAGCCACTCGCCCCGCGCCCTCGAGTCCTCGCGCCACCGATGCAGCGACGCGAGTACCTTCGCCTCGAGGTCCCACGGTGGGGATCCGGCCAGTACGCAAGCCGCCTCGTAGGAGATCGTGCGATATCCCCTTATGACTCTGACGGCCATAGCTCGCTGCGGTTTCCGCAGGACAGCGATGCTGCCGGCCGTCAGGTCAGCCGCCCAGATCGGGGCCCCATACAGGGCCATCGATCGCACGATCCCCACGTAGAGCCGCCTACAGGCGGCGCTCGGGCCCCCCAGATTGGGAAGCAGCGTTGACAGCGCCCCAGCCGCGCCCAACAACTTGGGCGCCAGCCGCTGGAAGTGGGGTCCGAAGTCCCACCGGCTGTCGAGCACCAATCCCAGATACTTCATGGTGGACTCGACAGCAAAAAATTCGGGACCCCCCGACCACGATGTGTGATCCCGGCGGCGGCGCCCGCCGGGGGCCATGAAAGACCATGGCCTCCGACTTGTTGAGGGCCACCTCCAGGCCAAGACGCCGTATGCGGGTCACCACCTGTGACACCGCAGCCGTCGCCAGCAACGCTGCCTCCCTGTACGAGCTCCCCCGGGCCGTGACCAGCGTGTCATCTGCATAACACGTCAGGTCCACGCCCGGCTGGAGCTCGCCCCTCAGCACCCAGTCGTACCCGATGTTCCACAGGAGCGGTCCCACGACCGAACCCTGTGGAACACCGCACGACATGCGGCGCTGGTTTCCGCCATCACGTCCCATGTAGGTGACACACCTATCCGCCAGATAGGCCCCAACGATGCGGCGGAGGTACGGGGGCACCCGATGGTACCGCAGTGCCTCCCGGATGCAGCTCCAGGGCAGGGTGTTGAAGGCGTTGGAAATGTCCAAGGACACCGCCAACATCACCCCGCCCCGGGACACCGCTTCCTCCGCCAGGACTCTCACCCGCGATATCGCGTGGATGGTGGAGCGCCCGTGCCGAAAGCCGAACTGGCTCTCGGCTAGGTCAGGCCCCTCCCTGCTTAAGTGGCCGACGAGGCGGGCGGCGATAATCCGCTCAAACATCTTACCCACCTCGTCGAGCAGCACTATGGGCCTGTACGCGGACGGCGAGTCCGCGGGGCGCCCCACCTTCTTGAGCAGGACCAGACGACCAGATTTCCACAAAGTGGGAAACTGGCCCTGCTCAAGGCACGCGGTGTAGAGTCCTCTCAGTTGGGGCTCTAGCTCCTTCAGAGCGAGGGCTAGCACTATGCCGTGAATACCATCGGGCCCCGGAGCCACGTTCTTGGCCCGGAGCCGCATCACGGCCGCCCTCATCTCTGGCTGTGTCACCTCTGGGACGCTGATGGCGACCTCTTCGGTAGGCTCTGCGGCTGTGGGCAAAGCCATCGGCGGCGGAGTGTGCTCCACTCTAGCCGGGAAGAGCGCTGCGACCACATCTTCCAACAGCTCGGGTTGGAGACTCTCCGTGAGTGGAGGCGCCGCGGCTCGAAGTTTCCCTCGAACCGCACGATACGGGCGCCCCCACGGATCTCCGTCGAGAGTCTCCAATATCTCCTCCCTGGCTCGCGTCCTCGCTTCGCCGATGGCCAGCCACAGAGCCTCCTTAGCCGCGCGGTACACCTCATACAGCGCGGCTTCTTCGTCAGGGACCCGACGACGTCGCCTCCGGTATCGGGTGTACTCACGTCTGACCGCCACGCACTCTACACGTAGTCGAGCGATATCGGCAGACCACCAGTACACCTGGCGCCTTCCTGATTGCGTGTGGACGCGGGGCATGGACGCGTCGCTGATTTGCGTCATCGCCCCGCGAAACCACAGCGCCTCCTCTTCGACGTCGACGGGTCCAACCGTCGCCGACTCCCGGTTCCAGGCCTGGACAACAGCGGCCTCCTCGAGAACTTCCCTGTCGATGCGCTTACGCGCCCAGCGCGGGCCGTCCGTTCGCGGGGCCGATGGGCTGCGGCCGCCAGTGGTCTGGGCAGAGACGTCGAAGCGGATATATCTGTGATCCGACAACGTCTCCACCTCCACGGCGACACGCCAGTCGCGGACACGGCTCGCGACAGCTGGGCTAGCGAACGATACGTCTACGATCGAACCGCCCCGCTGCCGCACGCACGTGTATACCGAGCCCCGGTTTAGGACGACCAGGCCAGTCGTGACCACCCACTCCTCCAACACCTCACCCCTAGCATCGGTCACCGGAGATCCCCACGCCGAAGACTTGGCGTTGAGATCCCCTAGTAACAGCACGGGGCGAGGGTGGAGTCGGCCTACGACGGCCCCCAACTCGACAAGGAAGCTCTCGAAGTCGGCGAGGCTCTTGTTGGGCGAGAAATACGCTCCAACAATGCCAATGCCGTCCGCGAGGGCGGCCACCCAACCGCGACCTCGGGACGGGTTGACGAGAGCCCTGCCGATGATGGCCACCAAGCCGTCTAGGTCTCCCACCCAGTTATCCCTGGGGGGGACAAAATACGGCTCGGCGACCACAGCCACGTCAATCGACCACTCTGCCATGCTCTGGATCAATAGATCCTGAGCTCTGGCAGCGTGGTTGATGTTGCCCTGGAGGAAATGGTAAGGCGCCATTAAGCGCAGTCCATTTCCGCACCATCACTGGGCCGGGAGTCGGCCGTAGGGCACCCAGGCTGAGGGGGGGGTAAAGAGCCCCCGGCAGCCTTGGTGCCTCTCCTTCTCTTCTTCTTTGTGGTGGGTGCGCCACAAGCTCTTCCACCCGCCCTGTGCCCAGCGGGCCTCCCTGCAGCTGTACAGAGGCTGCAGTTTGGTGCCGCTGTGCACTGGGTGGATTTATGGCCGGGTAGACCGCAGCGAAAACATTGCTCGCTGCGGTCTATAGCAGCGGTGCACCTCGCCCGGACATGCCCAATGTCCAGGCACCGATAGCACCGCAGCGCCCTGGGTTGCAGCAGTTTGACCCTTGCTGCAACCCACCCGACCAAGAGTCGTCCACCATCAGCGACTTTATTGCCCGCCGCCACCGGGCACCGCACCCAAACGACCCCGAGCCCGGAAGCGTCGGTGCGAATCTCGCCCACCCGCACATCATCAGGCGGACAACCTCCGGTTCTGGCAATGGCCGCCACAACCTCAGCCGGGGTGGTCGAGTCGTCCAGGCCGTCGACGCGCAGCTCAGCAGTCTTCATAGGCCTGGACACTCGAACGTCCTCGGGGTTGAGCACCTCCCTCAGCTTGGCGGCCAGGATGTCCGCCTTCTCGCCGCTCGAGGCACCCGGCACCTCCAGCAGCCGCGCCCCCGTCATCGCCGGCCTACATCTTAGGCCGGAAGATATGCCAAGTTCGGGGAGCGTGACTTTGGCTTTAGCCTCCAGTAGGACCGCCTTATACGAGACACCCCTTTCGACGGCTCCGGGCTGCAGTGTTATAACTACAGCCGCGGAGCGTGGGGCTCTTGGCCTAGGCGGCCTCTGGCTCTTCTGCGCGGCCGGTGCAGGTGCCTTAGCGGGTGCAGGTGGAGCTGCCTTCTTCCTCTTCTTTCGGCCCCCTTTGACAACCGTTGTCCAAGCCTCCGTAGGCGGCCCGGAAGCGTTCGCCGGGGGACCGGCCGTCTGGGAAGTGGGCACAGGCATGGACGCGGGGGGAGCAGCCTTCTGGGAAGTGGGCGCAGACTTGGCCTTGGTCTTCTTGGGCTTGCTGGCTCCCTTCCCGGACCCGCTTGGCTCAGCAGCCACAGTCGTCGGCCCCGATTTGGCGGGTTCAGCCGACTTCCGCGCATCGGCAGCAAGCGGTGGCCGTAGAATTTCGGCCGGGAGGAGCCTCCCCTCTATGGCCTCCATCCGAGCCCCCACCATCTGTCCGCACTGCATCATGCAGATGCGAGCGATCTTTTCGATCTCCGCATCCGCAAGTGCAGGGACCGATGATGGGGCCGTGGATGGAGCCGGCGGCGGGACCAGCGATTGAGTGGCCGCGGGAACTGCCCTCTGGGCGGCAAACTGCCGCTTGAGGTCCTCCAGCTCGGCTTGGAGACGGCGGTTCTCTGCCCACAGCTTCGCCGTCTCCTCCGTGCTCGACCGACTTTGGAGGACCTCGACGGCCTCTTTGATGCCGTCAGCCGCCTCCTTCAGCGCGCGCGTGAACGTGCCCTTCAAGTTGCCGGATTTAGTGGCAACCTGAAGGACAACGCTCACGCCATCCAAAACTTGGCGGCTGAGCGCCACCGCCGATGGGCATCCCCCGGCAGCCATCCGGGCTGAGCGCCGCTCCCGCAGCTGACGGGCCAGCTCTTCTACCTCGTCAGCTGCTCTGGCCTTTCGCTGCGCCCGCTTAGCCGCATTGGCCTCCGCCTTATTTGAGAGCAGCATCAAGCCCTCACCGGCGTCTGAGAATGCGGGCCCGGAGTCACTGCCCACACTCTCAACGCTCGCCGCATGCTCCAACGGAGCCGGCGTGTTGGGTCGCGATATCGCCCCGGAAGCACCGCACTCCGACAAACGATTCGAAGGTCCGCTAGCAATTGCGCGACCTCGCCCTCTTCCGCCCGTTGCCACCTTAGCGGCCGGCATTTCCACGCTATGGGAGCGTGGCGAGCGCTTTCTTCTTCCTTTGGGGGAAGACATCCCCTCCATAGCCCGCGAGCGCTGCGAACTAACGCTCGCCACGCTCGCCATCTTCTCGGATGCAGTGTCAGGATCTGACATTGCACCCACACTCAACCGCTCGACCAAAACGATCGGCGACTTCTCAAATGTTGTTTTCAAAAAATTGGTATCCATATGATTCCCACGAGTGTGGGGGATATAAAAAGTCCACCTAGGGTTACCCCCTGTCCCTAGGTAAGTGTACATTTGTAACCCAACCAGGGGGTCCACCAATCCCTGGCTGGGGGTGCGCTTGAGACTGATGCGCCACCTGCAACTGAGAAGCTGCAGATGACACTACTCCTCAGCCATTCATACCCTCGCCGCACACCAAAACTTGGTATTAGAGGAATTTTTTATAGAGGTTATCTTCCTCGCGATCCGGGCGATTAAGCCAAGATCCTCGTCCCGCTCCGAGTCATAAAACATGACCATGATCTCGTTACGGATTACGATTTCGACGGTTGCAGTCGGGAGAATCAGATCCCCCGCTGCTAGCCCGTTGGCAGGGTAAGTACACAACGAGCGCCGCCCATGTTTCTCCTCCTTGGAGAAAAGTCCTACGCCCACTCAACCCATCCTCTGTAAGCAGAAGAGGGAGTGAGCGACCGTAGGGCGGTCTAAACGACCGACCCAGGAGCATAAGCTCCCCCCCCACGCAGAAATTCGCCACAGCAAATACCCTCTCCGACGTGGAAAGACTATTGGCCGTGCCCAGGATGCACCGGCCGTCCGACTGCCCTTTCCCCCGAACGTATTCGAAAGGAACGAGCAGCCGTCAGGCACACGAGGAGGTTTTCTGCCCGCACCCCAACCTAACCTAACCTAACCTTTTTTTTTTTTTTTTTTTTTTTTTTTTTTGATTACGGGGGGAAATCCTCATGGATGTCCTCCGCCCCGGGGAGGGCGGAGGGGTCTGTCAGACTCTTACTGACTAAAACCACCCCGGTGTTCCGTCTCTCACTTACGCCGGGGATCACGGGAACTAGTAAGTCTTCCGCGATCCCCGGCTAGTGCCGGCCCGCCTATGCGGGCCACCTCGCGATAGGGGGGGAGTGAGGTGTTGAACTCCCCCCCACATCAATGAGAGGCGCGCGTGGAACACTACGCGCCGCCATCTCGGGTCCTAAGAAGTAGGGGGCGACGGATTCCCCAGTCCGTCGCCCCTGGACCCATTTAGGGGGGCTGGAAGAGGGCGTTGTCCGCCCTCCGCCGACGCCCGGTGCGTCTGCTGCGGATCGGGTTAGCGGAAGCGATCTCCCGCTCCCTCTCCGCAGCCTCCTTCTGCGAGATGACTGTTTCGCAGAAGGACACCACCGCGTCCCAGGACTCCTCGCTGTCGACCATCGAGTCGACAACGGCCGGCAGCGACAGGTCACTGCCTACTCCTGAGATGAGGGCACGGCGTGGCTCCGTCCAAGCGGCACACTCTGCCAGCGTGTGCCACGCCGTGTCCTCCCGACAGTCGACGCAGTGGTGACACCGAGCGTCCGGCTCCCTGTTTATGCGACACAGGTACTTCCCGAAGCAACCATGCCCCGAGAGCACCTGTGTCACCCGAAACGACAGGGAGCCGTGCCTCCTCCCGAGCCAGCGCTCGAGTACTGGCCGGATCGCCCCGATGGTGGCGGAGCCGGCGGTAGGGCGTGAAAGCCTGTCCCGCCATTCCGCCACCAGGGCTGCGCGAAGCTGTGACCGACGCAACTCCAAATGTCGCGGCGTCAGCCACTCGCCCCGCGCCCTCGAGTCCTCGCGCCACCGATGCAGCGACGCGAGTACCTTCGCCTCGAGGCCCCACGGTGGGGATCCGGCCAGTACGCAAGCCGCCTCGTAGGAGATCGTGCGATACCCCCTGATGACTCTGACGGCCATAGCTCGCTGCGGTTTCCGCAAGACAGCGATGCTGCCGGCCGTCAGGTCAGCCGCCCAGATCGGGGCCCCATACAGGGCCATCGATCGCACGATCCCCACGTAGAGCCGCCTACAGGCGGCGCTCGGGCCCCCCAGATTGGGAAGCAGCGTTGACAGCGCCCCAGCCGCGCCCAACAACTTGGGCGCCAGCCGCTGGAAGTGGGGTCCGAAGTCCCATCGGCTGTCGAGCACCAATCCCAGATACTTCATGGTGGACTCGACAGCAATTCGGGACCCCCCGACCACGATGTGTGATCCCGGCGGCGGCGCCCGCCGGGGGCCATGAAAGACCATGGCCTCCGACTTGTTGAGGGCCACCTCTAGGCCAAGGCGCCGTATGCGGGTCACCACCTGTGACACCGCAGCCGTCGCCAGCAACGCTGCCTCCCTGTACGAGCTCCCCCGGGCTGTGACCAGCGTATCATCTGCATAACACGTCAGGTCCACGCCCGGCTGGAGCTCGCCCCTCAGCACCCAGTCGTACCCGATGTTCCACAGGAGCGGTCCCACGACCGAACCCTGTGGAACACCGCACGACATGCGGCGCTGGTTTCCGCCATCACGTCCCATGTAGGTGACACACCTATCCGCCAGATAGGCCCCAACGATGCGGCGGAGGTATGGAGGCACCCGATGGTACTGCAGTGCCTCCCGGATGCAGCTCCAGGGCAGGGTGTTGAAGGCGTTGGAAATGTCCAAGGACACCGCCAACATCACCCCACCCCGGGACACAGCTTCCTCCGCCAGGACTCTCACCCGCGATATCGCGTGGATGGTGGAGCGCCCGTGCCGAAAGCCGAACTGGCTCTCGGCTAGGTCAGGCCCCTCCCTGCTTAAGTGGCCGACGAGGCGGGCGGCGATAATCCGCTCAAACATCTTACCCACCTCGTCGAGCAGCACTATGGGCCTATACGCGGACGGCGAGTCCGCGGGGCGCCCCACCTTCTTGAGCAAGACCAGACGACCAGATTTCCACAAAGTGGGAAACTGGCCCTGCTCAAGGCACGCGGTGTAGAGTCCTCTCAGTTGGGGCTCTAGCTCCTTCAGAGCGAGGGCGAGCACTATGCCGTGAATACCATCGGGCCCCGGAGCCACGTTCTTGGCCCGGAGCCGCATCACGGCCGCCCTCATCTCTGGCTGTGTCACCTCTGGGACGTTGATGGCGACCTCTTCGGTAGGCTCTGCGGCTGTGGGCAAAGCCATCGGCGGCGGAGTGTGCTCCGCTCTAGCCGGGAAGAGCGCTGCGACCACATCTTCCAGCAGCTCGGGTTGGAGACTCTCCGTGAGTGGAGGCGCCGCGGCTCGAAGTTTCCCTCGAACCGCACGATACGGGCGCCCCCACGGATCTCCGTCGAGAGTCTCCAACATCTCCTCCCTGGCTCGCGTCCTCGCTTCGCCGATGGCCAACCACAGAGCCTCCTTAGCCGCGCGGTACACCTCATACAGCGCGGCTTCTTCGTCAGGGACCCGACGACGTCGCCTCCGGTATCGGGTGTACTGGCGTCTGACCGCCACGCACTCGACACGTAGTCGCGCGATCTCGGCAGACCACCAGTACACCTGGCGCCTTCCCGATTGCGTGTGGACGCGGGGCATGGACGCGTCGCTGATTTGCGTCATCGCCCCGCGAAACCACAGCGCCTCCTCTTCGACGTCGACGGGTCCAACCGTCGCCGACTCCCGGATCCAGGCCTGGACAATAGCGGCCTCCTCGAGAACTTCCCTGTCGATGCGCTTACGCGCCCAGCGCGGGCCGTCCGTTCGCGGGGCCGATGGACTGCGGCCGCCTGCGGTCTGGGCGGAGACGTCGAAGCGGATATATCTGTGATCCGACAACGTCTCCACCTCCACCGCGACACGCCAGTCGCGGACACGGCTCGCGACAGCAGGGCTAGCGAACGATACGTCCACGATCGAACCGCCCCGCTGCCGCACGCACGTGTATACCGAGCCCCGGTTTAGGACGACCAGGCCAGTCGTGACCACCCACTCCTCCAGCGCCTCACCCCTAGCATCGGTCACCGGGGATCCCCACGCCGAAGACTTGGCGTTGAGATCCCCTAGTAACAGCACGGGGCGAGGGTGGAGTTGGCCTACGACGGCCCCCAACTCGACAAGGAAGTTCTCGAAGTCGGCGAGGCTCTTGTTGGGCGAGAAATACGCCCCAACAATGCCAATGTCGTCCGCGAGGGCGGCCACCCAACCGCGACCTCGGGACGGGTTGACGAGAGCCCCGCCGATGATGGCCACCGAGCCGTCTAGGTCTCCCACCCAGTTATCCCTGGGGGGAACGAAATACGGCTCGGCGACCACAGCCACGTCGATCGACCACTCTGCCATGCTCTGGATCAATAGATCCTGAGCTCTGGCAGCGTGGTTGATGTTGCCCTGGAGGAAATGGTAAGGCGCCATTATGCGCAGTCCATTCCCTCCGTCGCACCATCACTGGGCCGGGAGTCGGCCGTAGGGCACCCAGGCTGAGGGGGGGGTAAAGAGCCCCCGGCAGCCTTGGTGCCTCTCCTCTTCTTCTTCTGTGTGGTGGGTGCGCCACAGGCTCTTCCACCCGCCCTGTGCCCAGCGGGCCTCCCTGCAGCTGTACAGAGGCTGCAGTTTGGCGCCGCTGTGCACTGGGCGGACTTATGGCCAGTCTTACCGCAGCGAAAGCATTGCTCGCTGCGGTCTATTTCGGCGGTGCACCCTGCCCGGACATGCCCAATGTCCAGGCAGCGGTAGCACCGTAGCGCTCTGGGTTGCAGCAGCTTGACTCTCGCTGCAACCCAGCCCACCAACAGGCGCCCACCGTCGGCGACTTTGTTTGCCGACGACACTGGGCACCGCACCCAGATGGCTCCGAGACCGGAAGCGCCGGTTCGGATGTCGCCCGTGCGCACGTCCTCAGGCGGACATCCTCCGGCTTTGGCGATGGCTGCCACAACCTCAGCCGGAGTCGTCGAGTCGTCCAGGCCGTCGACTCGCAGCTCGGCGGTCTTCATTGGCCTGGACACTCGAACGTCCTCGGGGTTGAGGACCTCCCTCAATTTGGCGGCCAGGATGTCCGCCTTCTCTCCGCTAGAAGCACCCGGCACCTCTAGCAGCCGAGCACCCGTCATCGCCGTCCTAAACCCGACGCCCGACGTTATGCCAAGGTCGGGGAAAGCGACTTTGGCTTTGGCCTCCGTCAGGACCGACTTGTACGAGACGCCCCTTTCGGCGGCTCCGGGCTGCAGTGTAATAACCACAGCCGCGGAGCGTGGGGCTCTCGGCCTAGGCGGCCTCTGGGTCCTCTTCGAAGAAGCCGGTGGCGGTGCCACAGTGACTTGAGGCGGCGCTGCCTTCTTCTTTTTCTTGCGTCCCCGCTTGACGACCGTTGTCCAGGCCTCCGTAGAAGGCCCAGAAGCGGTCGCCGGGGGACCGGCCGTCTGAGAGGTGGGCCCAGGCTTGGGCGCCTTGACCTTCTTTGGCTTGCTGGCACCCTTCCCGGACCCGCTTGGTTCAGCAGCCACGGCCGTCGAACCCGATTTGGCGGACTCAGCCGCCTTCCGGGTATCTGCGGCAAGCGGTGGCCGCAGAGTTTCGGCCGGCAGTAACCTCGCCTCGATAGCCTCGAGCCGAGCCCCGACCATTTGCCCGCACTGCATCATGCAGATGCGAGCGATCTTCTCGACCTCCGCATCCGCAAGTGCAGCGGCCGATACTGAGGTCGACGATGAAGGCGACGGCGGGACCGCTGATCCGGTGGCCGTGGGAGCTGCCCTCTGAGCGGCAAACTGACGCTTGAGGTCCTCCAACTCGGCTTGGAGACGGCGGTTCTCGTCCCACAGCTTCGCCGTCTCCTCCGTAGTCGAACGACTCTGGAGGACCTCGACGGCCTCTTTTATACCGTCGGCCGCCTCCTTAAGAGCACGCGTGAACGTGCCCTTCAAGTTGCCGGATTTAGTGGCAACCTGAAGGACAACGCCCACGCCGTCCAAAACTTGGCGACTGAGCGCCACCGCCGATGGGCTCCCCCCGGCAGCCATCCGGGCAGAGCGCCGCTCCCGCAACTGACGGGCCAGCTCTTCGACCTCGTCAGCCGCTCTGGCCTTTCGCTGCGCCCGCTTAGCCGCATTGGCCTCCGCCTTGTTTGAGGGCAGCAGCAAGCCCTCGCCGACGTCTGAGAACGCGGGCTCGGAGTCGCTGCCCACGCTCTCAACGCTTACCGCATTCTGCAACGGAGCCGGCGTACTTGGTCGGGATTTCGACCCAGACCGCCCACCGCACTCCGACAAACGAGCAGATGCTCGGCTTGCCACTGCTCGACCTCGCCCACTTCCGCCCGTTGCCACCTTAGCGGCCGGCATTTCCACGCTATGGGAGCGTGGCGAGCGCTTCCTCCTTCCTTTGGGGGAAGACATCCCCTCCGTAGCTCTTGAGCGCTGCGAACTAACGCTCGCCACGCTCGCCATCTTCTCGGTTGCAGTGTCGGACTCCGACACAGCACCCCCACTTATCCGCTCGACCAAAACGATCGGCGTCTTCTCAAAGGTTGTTTTTAAAAAATTGGTATCCATATGATTCCCACGAGTGTGGGGGATATAAAAAGTCCACCTAGGGTTACCCCCTGTCCCTAGGTAAGTGTACATTTGTAACCCAACCAGGGGGTCCACCAATCCCTGGCTGGGGGTGCGCTTGAGACTGATGCGCCAGCTGCAACTAAGAAGCTGCAGATGACACTACTCCTCAGCCATTCATACCCTCGCCGCACACCAAAACTTGGTATTAGAGGATTTTTTTATAGAGGTTATCTTCCTCGCGATCCGGGCGATTAAGCCAAGATCCTCGTCCCGCTCCGAGTCATAAAACATGACCATGATCTCGTTCCGGATTACGATTTCGACGGTTGCAGTCGGGAGAAACAGATCCCCCGCTGCTAGCCCGTTGGCAGGGTAAGTGCACAACGAGCGCCGCCCATGTTTCTCCACCTTGGAGAAACGTCCTACGCCCACTCAACCCATCCTCTGTAAGCAGAAGAGGGAGTGAGCGACCGTAGGGCGGTCTAAACGACCGACCCAGGAGCATAAGCTCCCCCCCACGCAGATATTCGCCACAGACAATACCCTCTGCGACGTGGAAAGACTATTGGCCGTGCCCAGGATGCACCGGCCGTCCGACTGCCCTTTCCCCCGAACGTATTCGAAAGGAACGAGCAGCCGTCAGGCACACGAGGAGGTTTTCTGCCCGCACCCCCCCCAACCTAATCTAACCTAACCTAACAAGCAAAGCGGCTCTTACCAAAGTATGGAATGTCTATTATGTGGCAGCATTAATAAATATACTTTATGGTGATAAGGTTGCTTTCATTCTGTTTGTTTACATTCTCAAAAACACCAACCGCGGCGAATGCGGCTATAGATGTCAAAGGCCGAACCAACACAGTGGCGATATCACTTAACAATGTACTTTAGGCACAGTTGTAATAAGGTCTATTTTACTTTTTTATTAGTCCATTTGACGACGCGCTTACAAAGGATATTGGTTTGGCTACTTCATGGAATCCTTTTTATGAATATGTAATGTACCGATGTACCGATTAGATCCGCGGATAAAGAAGTCTTTAGCCGGGAATATAGGAATTTGATCGCATTTTGTTAATCCCCGAATAATGAAAACGCGAATGAAGGAAGCGCGAATAAGGAGCTTTTACTGTACTCAATAAATCGACTGCGCATCTGGTTGAGTGTGCTGAAGCATTATTCCACGTTTCCACGGCGCGCTTTCTCACAGGCCAGACTGCGTCAAGCCAGGCCAACAGGCCGTGGGAACATTCGATGCTGATGAGGTCTCCGATTGCCAGTCGTCGCCAGCGCGGGGTAGCGCAGAGCAGGGGCGGGCGCCTATCTCGGCCCGTACAGGCGCTTGTCTTTTAGCTTTGTTTATCAAACGTTGACCACTGAAAAAAACCACAGCACTGGGAATGCTCTGCACGGACTGCGATAGGCCTCGACAGGTAGCAGTGCAGTAACACCTGGCGCCACCTGTCAGTTAACAGCCCGTGGGACCGTGGCGTTATCACGATGAAGAAAGATCACGCTGTAAAGGTGGATACTGACCGGCGTCACGGGTCAAAATGCACCTAACATGTTACCAAGCAAGCATTCGTGCAGTCAGTAGTAGGTACCTACGGCAAAACATGCGAGCGAGCAACACTTATTTTAGCACACGGCGTAAAGACATGCTCGATGCGAATGTTACATTACGCCCCGTAACGTCGGTCATTATCCACATTAAGAGCGCTGTTGAAAAAAGAAATCTAAACCAGGCAAAAAACTATTAAGGTAGGTATTTGTCAATATTTTACAATTGTGATTTCTATTGTTTCTATGTATGTAGGTATGCTTTGTTGGAGATACCAAATGGATAAATTAATATATTTTTAACCCCCGACGCAAAAACGACGGGGTGTTATAAGTTTGACATGTGTGTGTGTGTGTGTGTGTGTGTGTGTGTGTGCGTGTGTGGGTGTGTGCGTGCGTGTGTGTGCGCGCGTGTGTGTGTGTGTGTGTGTGTGTGTGTGTGTGTGTGTGTGTGTCTGAGGCAACGTAGCTCCCGAACGGATGAACCGATTTTGATTTTGTTTTTTTTTTGTTTGAAAGGTGTATTAGTCGGGAGTGTTCTTAGACATGTTTCATCAAAATCGGTTCAGCCGTTTGAAGATTATCAGCTCTTTTCTGGTTGAAAAAGGGATTTTAGCCTCTGATCAACTCAAAATTTGGGATTCTATTACTTCAATGATATTAGACGAACAAAATAACCTTAAACTGATGCTGGAGCAACACCTGGAATTTCCATGAAACCCAGGTTATTCACCAACAAACAGCAGAAGTATCGTGTTTCACGTGTTTGGGCTCATTGAAAAGGTTTCAATGAATAGATTATAGATAAATGGTGATTTAAGGGAGACATTAAGTTTAAAAAGCAAGAAATAAAAATTAAATTTAAAATTTAAAAAACCCCCGACCCAAACAAAAACTCAAAAAAGTAAAAAATAATATTTATAGGCCTTTTAATTTTAACGTAATATTTTGATCAAGGCTTTGTCAAGTCGGGGGACGGTCAATGAAAACGCCAAACAGAGGCCTAGCCGTCCCCCGACTTGACAATGCCCTGATCAAAATATTACGTTAAAATTAAAAGGCCTATAAATATTATTTTTTACTTTTTTGAGTTTTTGTTTGGGTCGGGGGTTTTTTAAATTTTAAATTTAATTTTTTTAAACTTGTTTTAGCTAACAAAATGCTTCTCCGTAAGCGATGTTGCTCGGAAAAGCACCGATATAGGTACCTACAGTTGCCCGTGTGAAAACCTATCTATTTACTCAGATCCACCAGTAGTTATGGCCGCAATTTTGGATTTTTTTTTTCTTATCTTCACCACCCGACCTCCCTCGAACCCGGGGGGGGGGGGGGGGCTCCCCACCTCGAAAACTAACATCACGAAAATTAGAACATATTTAAAACTCTTTAATCCCAAAACTCCCAATAAATTATACCCTACTTTAGGATGAATTGTTTGTCCATAATACTATTTAATAATAATACATTTTTAGATTTATAAGTAGGTAGTAAAATACCATATTGGCTTCCATCTGCTTCGTCAAAATATTGTTCGAAGTAGTTTATAAAAGCAGACATCTACTTCGGAAACACTGGACGAACAATAAAAAAAAACAGACTGCGTAGAAAGTTAACAATATTATCGATATCTACCTTAAATCCAAATGGAAAACATTCCTACCACAGGCTTCTAGTTTCTACCTAGCGTCAACCCGCATTGCCAGACCTCGGATTTACCGGTTTATCTACGATTTTGGACCTGGCCTCTCGGATACAGGTACCTAGGATTTAGGACATCGGATATTACGTATATTCGATAGAAAATCAATAAAACAGGCAAAATCAAGTTGTTGTCTTTGTATGTTTGCTATTCAAACCTAGATGGCGTTACAGACGCTAGAGATTACGATTTTCTATGGAGATGTTCCCTTGGCCGCTCTAATTTTGCTATATTATGCTAGATGGCGTCACTGACACTTATCACAATTTTATTTTTCTATGAGATTTCTTCCCCTCTTTTTGTATTGATTTTGTAAAGTTGTTATTTTTAAAACTAATAAATATTTATCTAACATTGCATTGTATATGACTCAGAACACCAAGTCAATTAATATTATCACTATTTTTTATTTGATAATCTTTTAGCTTTTTTGATTCGTGGGAATCAACCACCAACGGTAAGCGATTTTAATCAGTACTCAAACTCAGACTTCATTTACTCTTTGAAATAACACAGACACAGTAACTTATTAGGAGACTGACGTGTTATTATTAAGTATTCGTTAGTACCGTTTCGCACCAATAGATGTCGCTAAGTGTTTCAACATTACGTAATTAAATTCTTCTTGAACACTTTAGATTGACCGAAGCGATTGCGATGAAACAAAGACTAATATATACTCCGAGTTATAAAAAATATTTGAGTATGGAAGTTAACCATATTAGTTTCGTTCTTTTGACGTGATACTTGATCTATTCAAACATCTAAACAGAAAAACCGACAAACAGACAAAAATTTCGAAAAGGATTAAAATGGCATCTGTTGATTATCCCTTACCACCCCAACAATTTTTTTTCGAAATATTTTAAATGTACAGAAAAAGTTCGTCTACAGATTTATTATATGTATAGATATAGATATAGATAGATATAGATAGATATAGAATAGATATAGAAGAAGATATAGATAGATATAGAAGATAGATATAGATATTTTTTCTTTTGGTAATTCAATTGCACATAATTCTAATGTATAATCTATTGATATGACCGAGATATCACGTCTCTATAAACAATCAATGTGATTTTGGAGCAGGATGCAGACGCCTCCACCTCCGCGAGTAGTTCGACAGTATGACGCTGCTATTTTATATCCGGTGAATTGTATCATTGATAGCTTTTCTTTTGATAACCATGTCTCTGTTATGTACACGGCGTTGTACGTAGGGTTTTCTTCTAAGAATGCTTCCAACACATGTTTTTTATTGTAAATAGGCTTTGGATATTTTGGAATAAAATTTTTAAAATTGTAGGCCTGTATTTTCGAAAGGAATAATTTACAGAATTCATGTCACTAATCGTTTGTTTGGGTTGATATTCGCTGTTGGTATTGTTTTGGATTAATTGCAGACAATTTTTACTTTCATTAGTTGAGTAATATACTTATACTAGCTGTGCCCGCGACTTCGTTCGCGTGCATGTCGGAAAACAATAATGTGTCGCTTTGACGGTGTAGGTACCACTCCTCCGATCTTCCGATCTATCCTGGTAGGAATCTACCACAGCTTTCGAATGCAGTCCAGAGCCTAGAGACAAAACACATTAGTCTTGGCGTTCACGCTAAACGGTACGCCAAAATGTATGGGAATGACATTACCTGCGGAAAGGACACGGTAATGTCATTCCCATATATTCTGGCGTAGAGTTTAGCGTGAACGTTAACAGAAAGGTGTTTTGTCTAGGCCTGCAGGCGTCTTTAGGGGTTATAATGATATTGCGACGAAGTCTCACTCAGATTTTTAAGAATAAATATAGATCAAAGCGCCTGGTCGAGGCTCATTTTATAATAAATGTGCACCTGCCGTAGGTACAGTAAAAGCTCTTTATTCGCGAGGTATACGTTCCGTAAAATACCTACCGCGAATACAGAAACCGTGACTATGGAATGGTAATTTAAATGGGATTATAGGGGATACGTTCCTAAGTGACAAAAAAAAACAATTTAATTGAAGTTTTTGACCATATTGATTAATTGTATGAGCGTGATATGGATGCAAGCGACTCTCCAAGGCGTAAACGATCAAGCATTTCTATGCGTTAAACAGATTTTTTCGCGTCGAAAATCGTTTATAAGTAAAAAAAAATTTCAACATTTTGCAATAAATGGAAAGATGAAACAATAGGTAAAACACGCAAAGCGGCTCGTACCAAAGGATGGAATGTCTATTAAGTCGCAGCATTTATAAATGTGGGGGAGGCCTATGTCCAGCAGTGGACGTCTTTCAGCTGAAATGATGATGATGATGATATATAAATATACTTTATGGTGATGAGGTTGGTTTCATTATGTTTGTTTACATTCTCAAAAAACTTTTTTCAAAAAAAATTTTGTACCGCCTTCCGAAATTAAAGTTATTTTGGACTTTGTAGTGTTTTTTGGAAGTCGGTTGTTATTTTTTTTTAAAAAGTTTTTATTTTTCACTTTTTTGGTACCTACCATACACCAATTCGAAATTTCATCATCCTTTGGGTCAAAACAATGCATACTTATTTATGTGATAGCAACATTCGCGGTTGATTTGCTGTAATTTTTTGAAGAGTTCCGTTGTCTGTTTCCGAAACGCATCATCAAATCTATATGCAGGGCCCAATCTAAGGGGGGGCAAGCCGGGCAAATGCTCAGAGCGGCAAAAATGAGCGGCGGCAAAATGTATACTTACAAACATACCTACTCTCATGAATTTTTGTATACTTGTTCAGAAGCCGTAGTAGACTAACGTATGTGAATATTATATAGTTAAAAGAATATCACATAATTATGGTCATACATACCATCTTTGATGGTGTTAGTGCAAAGGGCGGCGAATGTAATTTTTGCCAGGAGCGGCTAAATAGCTAGATCGGGCCCTGTCTATATGAAATTTCAATGGGACCATTTCGGAGTAAACCCCTTTCGAAAAAAAAAAGAATTTTGCAAATCCGTCTATATACGACGGAGTTATGCCTGAACATACATTAAAAATATAAACATGTCGAATTGATAACCTCCTTCTTTTTGAAGTCGGTTAAAAACACCGACCGCGGCGAAGGCGGCTATTGTAGATGTCAAAGGCCGAACCAATACAGCGGCGATATCATTTGACAATGTACTTTAGGCAGAGTTGTAATAAGGTCTATTTCACTTTTTTATAGTCCATCTGACGACGCGTTTACAAAGGATATTGGGTTGGATACCTATTGGAATCCTTTTTGTTATTTGTTAATATGTATGTACCGATGTACCGATTAGACCCGCAAACAAATAAATCTTTAGCCGCGGATATAGGAATTGGGTCGCAGTTTTTTAATCCGCGAATAGTTTAAACGCGAATGAAGGAAGCACGAATAAGGAGCTTTTACTGTACTTACTCAATAAATCGACTGCGCGTCTGGTTGAGTGTGCTGAAGCATTATTCCACGCGGGGGCGGGCGCCTATCTCGGCCCGTACAGGCGCGTGTCTTTTAGCTTTGTTTATCAAACGTTGACCACTGAATAAAACCACAGCAGTGGGAATGCTCTGCACGGACTGCGATAGGCCTCGACAGGTAGCAGTGCAGTAACACCTGACGCCACCTGTCAGTTAACGGCCCGTGGGACCATGGCGTTATCACGATGAAGAAAGATCACGCTGTAAAGGTGGATACTGACCGGCGTCACGGGTCAAAATGCACCTAATATGTTACCAAGCAAGTATTCGTGCAGTCAGTAGTACCTACGGCAAAACATGCGAGCGAGCAACACTGATTTTAGCACACGGCGTAAAGACATGCTCGCTGCGAATGTTACCATTACCTACGCCCCGTAACGTCGGTCATTATCCACATTAAAAGCGCTGTTGAAAAAAAAACCAAACCAGCCAAAAAAAAAACTATTTAATTGTATAGCACGGGTTTTCTATGAACATAATAAGTACGATGTTGTTGCTACGTAGTGCCATACCGCGCGCGCCCCCACCTCGCTCCCCGCTGCTGACGCAGGCAGCAGGAAGAGAGAGAGCCCGATCCCGAGGATAATGGACGTAACAGAGCGATCCTCCGCGACTCTCAGTTGCGATGCCTTTTTATTGTAAATTGTAATCAAAAATGTTTCAGTGTTTCTTTTGTTCAGCCATACATTTATTTGTAGACCAATAAATAATTATATTTAAAGAAACGACTTTAAAATTGTCAATATTTTACTATTGTGATTTCTATTGTTCCTGTGTAGGTAATGTATCCTTTGTTGGAGATGCCAAATGGATAAATAAATACATTTTCAAACTTGTTTTAACTAAGAAAATGCTTCTCTGTAAGCGATGTTGCTCGGAAGAGCATCGACGTAACTACAGTTGCCCGTGTGAAAACCTATCTATTTACTCAAATCCACCAGTAGTTATGGTCGCAATTTTGGACTTTCACCATCCGACCTCGCTTGAACCCCTCCCCACCTCGAAAACTAACATCACGAAAATTAGCACATAAGTATTTACAACTCTTTACTCCCAAAACTCCCATTATTTGAATCGAGTAAACACGCATTTAAATTTAACATTATCAAATTTCGCGCGAAATCAAGTTGTTGTCTTTGCATGTTTGCTATTCAAACCTAGATGGCGTTACTGACGCTAGAGATTAAAAATTTCTATGGAGATGTTCCTCTAGCCGCTCTAATTTTGCTATATTATGCTAGATGGCGCTACTAAGACTTTTATCACAATTAAAAATGAGATTTCTTCCCCTCTATTTGTATTAATTTGATTGATAAAACTAATAAATATTTATCTAACATTGCATTCTAGGTATATGACTCAGAACACCACGTCAGTTAATATTATCACAACTTTTTATTTGAAATTCTTTTAGCTTTTTTGATTCGTGGGAATCAACCACCAATGGAAAGCGATTTTAGTAATCAGTATCATTACTTTTTGACACAGACACCGTAAGTAACTTAAATGAGAATGACGTGTTAATATTAAGTATTCGTTAGTACCGTTTCACGCCAATAGATGTCGCTAAGTGTTTCAACATTACGTAAATAAATTGTTCTTGAACACTTTAAGTTATTTAGATAGGTTGACCGAAGCGATTGCGATGAAACAAAGACTAATATAAACTCTGAGTTATAAACAATATTTGAGTATGAAAGATAACCATATTCGTTTCGTTCTTTTGACGTGATACTTGATCTATTCAACATAGAAACTGAAAAACCGAGCTACAGACAAAAATTTTGATAAGGGTTAAAATGTCATCTGTTGATTATCCCTTACCACCCCAAGCAATTATTTTCGAAATATTTTAAATGTACAGAAAAAGTTCCTTTACAGATTTATTATATGTATAGATATAGATATAGATATAGATATAGATGGTTATTACGATTTGTTATTTTTATGATTTTTCCTTCGATATACATATAATTGATTGTTTCAAATCACTGAAAACAAGCCTTTCTTTCTTGCTTTTATCATTTCTTCCCGCATTTGTTGCCTTTCTTTGCGTGCGTTTTCATCTAAGAATTCGGATAAAGTTTCTTGAAAGAAACCGGTCAAGTGCGAGTTGGACTCGCGCACCGAGGGTTCCGTACAAACCTGTGGGTATATAAGTAAAAGTTCAAAATTGTCAAAAATATTTTTTTTTATATGACGAAACTAAAAATTTACGGTTTTCGTAATTTTTCCTATATCTGTACTATAAGACGTGACTTCGTACAAAATTTCAAGATTCTAAGTTCACGGGAAGTACCCTGTAGGTTTTGATTCCCGTGCGAGTTTCGAAAATTTGCGGAATTTTGCGGCCTAAATGGCTGTATCTTTTGATTGCGTTGACTTAGAAGGTTGATTTTTCTACAGCTTCCAGGGACAGTAGAACTAAGTATCATATAGAAATTTCAGTTTGATACCTCCACGCGTTCCTGAGAAAAACGGTCTTGACAGACGGACGGACGGACGGACGGACGGACGGACGGACGGACGGACGGACGGACGGACGGACGGACGGACAACAAAGTGATCTTATAAGGGTTCCGTTTTTTCCTTTAGAGGTACGGAACCCTAAAAATGGCTATTATTTAAGATGTATTTAACCATTCTCTTGCTGAGTAGTTCTACTACTAATGGACGGGCACTGGTGTTATTTCTGCCTAATCTATACATGCTTTCTGTAAAGCCCGTTAAGTCCACATGCTGAATATTTTGAAACATTTCAAATACTCTGTCGTGAAGAACTGTATCCGGCTCTTTATGATACTCGGCAAAGCCATAGATATCTTACTATTTTCTTTAAATTACTTTCTGTGCATTTTACTATTGGGGACGGAAATATTTTTTATTTCTGATAATTCTTTCTTCAGTTTTTCGTTCTCTAAGCTGTTGTTAGGTTTTCTATTTCGGTGTTTACTTTTTCAATTTCTAACTTACCCAGCGGCGGCGCCCGCCGGGGGCCATGAAAGACCATGGCCTCCGACTTGTTGAGGGCTACCTCCAGGCCAAGGCGCCGTATGCGGGTCACGACCTGTGACACCGCAGCCGTCGCCAGCAACGCTGCCTCCATGTACGAGCTCCCCCGGGCCGTGACCAGCGTGTCATTCGCATAACACGTCAAGTCCACGCCCGGCTGGAGCTCGCCCCTCAGCACCCAGTCGTACCCGATGTTCCATACGAGCAGTCCCACGACCGAACCCTGTGGAACACCGCACGACATGCGGCGCTGGTTTCCGCCATCACGTCCCATGTAGGTGACACACCTATCCGCCAGATAGGCCCCAACGATGCGGCGGAGGTACGGAGGCACCCGATGATAACGCAGTGCCTCCCGGATGCAGCTCCAGGGCAAGGTGTTGAAGGCGTTGGAAATGTCCAAGGACACCGCCAACATCACCCCGACCGAGACACAGCTTCCTCCGCCAGGACTCTCACCCGCGATATCGAGTGGATAGTGGAGCGCCCGTGCCGAAAGCCGAACTGGCTCTCGGCTAGGTTAGGCCCCTCCCTGCTTAAGTGGCCGACGAGGCGGGCAGCGATTATCCGCTCAAATATCTTACCCACCTCGTCGAGCAGCACTATGGGCCTGTACAAGGACGGCGAGTCCGCGGGGCGCCCCACCTTCTTGAGCAGGACCAGACGACCAGATTTACACTAAGTAGGAAACTGGCCCTGCTCAAGGCACGCGGTGTAGAGTCCTCTCAGTTGGGGCTCTAGCTCCTTCAGAGCGAGGGCTAGCACGATGCCGTGAATACCATCGGGCCCCGGAGCCACGTTCTTAAATATTACTTGACATTGGTTTGTTAGTTTGTAAGACTTCTTTAAAAAATTAATTAAATAAAAACAAAGTTCATGTTCAATTGCGAAAATTTAACAGTTTGGGATAGCTCGATGTGCTGGCGTCTGTACGATAAATGAAATTGTAGGACCTTGCATGCTTCACATTTTTGTTAGTGTAAGATTCCGTCCGGCTTTGTTTAGGTCCGCGACAAACAATTTTTTATTTTTTATTTCAATAATTTCAATTACCTTTTTATTTTTAGTAAATTTAGTGCGATTCGTGAGGTACCTTACTTGAAACAGCCTAAATAAAGAAGAATATGTTGGTACAGGTTCCTTTAAGTGAGTGATTGCGTAAGTATTTTACCTGAACAGGATTTGTTGTTTACACTTTGAGCAGATACTTTTGGAGAACCTAGATAAATAAAATAACCGAGTATTTTTCATATATCTTTTTATAAAATACAAAAGTTATTTTGTTTACAAATCTATCAGATCTTCAGTTAAATGCAGTCAAATATTACTATACGTATAATTAAAAATATATGTGTGAGTTATACCACGGCGATATAAAAACAAAACTATGCCATGATTTAAAAAAAGAAAGTTGATTCCTGTACGGTGCACGTACATGGGTTTTAAAATATATTTATTGCAATAAGTCAGCCAGTAGGCTCGCGTATTTGCACTTTGGACGCGACCTACATTTGGCAGTGCATTGACACTGACACAGTGCATTATTCTATGCATTTTATGTATATTATATTTTAGTGTTCAATTAGACGTGGTTTGAGTCGGATAACTTGCATTTTTATTTAGATTCATCCCGTTGAGCATTCACTGACATTTAACTTTAATTTGACATTTTGCATTACATTGACATTTTACATTTGCATTGACATTACTTATGTTAGGGATGCACCCTACAATTCCCAAAACCATCAATTTGTCAGTTTTGGTTAAAAAGTTATAAGAGTTTGAACGTGACCGCGCACATTCAAACGCGAAGAACCGCGCGGCCACGGAGATCTGAAAAACTAAGCGTTGCACAGACCTGTAATTTAGTTGAATCATCTTAGCCTTATAATGTTCCCACTGCTGGGTCACAGGCCTCCTCTCACTGAGAGGGATTGGGCCGTAATCTACCACGCGGGCCCAGTGCGGGTTGGTAGATGTCACATTGTCTTCGAATTTTTTGGTTCTAGGACATGCCGGTTTCCTCACGATGTTTTCCTTCACCGTTTTGAGAGCAGTTGTGATGAAATAATTTACACAAAGTTAAGCGCCTGTCTGGGTTCGAACTCACGACCTACAACTCGTAAGTCGCGGCCGTTACCACTTGGCCACCACTGCACCACTGCATTTAGTTGAATATCAGATTGAATTTGTATTTTTTTTATATTTTTTATTATAGATAAACATCCTAGTAGTCTTAAAAATGTTACAGCTCCTGAAATTACTATAAACCTAGGACTTTTTATTGTATTTTTACTAATTTTCACAAATTCAAATCATGAACTCATTGACGGTGACTTTACCTATTTGTTAAATTTTGCATGCAATTTTGCAATCTTAGACAGAATGTACCCGTCTCACTATATTTCTTTTAATACCTTTATTGGAAAATATCTACATTATATGCAAATAAATGATGTGATTAGGGTTTTACCAAAACTTCAGAAATCTGCGATACTTTTTCAGCGAGATATCGGCGATAGCGTGTATTTCACCGTTTCAATGGCGCGGCCACGGTTATAGTCTTACATCTCCCAAAATTTATAGACAGGACCTTGTTCTACATAAAAAATACAAATTCAATCTGTTATTTACCTAAATTTCAGGTCTCTACAATGCCAAGTTTGAAAGGTCTCCGTGGTCGCGCAATTCTCCGCGTTTTAATGGCGCAGCCACGTTCAAACGCTTCTAACTTTTTAACTATAACTTTCACAAATTTATGGTTTTGGGAATCATGTTTCACAATTTTTTACAAAATCTTGGCATAGTTTCTTTTTAATGAAATATCTTTGTGATTGCGCCACCGAAACGCACACAAAATATATATTACAACTTTAATAGCTTATCTATCCTAATAACGAAATTCGCTGCAAAAACGCGCGTTTCTTTGGTGTTAGCGAAGAGTGAAGCACGTCACTGTACGTCTGCGTCGGCCTCGGTCTCGGCGTCAGCCTCGGCGTCGGCCGCGCGCAGCGTGCGGCACGTGACGTCGTTGGGCCGGCCCAGCGCCAGCGTGCGGCCCGGCGTGCGCACGCGCCAGTCGCGCGCGCGCCGCACGCGCAGACGCCGCGCCGTCGCGCCCAGCCGCACGGAGCGCGCCAGCCAGTGCGCCTCCGTGCTCACGCGCACGCACAGCGCCACGCCCGAGTAGAAGTCCAGGTCCGCCGCCACGCGCAGGCGCGGCTCGGCGCGCACGTCGGCGGCCGCGCTCAGCTCGGCCCAGGCCGTGCGCAGGCGCAGCTCGGCGCGCGCCGCCAGCCCGGCGCGCAGGCGCAGCTCCGCGCGCGCGCTGCGCCACCACAGCGACGCCTGCGCCTGCGCGTCCAGCGCCAGCGCCAGCGCCGCCGCCGCGCGCACGCGCACGCGCACGCCGCCCAGCAGCGCCACGCTGGCGCGCGTGTCGCGCAGCGGCCACAGCGCGCGCAGCACGGGCGTGGGCGCGCTGGCCGTGCCCGCCCACACGTGGCCCAGCAGCTCCGCCTGCAATGCGGCCCATCAGTACGCGCAGGCCGGCGCGCGGCGGGCCTGCGCGCGCGTGACCACTCACCTGTCCGTCGAACAGCGCGATGTCTGCCAGGCGCGCGCCGGCCACGCTGAGGCCGAGGCCGCCGGCGGGCTCCTCGCTGGCCTGCTCGGGCTGGGCGGGCTCTGCGCCGGCGTCGCCGCTCCCTCCGCCGAAAGCCTCGAGACCGCGTGTCCACACATCTACCTAAAATTTATAATATTATCGTATTATCTAGTAGGTGACGGACCCGATACTAAACTACAGTTTCCTTCATGGCTGACTGGAGATTGTTTTCTTTAATTTCTATCAGATACGAAAGCATAGTGGCGTGCGATACTGACAGTGAGCGCGTCGAAGGTGTTGCCCAGGTCGTCCCGCGCCAGCAGACGCACCTCCCCGCGCCGCAGCAGGCCGGCCCGCGCCACCTGCAGCGACTGCAGCTCGGCGCGCCACCCGCCCGCCGCCCAGCCCGGCGCGCGCGCCAGCACGCACGACGAGCCGCCCAGCGCGCGCGCGTCCCAGCCGCGCAGGCGCGCCGGCAGGTGGCGCGGCAGCGCGCGCAGCGCCGCGTGCTCCGGCGCCAGCGCCGCCACGCGCTGCCACAGCACGCGGCACAGCTCGTGCGCGCCGCGCTCGTGCAGCTCGTGCGCCGCCGCCGCCAGCGGCAGTGGCACGTCGGCGCGGCGCTGCACCAGCAGGTCCAGTGCCGTGGCGCGCACCTCCGGCGCGGCCGAGGCCCGCAGCGCCAGCGCCTGCAGGCGGTCCAGGCGCGCGAACGTCAGCGCGGGCGGCGGCGCGGCGCCCAGCGCGCCCAGCGCGGCCAGCGCGGCGCCCGGCTCGTCGCGCTCGGCGTGCTCCAGCAGCAAGTCGGCGGTGTCGGCGCGCCGCAGGTTGCCGAGCGCGCGCAGGTGCAGCGCGCGGCACGGCTCGTCGTGGCAGCGCGCCAGGCCGCGCGCCAGAGCGTCGCGCACGGCCTGCGCGCCGGGCGGCAGGCGCGCGGCCGCGGCGGCGGCCAGCAGGGCGGCCGCGCGCACGGCCGGCGCGCGCGCCTCGTGCGCCAGGCGCAGCACGTCCAGCACGGCGGCCTCCTGCGGACAGCGGTGGGTGAGCGGGAGCCTGTGCCGGTGCTCACGGCGGGATGCCTGTGCCGGTACTCACATCAGGCCAGTCGGCGAGCGCGAAGCCGGCGAGGTAGTCTTGCGCGAGGCCCGCCAGCGGGTCATGCGCGTGCAACTGCAGGAATTCGTCGGCGGCGGCGAGCGAAGCGCGCGTGCCCGCCAGCCCCAGCAGGCGACATAGACCCGAGCTACAACAGTTTTTAGTAAAAAGTTCGTAAGTAGTACAAAGAGCCACTCAAACACCATAGGAAAAATTATATCATTGAGGACTTAGCAATAAAATGCTAATCAACCTAGATTATGGATTGTAGTAAAAGATGATCCCATTCGAGTTCCCTGTCATGAGTACCTCAGACTAGGTCGCAGTACTCACAGGTGGTCGTGCAGCTCGGCACGCCGCAGCAGCTGCAGCGCCGCGGAGTGGTTGGCGCGCCGCAGGGCCGGCAGCAGGGTCAGCGCGGCCGCGGCCTGGGCCCCCGCGCCGCCCTCGCCGGGGCCCGCCGAGGGGCCCGCGCGCGCCAGCGTGGCGCCTGCCTGCTGCAGCACTGCGCTCAGCTCCTGTAGACAACATCCGATGCACACCTTGCTGCGTGCATGCTGCCGTTCTTATCATACCTACATTATTTTCATTTGTCCATAATCCATTGTTTTGACATAATTATGCAAAAGTTAGATTTCTGTTAAACAGTTAAACTTCTGCTTAGAGACTATTGCAGTCAGGTAACAAACAGGCTAGCTACAGGTTAGCTAGCCTAGATACTTAGCGTATCAGTAAGAGCGAATGAGACTACTAAATTTAGAGATGGGTTGTAACAGGCTAAACACGATATCTGTTATCACTGTTACTGTTACTCAAAAATAACAGATCCAAATATCTGTTATTAAATAACAGCCTGTTATTTTTGTACGCACGTATCATAAGTATTAAAATCTCAATTGAATATCTTCTTTATTTCGATTTGTTGTAAGTCGTTTCCTAAGTATTCATCATCATCATCATCATTTCAGCCGAAAGACGTCCACTGCTGGACATAGGCCTCCCCCAAGCTCCGCCACTTCGACCGGTTCTGTGCTTCCCGCATCCAGCGGATTCCTGCGGCCCTGTGTTTGTCACAATCGCCACGCTTGGCAGGCGGGTTAGCGATCGCAGTATGGTGGTAAAAATGCATAGAGAACGCTGCTGCCCATTCTCTAGTAAGTTCCTTAGTCGCTTCCTACGACACCCACTGGAAGAAATGGGATGGTGCTATTCTTTAACGCCCGGCTACCACATGACAGTATCCTAAGTATTGACTAGTAAAGAATGACGGGGTAATGAGAAATCATAGAATCACGTTTATTTATATTCTTTTTAGACTTAGACATCCGGTTAGTCTGGAAGCCAAACCCAATTCAGTTGTACAGTCGCCAGCAGGTCAAGCTATCCCAAACTGTCAAATTTTCCCAATTGAACATAAACCTTATTCCTTTGCAATAAAGTTGAAAAACTATCAAAGAAATTTGACAAATTGGGGTAGCTTGATGTGCTGGCCTCTGTACAAGGCTAGGCAGATTGATTGGTTTTGATTGACAATTTCGCTTTACATATTATATTGGAGGTCACGTAGTGACCACCTATATCCACGAAATGCTAATTGTTTTTCAAATGTTTTACTATTCACGAACTAGATACCAAATTTAAAAATATATTACTGCTACAACCTACAACGAGCTAACTACTAAGCGAACTAACTAGCTAACTATGAAACGAATAACCCAAACTAAAAAACTGTATTAATACATACATTGAATATAAACACTAATACGCCGTAAACACTAACAAACACTTTCGAAAAAATTGCAATTACTATTCACCAGTTCACCTTTCGTAATTTCTTACGAAAAGTGTTTTCTTTCGAAAGCAAAATTAAAATTACAAAAATACGAAATTTATAAAATGTCAACAAACAAATTAGCCAAATTACTTTCAATTGAATATTATCTTTATTGCTTTAGCAATAAGGTCGTACATATTATATGGAACATTTTGCGACCAATCCCGTCAAACGTCAAACCAAAGACAATGTAGATCAAAGGCGTCCGTAGACGATCACAGTAATTTTTTTGGTTGCATCTTTTTCCAAAATATTATATATTTAAATTATTTTTTTATTTCAAACCTGGCAACAAAGATGAAATCAATTTTATTGACAGTAATCAATAAAATTGATTTCATCTTTGTTGGGTTATCAAACGTATAAACCTGGAATATTTTGCGATGAATTCCGTCAAACCAAAGATAATATAGGCATTCGGACAAATTGCCATAATTAAAAATATAATAAATTTTAGGTTTATTTATAATGGTCACTGGACAGTAACAGATAAGTAACACGACCAAATTTTGGAGTCACTTTTTACAAAATTTTCTTATCAGACAACCAACTCTATTTTACGGATTATAAATACTAAGTGCTTCTCTTTTTAGCGTAGTTAAACCGCTTTAGTAAGAGTGAGAAGTAAACATATTTCCTAGTAAATAAAAATAATAGGTGTGTCTCTTTTTAACAAGGGTAATTCCTTAATGAGGAAGAGAGAGCCCTAGATATTTTTCTTCCTTTGTGTGCGTGAGTGCGTATGAAAGTAACAGCCGTGGTAACAGTCTGTTACTGTGTGGAGACTGATATTGAATTACCAGTAACAGCTGTTGTAACAGTCTTTGAGGGTCTGTTATTTAAGTAACAGATAAGTGATATTGGTAGTAACAGTTGTTATTTGTTATTTTTAAATATCTGTTATTTATATCTGTTACGATAAATACGCCTCACTCCTACTACTAATCCATAACAAACAGCTGTGCTGCTGGGGAATTTGTTGCGCCAGTTCTTCTTCCCAGCTAAAGCACTAGGAAGTGGTGAAGGGCGGGCGTTTTTGGGGACTGTCATTTTGTAATTTTTGACGTTCAAAAAGTATTGACGCCATCGCCAGCCTTGAGCCTAGTTGAAAAAATGACTTTTGATTTTGAACGGGATAGGGTCTCATTATCTAATAATAAAGATGCCTAAGTACGTAAGCACCTATCTATAAGTTGTTTTACGAGAAATAAACGAAAACGTAACAAAAATATCATTCAGTATCTGAGACAGAGAGATAATAGCAGTCAGCTGCCGACGTGGCGGCTGGCAGCCTATCCGCGCGCGCAGATAGCGCGCCCCGCCGACCCCGCTTATCTGTACCTCGGCCTCGGCCGCGGCCTCGCCCGGCTGCGCCTGCAGCGCTAGGGGCAGCACCCGCAGCGCGCCGGGCAGCGCCCGCAGCGCGTCGGCCAGCGCGGCGGCGCGCGCGCCCGGCGCCGGCGCGTCCGCGGCGCGCTGCAGCGTGTGCCACGAGCGCGCCTTGAGCCCCAGCGCGGCGTGGCCCAGCTGCAGCAGCTCGTCGGCGTGCAGCGCGCGCAGGCCGGGCGCGTCCAGCGAGTAGCGCGCCACGCGCCGCGCGCCGCTCAGCGCGCCTTCGCTGTCCACGCAGCTCCGCTACGTACCGGCACGTGAATGTTACTCTCTCATGTTTATGCTACGACCGATTTTGTCGAAACCCATAGACTAGGTTAGGAATTTTGGGCAGATAGGTCATAGACGAAAATTATAACAATTATGTTGGTTTGACCAGTTAGATATAGTTTTTCTTATTTAATTAAATTGTACCTACTTAACAATGCTACTTAATGAAATTCTCAATGGAAATATCACGTGACAGAACTATTAAAATTTCATGTATCTTCAAAACTAAATTAAACCTGCATTCCAATTAAATGTTCATAACTAATGAACTAACATTGTGTTTCTACCCACCTTGATTTTTCTGAACACCTCTGTGGAAATGGTCTCATAGAGCACTTGGCAGGGGCCGGACACATCTGTCTCATTGTATTCACCATCTACCATTTGTACCTGAAAATAGATTTTATTTAATATTTGAACCCACCTTAATTATGTCAAGACTCCGGCCACTGACAAAAAGTTCAATGAATGAAATTATTTGAGTAGTTAGCCAAGACAAACCAATAAACAGAAAGTCAGTTTAAAATCTTATTGCTAGATTTTGTTTGCATGAAGTAAAACATTACCTGAAACAGACTTAGCAGGGACTTCTTGTAATTGAGCACGTCAGGCAGATCGTCGGGGTCCAGGTATGCCGCCTTGATCTCACCATGGCTCCAGTGAGCATAGAATGTGCTGTCACTGTGCGAGTCCCAGATTGACTCATACGGCATGAAGTCTGCATTTACATGTTTCCCTCGTAGATATAGTTTGGGGGACCGCAACTAAAACGAAATTATATTTAGTAAGTTTTGGTCATATCAGTTAAATAGAATGTGGAGTAGGGGGTGCAGGAGCTGCGATACTGACCCGGAACTCGAGCAGGTACTCGTCCTGCTCGCCCGCCCAGCGCGGCAGCACGGCCAGGCGCGCGCGCAGCTTGTAGCCCACCTCCCGGTCGGCGCGCGCCGCGTCGTTGAGTTGTACCGTGGACTCCAGGTCGTAGACGGCCGGCGCGCCCAGCAGGCCGCGGCCCGCGCCCCGCGCCGCGCCCGCTAGCGCCAGCACCAGCCACAGCGCCGCGCCACCCATCGCACTACCACTATTACTAATATTTATGTAAATACCTACGTCTACACTGCAGACCGGACACCGGCGCGATATTAACTTTAACTGGCATGCATAGCGTCAGCGGTCGCTCGATTCAAACGGAGACTCGGAGAATGAAGTGAGTGGTACACGTCCGATTACGATATGTCCATTAACCGTGTCACCGACTCACCGCCACTGACACTGACGTCCGTTTGACGGTTTGACAGCTCGGCTCGCCGGCCGCTGCCTCGTACTTGCGCAGGCGGCGCGGGGCGCGGGTGGTGGGGGCTTTCGGCTCGGAAGTTCGGCACGTCTCTAGCTTCTAGCACAGAGCAGTTCAGAGCACTTCCGCCAGCCAATGACGAGTGTAAATACAGTAGGTACCTAACTAATGTATGTACCAACTACCAAAGCATTCAAAATAAATGATTACGAATTACGATTTGATCAGAAGTTGATTATGATATCGCTGCCCTAGTTCAACAGTACCTAAGATATGTTGTAAAAAGTATGTTTTGAGTTAGTCATACTTTTATGATTTTAGTGTCATTAATTCAATCGTTGTTAATTGAAATGTGTTTTAATAATTCCATATAAGGACATTTGAAGAAGTCTCAGTGTAGAAATAAAAGAAAAGTAAAAATCTTCCTGACTTTATAAATATCTTAAGATGTCAGAATCTTGAACTAAAGGTCGGTAAAAATAGATATTTTAGTATTAGAAAAAGTGATACAGTAGGTACCCGGCGATAAATATTGCACATCGAACTATTTAAATGTAAATGCTTAAATGTCTGTGAGACATTGAAGTTTAGGCACTTTGGTTGCGTTTTACAAATATCCGATTTCTGAACCAGACAGAAGAGCAAATTTTTCACAGGAAACAAAACTTTTCTCAATTTTGTTTTTTTTTTAAGATATCTTACTGTTGAACTAGGGCAGCGATATATAGTAATTGAAATGGTAATAATAGACGACTTCAAGTGTGCGGGACAAGTGATAGAATAGTGTACTTACCTGTATATTATTACAGAATAGTGTACATAAATAAAGTGATACAGTAATATAAAATAAATAATAAAATAAAAAGCTTTTATTGATTCCTTACAATCGTTACAATACATGCATTGTTATTATTACTTTATTAAAAATACATTTCAATTTAATTAACAAAAATAAAATTCATAATCATTAGTTATTAGAAAGTATTATTCATTGTTATTATTAATTATTAAGTATTATTGATTAATATTTATCATTATTTAATCATAAGGACCGCCTAGTGCGGTAAAAGCCTCCTACATCTGTCTCCATCTTGTTCTGTCTCTAGGTAGTCTGCTCCATGTTTTTCCTATTATTCCTGATATGTCGTCACTACATCTCTTGTAGGGTCTCCCACGTTTTCTGTGTGTTGATAGGATACCAGTTTGTTGTGGTTTTAGTCCATCTGTCGTCGCTAACTCTTTGTAAATGTCCAGCCCATTTCCATTTTAGTATTAGAAAAAGTGATACAGTAGGTACCCGGCGATAAATATTGCACATCGAACTTTGGAAAGAGACAATCGGCTAATTTCGGCTTCGTAGAGCGTTATCTCTGTCGCACGAAATACAAACAGTCCGGTATCTATTAGGAGCTGTTAAAACAATTATGATTTGCTTCTTTTGATAATTCTTTTTATTCTTTGTATAAAATACACCAATTCCAAACCACCATTAGAAAACGACAGTAGGTATTGTGCCAGTCATTTGAATCAGCGTATTATATTAAATAACAATAGAAAACCTTAAATATTTTACAAGTATAATTAAATACTAAAGTAACAACACCAAAGTTATTTTCAAAAGTTATGACAGTAATTTTTGTAAACATGTAGTCAAATTAGGTACTTCTACATTAATGCAACTAACACTTACAGTAGCGATGCGCGATGGCGAGAGGTTTTATTCGATTGTTTCGATTGTTCGAACATCTCGATGGTTCTCGATTGTTTCGGTTTTGACTCGAGTCCGACTCGGTCTTTTATTGCGACTGGCGCATGATGCGTTCATTGGAGTCGAGAGTTCCTCGATGGTTTAGGGTTTCGCGAGTTGGTTGATTGGCGTGATTGTTTAAAAATTCGTGCCATTTTGATGAATTTAAAAACTAGTTAAAAATAAAACAGCGCATCGTAATCGTAAGTAAAGGTAAAAAGAAAGTTCACAAATTACGCGACTCGAGTCTGGCACGCTCTCGCCTCTAACTAATATGCGCCTCGACTCGACTCGAAACAATCGACAACTAGCGGTCGATTCCACTGACTCGAAACAATCGACAACTAGCGGTCAATTCCACTGACTCGAAACAATCGACAACTAGCGGTCGATTCCACTGACTCGAAACAATCAACAACTAGCGGTCGATTCCACTGACTCGAAACAATCGAAAACTAGCGGTCGATTCCACTAACTCGAAACAATCGAAAAACATCTCGATTGTTTTGTAGAACGACGAGGCGATGGTTGACTCGATGGTTTATTTTCTATTCTATTCTATTTTTTATTATGGCAAGCAAAGCCGATGTCGACTATTCTGCCAATGTCTAAAGTGAATTGGAAAAGCATGTGTGCACCAAAAAAAAAAAAAAAAAAAAAAAACTATGGATAATAATCTTCGATGATACAGTTGGGCTTAATATTGATCTTGTGTGGTTAGTACTGGACTGAAACAAACAAAAAATAAATACATACTAAAATATAATTGTTAGAACATTTAAAAATACATAGTATACCACATAAACACAGATTGAGGGAGTAAATCATAATTTTATATTATTGTGACGGATGAAAATCATCAGCGCCACAAGCAGTTCAGGAGAGGAATGAGTTAAAAGAGAGGGGAAATTTATCGGAAGAGGGATCTTAAATTTGGTGAGACGGTTATACAAATCTAGAGGTGGGACGTTATTGGAACATTCGAAAAATATGTGGTCAAGGGTGCCTTCCGCCAATCCTCATTCGCAGAGCGAGGAATCGCGGACACGGATTTTGTGTAAAAACACAGGAGTGCAACAAAAACCTAAGCGAATTCTACATATAACAGATATGACAGTTTTGGATACTTTTTTATAACCGGAGAACCATGGTTTTGGTTTAACGGTCGGTTGTACGGCATAGAAAAAACTGCCTTTCTTCTTGCTAGAAGCATTCCATTGCTCCTGCCAGGAACACTGCAGATTCCTTTTTGGAATGGACAAAAGATCGTAACCCTGATGAGTGTTGTATGTGAGATCTGACGATAAAGATGAACAGGCATCTTTAGCCAAAGCGTCAACACATTCGTTACCCTTAATGCCACAATGACTAGGTATCCAAACCAGCTGAACATCCTTTTGATTACTAGCGCTGGACTTTAAAGAGTTTTTAATTTTTAAAATAAGGGAGCTGTGTAATTTACTCTTAAACGGATTCTGGGCTAAGGCTTGCAAGCTGCTAAGGGAGTCTGTAAAAATAACGGCTTTCTGAATATTAGGGTGTGACTCAATAAAAAGACAAGCTTCCAGTATAGCTACACATTCACCAGTGAATAAAGAAGACTCCTTGGGGCATTTAAATTGTAGGATTATTTTGGAGCTTTGGTAATAGACCGCAGCGCCAGTGTAATTAAGATCGGTTAGTTTTGAGGCATCCGTAAAGAATAATTGAAAACCATTCCATCGGCGACGGGCGATATCGCGGACAAGGGTAACTACCGTCCCATTTCTCTTGCGACAATAATTGCTAAGGTGTTGGACGGTGTGCTTGATACTTTATTAAATGATTATATACATCTTCATGATGCGCAGTTTGGGTTTCGCTCCGGACTTTCAACTGAAAGCGCTATTTTAGGTCTCAAGCATACCGTTCAATACTATATAGATCGAAAGACGCCGGTATACGCCTGTTTCCATGATCTCTCCAGGGCCTTCGATCTGGTCTCGTATGATGTGCTCTGGAGAAAGATGGTAAATAGGGGTATACCTGCGGATATATGTGGATTATTTCAGCACTGGTATGGTAATCAGACCAATCATGTGAAGTGGGACGGTACGCTCTCCGAACCGTATAGGTTGGAATGCGGGGTGAGGCAAGGAGGTTTGACGTCTCCCAGACTCTTCAACCTCTACGTAGATGAGCTCATAGAGGCTTACTCAGCAACATGCGTGTCGGCTGCAGTGTTGATGGGGTTAGCATTAACAACATCAGCTATGCTGACGACATGGTGCTGCTGGCTCCGTCTGCAGGGGCAATCAGAGAGTTGCTTAAGACTTGTGAAGCCTACGCTGCCGTACATGGATTAATTTATAATGTAAAAAAATGTGAATACATGGTTTTTAAGGTTAGCGGAAAATGCCGTGAAGTGGGACCCGAGCTTCTAATAAACGGGTCAGTGATCAAAAGGGTATCCACTTTTAAATACCTGGGGCACTTTCTTTCCGACGACCTTAAGGACCATGTAGATATAGAGAGGGAGCGCAGGGCACTCGCCGTCCGGTGCAACATGCTGGCCCGTAGATTTGCTCGGTGTACGGACCAAGTAAAAATTACAATTTTTAAGGCTTACTGCCAGAGTCTGTACACGAGTCATCTATGGGTCAATTACACCAAAAGATCGCTAGATGTCCTGCGCGTCCAATATAATAATGGTTTCAGGATATTGTTGAGACTTCCTCGCTATTGCAGCGCGTCGGAGATGTTTGCACAAGCTCGTACCGACGGTTTTCACGCGATTGTGCGGAAAAAAACCGCTTCGCTACTAAGTCGAGTGAGAGGCAGTCGCAACCTCATCCTGAGAACTGTAGCGGAGAGTTTCGGTTCTCCAATTGTAAAGCAGTTTGTGCAGAGGGTGATTGGTACTAACACTAGATAATAAGTTGTTTTCATAATATGTTACTAACACTCTATGGATTTCTTTTCCGAAATAAAAATAAATATTATTATTATTATTATTATTCCATCGCTCGCCCACCACCGCGTTGAAAGCCAAATTCGCTGATGGAGATTTTTTGGATATACCAATATCAAATAAAATTTTTGGGACAAAATTTAAAACTTCATATGGGAAATTAAAAAGGGGTAATCTAGGATACTGGACAATAGGGCATACTAAATTTAGAAATAGTCGAAAGGATTTTAGGATTAAGGGGATTTCTTTATTTTTCCAGTAATTTGAGCTTCTGCATATGGAATCTAATTTGTTCAATCTTCCTATAAGCGGGTGGGAGGATCTACCTATTAATCTAGACACAAAACGGGAGGCCAGATATTGCCGTCTAAGGGCCAGCGGAGGTTCAGCACATTCGACTTGCAACGCGTTAACGGGAGAGGACTTCATGCAACCTGAGATGATCCGAAGGCATTTGGACTGAACTCGATCCAGCCCAGTCAAAGCACCTTTGTTGCAAGGAATTAGAAGATATGTTCCATAGTCCAAAACACTGCGAACTAAAGCATTATAGACTAATTTCATGGTGTAAGGGTGGGCACCCCACCAAACACCCGCAAGAACTTTTAAAATTGAGATGATTCTTTCACATTTTTGGATAAGGAAATTTATGTGATGTTTGCCGGTAAGTTTTGTATCTAAAATAACGCCCAAAAATTTTACTTTACTAACTATAGGGATATTATGGCCTGAAATACTAACTGAAATATGAGGAATGAGTCTTTTGCGAGAGAAAATCACTGTCGAACTTTTCGGTGCAGATAACGACAGCCCATGGCTTAAAAGCCATTGATTCAAAGACTCCAGAGAGAGGCACAACGATGACGCAGCGTCGTCTATGCAAGAATCTGTCACATACAGAACAATGTCATCGGCGTATTGTAACATCTGACAATTATTATTTAAGCAGGATCCAATATCAGCCGTATAAAGATTGTAGAGTATGGGACTGAGAACATAGCCTTGAGGGAGTCCCTTCCATGTCTGTCTTCTATCGAACTCCTCACCCTGGACTCTGAGAACCAATGATCGTGACAACAGGAGCTCACATATGCATTGTATAATCTTAGCCGGGAGACTCAGCTGTTGCAGTTTTTGCCTGAGTACGGGAAGAAGAACATTGTCATATGCAGAGGAGATGTCGAGGAAAGTGGCAACAACGGATTCATTTCGAGAAAAGGCTAAGCGGACATCCGTAACTAATATACCAATACTGTCCATTGTACTAAGACCTTTCCTGAAACCGAATTGATGATTCGGCAGTAAGTCTCTCGATTCGACTAACCACTCGAGGCGGTTTTTAATGAGGTGTTCCAGTAATTTAGCTAGGACTGAAGAAAGCGCGATTGGCCTAAGGCCATTCGGATCATCAGCATGTTTGCCTGGTTTCAATAGAGGAATAATAATTTGCAACTTCCACTGATCTGGAACCCAACCATGACTATAGCAGTAATTTAAAATATTTAAAAAGAAGATCTTAGCCTTTTCGCCAGAATGGGTTAAGAAAGAGTATGGCACACCATCAATACCAGGAGCTGAGTCCCGGACGTGTTTCAGTACCACATTTAATTCCTCCAATGTGAAAAGTGCATCGAAAGGATCCTCTGTCACATTACGTAGAGGTGAATTTTCACATTCAGATGAGAATGGAACATATGATGGTGCTATCTTGTCAAAAAAAAGTTCAGCAGTTTCCCTAGTTATTGGTGAAGAGATTGATGGAGAACACCCACGTCTAAATCTATTGATATTTTTCCAGACAGCTGAAACTGGAGTCGAGGGAGATAAGGAAGTGCAAAACTTAATCCAACCTGTACGTTTCTTCTTACGAAGAAAACGCTTAGATCTAGCGTTAATCTGTAAATATGCCAATAGATTTTCGGTGCTCATATCCACATTATAACACACCTCCGCCTCATTCCTATCCCTGATTGCCGAAGTGCATTCTGGATCCCACCACGGTGGTGAAGGTATTTTATCTTGGGCACTATTTTTCAATGGGAAGCAGGAGTCTGCACTGGAGGTGATGGCTGAAACATATTCCTCATAACATCTCTTGGCATGGCAGTGACCAGAAGGATTTAATGAACTTGAATTTAAATTTGGAAGAACATCAATTTTATCCTCCAATAATGAAGTAAATTTTGCCCAATCTGGTTTGGACAGGTTATACTTCAAAAGTGGAGGAGAAGTTTTCTCTAAATACGTCTTATTAAGCAAATATATGACAATGGGGTAGTGGTCACTACCATGCGACAAGGTTGTACATTCCCAATGGGTCGAAGCTGCTAGTTCAACTGAACAAAATGTTAGGTCAACACAGCTCTTTTGTTGACCGGGAAGAGATCTGCGTGTTGGGCAACCATTATTTAAAATGCAGAGATCCAGATCGTCCAATAAATCAACCAAAGCTACGCCAAAGGTATCACAGCGTTCAGACCCCCATCTGTAATGGTGGCAGTTAAAATCGCCCATGACCAGTATCGGACCATGAACATTGGAAAATATATCTCTTAAAATTATTAAAGAATCATGGTGAGGATGAGCGATATAAATTGAAAATACTGTGATACCCTCGGCCTTGCCTGCGGCAATACTCATATCACCTGTAACTGAAGGCAAAGTATAGGGCAAGAGAGGAACCCGATTGTTGACCAAGAGGGCCGACCCTCCATAGCCATCTGATCTGTCGCATCTTAGGATGTTAAAATGTGGCATACGGAAGCTAAGACTTGGAGTAAGCCAAGTCTCAGCTATAGAACAAGCCAACGGCTTGTATTTATTTAAAATAAATATGAGGTCGTGCTTTTTATGCCACACGCTCCTCACATTCCACTGAAGAAATACTTGGCGAACCGCCATTTCTAATTTCTGAGAGAAGAGTTATAAGTTGATCGGCAACGTTGGACGGTGATAGAGAATTAGAAGTAGAAGAAGAAATTATGATAGGTAATAGTTTTATTAATAGTTCAATAATAGAAGAAGTGCTATTGATGGGAGAGACATTGTTATTTAGAGCGCAGCCATTAGACTGTGAAAGTTGGGGGGAACTAATTATCTGCTGGTGAGCAGCTATGTCATAAGACGGGGAAAGAGGAGCATGGGATTTAGGCTTTAGGAAAACTGTCTTGCGATAAGACTGAGAAGTTGGAGTTTTTGCTATGTTGGCATAGTTGCGAGAAGCTGTTGGAACTAATTTGCTAGCCTCAATATAAGGAATGGATTTCTCTGCCATTACTGTCTTAATGGCTTTCTGTCTACCATGCTCAGGGCATGACCTGCTGTTAGCAAAGTGATTACCCGAACATAGAATACAGAAGGCCTCGCCCTCAGAAATGTTGCAACCATCACCTGGGTGATCGTGGCCACATTTGCTGCAGCGTGGTTTAGATCTACATACAGTAGCCACATGTCCAAATCGGCAACACTTTCGACATTGAATGGTGGGAAATATGTACTGTTCTACAGGAAGGGATGTGTAACAGCAGAAGATTCTTTTAGGTAAAACTTGTCCATCAAATGTGATCACACAAGTTTCAGTTGGTTTCCACTCATTAATCCCGTCTCTCTGAACTTTCCTATTAAGTCGACGCACTTTAATGATTTGCCCACAACCTGAGGGCACAGACAAATAAGTTATAGCCTCTTCTTCTGAGATATCAGAGGGAACACCCGTGACTACTCCTAACCTTGTGATGTTAAATGTAGGGATAGAGGCAATATAGCTGTATTTGGGTAACAGAGTGTTAGCCAAGAATGAGTTGGCATCCTGAGGGGAAGCAAACTCCACAGATACTCGGTTTCTACCAACCCTGTTAACACCACCACGAACTATGTTCGCAATGTTGTTGTTAATTAAAAACTTTCCAAAATTAACTGGATGTAAGGTGGTGCCTGAGTTAGGTTCGGACTCTATACGGGAGACGTGAACGATGTAAGGACCCTTATCCATTGCCGAGTATTTGTCACGACCAACTTGGCTTTTCTTTTGTTTACTTGGCGGGGAAGGTGTCAAGATGTCTTCGTTACCGGGGCGTTTACGGGAAGGTTGGTTGAATTGGGATGGTGATAAATCCATACCTGTAACACTACAAACAACATCCGCAAATTGCGAGAGTGGGTTCGGGGACAGAGGTAACGTAGGACCTGAAATGTCAGGAGGATCAGGATCAGGAGGTTTATTTTTGTCCATCTTGGGTAAAACGGTTTTCAAATACGACAATCACAATACAAACCTGTTTACAAACACAAGGACAACACACTTAGAAACTAACAAGTCACAGAAATATCAACAATCACTATAAAAACAACAACAAATTCAAAACACACGTGCTAACCAAGAACACTGTGGCGAGAATAACCCGATGGTTTATTTTAACGACTTCGATTCTTTCGATTGTTAAAACATCTCGGAATCGCCCATCGCTAACTTACAGCAAAATTACACTTTTTTTTTGCGCTGGCAACACTGGTGACAGCTCGTGAAAAACGACCCCGTTTTTTTTTATATTATTGTAAATATTACTAATGTCGCGTTCCGAAATTCAACAAAAGTGATATTATTGCGAACCCGACCAAATTGAATAGTCAAAAAATTCAAGAGCTATCAGATCATTAGTACTGATTTTTATTTTGGTTGGCTTCGCGATAATATCACTTTTGTTGAGTTTTGGAACACGACATAAATTAGTTTTAAAAATTGTGTTTAATTTATGTTAAGACTATTGTTTATCTTAGAATCTAAGTATAAAGTGTTTCACAAAGTGTTTGTGCCGTGTTTTTGTCGTGATTATTCAAAATATTCGACACTACGAAAAATCATCTACCGGCTGTCAACTTTTGAAACTTTGGACTGCGGATTTGAATTCATCAAAACCCGGGGAGTATTTTGTTTAATATTATTCATTGTTTTATTAACGTTTACTCAATACAACATCTGAAAACACTGCTCAGGGTTATGAGCAACGTCCAGTACCTACACACCGGCACCGTTTGTCTCCTTTCGCTTGACAATATTATTGTGGAAGCAAAATCGAAGACGAAAGCACTTGCCCCAGACATAAAACCAACACTACAAACTTTACTTCACACATATTTATCCCTAAATGATTAACTTTTGTTTAATTGAATGGTAATTTGTTATGCACTAATCTCATGTCCAAATACATTATTACATTACTCTCTCTGTGGAAATTATAACATTCGTTTTATTATATTGTATTTCACAAGACTAAATTGTTCATTTTGTTTTACAAAGACATTCATTGACACACCAAACACACCCAAATTCAAATCGCGTACACATTTATTAAATGCCATGCGACCTAATGGTTTTGTCAGCACATCTGCTGGGTTATCTTCTGTACACACATAGTCCAGGCGTACAACATTCTTGGCAATGCTATCTCTGACATAATGCGCCCTTATATCTATAAGTTTCGTCCTTCTATGCGATACAGGATTGTACGCAAGTTTAATAGCACTCTGATTATCTACAAAAATGCAAATAGACCCAAGATATTCACCTCTTATAAATGCATTCAGCTGTCGCAAGTGAACTGCCTCTTTGGCCGAAAGTGCAATATACTCGGTGTACGGTGCACGTACATACATGGGTTTTTAAAATATTTTTATTGCAATAAGTTAGCCAGTAGGCTCGCGTATTTGCACTTTGGACGCGACCTACATTTGGCAGTGCATTGACACTGACACAGTGCATTATTCTTTGCATTTTATATTTTAGTGTTCAATTAGACGTGGTTTGAGTCGGATAACTTGCATTTTTATTTAGATTCATCCCGTTGAGCATTCACTGATACATTTTACATTTGCATTGACATTACTTATGTTAGGGATGCACCCTACATCTTCGATTGCAAGTACTATACAGTCCGATACATCGGTCGATAAGTCGCCGCGCGGGATCTGTGTCGTGTCGTGTCATACCGTGCCACGTGTGTTGCCGTGCAGGAGCATTCGGGGAGGTAGCAGCGGTCCAGGTTCCAGAGCGTCACATTGCATTGCATTTGCATACAGGGAGAGTTCCTGAATTTCAAGTAAGATCGTTCTTTATTTATCTTACGGCTTTATAATGGAGGGTTTAATCGTGCGTCAAGCTGAGATCCTCGAGGAAGTGAAGAGAATCCACTCTAATTTTAAGAAGGATTCAGCGAGCAGGAAGACCGCCGAATACATTCGTAATAGGCTTGAGTGCTTAGATGTGCTATGGGCGGAATGTGAAGAGAAGAACCGGGAGCTGAGTGCAGTAGAGGAGAAAGATCATCAATATTTCACCGGTAACATTTATGAGGTCATGAAGAGTTGGTACCAGGGAACGCGTCAGGAGATTGCAGCGTTCGAGATGAAGTCTCTTGCTGGACCCAGCAACGCCAGCCATAGTAAGTTAAACGTTGAGTTTGACAAAACCCTGTTCGAGACATCTTTAGGAGCAGAGGACAAGCTTCTCGAGTTACAGCAGTTGCAACAAGCTAACTTCCGTGCATTCACTAGGTTAGTAAATCGAAGCTTAGACGAGGTTAAGGAAAAATGGGAAGTTGAGGATATGCTTAAGGCGGTAGAGTTTCGGTGGACTGCAATTGATAAATTACATTTACAAATTGATTGCATATTAGAGGGGAATGCACATGACTATTATGACGAGATTTGTCGTTACGAAAATGCATTTACAAAAATAAAACGGGCGTTAAACACGAAATTAAACGCATCTATACATCAACAGCAAACATTGCCTAAAATTGACATACCTATCTTTAGTGGCAACTATACCTTATGGCCTACCTTTATGGATCTCTACGTAGAAGCGATTCATAACAATGCATCGATTGCAAAAACACAAAAAATGCAGCATCTAAAGGGTAGACTTCGTGGTGAAGCGGAAAAGCTCGTGCAGCATTTACACATTGCACCCGAAAATTATGACACGTGTTGGGAAATATTGAACCATAGATACAATAATAAGTTTCTGCTATTCACCAAAAACTTCCAAGTATTTATGCGTCAACCTCAGTTGCAAAAACAATCTGCATTCGACCTCAAGCGGTTAAATGACACTAGCAATGAAACCATAAACGCGATACATAACTTGGGCGTAGATACTAGCTCTTGGGATCCGATTCTAGTTTACGTCTTATGCGAAAAATTAGACTCCGAAACGTATTCGGAATACATGCAGTCCAGGTCGGATCCACGCATGATACCAACGTTCAATCACTTTATGGATTTCGTCGAAAACAAGCTTATGGCATTAGAACCATTGCATAGGGAAAAGCCAGAAAACAGTGATAAACACGCATCAAAACCACAATTTAACACACCACATCCGTTCGCCAAAAATTTCAAGTCAGCAAATTCACAACACAGTAAAAGTTCGTCAAACTATTCTCGCAATTTCCATTCATCAAACGCTGGACAAGTCAGCAAGATTATGTGTCCATTGTGCAAGACCAATCATGCATTATTTCAATGCTCTAAATTCATTGACATGCTAGGTTCTGAAAAAATGGCATTTATCGAAAACAATAAAAAATGCAAAAATTGTTTGTATGTGCATACTAAGGGTTACTGTGCGTCACAGAAAAGATGCAGAGACTGCAACGAACCACATAACACACTTCTGCACAACGATATTGTGAACTCAGCGCAAACGCCCTCAGCAACACAAACATCACCTAAACCGTCGTCACCGACTTCAACTAGGTCAAATAAAAACCTGAAAAATAACTTCGCATCGAATAATGATGATGAGATTTTATTACCAACAGCCTTAGTGCAAGTAGCAACAGCTGCAGGTAACTACATTATACTAAGGGCTTTAGTTGATCAAGGCTCACAAATTACGTTGATAGATACTGGGAAGTGGAAGATATCACTGGAGATGCATGCAATTTCATGACGTCAGAGGAGCGATACTGTGAGGAGTTCTACACTGCAACAACCAAGCGATTAGGTGATGGCAGATATGCAGTTCGTTTGCCAATGAAACCTAATTTTAATCAGCTGCTGGGAAAGTCAAAGCCACGAGCTGTAGCACAGTTTATGCAGTTAGAGAGGAGATTAGACAGAGATGACAAACTATCGGATAGTAACATCAAATTTATGCAAGAATACCTGGAAATGGGACATATGAAGGAGAGCAACGTCTGACATACGAAGAATTTACGACTCGGCTATGTCAAATAGAAGATTGCGTGATTTCACGACCACAATGCACCGTTACAGAAAACGCCGAAGAGATTAACTGTTTAACTCCAGGACATCTCTTAACAGGCACATCACTCATGACAATTCCAGAAACCGACACTGACAATATTTACCGGTTAAGGAAGAGATGGAAAATTTTACAACTAAGCAAGGATTTCTGGAACAAGTGGTCGCAAGAATACCTCCAACAACTACAAGCAAGACTAAGGTGGAAACAACAAAATACTGACCTAAAGAAAAATGACACTGTATACATTAAAGATGAAAGGTTACCTGCAGGAAAATGGGCACTTGGTCGTGTAGCGGAGTTACACTCTGGAAAGGACGGCCACACTAGAGTTGTGACACTACAAACTGCAAAGGGCGAAACTAAACGACTTATTACAAAACTAGTACCACTAGTTGAGGCTGACGAACAAAACAACACTGACACTGACAAATTACCCAAAAACAGGCGAAACCGATCTTAAATGCGTATCTGGAACAGCTCGGTATGTCATATGCTGATGCTTGTTATAACATTAATAACACCTACTGTCCAGCAAGATATGAAACTTACCCAACTGACAAAAAATCAAACAATTTACTTTGACAAGATTGCAGACTTACAAGAAATTAGAGATGAATGGAAACTGGTATTTTATTACAATATGACAAACTACTGGCGCAATGTGGACACTCTGCAAGTATTCGTATCTCATATAAAGCAAGCTCGTTGCGAAGAGTGGTTGATGCAATTTCATGTTCTAATTAACCAACTTGAACAAAGCACGAGTGAACTAAATTATTACAACGAACTACTGAGGTCTCAGCGGATAATCCAACACAGGTTCAAAAGAGGATTGATCGACGGAGTAGGATATGTCGCAAACTCCTTGTTCGGAGTGTTAGATCAACATTTTGCAGAACAATATGAACAGGATATCGACACAATTCAACATAATGAAAACCACCTATTCCAATTGCTTAAAAATCAGACAAGTATTCTGGAAACCGAGAACAACATTGTACAACGTAACGAAGCGACAATGGTGAAGCAGTTTACGTTAATCAACGATCACCTCAAGTCCCTAGAAAACAAGTCGCTCAGAGATAGACTTGAGAGTTCAAATGCATTCTATATCATATCATCGGCCATAGCTGCAGAAAGAATGGCTCAAAACTTAAAAGATGTCCAACAATCTCTCATCAACACACTGACAAATATGTATCAAGGACATATGGACGTACATCTATTATCACCAAGTCAAATGCAAAGTGAACTAGATAGAGTAGCTCGACTACTACCTCGCGATTCTACGCTACCTGAAGTTCGTAATGACGTAAGAGACATTTATAGGCTGTTCAGAATACATGCACGCATAACACAGGACTACCTGTTGATGGAAATAAAGGTACCGATCTTGAGTGATGCCTTATACGAACTTAACAGACTTATCAGCATTCCTCAACGTATTGACATTAATCGGGTAATGTACGTTATTCCCAACTCTGCGTTAATAGCATTTAACGCCAACCAATACTCATTCATACCCCTAGAACAATATGACATTCATGAATGCCAAAAATTACATGACCAAACTCTACTGTGCAAACTAAATCATCCTATATACAACACCGGCGATCGTCACAAATCTATTTGCGATGTACAGCTGATTCGGGACAACGAAGAACACAGCGTTTATTGCCATACGGAAATAAAAGTATGCGCCGACAAATGGGTTAAATTACATAAACAAAACACCTGGTTTTATTATTGTTGTGACACGTGCGAAGTACAATTAGTGTGCGGCGTTCAAATGACATCGGAGACGTTACGTCACTCGGGTCTGATAACGCTGAAACAAGGATGCAACTTGCAAGGCGACTCATTCACATTGCACGCATATATGGAACACACAAGTGACATTTTAGTCAATGAACCATATGCGATGATCATGCCCACGATATCTCCTATTAACAACATTATCAATACCTCGATTCGTAACTCATCTCTACATATTGAAACGCACGAAGAGACGTTCAAGAAGATTGACACACAACTACGCTTTATAAAAGAGCAGTCTAAGCTAGACACCTTATCCTCGCACGACGTTCACCACTACATTGCAATCTATGTGATTGTTGCGATTAGCATTGCACTGTTTGTAACATCGGTGTATGTAATTTTGGCAAAAGATGGCAACCCAAAGACAGGGGGAGGGTCCGCAAGACGCGAGAAGCAGAAGTAGACGAGCAGAAGATCATGACATCGAGGACAGGAACAGCAAGATCGACAAACGGGACTCAAAAGTGAGCAAAGTGTCGTGTGTTAACCCTGCCTCAAGTGAAGTGAAATTTGACACTGAAAAACATAGTGATGTGTGCTAATTTATTATTATGGTGACATTCTATTTATAGACGTTAAGTTACATTTTTCATTGTAGTCGTAGATCAATTCTATTTACATTAGAGTCCTGCATTTTTACACGTTTTACATTGTTTTTACACTTTTACTTTACTATTCTTTACATTATTTTCTGATTGTTTTATTTAATTATTCTCTTTCTCTGTCGTGGCAATATGTACGGTGCACGTACATGGGTTTTTAAAATATTTTTATTGCAATAAGTTAGCCAGTAGGCTCGCGTATTTGCACTTTGGACGCGACCTACATTTGGCAGTGCATTGACACTGACACAGTGCATTATTCTATGCATTTTATGTATATCATATTTTAGTGTTCAATTAGACGTGGTTTGAGTCGGATAACTTGCATTTTTATTTAGATTCATCCCGTTGAGCATTCACTGACATTTAACTTTTTTTTTTGGGTGGGAAATCATCAAATAACGTCTCCCGCTCTGGGTGGAGCAGGAGGGCGTGTCAGACTTTTACTGACTAAAACCCACCCGTGTTCCTTCAGTAGCCCTTAAGCCAGGGGCTGTGGTGTCTCTTTCGAACAAACCCGCACCCCTGACAGGCATCGACCCTTTCGGGTCCCATCACTTTTTGTGCTGACATCTCTTTGAGGCGCGCGTGGAACACAACGCGCCGTCGACTTGGGCTTGGTCCTTACCGGACAGCGAGCTACCCATTACTCGCCGTCCGCAAGCCCATGCCTACGGTGGCCGGAAATCGGCCTGGGATTCCCGACGCCCAGGGCGTCTCCGTATCCTGCGGCGGCTGGGGTCGCGAGGACGCATATGCTGCCTCTCCCTCACGTGCGCCGCCTCCCTCTTCGCGAGCATTACTGCTTCGCTGAAGGAGGTGACGGCTCCCCATGCCCTCTCGCTCCGTACCATGGCCTGGACCAGGGCCAGACGCGAGAGATCGCCGCCGCCGATCGCCTCCACGAGGACACGGCGGTGCTCCGCCCAAGCAGGGCAGACCGCCACCGTGTGCTCCACCGTGTCCTCAGGGCGATCTTCGCAGTGGAAACACCCGGGCGTTTCCTCCCGCCCTATCCGAAACAGGAACCTCCCGAAACAACCGTGTCCGGTGAGGACCTGCGTCAGGCGGAAGGTGAGGACGCCATGCCGCCTCTCGAACCACTCCTCAAAGAGGGGACTTACCGCCGCAATCGTGGCGTGCCCAACATTTAACTTTAATTTGACATTCTGCATTACATTGACATTTTACATTTGCATTGACATTACTTATGTTAGGGATGCACCCTACACTCGGCTTCTGTTGACGACAGTGCCACACAAGCTTGTTTCCGGCATTCCCAGTTAATCAACGAGTTTCCGCATCTAAAAATAAATCCAGAATAAGATTTCCTATCTTTGACGTTCCCTCCCCAGTCAGCATCTACGAATCCCGTGATGTCCTGCATTGGCGACTTGAGAAATATCAAACATAGATCCCTTGTACCCTTAAGGTATCTCAAGCTTTCCAATGACGTTCCTCACAACATGAGTTATACTGTGCCAAAAAATTTACCGCAGCTGCAATATCCGGGCGTGTGTTACAAGCCAAATAGTTCATCGACCCTATGAGCGCTTGATAACTACGAGAGTCTTGGCAGGATAGCTTATCTCCTTCCCCTTCCGCCAAGGCTTTATGGAAATTCATTTCCGTCGGAGTTTTCACTGGTTTGCAGTCGGACATACCATATTCATCCAAGATCTTCAAAATAAGTCTCTCTTGATTCAAATATATTCCGGTATCCGTTTTAAGCAAAGACATACCCAAAACTTGTCTCGCTTCCCCTAAATCCTTTATCTTCAAATGTTTACAAAGATTGTCTAATAAAATTTCTTTCTGCTGTCTGTCTTTGTAAAATAATAAGAAATCGTCAACATAAAGAGCGATATAAAAATTATTATTTTTGTAAAGACAGCTATCAAAGTCACAGCGTTTGAAGTTCAAAGACAATAACACTTCATTTACTTTTTCATTCCAAGACCGTGAAGCTTGTTTGAGGCCGTATATCGCTTTTTCCAGTAAGCAAACTTTTCCTTCGAGTTTTCGTCTATGCAACCCTCCGGCTGTCGCATATAAACTCTTTCATGGAAATCACCGTTCAGAAAGGCGGTGTTCACATCGAAGTGACTGATGAACAAATCCTGTTCAACAGCCAACGATAGCAGCAATCTAACTGTCGATCTTCTCACGACCGGTGAATAAGTTTCGAAGTAGTCGACCCCGTAGGATTGAGTGAAACCCTTCGCTACAAGTCGAGCTTTATAGGTCTTGTTACCATCTGCATCAAACTTGTACTTGAAGATCCACTTATTTCCCACGATTTTAGCTCCACGTGGCTTATAGACGAGCTTCTAGACTTTGTTCTCGTACATCGAATCCATCTCTTTCTTCATGGCTTCCTTCCAGTTATCCTTATCATCACGACTTAAGGCTTCCTTAACTGTCAAAGGTTCCTGCTCTTCTGTACAGCATGCAAGTCCATGATAATTTCCTTCTCGGATTCTATTACGTAGAGGATAACGACATTCACCTTCGGTTGACTGGCCTCTATTAATACTCTCTTCAACGTTTTCCACCACGACATTTTCTTCTCCGCTATCACCCGTTTCTCCCACCTCCACTTCCGCGTCTTCATATACTTCAGCCTCATCTGTGGAACTCGGCCCTTGAGAGGCTTCTGCACGGTAGTGCAGAAGCCTCTCACGGGCCAGGTTCGTCATCTGGTAAGATGACGAACCTGACTGGCCTTCTTCCTTTGCAAGTTCCCAGATTACTTCAGCACCTTTGTCACCGCTACCGACGAGCTGACTAGGATCCTCTGAAACTGGTGCTGTAGAGTCCTCCAAGAAAACTACATCTCTTGCTCTAACTATGACGCGAGGATTACTGGGATTTATGAAACGAAATCCCTTGGTTTCTTCACAGTAACCAACAAAGATATGTTCTACCGCTTTAGGGCTCCATTTCTTCCGAGTTTCCTTGGGCACATGCACAAATGCTTTAGTTCCAAAAACTCTGAAATGATCGAACGACTGAGCCTTCCCTGTCCACAACTCCTCAGGAATCTTACCATTATTCCCACTGTGAGGCAGTCTGTTCTTCGTATAAACAGCCGTATTACATGCTTCTGCCCACAGTTTCACACTCAGACCCTTTTCGGCCAACATAGCATGAGCCATCTCCACAATAGTGCGGTTTGCTCGCTCCACTACGCCGTTCTGCTCTGGAGTGTAGGGAACAGTCAACTGATGTTTTATACCCTTTTGGCGTAGAAACCCATCAAACTTCCTATTCACAAATTATGTTCCATTGCCCGTGCGTATGCACTTTACCTTCAACCCGGTTTCAACCTCTACACTAGCTAGAAAAACTTTAAAATGATCGAAAACTTGATCTTTAGATTTAAGTAAAAATACAAAGGATTTTCGTGTAAAATCATCTAAAATAACTAGCATATATCGAGATCCACCATACGTGGGTTCAGACATTGGACCACAGATATCTGCGTGAATCAGTTGCAGTCTCTCGACTGCCCTCTCAGCCTCACCAACTGGAAAAGGTAAACGATGTGCCTTACCCTTTATACAGGCGACACAAGGCTCCATTACACTCTTTCCAAATTCCATACCCGGAAGCTTACGTAAATCTCGCTCATTTACGTGTCCAAGCCGCCGGTGCCATAACATCAAAGGATTACCTGCCTTCACTGACGCCAACGCAGTCCCATCTACAACCGCCTGACAACCTTCAAGCTTGTAGATCCCTGAGACTTCACTTGCGGTAGCCAGAAGCTTTCCCTTGAAATAGCCTGGAACCAAATGGTGAAATAACTTGCAACCATCTCTGTCAAAACCTTACCTTCCATCCTTTCTCTACTAATTTAGACACTGATAACAGATTAACACGCAAACCAGGTACATACATGACATCCCTCACAGCAAGTATTCGACCTTTCAAACTCACCATGATATCACCCTTACCTTTGCATTCAATCGTATCATTGTTCGCACATGTCACATTACTCATTCCAACATTTATAACTGATATGAACTCCTTGTTTACTTAGAAGATTTTATGATAGATTGTCATACTCTATGTTTGTCACTACCGTCTGTTATTTTCTCATGCTGTATTTTAATGTTGAATAAAGCCAATATTCCTTTTGGTTTTGTCTTTAGCATGTATCAATTTATTCAACATTATTTTTTGTGTTTTTCCGTGTCAAATATGCTCACTACCGAGAAAGAAAAATGTTCATCGATGTCGCGATACCTACGTCCTGAACGTTTTGACGTAGAACCTTCCATGGCTGGCTTGGACTTGAAGTGGACTCACTGGAAGTATTCATTCGAAAACTTTATCGCGCTAGAAGCTTCCTCGGCAGGAGATTCCCTTAAGTATAAATTTCTTGTCAACCATATATCGCCATCGATATTTGACTATATCCGCGCCTGCGCTACGTACGATGATGCAATTACTACTCTGAACACCGCTTACGAAAAGAGGCAAAATATTATTCTTGGTCGCCACCGCTTGAATACCAGAAAACAACAGTCTGGCGAATCGTTGGCAGAGTACTCGAGAGATCTTAATATAGTCGCTCGTGACTGCCTTTTTAAGGATGTGACTGCCAATGAACACCAAAATGAAACTGTGCGCGATGTATTTATTGCCGGAATATCATCAATTTTTTTTTAAGAAAGACTTTTAGAGAAATCCACTATGACTCTCGAAGAAACCTTGAACTTGGCTATAGATTTAGAAACTGCTGAAAATACCTCTCAACTATTATCAGCGCCTAGTCATTTGCCTATATCATTTGCTCCTGTCAATGCAGTCACTGAAATTCAAGAAACATCAATGCGGCAAAATCTAGTAGCCTCCAACACTCAAAACAATCTTTTTTTATTTAATCTAATCTTGATGATGTAACCGTTTGTGGAAAAGATAAGGAAGATCACGATAGAAACCTTCATAAATTCATGGAAGCTGCTATGAAATACAAACTCACTTTGAATACTAGCAAATGCACTTTTGAAACAGACTCGATCAATCTTCTTGGTTACACCATCCATCGTAACATCATCAAACCTGACAAATCTCGTTTGGAACCACTTATGAATCTTCCAATCCCAAACGATACTGCTACTTTGAAAAGATCACTTGGGCTATTTGCCCACTACTCAAAGTGGATCTACAACTTTTCTTCTAAAATAAGAACACTGATTGAAGCTACTCTACCGTTAACCGAAGACGCTATCAATTCATTCAACAATCTTAAAACTGATATTTGCGAGGCTACCTTGGCTGGAATAGACGATAACGAGACATTTTCCGTTGAAACCGACGCTTCCGACTTCGCAATCGCAGCGACATTGTCACAGAAAGGACGTCCTGTAGCGTTCTTTTCGCGATCTCTTAACGATTCTGAAAAGCGACAATCCACAATTGAAAAGGAAGCAAGTGCAATTGTCGAAGCTTTACGCAAATGGAGACATTTCCTAATCGGAAGATACTTTCTATTAATTACTGACCAACAGTCAGTTTCGTATGTTCAACCAAACGCATTCAAATAAAATGAAAAATGAAAAAATAGAAAGATAGCGCCTAGAATTGTCATGTTTTAGATACGATATTGTTTCTCGACCTGGTAAACAAAACTTAGTCGCAGACGCACTCTCGCGAGTATGTATGCAGATAGACACTGCGACCTCTCACTCCAGACTCGTCGAACTCCATCGTTCTCTCTGCCACCCAGGCATCACTCGTATGGTTCACTGGGTCAGATCGAAAAATTTGCCATACTCGATTGAAGAAGTAAAGAGAATTACGGCAGCATGCCCAATCTGTGCCGAAATTAAACCACGTTATGTTGGTCATCAAGGACACCCCATAAAAGCAACTGCACCGTTCGAAAGATTGAACTTAGACTTCAAGGGGCCAATCCCTTCAAACACTCAAAACCTATCCTCACGATTATCGATGAGTATAGCAGGTTCCCCTTTGCTTATGCCTGCAAAGATATGACCTCCGAAACTGTAATTAGATGTCTGAAAGACCTATTCTCAACGTTCGGCACTCCAGCTTACATTCATTCGGACAGAGGGACCTCATTCTTATCTGACGAATTAAGATAATTCTTAACTTCACTAGGTACATCTTGTAGTCGCACAACGCCCTACAATCCTCGAGGAAATGGCTTGGTAGAGCGCTTAAATGGTACACTGTGGCGCACAATCCAATTACATCTCAGATCCCATAACGAAGATATCGCAAACTGGGAGAAAGCTATACTACCGGCGCTACACTCCATTAGATCTCTTTTGTGTACAGGAACCAATGCGACCCCGCATGAGCGTATGTTCAACCATCCTCGCCGCTCGATAAATGGCCAATCTTTACCATCATGGCTTCATTCGCCTGGAGCTGTTTATATGAAGAAAAACGTAAGGACCTCTAAATACGACCCAGCTGTAGATGAAGTTCAGTTACTACAGAGCAATCCTGAATACTCCTTTGTTCGTTTACCAGATGGACGTGAAACGACGGTCTCTAACAGGTCTCTAGCACCACTGCCAAGGACCTTAAACGATGATTCATCGGATGAAGAGGAGCCTGAGCAGCCTATTACGGGTACAGACCCGCCTGATAACCTGGAAGCGAGTGGCTCTCAATTGCGCCACTCTACACGCGAACGTAGACCTCCGGGCTACCTTCAGGACTACTGTCTTTCTTCTTAGAGGGGGTGAATGATATGAACTCCTTGTTTACTTAGAAGATTTTATGATAGATTGTCATACTCTATGTTTGTCACTACCGTCTGTTATTTTCTCATGCTGTATTTTAATGTTGAATAAAGCTAATATTCCTTTTGGTTTTGTCTTTAGCATGTATCAATAACCAAATCTTTAAACCAATGTTTCTGGAAAGACATATGTGAAGATGCTCCGCTGTCGATGTGCCACTCCGTCGGATTGAAGGAGTTCCCGGTATTGAATGAAGACAGGCTCATGACCGGAACGTCACTCAGTTTTGAGATCGAACCCGCTTTCCTTCCTTCAGGACAGTCCGGCTTCTTATGTCCACTTTTTCCACATTTAAAGCATTTAACTTTGGTTATATTCATATCTTTGTTCCCATTCCGCTTCTTACTCTTACTCACAGCCAATGCCGAGTCCGCTGAAGACAATGTACTACAACCTTGACGTGAATCCTCCTGTAGTAACTTCTGCCGTACGTTATCTGAAGTCAACTTCATCCCAGAGTGTTCCAATGCCATTCGCATAGGCCTGTACTCTTCAGGTAGTCCTCTCAGTAACACGACAGCTACAAGATCATCGTCAAATCCGGTGGCAATATCCTTCAACTTTTGAGAAAGAGACATAACTGCAGCAACATATTCATGCATCGACGAGTGTCTCTCTAGCTTCTCATCCATCAATGCGTTGAAGAGGGTAATCTTGCGATTTACGCCTTTGTCCTCAAAAGCTTTCGCTAAGCTATCCCAAGCATCTTTAGCATGATTTGAATCTTGTACATACGCATAAAGTGTAGGTTCCACATGTAGACAAATCAAAGCTAGTGCGTCTTGGTCCTTCTCGATGGCGGTGGAGTCTTTGGAATCCGGGTACTTTGAGATATACGTGAACAACTTTTCTCGTATGAGAATCATTTTCATTGCGAATTTCCATGTAGAATAATCATCTAGGCCGCAGAGGTTCTTGATGGCAAATTTCGTTTCTGGGCCCATAACCTTTCGATGTAATAAACTAGATAACTAGGATATGGAAGTAAAAACGTTGTTTGCACAGGGGAGATTTTTAATTAAGTTTTTTCACAAGAATGACACAAGTCATTATAAAAAAAAAACACATGTTCGAATATCAATTTGAAAAACGTTGTCAACTAAAAAGTTTCACAAAAGCACTTGCCCCAGACATAAAAACAACACTATAAAGTTTACTTCACACATATTTATCCCTAATTGATTGACTTTTGTTAAATTGAATGGTAATTTGTTATGTACTAATCTCATGTCCAAATACATTATTACATTACTCTCTCTGTGGAAATTAGCTAGCCCAGTTATTATCCTAAACGATAATAAATGTTTTCCTGTAAATAGTTGAAATTGTGATAAGCCCTAGAATAAATTGAATAGCTTCCTTTTTTCTTATAAGTACCTCCATTTTTATTTTATTTTTTATAATCTATTCTTAAACTTCATCCTTTGTCTGTTATTTTTATTTATTTTTAATTACCTACCTATTTGTTCCAATTTTACTCTCATAATTATCTTCCCAAGTTCTAAACTTATGTAGCTTCCTCATACACTTAGCTGTTTCTTGTCACATTCCATTCCTTGTCATATTTTGGAAACTGTATTTTTGAGAATTACCTACTTTAGATTCAAAACTGCAATGGGGTGCTCACATTAGAGCTCTCTCAATTAGATTAAGCTCAGCTGCTTACGCAGTAAGAAAAATAAGGCAGTTGACTGATGTAGCCACAGCTAGGTTAGTTTACTTTGCTTATTTTCACAGTATTATGCCTTATGGCGTTCTGCTGTGGGGATCGGCAGCTGACGTAGATTCAATTTTCATTTTACAAAAGAGGGCAATCCGCGCAATCTATAAAATGGGACCTCGCGAGTCTCTTAGAAACAAATTCAGCGAAATTGATATACTAACTCTGCCTTCTCTTTATATCCTAGAAAATATCTTGTATGTTCGCAAAAACTTAAGCCTTTTCAAAAAACGATGCGATTTCCATAATCATAAATTGTGATTCCAAAATTTAGATTGACTAAAACAAGCATTATCATCCTCATCATCGTCGGCACCATCGTCACATTCTTTGTCAGGTTCTACGTTTAATCGTCACGCTAGTTCAAGGTCTTACACAGGCGCGGCACGTCGGCGCTGCCGCTGCCCGGTCGCCTATGTAATATCAAGATTCACTAATGCAGTCGCATACTAAGGGCTATATTGCTATGAAGTGGCGGTCCAGGCCGTACCTACAGCTGTGACTCACACACTGGCGTTACTCTTTGTATTTTATACATACCGTCGGCGACGACAGACATGACCTTGGTCGGTTCATACCATTGCTAAAATTTACTTTTATAATTTGAGTTCCGGTAGCGTGCAGCGTATCGTCTTGGATTAAGAAACTCATAGGTCTGGGTTCAAATCTCGCGATGAAGCTTTAATTTTTCTTTTCAACAATCATCTTCATCTGTTCTTTTATTATTTGATTTATTAATATACCAGAATAATAATGTAACATTTTTTTATTATTACTCGTATTGTTATTTAAATAAAGGTTTACCAATAATAAATGATTACAGAATGTTTATTCGTTATAACTTCATGAAGAATGTATAAAAATAACTAATAATAACTTCTTGTTAAAACAGTTTATTTTCTCATATAGAACAATTTATTGAAGTAAATAAGCTAGTTGGTGAACTATGATAATCAGGCTATTGCATCTTAGTAATATAATAATATTGTGCTGATTACTACTGTGTGTCGGTAGGTACTCTAAATAAATCACAATATTCTACAAAAATTTACCCACGTAAAAGTAACAAATGCAGACAAGTTGTCACAATACAATTAAATGACTCAGTAGTACTACTTTTATTCTACTGCGAGTGAGTTCGTTCTAACTCAAACCTCAAAGTTAACAAATCGTATTTAATAGGACTTAAAGAGGTTATAGCTTAAGTGTTCATTTTCATTCCGAAAAGAAGATTGAAACTAAACCTCAAAATAATCCAGATTACGGATAAGACAAAATATTATTTGAATATTACTAAAATAAATACGCTTTAACGGTTGAATTTAGGAAATACATTCATTCGTAAACGTATGAGAGTGTGTGTGTATATAGTATTATAGCCTATAGAAATTGCTTATTATAAGAAGGTCGTAAGTTAAAGCGAAGTGTCAATCTATTGCTTTTTGAGATTGGGGCACCATTAGTGAGGGCTACTGTACCTAAGGTGAACATTTTCAACTACCCACAAACCAAATCATATATTTTTGAACAAAAAATATATGATTGCGGTTAACCTGAGGGGTTATCAGTTATTGACGCTTTACAAACATTATTCTTAAATACGTATTTGACAACAGTGCTGCGGGCAATCTGTGGGATTGTCACTAAAACGTGATTAGAAATTGTACAGTCGCCAGCAGGTCAAGCTATCCCAAACTGTCAAATTTTCCCAATTGAACATAAACCTTATTCCTTTGTAATAAAGCTGAAAAACTATCAAAGAAATTTGACAGATTGGGGTAGCTTGATGTGCTGGCCTCTATACCAAGTTACAACATGCAATGCGGACATTTTTTGGGAATGTCGCTTTGCGATAAATGTATAGAACTGCGGGCAGTCTGTGGGACTGTCACTTTACTATTATAGATACCTACGTATCTAAAATATGTAACCACCATTACTCTGATAGTGAAAGCAATAAGGGCATTTTTTGGGAATGTCACTTTGCGATAAATGTATAATACTGCGGGCAGTCTGTGGGAATGTCACCTTACTATTATAGATAGGTACCTACCTATCTAAAATTATGTAACCACAATTACTCTGATATTGAAAGTTTTGCGGGCATTTTTTGGGAATGTCACTTTGCGATAAATGTATAGAACTGCGGGCAGTCTGTGGGACTGTCACTTTACTATTATAGATACCTACGTATCTAAAATATGTAACCACCATTACTCTGATAGTGAAAGCAATAAGGGCATTTTTTGGGAATGTCACTTTGCGATAAATGTATAATACTGCGGGCAGTCTGTGGGAATGTCACCTTACTATTATAGATAGGTACCTACCTATCTAAAATTATGTAACCACAATTACTCTGATATTGAAAGTTTTGATACTTTACTAACTTGAGTTATACAATAACGACTTGTACTACATAGTAGGTACAGTCCCCCTACTAGACTAGGTAGGGTAATGCGGTCAGCTTAAGGGGCTGTCACTGTACCTAAATAAATACCTAATATGGTTTAATGTCTATTTTATATGCCTATAACTATGGCAGGCTTCGACGTCAACCGGCAACCGTCGAAGTAAGTACCGCTCAACCTCAGCCGTCAACCAGTACCGCAGTGTCCCGGCCGGTGCGTACACTGCCGCTGCATATCTATAGAGGCGTCACCTGCAGCAATTGAACTGGAATGTTGAACTGATGGTAATATGAGGGGGGGACCCCCTTGGACCAAGGTGTACGGTATGAGTATTAAATCTGACGTTACGATTCGCCTGCAGCTCATACTTATTACAGGCTTATCTAAGAAGAGTGCATGGAACTCTTGGAAAGATAGTTGCCTACAACAAATCGCACGTCACTTGATGCTCCCTTTCTCAATCCTGAGGTCAAGGCTGCCTTCTCTGTCTTACACTGTCTACGAAAGAGACAAAGGCAACGTAATCAAACAAGTTAAGCTGCTGAACCGTTTACCTTAATGGTGTCATCGAAACAAAAAAATAAGGCACTAATCAAACTGTTACTTATGGACGCTTAGTAAGGACGGTATCAAACTGTCGTGCGATAGTCGGTTCTCAGATTTTGTCACCACAGGATCTTTATGCTTTACAATCTGAAAAAGGAGGTAAAACATCAGTTGCAAGCAAAAGCAGTATCAAAGTCAGGAGCTGACCGGAAATAAACCGGTGAACATTAAAAATAAACCACACCAGTGCAATTAAAACTGTCGTGGTTCTACCCTGAGCCATAGGCCGAGAGAGAATCGTCGTGCCAAGACTAGATTAGCAGCCACCGTCGATTGACTCGGTAAAGTACGCTGGTAGGCTATCTTACTTTTGCTACCATTGATAACTTCGACGGGTGATAAGAACATCCATCATCATGGATTACATTCGTCTTTGAAGGCCGGTGAACAAGACCCTAAGAAAATAATTTAGTCCATCCCTGAGAAAGATCAGTTTGAAAGAACAATATTTGATGATCTGCATAAGAATAATATCAAGCAAATCATCACAGCCATTGAAGAATGTATATATCCTGTGCTGAGCAATTCATGTCCTCAATATTTTAAATTTCATAATCGAACGGCAAATCAAGATTTAGGTAAGTATATTATATCTAAATGCACTAAATAATCTTTATTCGGTTAAATGACGGTAACACGGCAAGAAGGTTTTTTGAAAATTATGAAGTATCTGCTGAAATAACGGGTATCCACCCTGTTTTAAACAAGAGATTTGCAGTCATTTTACAAACAATTTCATCTGGTCAACTTATTAATACCAACTTGTTTAGGGAATATTGTAAAGAAACAGCAATGCTGTATGTAAACTTATATCCATGGTATTACATGCCTTCAAGTGTCCATAAATTGTTGATACACGGTGCTGATATTTGTGAAAATTTCTCCTTTATTCCGATAGGCATGCTTTCCGAAGAAGCTTCCGAAGCGAGAAATAAAGATTTCCGGAATGTTAGAATGGCACATACAAGAAAAATCGGTAGAGTTCAGACTAATTTAGACATTATCCACAGCTTTATAATTAGCTCAGATCCTTACATCAGCCATATCAAACCAAAGTTTGCTCGTTTACATAAACAGTTGTTTCCAGAGGCTAGTGCTTTGATCTTGAACAATGAATTGCTTTCGTTGGAAAACGAGGAAATAGAGATTTCTCAAGAGAATATAGACCCAAATATTAATCTTTCACCATAATATTTTTTCAGAATCGTTTGTGAACATATTCAACTTTATGTTTGCAGCTTTATTTGTCTTCATTTTGATTGTTTTTTAAAACTGATGAAAATACTCCTTCAGAAAGGTCATAGCTTTTCAGTCATTAGTGAGCCCCCATAACCTCTTTTACAGAGAAGTCTCTTTTTATTTATTTGACATTACGCATACATTATAATTATGTGCTAAAGTAAGGCTATGATTAAAAAAAAGCAAACAATTAACATAAAAAAAAATTGTTATTTTCTGTCACTATTATCTCGAAAGTACGCAGAGATAAGCAATAAGTTTCTTCGAGCCAAATACTCAGAATTATTAGTTTTCTAACATATGTGATTGCCATCTCGACATCGCTTAAAGTTTTTGAGAAATTGAGTAAAATGTAATCGCTCCCATACAAAAAAAAAGAAATATTTTTTTTACAGAAAAGTATTTGAAGTAGGACAATAATATTTTTTTGCCTTATCTGTTATCATTGTATCAACAATAAAAAAAATATCAGCGGTCTACTATCAATGTCCACTTTTTTTTAATTTGGGACCAGTGTGCGCCGGTCGCCGCCCCGCGTGGCTTGATAAGTACATTTCTATGCTTTTGTTTCAGTCACTAGACGCCTCGGCGGTCGCACCGCGCGAATTTTCGCTATGGCGGATGTCCCGTGGCCAGGCCGTTATAAACAGATTTTTTCGCGTCGAAAATCGTTTTTAAGTAAATATATTTTCAACATTTTGCAATGAATGGAAAGATGAAACAATAGGCAAAACAAGCAAAGCGGCTCGTACCAAAGGATGGAATGTCTATTATGTCGCAGCATTTATAAATGTGGGGGAGGCATGTGTCCAGCAGTGGACGTCTTTCAGCTGAAATGATGATGATATATAAATATAACTTTATGGTGATAAGGTTGCTTTCATTGTGTTTGTTTACATTCTCCAAAATCTTTTTTCAAAAAAATACCAACCGACTTGTTATTTTTTTGAAAAAAGTTTTTATTTTTCACTTTTTTGCTACCTACCCTACACCAATTCGAAATTTCATCATCCTTTGGGTCAAAACAATGCATACTTATTTATGCGATAGCAACATTCGCGGTTGATTTGCTGTAATTTTTTGAAGAGTTCCGTTGTCTGTTTCCGAAACGCATCATCAGATCTACCTATATATGAAATTTCAATGGGACCATTTCGGAGCAAACCCCTTTCAAACAAAAAAGAATTTTGCAAATCCGTCTATATACGACGGAGGTATGCCTGAACATACATAAAAAATATAAACATGTCGAATTGATAACCTCCTTCTTTTTGAAGTCGGTTAAAAACACCGACCGCGGCGAAGGCGGCTATTGTAGATGTCAAAGGCCGAACCAATACAGCGGCGATATCATTTGACAATGTACTTTAGGCAAAGTTGTAATAAGGTCTATTTTACTTTTTTATAGTCCATCTGACGACGCGTTTACAAAGGATATTGGGTTGGATACCTATTGGAATCCTTTTTGTTATTTGTTAATATGTATGTACCGATGTACCGATTAGACCCGCAAATAAATAAATCTTTAGCCGCGGATATAGGAATTGGGTCGTATTTTTTTAATCCGCGAATAGTGAAAACGAGAATGAAGGAAGCACGAATAAGGAGCTTTTACTGTACTTACTCAATAAATCGACTGCGCGTCTGGTTGAGTGTCATCATCATCATCATCATATCAGCCGAAAGACGTCCACTGCTGGACATAGGCCTCCCCCAGGCTCCTCCACTTCGACCGGTCTTGTGCTTCCCACATCCAGCGGATACCCGCGGTCTTCGCAAGGTCATCGGTCCACCTTGTGGGAGGCCTTCCCACTCTACGTCTTCCGGTACGCGGTCGCCACTCCAGAACCTTTCGGCCCCATCGGCCATCTGTTCTGCGAGCAATGTGCCCTGCCCACTGCCACTTAAGTTTGGCAATTCTTCGGGCTATGTCGGTCACCTTGGTTCTCCTGCGGATCTCTTCATTTCTGATTCGATCGCGTAGGGAAACTCCGAGCATAGCCCTCTCCATTGCCCTTTGGGTGACTTTAAGCCTTCTGATAAGGCCCATTGTGAGTGACCACGTCTCTGTACCATAGGTCATCACTGGCAACACACACTGGTCAAAGACTTTCGTCTTGAGACACTGTGGTATTTGGGACGAGAAGATATTGCGAAGCCTCCCGAACGCTGCCCAGCCGAGTCGGATTCGACGATTGATCTCTTTCTCGAAGTTGGACTTACCTAACTGGACAGTCTGTCCTAGGTAAACGTACTCGGCCACAACTTCTAGTGTAGCGCTTCCGATCGTCATGGGAGTGGGTGTTACATGGGCATTCGACATGACCTTTGTCTTCTCCATGTTCATTTTAAGACCCACTCTTTCGGAAGCTCTACTTAGGTCATCGAGCATTGCACTGAGGTCCTCCATGGTCTCACCCATGACGACTATCTCATCGGCAAATCGAAGGTGAGTGATGTACTCGCCATTGATGTTGATGCCAGCTCCTTTCCAGTCCAGAACCTTTAAGACATCCTCCAGTGCAGCGGTGAACAGTTTCGGAGAGATAACATCTCCCTGTCTCACACCTCGCTGCAAAAGGATAGGTTTCGAAGTCCGGTCCTGGAGTCGGACTGACAGAGTGGCGTTTTCATACAGACACTTCAGCACCTCGATGTACCGATAGTCGATCTGGCACCGTTGAAGAGACTGCAGTACAGCCCATGTCTCGATCGAATCAAAGGCTTTTTCGTAGTCCACAAACGCTAAGCAGAGAGGCAGGTTATACTCTTCGGTCTTCTGTATAACCTGCCGCAGCGTATGTATGTGGTCTACGGTGCTAAAGCCTTTACGGAATCCGGCTTGTTCGGGAGGCTGGAAGTCGTCAAACCTGCGCGCGAGACGGTTCGTGATGACTCTCGAAAACAGCTTGTAGACATGGCTCAGAAGTAAGATGGGCCTATAATTCTTAAGAAGAGTATTATCACCCTTCTTAAAGAAAAGTACCACCACACCTCTGTTCCATGCCTGTGGCGTTTTGCCCTCGAGTATGACGGAATCAAACAGCTTCTGGAGGGCCTTAAGAACGGGTTTTCCGCCGGCCCTCAGGAGTTCGGCCGTGATTCCGTCATCACCCGGCGCCTTGTTGTTTTTTAGCTGCTTCAGAGCCATCCTAATCTCGTACAAGCTAACGTCCGGGATATCTTCGGTATAGTGTCGGGTCAATCTGGCTCTTGGGTCGTTTGCCAGATCAGTAACGGGGTTGCTTGTTGACGTGTATAACTGTCCATAGAAACTCTCGATCTCACTCAACAGCTCAGGCTTGGAGGAAACGATCCTGCCATCATTGGTCTTCAGTTTCGCAAGCTGACTCTGCCCAATAGACAGATCTCTTGAAAAAACCTTGGAGCCCTTGTTCCGCTCTATCGCGTCCTTTATGCGGTCCGTATTAAAACGGCGAAGGTCGCTTTTCAAGGCCTTCAGATATCTGTCTATTGAGCTGTCGGTACTTTAGCGCGTCGTCTGAAGACTGCAGGATCATTTCACGCCTCTCCTCCATTAGCTGCAGAGTAGGATCAGAGAGTTTCTTTTTGCCATTAGTACGGCGGGTCTTGAAGAACTTAGACCCGACCGTATGGACAGTTTCCACGAACCCATCGTTATAATCGTCCACGGAGCTCCCTAGGCACTCGAAACGATTCTGGAGTTCGAGCTGAAAGCTCTCGGGGTTTTGGACTTGGATCGGCGCTGGACGGAGCGTAGACTTCATTAGTCGACATCTTTCTAGCTTGATGTTGATATTCAATGTGCCTCTTACCATGCGGTGATCGCTTCCGGTTTTCACCGCGTTGATCACAGAGACATCATTGAATATTTGCTTCTTCGTCGACATAATGAAGTCAATCTCGTTTTTAGTTGCACCATCAGGGCTCTGCCAGGTCCACTTTCTATGCTCCCGTTTTCTGAAGAAGGAGTTCATCATGAAGAGGCCTTCCTTCTCCATAAAACTGGCCAGTAAGTGACCCCGGTGGTTCCGTCGTCCAACTCCAAATTGCCCCACTCTCAGCTCATCATCGTCCCGTTTTCCCAGTTTCGCGTTGAAGTCCCCCATGACAACGGTGAAATGAGTTTTAGAGCCATGCATGGCTTTAGATATATCCTCATACATGGTCTCCACCTCATCGTCGGGGTGTGTCGAGGTCGGGGCGTAGACCTGTATGACCTTCAGCGAATATCTTGCGGATATTCTGAGTATAAGGTACGCCACCCTGGTCGACACACTCTCGATCTTCACCACGTTGGTCACAAGGGACTTATGGACGATAAACCCGACACCACCTTGGGACTGCTGGTCGCCCTCCCGGAAATAGAGCAGGTTACCGGATTTGAGGATTATCGAGTCCTCCCCCTCTCTTCGGACTTCAGATAACCCTACTATACCCCACCGTAACCTGCTCAATTCTTCCTCGAGTTCGGTAATCTTCTCGTCGGTCCGGAGTGTACGCGTGTTGTACGTTGCCAGGTGCAGTTTCCGTTTCTTTTGGTAGCCAGATCTCTTCTGGAGATTCTTAGCACCCCTTGCCTCACCGTTACCTTGGCCGCTACCGTAGACAAGGGTAGGTGGGCCGCCGGGTACTAGGGGCCGTTTTGTAGGGCTGCTTGTCATTTTTGGGGGGTTTTGCCATAATCGCCACGCTTGGCAGGCGGGTTGGCGATCGCAGTATGGTGGTAAAATACATAGAGAACGCTGCTGCCCATTCTCTAGTAAGTCCCTTAGTCGCCTTCTACGACACCCACTGGAAGAAATGGGATGGTGCTATTCTTTTACGCCCGGCGACACATACGGGATGGTGGTTGAGTGTGCTGAAGCATTATTCCACGCGGGGGCGGGCGCCTATCTCGGCCCGTACAGGCGCGTGTCTTTTAGCTTTGTTTATCAAACGTTGACCACTGAATAAAACCACAGCAGTGGGAATGCTCTGCACGGACTGCGATAGGCCTCGACAGGTAGCAGTGCAGTAACACCTGACGCCACCTGTCAGTTAATGGCCCGTGGGACCGTGGCGTTATCACGATGAAGAAAGATCACGCTGTAAAGGTGGATACTGACCGGCGTCACGGGTCAAAATGTACCTAATATGTTACCAAGCAAGTATTCGTGCAGTCAGTAGTACCTACCTACGGCAAAACATGCGAGCGAGCAACACTGATTTTAGCACACGGCGTAAAGACATGCTCGCTGCGAATGTTACATTACCTACGCCCCGTAACGTCGGTCATTATCCACATTAACAGCGCTGTTGAAAAACAAATCCAAACCAGGCAAAAAACTATTTAATTGTAGGTATAGCACGGGTTTTCTATGAACCTAATAAGTAACCTACGATGTTGTTGCTACGTAGTGCCGCGCGCGCGCCCCCACCTCTCTCCGCGCCGCTGACGCAAGCAGCAGGAAGAGAGAGAGCCCGATTAGTCCAGTAGGGATATGATAATTTTTCCACATAACCTTCGATAATTCAAAAGGTTTTTATTTTCTCTGGGTGGATAGCTTTAGTGAATTCATAGTAATGTACAAAAATGCTAACAGTTTAGAGTTATGCAATAGGTATAAAGTAGGTATTTCCAATAATTTCGTGTTATAACAATAATATAAAATTTTAAATTAAACGCTTTACTCTTTCTTTATGAATACTATCTAAACTATATGTTAGCGAAAATGCTAACAGATAGGTACTGTGGAACAATGGAAAACTGAAAATGTCCCGTAACTCATTCAATAAAAAAGTTAAGTTTTTCAAATAATTTCCTATGCGCTTATAGGTATTAGTTACACCTCATAACAAAAGTTCTAACTACTAAGTAATATGCTGCGCAAGTAATTGTATTTTTACTTTGCGATTTTCGAAATATTGAATTTAAATTTATAAGTTTGTGTTTATACATTCGTAATAATAAACTCTGCTTCCATAAAAAAGTTTCAACAAATACGTGCTATGCCTGTTAATAAAATACAACTTGGGTATTGCGGGGCGCGGTGTAGGTACGATAAAGCGTGCGCCGCGCCGCCGCCGCCACGCCGCGCCGCCACGGTGCACAGTGCAATATTTTTAAAATCTAGGTGGACAATATTATTGTATTTGTCCACCTAGATTTTAAAAATATTGCACTGCGCTCCGCTCATAGGATACCGCGCCGCACGGTGGATCGGATCTCGATTTCTTAAATGTTTTTTTTTTTTTTGCTGGAAATGACTTCTGCTGAACATTACTGTTCTATAAAATGTCAATTATGAAGTAATTGTGTGCACAAATGAAAATGTATGGAGCTGACATGAAAAATGAGGATATCTCTGGAATCGCAAGGTTGGCCGTTATATCCTTGCACACTGTTATAGTACTATTTATTTGTGAATTTTTGACATACCTAATATAGCGGTATCACTTGCGATTTTTTTGTTTTAAATCTTCAAAATTAAAAAAAAGTGTATGATACATTTTAATGCTTAAATATGGCTATATCAAGTGTAATTTACAATATTTTTTATGCTTAGACCAAAACATTCTAAGAAATCACAAAGTCGTATTATCTACTTTGTGATTTTCATTTGAAATGACATGGTAATTATGAATTACGTAATACGTAATCTTGTCTAATGCCTCAAGTCCACATTAGCTAATGATTAATAAAACTTAATACCTATATACCTAGTTAAAAGGATACGTACCAAAATAATTTGGTGTACTCGCTAATTTAGCAATTAGTGCAGGATTAACTTAATGAAAGTAATTAGATAAATGTGATACCATCATTAGTCAATAACAATAAATAGTCCAACATCGGATTCACAACTTCAGTTCATTTAGAGCATTTCTAATACTAACATCTATCCTACCGTGTCTTTTTACTGAGTGATCGTGAATAATGGAAAGCATTATTACAAATTTGGATTTGTTTGTTATTCTGAGCAATCAGGATGCTTCGTCTTTCGATCATGAAATATTGTTCAACACACTTGTTATTCGACTGGGCTCTAGCCTTTCAGATGAAGACAGTGTTACCGTGAAAGAATTTTGTCGAAGATTTACACGGGCAGTTCAAATCAAATCAAAATATTTTTATTTCATATAAACCTGCATGGGCACTTATGAAACGTCAGAAGCTGGGTGCACGGTTCCAAATTGTTGTTTCCTATGGAGAAGAGCCGGCAAGAAACTCCACGGTTACTCTTTTAAAAATAATTGGCTTTAACAATATTTTCAAATTACAGAGATTAAATGTATGGGAGGACAGCGCAGGCCTATCAATAAGTACCAGGTACTTAGACGAATACAGAATAGAAAATCGTCTACAAATCTACAGTCAGTAAGGCCTACAACGTTCTCTCATTCACAATATGTAAAATAATCTACATAAATAAAATGAACCTAAATAAAATTGATGTATAATGTCAATTAATGACGAGAATATGTCAGCATTGTAAAAGTAAAAAGAATTAAAAAGAACTTTGTATTTGAGAGCAGTTAATAGACTTTCACATAGTTATGCTGTTAATGAGGTACCAGGGAAGCCACATGTGCAGAAGGAATTAATGCCAAACTTCCCTGTCTTCAACGTAGTCTTTTATCTTATAATATGCTTTTTTGATAAGGACACGTTTGATGTGCGTTTTAAACTTTCCATCGCTAAGTTCTGTAACCGACTTTGGCAACTTGTTATAGAAGCGGATACTGTTTATTAGAAATGACTTGCTAGTTTTAGTCAATCTAAATTTTGGAATCACAATTTCATCTTTACTACGTGTATTCAGATTATGGAAATCGCATCGTTTTTTGAAAAGGCCTAAGTTTTTGCGAACATACAAGATATTTTCTAGGATGTAAAGAGAAGGCAGAGTTAATATATCAATTTCGCTGAATTTGTTTCTAAGAGACTCGCGAGGCCCCATTTTATAGATTGCGCGGATTGCCCTCTTTTGTAAAATGAAAATTGAATCTACGTCAGCTGCCGATCCCCACAGCAGAACGCCATAAGACATAATACTGTGAAAATAAGCAAAGTAAACTAACCTAGCTGTGGCTACATCAGTCAACTGCCTTATTTTTCTTACTGCGTAAGCAGCTGAGCTTAATCTACTTGAAAGAGCTCTAATGTGAGCACCCCATTGCAATTTTGAATCTAAAGTAATTCCCAAAAATACAGTTTCCGAAATAGCATCCAGTTTCTTGCCATCAAGTTTTAAGTTTAGACCTACTTGGGGTACATTTGGTAACGAGAACTTAAGACATTTAGTTTTGTTCGCATTGAGTAAAAGATTATTAGCAGCAAACCATTTCGAAAGAACAGCTAGACTATCATTGACATGTAAGACATCCGTATCTTTCCTATCTATTCTAAAAATAAGAGAAGTGTCATCAGCGAATAAAATTATATCCGAGAAGTTAGCTTTTTAAAGCCATCAGGTAAGGAAGGTCATTAATATAAACTAGAAATAAAAAAGGGCCAAGAATTGAACCTTGAGGCACGCCCATCTTAACTAGAGACCCCGAGGACGTCGCCCCATTAACGTTTACTTTTTGCTGCCTGTTTGATAAATAGGAAAGTACAAGATCAGCAGCTTGTCCACGAATTCCGTAGTGGTGTAATTTACAGATCAGTGTATTGTGGTCAACGCAGTCAAACGCTTTTGAGAGGTCACAGAAAATGCCAATGGCGTCCTGGGAATTCTCCCAGGATTCCAAAATGTGACTGATGAGTTTTACTCCTGCGTCAGTCGTCGACCTACCTTTCGTGAAACCAAACTGTCGACTATGTAAAATCCCATTCGAGTTAAAGTGTGATAACATCTGGTCCAGCATGATTTTTTCATAAATTTTGCTCAATGCTGGAAGCACAGATATAGGTCTATAATTAGAGGGATCACTCTTACTACCCGATTTGAAAATTGGTACTACTTTACTATGTTTCATTAAGTCAGGAAACGTACCGCTGTCTAAACATTGATTAAATATGCCTGTTAGGACAGGGGCAATTGTGTCAATGATATTTTCGAGAACTTTAACGGAAATCCCCCATAAGTCTTCAGTGTTTTTTATGTTAAGACTTTTAAATGCTGTTTTAATTGTGGCAATAGAGATGGGTTTGAATTCAAAACTTGGAATGTCCTTGCTGAAGTTTTCTTTAAGAAGAGATTCAGCTAATACAGATGATGAGGGGAGAGATTTCGTAACTTCTATTGGGATGTTGGTAAAGAAATTTTCTAGAGTCTCAGCAACTTGTAACTTATCTGAAATGGTTTCATTATCAATTTTTAGAGCTAACTCATTCTGATCTCGCTGTTTTGTGTTTCCAGTTTCTTTGTTAATTACCTGCCACACAGCTTTTATTTTATTTTTAGAGATACTAATTTTGTTACTTATTAATTTAGATTTAGCGTGAGCGCAGACTCTTTTGAATATCTTAGAATAGTTTCTTACATAATTATGAAGGGCCTGATCAGAAGTCAATGATTTTTCGTGATACAAATTATATAAAATATCTCTGCTTTTTCTAATGCCAGCAGTGGCCCATTCGCTAAATTTTGGTTTAGTAGCTATCGTAACTTTTTTTACAGGACATGCTTTATTGAATTCTTTGCATACTGTAGAAAAAAATGTGCCACAGTTTATATTGGGGTCTTGTGAATCAAAGCTCGCTGTTGAGAGCTTGCTAAGAACATTATTATTAAAAGATTTCAATTTATTTTTAGTCAGAGGTCTCAATTCAATGGTTTTATCTAGATGTAACTTTTAATCTAAGTCAAACAATACAAGCTGACCAGTATGGTCTGACCTGACGCCACTAATTAAGGAGGAGTCCTTTATTTTGCAATTAGTAAATACGTTGTCTATGCATGAAGCTGTGGTTGCTGTTATTCTAGTCGCTTCATTAAATATACATTTTAAATTGAATGATTTAAACAAAGAGATAAGCTTACTTTTTTCTGGTGAATTAACTAATAAATCAATATTTAGGTCACCACACACAAAAACTAATTTATTATCTTTGAAAAGTTTACCTAATATTTCTTCCATAACTATCAAAAATGATGACAAATTCGTGGCTGGTGGTCTATACACAGATAAGAAAGTATGGCCCTCAACCTCCGCACATGCTACCTCACATAAGCGATCAACAGAGCAAGCGGTGATATCCTTTCTTTCCTTATATCTAAAACAACTATTACACAATATCAAAGTACCACCCCCTATCGAAGACCTATTGTAGTTCAAAAGAGATGGTTACGATCCCACAGGAAAAGTGAAGTTTTTAGACGTGATTACAGTAATAGGCTTGAGGCAAATACTGACTGGCCAAACTGCGTGCAAACCAATTTGCTCATTCAAGAATCAACAAGTGAAAATATTTCTACTGAACCTGTACCTGAACCTGTACCATCAACTTCAACAATGAAATCAACTTCAACGATGACAAAAAGATCTCGAAAGCCGTTTGAAGATCTAAGTAACAAGCAGAAGAAGAGACGATCTGATGAAAATATAGGCGATGACCCTAATGAAGTAGCTTATTCAGCTGCAGCACTTTTGAAAGGAGATGGTCGTGAGGATATTGCATCTGTTATTGAACATATGCTCCAAAATCCAGAAGCAGCAGCAAAAATCAAGGAAATGTTGAACAAACCAGCTCCTTCAACATTATTTTCACCAGAAAAAGCACTGGGTTTGCTACTTTCATTAAAACTATCGAAATGGCAATATCACATTAAGGGAAACGACTATTCGAGAAGGTTCAAAGGAGATATATCCGTCTTACTATAAAGTGCAAAAAGCTAAGCTACAGTACTACCCTCCGAAGACATTTGTGACTGTAACGGATTCATCTGCTAAGATTGCACTACAAGCGTTACTAGATTTAACAGTGAACAGAATTTTTGAAACTATTCGTAGTCCTGATGCGATACAAGATAAACAATTGATATTAATATCAAAGTGGGGATTTGACGGTGCATCTAACCAAAGTAGATATAAGCAACACATAGAGAGTGGTCAAGATGATTCCAGCATATTTATGACCTCTTTGGTTCCATTAAAGTTGACAGCTGACGGTGATACCGTATGGGTTTTTTTTTTTTTTTTTTTTTTTTGGGTGGGAAATCATCAAATGACTTCTCCTGCTGAGTAGAGCAGGAGGGCGTGTCAGACTTTTACTGACTAAAACCCACCCGTGTTCCCTCAGTAGCCCGTATGCCAGGGGCCGTGGTATCTCTTTCGAACAAACCCGCACCCCTGGCAGGCATCGGCCCTTGCGGACCCCACCTGTGGTTGCTGACATCTTTGACGGCGCGCGTGAGGAACACAACGCGCCGTCCCGTCTACCACTTTTCGGCCGCAGAGGATAGGGAGAGCGGCTGACGCTATACCGACACTCCTCTTCCCCTGCGGCCCCACCGCGTCCGCCATCAAACGGTGGCGGCCCCGTCCAGGCCACGGAAGGGAAGAGCGCTGCTCAGAAGCACCGGCACTCCTCCTCTACCGCAGCCTGTAACCCTCAGCCGCGATGCCTCCCATTCGACATCGCGGCCCACCTCAGTTGCGGTGCACCTCACCGCAACCTACTTTTTGGCCGCTACGTCAATGGCTTGAAGGCAAAAGCCCTGACGAGCGGCCCCACCGTTGGGTTCCTCTTGGCTTCACCGTGGATGGGAGACCACGGTTACTAAGCCCCCCCGCAACGACAATGCGGGAACCCACTCGGGGGGGATACCGTATGGGTGAATCCAAAACCCTGCTCACCTAGGTATTGCCGTCCAGTCCAGTTTAGTTTTGTGAAAGAAACCAAAGACGTTGTCATAAATGAAAAAACTGCAATAGATAACGAAATTGAAGCTCTCGTTCCCTCAAAATATCAAGGACATGAAATTCGTTACAAATTAATGATGACGATGATTGACGGCAAAATTTTTACATATCTGTCTGAAGCTAAGTCAAATGCGGCCTGCTACCTGTGTTTGGCTAAGCCTACAGAAATGAATAAGTTAGATGTCATTGCGTCAAAAACCATTTCTTCTGGTGTGTATGAGTTCGGATTATCATCAGTTCATGCCCGCATTAATGTGATGGAATGTCTTCTACACATAGCGTATCGTCTCCACTTCAAAAAGTGGTTTGCAAGAGGAGAAGGTCATCAAGAGTTATTGCATTCACGAAAAAAACTCATTCAAGATCGATTCAAAGATGATCTCAACCTTTTGATTGACATCGTTAAGCAAGAATCAGGCACAACTAACGACGGGAACACAGCAAGGCGGTTTTTTGAATTTCCTGATGAAACTGCAGCGATCACTGGATTAGATGAAGACCTAATGCGCAGATTTGCTGTGATTCTGTAAGCTATCACATCTGGAGAGATTGTAGACGTGCCGAAATTTAAAGAATACGCTAGAACAACCGCTGAAAAATACGTGGAACTGTACGATTGGTACTACATGTCATCAACCGTCCACAAATTGTTGATTCACGGAGGGGACATAATTGCAGAAAATGCTATTGTATCAATTGGAAGTCTTTCGGAAGAAGCTTCAGAGGCCCGAAACAAAGACTTTAGGAGGTTCAGAGAACACCATTCGAGGAAAAAGAGTAGACAAGCATCAAACGAGGATATCCTCAATATGCTTATCGTCTCTTCTGATCCTCTAATTTCTTCCACAAGACCAAAATTAAAATGCCCACAAGAGGCAGACATACTTTAAGGAAACAGTAGAACTACTGAAACTTCAGGATCAGGAAGGTCCGACAGAGTTCTTAGAAGTTATATCATTGTAGAGCCTGATTCTGAAGTGGATTCTGAAGGTGACGAAGCATAAAATAAGTTAACTTTTATTGTTTATGTTAGGTTAGGTTAAGTTATTTTTTTTTTTATAATTTGCTTTTATTTTTAATCATACAATAGTTTACCATTTATTGTTATTGACTAATGATCACGTTTATCTAATTACCCTCATTATGGTACGTATCCTTTTAACTAGGTATATAGGTATTAAGTTTTATTAATCATTAGCTAATGTGGACTTGAGGCATTAGACAAGATTACGTATTACGTAATTCATAATTACCATGTCATTTCAAATGAAAATCACAAAGTAGATAATACGACTTTGTGATTTCTTAGAATGTTTTGGTCTAAGCATAAAAAATATTGTAAATTACACTTGATATAGCCATATTTAAGCATTAAAATGTATCATACACTTTTTTTTAATTTTGAAGATTTAAAACAAAAAAATCGCAAGTGATACCGCTATATTAGGTATGTCAAAAATTCACAAATAAATAGTACTATAACAGTGTGCAAGGATATAACGGCCAACCTTGCGATTCCAGAGATATCCTCATTTTTCATGTCAGCTCCATACATTTTCATTTGTGCACACAATTACTTCATAATTGACATTTTATAGAACAGTAATGTTCAGCAGAAGTCATTTCCAGCAAAAAAAAAAAAAAACATTTAAGAAATCGAGATCCGATCCACCGTGCGGCGCGGTATCCTATGAGCGGAGCGCAGTGCAATATTTTTAAAATCTAGGTGGACAAATACAATAATATTGTCCACCTAGATTTTAAAAATATTGCACTGTGCACCGTGGCGGCGCGGCGTGGCGGCGGCGGCGCGGCGCACGCTTTATCGTACCTACACCGCGCCCCGCAATACCCAAGTTGTATTTTATTAACAGGCATAGCACGTATTTGTTGAAACTTTTTTATGGAAGCAGAGTTTATTATTACGAATGTATAAACACAAACTTATAAATTTAAATTCAATATTTCGAAAATCGCAAAGTAAAAATACAATTACTTGCGCAGCATATTACTTAGTAGTTAGAACTTTTGTTATGAGGTGTAACTAATACCTATAAGCGCATAGGAAATTATTTGAAAAACTTAACTTTTTTATTGAATGAGTTACGGGACATTTTCAGTTTTCCATTGTTCCACAGTACCTATCTGTTAGCATTTTCGCTAACATATAGTTTAGATAGTATTCATAAAGAAAGAGTAAAGCGTTTAATTTAAAATTTTATATTATTGTTATAACACGAAATTATTGGAAATACCTACTTTATACCTATTGCATAACTCTAAACTGTTAGCATTTTTGTACATTACTATGAATTCACTAAAGCTATCCACCCAGAGAAAATAAAAACCTTTTGAATTATCGAAGGTTATGTGGAAAAATTATCATATCCCTACTGGACTATAGATAGTTTCTTGTGAACAAAGATTGTGGTTCTTTAGGAACAAAATGCAAGCATTAAAGGGATTGCCAGACAGATGGGCATAGCGGTAAATCTAATATTATCTTATAAAACTAAATTGAAAAGTTCGTAAACTTGGTTAATTGATCAACTAACTTAAAATGTTTTTTCTACACAGAGAAAAACGGTGCGCTTGTGGGTGCGACGTTATTTGGATACTGGTGATGTGAAGTCAAAACCTTTTGGGCGGAGATGTTCAGGCATGATCTATACAAACCAGTGTGAACACCACCGTGATATCGTAGATGTTCACCTGAAATCGCTGTTCGCAACCACTCGCTCAAGTGCTCAACGACACGGCATCTCAATCGCCACAGTGCGGAGGCACTTGCAATTAAGGTATATTTTTGCAATGTTTATCACCACAATAACTTAAACATTATAGTTACTGCCTAATAAACGAATATTATGTTACTAAAAGAAACTTATTTTCAGGTTACTGCGGATGGATGTCATCTCTGGGCCCGGGCGAATGAATGGCAAAACATATTATGAAATATTGCAAGAGGTTATTTTGCCTACAGTGCGTCTTGCATACCCAGAAGCACAAATATATTTCGTCCATGATAACTGTGCTGTGCATCGATCCCGAATGGTGAAGGAGTGGCTAAGTTTACAGGCTGTTTTTTTTTTTTAACTATATTACTAACTATACGATATAACTATCGCCTGGCCAGCTAAAAGTCCGGATCTTAATTTAATTGAAAATATGTGGGGTCAAATGATTTTAAATTGGGACTCAAGTGAATTAAAGTCCAAGGATAAATTTACAACAAGAAGTCATAAGGACTTGGGAATTGATGCGCGGTAGGAATATAGGCTGGAATATGGTAACTCATATGAGATGCCGCCTACAGCAAATAATTCTCAGTGAGGGTCATCCCCTCCGCTATTAACATAACGACTTATAGTAAATTTGTAAGTGGGTCCTAATTGCGATTATCTTAGATATTTTGGATCCCGTAATCCCGTTTGGTTTATATCTTTGTAGTAGGTATAATAATAAATAATTAATTAAAGTGTTGACATTAATACATTGAAATAACTCAAATAATAAATCATTTGACCTCACTATTTCATTATTGTGATTAATAGCTAAGTAATAGTCATTATTGGACGTAGATAATATTTATGATTTACGAGAGATGTAAATTGTTTATTCATTAGAATGTTAACTAATGATGACATGTTTTTTCACTCGTTAGTTATGAAAATTATTCTACTAGGTTGAAAGGTAAGTAGACAATTCTCAACCATTATAAGTAGTTTGTAAGTTAACTTTTTGCAGTGAAGTGATACAAACGTTTATATGTTACAGTTAAATAAACAATGTTAAATAATTAGTTAAGTTTTTCATTTCATAATAAATTAAACTAAAATATTTTTGTTTTTCATTTTTTATATAAAACTTCTAGTAATAACTATATATAAAAAGAAAAAGTTACTTAAATAGTATAACTTAGAGAAATATATTTTTATACGTTACCAAAAACCTTTATAGTCAGTCCTGCCAGTATCGAACTTGAATCGGTATCTTCGCATGTCGTATCCTCAACCTCTAGACCAATCGAACTGTTGCGCCGCACAATTAATGTTTGGTTGCCACTAGCGACATCTCGTATCGAGTAGCGGAGTTAATCGTCAAGATCTTTCTATAAAGTTCGATGATGTTCTAGAACTTTCTGGAACTATCGACATGTGTTCGGTCAGGGCCGATATGTACTCGAACATTTTTGATGCTTCTACGGTAGAAGGTTCTGGAACTATCCGAGGGCCCTATATAAGTGGGAACGGAGCGCGTCTCGGGGTAGTTTATTGGAAGCGATACATGCGAGAACATCTAAAGCGATCTTCAAGTGCGACTTAAGAGTGATCCGTAGTGCTATTGTGTTGTGTTATTAGTGAGTTTAATTAAAGTGTTATTTTTGGTAATTCATATCGGCAGTTTTTAATTGTCACGAACCCCTAGCTCGTAACAATTGGTGTCAGAAGTGGGATTAAAATCATGCCGATTTTACCTAAAGACGACACGGAGGGTATCCGTACCCGGAGTCAACGCCAGCAGGAGACGGACCAGAGGCGATTTGGTGGAGCAATGCCACAGGCGTCGGAGGGCCAGCTACCAACCATAGAGGCCGGCCCGTCCACAGCTGCTCCAGCATCACCAGCACCAGATTTTGCTGCTCTGATGATGATGTTGCAGGAGCAGGCCCGCCGACAGGAGGAACAGGCCCGCCGACAGGAGGAACAGGCTCGCCGACAGGAGGAACAGGCCTGTCAACTGGAAGAACAGCTCAAACGGGATAAAGAGGAGCAGGCCCCCCGACAGGAGGAGCAGGCTCGCCGACAGGAGGAGCAGGCCTGTCAACTGGAAGAACAGCTCAAACGGGATAAGGAGGAGCAGGTGCACCGCCAGGAAGAGCAGATGCTCCTCATAAAGGACCTTCACGCAACCTTCGGGAAAGACATGAAGGAGGTTAAGGAGAAGGTTGCCCATGATTCTGAAACTCAGATCAGCAAGTTTAGTGACGTCATTGCTGATGTGAAGCAAGATTTGGGTAACCTCAAACTTGGGGATGGAATCGCAGCTCTCGTAGCCACAACACCTTCGCTACGTGGATTCAAAGTGCCGCCGTACGACGGGACTTCTTCCTGGTCGGCCTACAAAATTCAGTTTGCGGCTGTCATGAAGGCGAACGGGTGGAATAAAAGTCAGGCCATGACTGCCCTCACCCTAGGCCTGCGCGACCAGGCTTTAAATGTGCTGGAAGCTCTCGGTAAGGAAGTGACTTACGAGCAGCTCCTCGAGGCATTGGAGGCTAGATATGGCGACTCTCACCTGGAACACGTGTTTCGTGCGCAGCTCAAGGATCGTGTGCAACGCAGTAACGAAAACCTGCTGCAGTGGGCCCTTGAAGTGGAGAAGCTTGTTCGTAAAGCGTACCAGTCCGTACCTGCGCTTATTGATGGGAACCTGGTACAGGCATTCATCGACGGCATTCGCGACTTTGAAGTCAGAGCTGCTGTGAGGCTCGGTCACCACGGGACGCTTAAGGACGCCTTGGCACATGCACTGGAGGTGGAAGCTGTGCGGCAGGATCATCGTTCCCATCGCGTCAGGGAGGTTGTAGTGGCTACAGTTCGCGATCGTAAAAGATACAGCCCTAGGTGTTACGGCTGTGGGGAAAGGGGCCACCTTCGATCCAGTTGCCCTAAGCGAACTGCAGAAAGGGAAGAATTGCCTATCCGTCAGCGGCCAAGAAGATTGCCGGTAGCGCGTTGCGAAAAGGAACCGGAAACCATGATTAAGGGAATGGTGACGGATGGTGTTATTGAACCTTCATCAAGTTCATGGTGTTCACCTGTAGTGCCTGTGAGGATGCTCAAGACAGACCTCAGCAACGAGTGGAAGGAAAGCCTACAAAGTGCACAGCAGGAAGATTCGGACATCAAGCCGATTCTGGAGTGGATGAAGGCCAAAGCTCCTAAGCCCAGGTGGAGCGACGTCTCAGCAATGAGTTCCATCACAAAGAGCTATTGGGCCCAATGGGACAGCTTGGTGATTCAGGATGGAGTCCTGTGCCGTAAATGGGAAAATGCTCGGGGAAACAGCTGTCACTTGCAAATGGTTGTCCCTAAATCACAAGTACCGGATGTTCTGCAGCTGTACCATAATGGTTGTTCAGGAGGTCACCTGGGAGTAAAACGGACTCTACTGAAGATACGAGAACGGTTTTACTGGGTCCACTGTCGGGACGATGTCGAGGACTGGTGTCGCAAATGTACAAGTTGTGCAGCTGTAAAGGGACCTCAGACGCGTAGCAGAGGTGCATTGAAATTGTACAATGTTGGTGCACCATGGGAGAGGATAGCCCTTGACGTTGCGGGGCCGTTTCCGGAAAGTGAAAGTGGTAACAAGTATTTCATGGTTGTGATGGATTACTTCACTAAGTGGCCGGAAGTCTTCGCCATTCCAAATCAAGAAGCTTCGACAGTTGCAGATAAATTAGTTCATGAAGTCTTCTGTCGTTTTGGAGTACCTTTAGCGATTCACAGTGATCAAGGAAGGAATTTTGAGTCTCAAATATTCCAGGAAACTTGTCGAGTGATGGGTACTCATAAAACAAGAACAACTTCTTACCACCCACAATCGGATGGAATGGTGGAACGATTTAATCAGACATTAGAGAGGTACCTAGCAAAAGTTGTGGAAAATCGGCAACGAGATTGGGACAAGCACATACAACCGTTTTTGCTGTCATATCGAAGCGCTGTTCACGAAAGCACATCGGTGACACCAGCTTTCGCAAACTTTGGAAGGGAATTACGGCTACCTGCAGACCTGATTACCGGAATACCACCTGATGCCCCACGCAGTATAACCGATTATGCGAATGACTTGCAGAACAAGATGAATGACATTTATGAGCACGTCAGACAATCAGGCCAGCAAATGTCTGAAAAGATGAAAACCCGTTATGACCGCAAAATGAACAATAAAGAGTTTGACGAAGGTTCACTAGTGTGGTTGCACAATCCCGTTCGCAGCAAAGGGAAATCTCCTAAGCTTCAAGCTAACTGGGATGGACCGTACCGGATTGTGACAAAGGTCAATGACGTTACCTACCGGATACAGAAAGGTGCAAGAGGTACTCCTAAGATAGTGCACGTGGATCGACTGGCGCGTTATTATGGGGCCGATAATGCTCGGGACGAGCATTTCTTAGGTGGGGGCAGTGTTGCGCCGCACAATTAATGTTTGGTTGCCACTAGCGACATCTCGTATCGAGTAGCGGAGTTTATCGTCAAGATCTTTCTATAAAGTTCGATGATGTTCTAGAACTTTCTGGAACTATCGACATGTGTTCGGTCAGGGCCGATATGTACTCGAACATTTTAGATGCTTCTACGGTAGAAGGTTCTGGAACTATCCGAGGGCCCTATATAAGCGGGAACGGAGCGCGTCTCGGGGTAGTTTATTGGAAGCGATACATGCGAGAACATCTAAAGCGATCTTCAAGTGCGACTTAAGAGTGATCCGTAGTGCTATTGTGTTGTGTTATTAGTGTGTTTAATTAAAGTGTTATTTTTGGTAATTCATATCGGCAGTTTTTAATTGTCACGAACCCCTAGCTCGTAACAGAACTATTAGTAACCACTCTGAAATATTATATTGGATTGTTTGGTTATATATAAACTGTTTAAAAACAATAAAATACAAAACTTGCTATGCGGCCATCGCGGGGTTCGAACGTAGGTGCTTTCTAAGGGGGTACCCACATCGTGAAGCCCACTGTACCTACGAAAATAATAAAAGTACCTACAAAGTTATTCAGTTGATTAGTAACAGCGGTATGACGTAATAACATGTCGGATATTATTTCATGGTGTTCAAGAACAGTTTATGGTACCTACTTAAATAACTGAAATCTTTGAATTAAATTTTAAAATTTATTTTGTTATTTCATGAACTAAAACCAACATTTTCCGACTGATTTTTGCCTAAGCTATCATAATAATACATTTTTAGATGTCTAAGTAGTAAAATACCTACCCTATTAGCATCCATCTGCTTCGTCAAAATATTGCTCTAAGTAGTTTAAAAAGCAGACTTATACTTCGGAAACACTGGACGAACAATTTAAAAAAAAACGACTGCGTAGAAAGTTAACAATAATAACGATACCTACCATAAATCCAAATGGTAACATTCCTACCACAGGCTTCTAGTTTCTACCTAGCGTTACCCGGCATTGCCAGACCTACGGATTTACGGGTTTATCCAGATCTACGGATTTTGAACATCGGATATTACGTATTTTCGATAGAAAATCAATAAAACAGGCAAAATCAAGTTGTTGTCTTTGCATGTTTGCTATTCAAACCTAGATGGCGTTACTGACGCTAGAGATTAAGATTTTCTATGGAGATGTTCCCCTAGGCGCTCTAATTTTGCTATATTATGCTAGATGGCGCTACTAAGACTTTTATCACAATTTTATTTTTCTATGAGATTTCTTCCCCTCTATTTGTATTAATTTGATTGATAAAACTAATAAATATTTATCTAACATTGCATTCTATATGGCTCAGAACACCACGTCAATTAATATTATCACTACTTTTTATTTGAAATTCTTTTAGCTTTTTTGATTCGTGGGAATCAACCGCCAACGGAAAGCGATTTTTAACCGACTTCAAAAAGAAGGAGGTTATCAATTCGACATGTTTATAGTAATCAGTATCATTACTTTTTGAAATAACACAGACACAGTAACTTAAATGAGAATGACGTGTTATTATTAAGTATTCGTTAGTACCGTTTCACGCCAATATATGTCGCTAAGTGTTTCAACATTACGTAAATAAATTCTTCTTGAACACTTTAAATTAATTATATCTTTAGATAGGTTGACCGAAGCGATTGCGATGAAACAAAGACTAATATAAACTCTGAGTTATAAACAATATTTGAGTATGAAAGATAACCATATTAGTTTCGTTCTTTTGACGTGATACTTGATCTATTCAACATTATTTTTTAATTAATTCATTAATTACATTCATTAATTAATTCATTTTTTTCTACAAAATTCAATCTTCTTTGACCGCAGCAGCTTGATTTTGAAGAAAATTCAGTTTGTGATATTTTTGTATCCTGAATTGCGGCTTCTTTCTTCAGTAACTGTCGTCTGCATTTATTTTCGTTCCTTATATATTTAGTATTTATTATTTTTTATTTATTTATTCATATAACAATTCGTATTGTGTCTGAATTATTTCATACATTAATATTAACATAACAGAAAAGAAATAAATTATGAATTTCAATAATAATAATAAAATCTAATAGTATTGCTTAAATTTAATGTCATAAACTAATTAATAAGTACTAAAACTATGTACTATCATTCGTCCCCAATTCAGATACAGAGTATAAACATCTATTCAATAAGAATGCTTTAAGTTTAGCTTTAAATAGAGTACCTTTGTAAATCAAGGATCTTAAGTCAGTAGGCAACCTATTAAATAATTCTACTGCTTGGTATTTAGAGCAGTGTTCAGTAATATTAAGTTTAGGTGCAATTTTATTTTTTATAACGTTTCTTCTAGTGTTCTCTCTAAGTTCGCGTTCTTCTTGTGATTCGTGCTCGTGTATGTATTTTGCAAAGTGGCTGAGTACAACTAGAACATATAAACTTGGTACTGTTAATATACCTATTTTTTTAAATAATCTTTACATGACTCTCGTTGTGGGATTCTAACAATTGTTCTTAATGCACGTTTCTGTAGTATGAATGCTCTTTGGCAATTATACCCGTAACTGCTCCCCCAAAACATAATACTGTATCGTAACCTGGGGCCTAAGTCTACTAATTTATAAACGTCACAATGGTCTCTCAATGGTAAGTTTTTGACAGATTTGCCATACAAAAACTGTCAAAAACACACCATTGAGAGACCATTGTAACGTTTATAAATTAGTAGACTTAGGCCCTTGGATTCCACCAATGCATAATATACTGCTTTTAGCTGCTTTAGATTAATATCGTCCCTGCGGTTTCTTAGCGCGTAACAAGCTGAAGATATTGAGGAATCAATGGCGGTGAGCTCTTTCTTCCAATTTAATTGGGAATCTATATAAACTCCTAAAAATTTTACTTCGTTTACTAGTTCAATATTGTCCCCTTTGAGCGTGACATCTATGCTATCATTGTTACGTGACGTTGTTTTAAATAACATGACATGGGTTTTATTTGGGTTTATTATTAAATTATTGGCTGTAAACCATTCATAGGCTTTCTAAACACATATTTACATTTTGTGACAAGTCATTTATGTTTGGCGACCCGATTACGGCGTTCGTGTCATCTGCAAACATTACAAGTCCTGCGTCGGGTTGGGTAGTATTCATAAAATTGAGTAAATCATTAGTAAAAATTAAATATAATATTGGTCCCAAAATTGTGAGGCACACCGCGGCTTATTTTGGTCATTTTTGATTTATATAGTATTTCACTCACACATTTTGCGTCACAATTGTTTGCAGTAATGTCTTTTACTTCTACGTACATTTTACGGTTTTTTAAATAAGATGTCAAAAGATTTAACGCTTTACCTCTTAGTACTAGCTTTTGCCAGAGGCTTCACCCGCGCGGAACTTTCATCCCCTATTTAACGCCCTTAGGGGTGGAATTTCGAAAAGTCCTTCCCTATTCCTTGTCTACATTATAAAGGGAACCTCTGGGCAAAATTACAGCTTTCTAGGTCCAGTGCGCAAATAACCATGAATTCAGCATTTCATTCTAGAGCCCCTAGCGCAGAAATTTTTCGCCGGTTGTACAAAAAAAAAACAGCTGTTTCATAGAAAAGTGCAATACCTACGCGGTCAAAATGCATGGATCAGCTGATTTTTTTTTGTATAACCGGCGCAAAATTTCTGCGGAAGGGGGTCTAGAATGATATGCTGAATTCATGGTTAAAATTTGCGCACTGGATAAAAACTTTTCCTGTATATCGTTTTGGTGTACAATAAAGTCTAAATAAATAAGGTAATAAATAGTTCTTTTTTTTTGGAAATCGACTTACTCTTCGATACCAACCTTCGATCGAGTTAAGTAAATAATAATAATATAATCGAGTTCAAGTTTTTAAGTATTAAGTACAGATTTTGGTCGCGACTGCCCAATGTCTGCCATAACACGAATCTGCCATAAAAAGAATCTGCCGTAACCAGAATCTTTCGTAACCAGAATCTGTCCTTAACCGAATTAAGGAAATTTTTCTTGTGTAAATCCACCCTCCTGTTTTACTATAACTGATCCTGCATCTAAATAACGTTGTGCGTGTAGACTAACGTCTAACTGCTTATCACTGATACTACCTCTGTCGGACGCGAAGCCTGGTGAGACAGCGTGCTTTTCAGCCAAGCTCACCAGTGAGTTCGAGCCAGAGACTAGTTTCCCCTTAATATATTTTATTAAGAGACCTCTGTGAATTAGTTAAAAAGAAATAATGACAAATAAGATAGTTGGTAAAGAGTAAATGAAAGCCGAATCTTATTAGGTATAACGTGTGAACTGAGAGCCCAATATTTCCGGCTTTATTTTCTACTAGCTTTTGCCCGCGGCTCCGCCCGCGTGGATGTCGGTTATCGCGTAAAAAAGTAGCCTATGTCCTTACCCATATCCCAGGCTATATCTCGGCCAAATTTCATGACGATCGGTTCAGCGGTTAAGGCGTGAAAGCGTAACAGACAGACAGACAGACAGACAGAGTTACTTTCGCATTTATAATATTATATATAATATATATATATATATATATATATATATATATATATATATATATATATATATATATATATATATATAGTAGGGATGATCAACCTTATATGTAGATTAAAGCAAATATTAGAATAAGTTGTTTTACTATTTTTATTAAAATGTAACATGTCGGCCGTTCTTCTAAATACCATACTTTATGAGAAAATTGAATTTTTTTTACACGACGAATCAGAAATGAAGAGATCCGCAGGAGAACCAAGGCAACCGACATTGCCCGAAGAATTGCCAAACTTAAGTGGCAGTGGGCAGGGCACATTGCTCGCAGAACAGATGGCCGATGGGGCCGAAAGGTTCTGGAGTGGCGACCGCGTACCGGAAGACGTAGAGTGGGAAGGCCTCCCACATTAACAATGTTTTTTATATATTTTCTAAAGTTATTGAGACATTTGCGTACGGTCATCATCATCTCATGACGCTGAGCTGATGAAGGAAGGTACAACTCTTTAACGGTTAGGAGTTAGGTGGAGGTATAGGTAACTCCGTCATAAGACCGATTTGCAAAATGCACAAGTAACACGGCATGCGGCGCAGGATGGAAGGTGAGCCATAATCTGATGGGAGATGCCGCATCATCATCATTCATCATCATTTCAGCCGGAAGACGTCCACTGTTGGACATAGGCCTCCCTCAATTTGGGGGGCTTGCCATAATCGCCACGCTTGGCAGGCGGGTTGGCGATCGCAGTATGGTGGTAAAATGCATAGAGAACGCTGCTGCCCATTCTCTAGTAAGTCCCTTAGATGCCGCATACGCACCTGATATCTGAACCATCCGTGAACCCCCATCTGTGGAGATTGTCTTTGCTCCAGCCGACTTGGGTTCGAAGTCTTAGATATTTCCAAGTTGGCCACGGTAACGCGTGCCCAGGCGGAAGGTTCTCAGGTGGTTCGATAAAGTTATCAAGGGGCTTATAGGTACGTTTATGCGCTTTTCTTTCTGTAAATTATTTAATGGCTACTGCTCTCGAAACGGTGAAGGAAAACATCGTGAGAAAATCGACATCTCTTAGAACCAAAAAATGGAAGACATTTGGCGGTGGTTCTTAACTAGATATGTTTTATCAAAAAAGGCCATCACCGGTTTTTTAGCTGCGGAAGGGTTCTTAGACGCATAATGTGTAAGTACCTATTTGCTTTTTTACTTTCAAACATAGATAAGTGAGCTAAAATTTTAAACACCCATGTAGGTAGTTAGCCTACTAATATTATAAATTTGACAGTTTGTATGTTTAGATGTTGTTACTCAATCACGCAACAACGGTTGAACGGATTTGGATGAAATTGGCACACAGATAGATTATAACCTGGATTAACGTAGGTATTTATGTATTCCGTCAGAGAAATTAATGTTTTGTAAATTCCTCAGTAAAGACATGAATGAATTGAGGGCCCTAGATATACTGCCATAAATCTGTAATGCCACATTCTACGGATATGGGAATTTCTTAAAATATGAAAATGTAGGAGGTTTCTCAGGTGTTTGTTGGGTGTTGAATTATTGGCACGCGTTTAATAGTGTAAAAGTATATATTAGTCAGAAACAAAACTCAAGTGCACAAACAGGTAAATATGGTAAAAACAATCAAAACTATCAGAGCGGGTCGCGAGCGTGGTGTACTATCTCGCGAGCCGTCGTCCACCGTCGGTTAGCGCGGGAGTCCTGGGGCCTTAGTCTACTATTTTTATAAATTCGTCATTCCAACACGATCCCATTATCGTTTTGCTAAAAGTTCGTAATCTGCTAAATTCATAATGGTCGATCAGTGGTCGGTCACTGGTCTCGTAATAGAATTGTGTTATAATGGCATTGTCGTATTGCCATTATTATAAAACCCGTTACTAGAAATTATTTTCGAAAAAATACTACTAAATTTGAACATTTATTCATGCCAGATTTCATATATATGAATATACCGGATGACATTTTTTAGCGTCTGGACAACAATAGGACGTGTCGTGTAAGTAGAATAGAACTCATATACGCTGACGTTTCCCTGGTACCATTGATTTAATAAAAGTTCGGAATATCCTTAAAGTACATGAAAAAGAATACATCCTACGACACTCGCGTAAAACTAATAATAGCCAAAATAGTAATAGTAAACGAGCGTCAGCTGCGATCACCCATGAATGAAGAATGATGAAGTGTACATCTTTGCAACTGATCCCTACGCATACATTTGCGCGTGTACCTACACACCTCACCGTGCTGTGTGGAGTTGTAGTAGGCAAATAATTTGATACACTGTGTGACGCGTGTCTTGAAACCGTAAACAAAATAAATTACGTCTCGTAAGATCGGTAAAGCTTTGATAGAAGTGTAAACAAACCTGTTGATGTTAAATTCTTATAACAATCACTCACATTCATCTGTATTTCGAAGGTTTTAGCTTGATGTGTAAAAAAAAAAATCCTAATGATTATTGTAGTTTTATTTTTATTTTATTTTATTGTAGAATTATTATAGTAACCATTGAAACAAATGCGTAGTGGACTAAGCGAATTGCCAAAAAATGCGGTAAGAATAAGACGGCTCGTTAGTGAAGTGGTTGAGCGATTAGCTGCGTGTTCTTTTATTTTATGTGGGTTTTGAAAACTCAACCAGTGCTAATTGTGTACGTTGTAGATAGCAACGCGGGTAAATATGGACTCGTCGGTCTATAGAATGTTCTCCTGCGGTTGGTTCTGCAGCCAGCGACAGAACTCAATACGAGGTCCACGATCCAGAGCATGCAAAGCTTGCACGCGTAAGAAGTAGTATGGATGCATATCCATTGAATGGAGTAGCTTCCATACCACATACTGGTTTACGCCAAATCGACGAGTTGCTTGCCGGGTGCTCCTCCTCCTCGGGTGTTGCTGGAAATATTCTAGGATGGCGTCTTCAACATGTATGGACAAGGGTGGCCGGCCTCTGCCCCTGGCATGACCGGGAAGCTGAAACTGGCCATGGTCAAGTAACCGCTGATAAGTGCGGAATATCAAGTCTGTGTTGGGGTTCCGGGGGTCAGGGATTCCGTTACGTCTAAGGGATTGTGGGTATTCTTCGTCGGCGTACATTCGCCTCGCACCATTTAAATTTTCACGGGACAAAAAATAATACCTCATCATGGCAAGGTACTCTACGCTGGAGTATGCGTACGTCATTTTGAAAACAATCACTGTGCAGTTGAAGCACACGCGGAAAAAAAAGCGATCGACGTCACGCTGTGACCAATCGCAGGTGACTGAAGAAACGGAGAGCGGCGCGCGCGGGCGGGAGGGGATGCGCATGCGGTGAAACGTGAGCGGTACCTACGCCTGCGAAAAAAGCGGCCGGCTTCAAAGGATTGAATTTCGCTACGAATTTTCATTGATAATTTCTTTCTTTTTTACTTTTAATTTTTTAAATTTTTAGTATGGAAAGTTTACTACAAATAAGTAATAGTATTCATTCATAGGTTAATTTCATTTTAGTTTTGAAAAATAAAAAAAGTGTAATTTCCGTACTACAGGCTTCTACCCCGTTCACCTATTATACCCAATTTTTTTCCAGACGCTAAAAAAAATCAGCCTGTATTTTAACATAATAATTTTTAACATATTATTTTAGGAACTGTCCAAGTTTTAGCAGATCAGTCATTCATTTGTCATTATGTACGAGATTACCAATAAACGCCATTTCTTTCAATGGAGTGTCAGAGGCTGACCACTGGTGAGTCATAATGACGCCATTATATTAGTAGATTACCAAACTTGTCAAAATCAACAATTATGAAATCAATGATAGACCATTCTGCCACTATTGTAATAACAGACTTGAGGCCCAGGAGTGCTGGCGGGGGTGTATGCCGCCTATTGCCGCGGTTAAGGCACGCTCACACACAGTTGCTGACTGCAGTGCTACAAAAATCTTAACTAAATCCTTTAATAAAAATGATTAACCCAGAGATATTACCTACTTTCTGTGATACAGGCTATGCCACTTTAGGTAAGCGTGTGAATTGGGAACCAGTAAGTTATTTAATCATAACAGTTTTAATTCACGTTTAAGAAATTCATGGCCCCGGCCTTGCTTTAATTAACTATTTTTTACTACTTTGCCCTTTCGTTTCGCACAGATTAAAAAATGGGCCCTCAATCCAGATTCACATAAAGTACATGACTTTTAGTAAAGCTCTCTACGTCCTCTCTAGTTCGAAAAACTTTATTTTTGATGCTCCACCCCAAATTGGTTTAACAGTATGACAATATGGAGTGACCCAGAGCCATATATGTATACATACTCGTATTTGTTGAATAAGATCTTTAGTAGCTGGCGAAGAGATTTGAAAGTCCAAATTAATTTCTTGATTCTGTTCATTATCAGTTCTAGATGGAAGTGCCAAGATAGCCTTTGGTCGAGCATCATCATTTCAGCCGAAAGACGTCCACTGCTGGACATAGGCCTCCCCCAAGCTCCGCCACTTGGTCGAGCATAACCCCAAGGTATTTAGTGCTACGTACTCTGCGGATTATTAAAAAAGACCAGTTGGTGTCAGGAAAGTCCGAGCAGGTATAACTATAATATGTATTTTAATCCCTCTCACTGAGAGGAGGCCTGTGTCCCAGCAGTGGGAACGTTGTAGGCTGAGTATGTATGTATGTATTTTAATCTGGAGGTCTTGAGATGGCTGAGTACCTACGATTGTCAATGGAGAAACAAATGTAGTTAAGTCTTTGAGACATTTAAAGTTCAGAGGTTACATTCGAGCCAGGTAGCTATTGTAGCCAAGCCACGTTCGGCGGTGTGACCGACGCTGTTCCATGTTTCTCCCGAGAAAATAACTGCTGTATCGTCAGCATAGGAGAATATGTGAGCTCCGTCGATTCTCATGTTGTATAGGCTGTTTACCTATATAAATGAGAAACAACGTCGGACCGAGGACACTACCTTGTCCTACTTTGTATTTGATAACACGAGAGTCTTATGCATTCCTATTTCTCTTGCCGAATTAAAGTTGAACTAATTGTTTTATTTTAAAAGATTAAACTTTTTCAAAAGAAATGTAGGAAGAAAATTTTTTTTTTTTTTCACTTTTTAGCTTAGATACCCCACACCAATTCGAAATCATCAGATCTACTTATATGAAATTTAAATGGGCCCATTTTTAAATAAACCCCTTTCGAACAAAAACTTTCGGTTGTTTTTTTTTTTTTGAAAAAAGTTTAAATTTTTCACTTTTTAGCTGTAGTATTCCAATTCCAAATCGAAATTTCACCATCCTTGGGGTCAAAACAATGCATATTTTTGCTATAGCAGCAATCTCGGTTAATTTGCTGTGATTTTTCGAAGAGTTCCGTTGTCTGTCTCCGCAACGCATCATCCGATCTATATGAAATTTAAATGGGATCATTTCGAAATAAACCCTTTCGAACAAAAAAAGAATTTTGCAAATTGGTCTTATGACGGAGTTATGCCCGAACCTCCACCTAACTCCTAACCGTTAAAGAGTTGTACCTTTCTTCATTAGCTCAGCGTCATGAGATGATGATGACCATACGCAAATGTCTCAGTAGCTTTAGAATATATATGAAAAACATTGTTAATACCTACAAAATTGAGGGTTGCCCTCGATTTCCCTGGGATTCCACCATCAGATCCTGACTTGGTGCCAATGGAACCACCTCAGGAGTATACTTTTTCAAATAAAAAAACAATTTTGAGAATCGATCCACAAATGGGGGAGAAATCGAGGAACACATATAAAAAAAATACATACAGTGGAACATAATATAACCTCATACTTTTTGGGAAGTCAGTTAAAAAAAATTTTTTTTCCAAAAAATAACAACCGACTTCTAAAAAAACACTACAAAGTGCAAAATAACTTTAATTTTGGAAGTCGGTGACTTTGGATGTGTATTTTAATTATTTGTCACCGCCTTTTTTTAGAAGTCGGTTGTTATTTTTTTGAAAAAAGTTTTTATTTTTCTCTTTTTAGTTACCTACCCCACACCACTTCGAAATTTCATCATCCTGGCGTCAAAACAATGCATATTAATGCGATAGCAACATTCGCGGTTGATTTGCTGTAATTTTTTGAAGAGTTCCGTTGTTTGTCTCCGAAACGCATCATCAATGGGATTATTCCATACCTATCATTTCAATCCCCCCCGAGTGGGTTCCTGCATTGTCGTTGCGGGGGGGCTCAGTAACCGTGGATTCCGGCCACGGTGAAGCCAAGAGGAACCCAAAGGTGGGGCCGCTCGTCAGGGCTTTTGCCTCAAAGCCGACGACGTAGCGGCCAAAAAGTAGGTTGCGGTGAGGTGCACCGCAACTGAGGTGGGCCGCGATGTCGAATAGGAGGCATCGCGGCTGAAGGTTACGGGCTGCGGTAGAGGAGGAGTGCCGGTGCTTATGAGCAGCGCTCTTCCCTTCCGTGGCCTGGACGGGGCCGCCACCGTTTGATGGCGGACGCGGTGGGGCCGCATGGGAAGAGGAGTGTCGGTATAGCGTCGGCCGCTCTCCCTATCCCCTGCGGCCGAAAAGTGGTAGACGGGACGGCGCGTTATGTTCCACACGCGCGCCGTCAAAGATGTCAGTAACCACCGGTGGGGTCCGCAAGGGCCGATGCCTGCCAGGGGTGCGGGTTTGTTCGAAAGAGATACCACGGCCCCTGGCATACGGGCTACTGAGGGAACACGTGTGGGTTTTAGTCAGTAAAAGTCTGACACGCCCTCCTGCTCTACTCAGCAGGAGAAGTCATTTGATGATTTCCCACCCAAAAAAAAAAAGAAAATATCATTTCAATGGGACCATTTCGAAGTAAACCCCTTTCGAAAAAAGAAAGAATTTTGCAAATCCGTCTATATACGACGGAGTTATGCCCGAACATACATAAAAAAAAAAAAAATAGTATAAACATGTCGAATTGATAACCTTCTTCTTCTTGAAATCGGTTAAAAAAAATTTTGCAAATCGGTCTACGTATGGCCGTTAAAGAGGTGTACCTTCCTTCATCAGCTCAGCGTCATGAGATGACGATGACCTCAGATTATAAAATAAAGGCAGATAGACCGCGCGGAACACTAAGTGAAGCCAAAATACCAAATACTAAGGCGTCGTATTTTATGTAACATACAATGCGACGCTTTAGCATTTGTTTATTTTTGGTTTAGATTATAAAACAAAGGCAGATAGATCGCGCAGAACATCCAAGAGTCAAAAAAACAAATACTAAATCCTCGCATTATATACAATACGACGCTTTAGTATTTGGTTTTTTGGCTTCACTCTGGTGTTCTGCGCGGTCTATCTGCCTTGTTTTTTATTCTGAGACCATCGTCTCAGTTATTGAGACATTTCCGTATGGTCATCACCATACGGAAATGTCTCAATAACTTTAGAAAATATATGAAAAACATTGTTAATAAAAACTTATAACATTTGAGGATTGCCCTCGATTTCCTTGGGATTCCATCATCAGATCCTGACTTGGTGTCAAAGGGACCACCTCAGGAGTTTACTCTTTCAAATAATAAAAGAATTTTGAGTTTTGGTCCACAAATGGGGAGAAATCGATGGACATACATTTAAAAAAAAATATAGTCGAACATATCTATAACCGCCTCCGACTCCCGTCCCCGTCCTTTAACCGACTTCCAAAAGGAAGTCGGTTAAAAAGATGTAGGTACGGAGACAAAAACACGTTAGCACCTTGCGGGCGGCGCACGGTGGATCGAAAATCGGCTGTAGAAGACATAGGATCTCGATTTCTTAAATGTTTTTTTTTTTTTGCTGGAAATGGCTTCTGCTGATCATTACTGTTCTATAAAATGTCATATGAAGTAATGGTGTGCACAAATGGAAGAGTTATAATTTTTAGAAAAAAATGTATGGAGCTGACAAGAAAAATGAGGATATCTCTGGAATCGCAAGGTTGGCCGTTATATCCTTGCACACTGTTATAGTACTATTTATTTGTGATTTTTTGACATACATATCGCGGCATCATTTTTTTTTTAAATCTTCAAAATTAAAAATAAAAGGATATGATACATTTTAATGCTTAAATATGGCTATACCAAGTGTAATTTACAATATTTTTTATGCTTAGACCAAAACATTCTAAGAAATCACAAAGTCGTATTCCCTACTTTGTGATTTTCATTTGAAATGACATGGTTGTTCGACACTCGACAACTGCCCGAGGATGTTATTTTAAATGAAACAAATCGTTCACAGCGAGTACAAAAATATAGTTTTTTTTTTTTTTTTGGAATTGGCATCTCGCAGTTGACCTTGAGAGGCCGTGACTGCTCAACCGGACTTTCCTGTGAAGGTTTTTAGGATTCTAAAAGCCTCCAGCCAGGGCGTAAACCTACTTAAACCTAAAACGACTGCGCACTGAGGGCACCCCCTGTGGGGTACGAACCTCGGCTCAGGGAGTCGCTGGCGGGGGGGGGGGGGGGCAGCTAGTACTATCAGGGACAGGCTGGATCAAGTTGTTTTCATGATTATTAGACGGGGAATTTAAAGCTACTGGCTCAGCTGCGGCGCGGGCTGGCGCATCAACGAGCAAGGGACGGTCGGGGGTCTGATCGCTACTCGGGAGTCATCGCGGGGCGCGAGGACCTCGGCGGCGAGGTCGGTAGGACGGTCGTCGTTTGTGTTTGTGTACTGTACTGGTGGCCCTATTCTTTTCTTGGAGAACAGTGATGGGGTCGTCTGGGTCTGAGAGGACATGTTTCGGCCTGCGAATACTACTGATTCTACTGGGGACATAACTAGCGGCCTTCACAATCAAGGGATTGCGATGTATCTCGGCTTTATCGAAGAAACGCTTCGAGTTGCGTTTCATAAACTGAGCAATAGTGGGCATTTTCAGATCGAGATGGAGGATCTCGTTCCGAACGTACCATGGGGAGCCTGTGGCTTGGCGGAGGAAACGGTTTTGGAGGGTCTGCATCATATGGATGTGTCGGGGGTGCGTGTGTGCAAAGACTGCACATGCATACGTCATGATGGGCCTTATGCACGCCGTGTAAATACGCAATTTGCACTTGAGTGACAATTTGCTACGTGCGTTCAGAACAGAGTGCAACCTTCCGAGAGCGAAGGCGGCGCGTGAGCGCGCCTTCCTGATATGCTCAGAGAAGGAGAGGTGCTGATCTAGAATTACTCCAAGGTATTTGGCTTGCTTTTCCCAAGGGATCGGCTTGCCGAATATGGAGATGGGCGGGAGGGGGTCTTGGCGGCGCTGCGGTCTCTTAAAGAGAACCGCCTGGCTCTTGTCCGGATTTAGTTCGATTCGCCATTTCCTAAACCATGCACCGAGTACGTTGACTGCGGTCTGGAGGGATTTGGCTATCGCTTTGGAACTACGCCCAGAGTGGTAGATGGCCGTGTCGTCTGCGAACAGAGCCAACTGTGCCTTACCACTCTTGGGGATATCGCTGGTGAACAGCGTAAAGATGAGAGGGGATAGCATGGCGCCCTGAGGGACGCCGGCGCGAATCGGGTGGGGGGATGAGAGAGCCCCTTCGATGCGATAGCGAAAGGTGCGGTTCGACAGAAAATCTCGTAAGATGAGTACGAGTCGGTCCGGCACGCCGAGTTTGTACAGCTTGTAAATCAAGCCGTTGTGCCAGACCTTGTCGAAGGCTTTCGCTATGTCGAAAAATACTGCACCGGTCGCATAGTTGTGTTGGAGACCAACGCCTATATGCTCTACGATCCGGTGTACCTGTTGTACGCAACTGTGCTGGGTTCGGAAGCCGAACTGCTCGTTGGGTATCAGGCCTTTAGTCTCGGCGAAGTCCCTGAGGCGCTTGTAAATAAGTCGCTCATAGATTTTTCCGAGGCTGTCCAGTAAACTGATGGGCCGGTAGCTCGCGGGCTCCATTTTGGGTTTGCCGGGTTTTGCAAAGCCAATGACCGTGGCTTGCTTCCAAGCTTGGGGGAAGATGTTATTGCTCAAGGCTCCATTGAAGATGGTGGTCAAGAGCATGATCAGGTGGGCGGGTAGCATCTGGATCACCTTATTGGTGATGCCGTCAGCTCCGGGGGCCTTTCGGGGTTTCAGACCTTTGATGATCTCGTGAACTTCGTCCGGGGTGACGAGAGGTAATGGATCATCAGGGTCTTCGACGGGCGGGAGAGAGGTTCTACGTTCGACTTCAGCGTCCACCTCAGCGAGGTGTGCTTGGTCTACAGGTAGAGAACTGGGCGCGCATTGGGCCTCAAGACTATCGGCGAGGCATTCGGCCTTTTCGATGTCGTCGAAAGCAACGGTGCCGTCGGGCCGGGTCAGGGGGGGGCATGGTGGCTCGGGACTTGAGTTTCCTCTGGAGTTCCCAGAAAGCTAAGTGCGTGGGTTCCAACTCGCTCAGCATCTTGTCCCAGCCCGCGTCACGTAGCTCCGACATGCGTGTCTTTACAGCTCGCTGTAAATAGCGCATGTGAGCTTTGTTCGCGTCGCAGGGAAAGTTGCTGTAGGCACGAACGGCCGCGTTCTTCTCATTCAGCAGTTCGCGTACATCGTCCGGCAGCTTCCAGCGGGGGTCTTCCCCTACCGGAACCCGCCTCGAACAGTCGTTCAGGACAGATTGTACGTGACCCGTGAATGAGTCGATCGCGGCCGTTGTGTCCGCGAGAGAGTTGAATTGGTCGGGGATGGCGTCCAAGTGGGCGGATGTGTTGGATTTCAGCGAATCGCTTACTCTCCTCCAGTCTGTTACCACTTTGGTGAGCGGAGGTTGGTCGGTATCTGGGAGACCCGTGCGGGGGGCCAGATGCACGACTACCGGACGGTGGTCAGAGGTGAGCTCGTTTATTGCCTCTATGGAATTCAACCGTAGGTTGATCCTTTTCAGAATTGCAATGTCGAGTACATCAGGTCTGTGATCCACATTGTGGGGGAAATGAGTCGGCGACATCGGGGCGATGACGTCGAAGGACAGGGTCGAGCAGAGGTTGAACAGGTGTCTCCCTCTGGTCGATTCCCTGGAACTATTCCACGCGGGGTGTTTCGCATTGAGGTCGCCCGCTATGATAACGGAGTCACTCATGCTCAACAGGGCGGTGAGGTCATTGGTGATCAGTTGAAAGTCCTCTGATTCGGACTGGGGAGGAAGGTAGACTGAGACTAGTGTGATGGGTTGATGACCCGTCATGCCCAGTCGGCAGACTGACACTTCTAATCGGGAGAGGGGGGGGGGGGGCATCCATAGGAATGCAGTGTAGGGACTTTTTGTAATAAATGAGAGTTCCACCCTTATGGCAATGTGCTCTGTCGTTGCGAACTATTTTATAGTTGGCAATTCTCGGGTCACGATAGCAGGGTTTTAAGAAAGTCTCTTGAACTAACAGGATATCCAAGTGATGGTCGCGGAGGAACGTGGCGATCTCATCCCTTTGGGTACGGATACCGTTGGCGTTAAAAGTTCCTAGTTTTAGGGATCGGGGTTTAGTACGCGTAGGGGCCGTATTATCCATTGTGGTTCACGGAAAGTCTAGCGTTTAACAGGGCTTGCGTAATGTCAGGGTACGCATCATAGATGGCGTATATCCTAAGGATATCGCCTGCCTTTGTGGCGGCATCTACCTCCATAGCCATCTGATAGGCACGGGGGGTGCAGAATGTAAAGAACGCGTTGTCGAGCGTTTGATGCACGACTGCGGGGGACATGGTCACGGGACCGGCGTAAGTGGGTGCGGGGCGCGCCTCGGGGCGTGCTCCAACGCGGGGGTCGCGGCGGTGGGGGTCGCGGCGGCGGTGGTCGCGGTAAGAGGTGCGGTAGGGGGCGCGGGAGCGCCTGAACCCGGGTTCTTGGACTGAGGGATGGGCGCGGGGACGGGCCTGGCTGAAGCCATCGCAGGGAACGCCTGCTGGTGGTTCAGGAAGTTCCAGGGGCTCGGTCTCTGAGGACTGAGCCTATCTGGGAGGTACCCTGAGGGGGCTTCCCTTTGCTGGCGGGCGTCGGCACGCTTCACCAGCTTGGGAGAAGTGGTCTTGGGTGCTTTCGAGCACCCCCTATAGTTGGCCGGGTGACCGGCTTCGCCGCATAAAACGCAGCTCGGCGGTTCCGTGCACAAGGAGCGGTCCTTGGGCCTGGTACATTCCGCTGTACCGTGGCTACCTAAGCACTTTACGCACCTCGGGGTGGCGTAACAGTGCGATTGCGCGTGTCCGTACAATTGACACCTGTGACATTGGCCGATTGTTCCCGTCTTGTAGGGCTTTTCGATCCGAATGCCGGACAGGTTGCAAATCGTACGGAGATTGAAGATCGGGTTATGGTCCTCAAAGGGCGGGCAGACTACGAGCACCATGTCGTATGGCACTCCGCGGCGGGCGCGGTGCATCCGGTGCACTTCGGTGTACGGGATATTTTGAAAGTCAAGGTCGGCCTTGACTTCGTCTACTGTGATTTCGACCGGAACCCTCTTGAGAACAACACGTGTCTGTCGGTCTTCGGGGAGGGCGTACGTGTCGAAGGACACGTTACGGTTTCAGAGGAGTTTGGTAAGGCTGCGGTAGTCGCTAGCCGTCGGGATCGCTACCTTTATCCCTTGGAGGGTGGTGCGGGCGCTGGTGTAGGCAATCTTTTGCTCTAAGCACCATTTGGACACGTCGGTCCATTTTGCCTTGTCTTGGATGAAGACAGGGGGCGGAACGGGCACCTTTTTCCCCGCAGCGGCGCGGGGTACGGCGGTGGGTGCGGGCGCGGTCGCGGGGGTTGCGGGGGTCGCGGGGGTCGACTCGGTCGGGAAAGGGGTGGGGGGGCGGTCGGTTACGAGCGCGGTAATTTTTGAAGAGCGCGAGGAATCGCAGACTTTCTTCTTTCTCTTCTTCCCCTTCGACTTTGACTCGACTGGGGTGAAGCCCTCTTCTTGAATCACTGCCACTTCCTCCTCGTTCGAGGAGGGAGAAGAGAAACAAGCTGTTCCTGGCGATTCGGGGGTGCAAGGGGAGTCTTCAGCGTCCATAAGGTCGGACGCTGCGTCAGAGAAAAGCTCCTGGGTTGCCGGGGGAGCTAGTGCCGGTGAAGCCGGGAATCGATATGGGTTATAACGGGCGCGGGTTTATTTGCGGTCGCGGACGCGGCGGGAAAAGTTGGCTTTTCATGGCCTAACATGCGATTTATTATATCGCGGGACTCGGGGTCCTTAAGGATCGTCCTCAAGGTCGCCCAAAAGGCTTCCTTGGGAACTTCCATGATTGAAGGGTAGGGGGGGGGGGGTGTTACCTACTTCCCACTCATAAGGAGTGAGCCTAAGTCCCTATTTCTCCTAACAATCCTAACGTCTACTTCCCCGGGGGGATGCCCGGGGATGTGTGATTCCTCCCTGTCGGGTATAGACAGGGAGATGTGTACCTCGGGTGAGCCCTAAGCTTGTAAACCTGTTGCCAATCTTGTTGCGTTCCAACGTGAACAAGCACTTTACGGTGCCAACGAAACCGAGAGGGTGTTGTCCCAACACACCCGCCGAACCTCTTCAAGGCAAGGCAGTGAATTGGACGGGTCCCAGACCGACGGCCTTGGGGGATCTCCTAGTCGTCACTGGTGACAGTGTTCCTTCCACAGCCACACACCTAATGTCTTTGGGGCGTGTCTACGCCCCTCGCGCTAGACTGACAGGGCCCTGTTGCACATTAAGTGCTTGTTCACGTCGACTCGCGGGCGCGGGCGCGGGCGCGGTCACGAAATATCAAACACTTGAGTTTATACCCAAGTGTTCACGTACAAAACGCACGTGCGGTCTAAGTAGCGGGCAAGCTAGCGACCGACGCGCGCGGCCCGCTCGCGGCATTATCAAACGACTGAGACGTTTGTGTGTGTCACGTCGAACTAGCGGCGGAGCGCGCGATTCACTCGCGACGTCAGGTAAGTTCAACCAGTTAAGAATTTAAGAAAATTCCGGTTTCTCGTTCTGGTGATGCTGGAACAGATCAAAACACTTCAATGTGGCCATATTTTCAAATGATGCTGTTCATAAAAGATGATGTTACCCCAGAAATAAATGAAGGCAATTTAGATGAAACTACTGATGAAAACAGCAATAATAATGATGATGATGAGCGGTCCTCAACTCCCCAATCCATAGCTGGTGCATCTTCAAGTACACAATATACGAGCACCAAACGTAAATGTGCACAAGATGTAAGACAGGAATTTATGGAATTGGAGAAGAAAAAGTTGGAATTATTACAACTTAAACTGTCACAAAGCAGCAAACAACACGAACAAGATTGCGAAGATCTGTTATTTTTTAAAAGTTTGTTGCCGTACATGAAAGAATTATCTCCTATGCAAAAACTACGCGCTAGAAACAATATTACACAAGTTATTATGGACGAAATGAATAGTGGCATGACGCAGTCTCACCATGGATATAATACATACGATTATAACACGACTAATTATGGAAATTAAACTTTGTATAATTGATAACGATAATATTAATTAAATTAAATAATAAAGAGGAACCTTGCTTGAATTTGAATGACTGCAATATGTATCCCGATAAAAAATGATAATTTACTTAACTACTTACTATGAAATTTTTTTTTTTTAAACTCACCTTATAGTTACAAACAGTCTTTCTTCGGGCTTTATACTTTTATGAAAATTTGTGTCCACTTTTGAAATATCACTCCTTATTGAATCCAGTATGTAATCAAAACAGCGGACACTCATCCTGGTATATCCAAAAAATCTTGAAGGATGTTCTCTCAAATTACCATATAAAGTATGAAATTCACCATACCGTTCTCTTTCTTTATTAATTTCGTGCACGCCAATTCTAATTTTTAGCATCTCCCACTTTAGGTATGAATTTTCGGTTAAAAATAAAAGATCGTGGTCCATATTTACAACCTCTGACAATACGTCACACTCGCGCGAACGCCTGGCGGTTAATGTGAACACGAGCTCGCGACGTCTACCGCTCCTATTTCACCACCGCGCCCGCGCGTTCCAACGTGAACAAGCACTAAGGTTTCCACCGAGAACCACGAAACTGTGGATTTTACCCAGAAGGGGCCAAGTGAATTTACTTGACGATTTACTTCCGTAAAGAAACAGAGTTTTGTCTTGAAAAAGACAGTTTTTGGTGTAATTAATAATCCAGTCAATAATTAAATTAATTGGATTATTAATTCGGAGTGTTCGCAGCGGGGCGCGGCGAGTCAGGTTGGCGGCGGAGGATGAGTCACGCAGCGGTAGCAGGAACAATTAGCACGTGCGCTCGGGGCGAGTGTCACGGGCTAATTCTACAAAAATATATTTCTTTTCAATCCTTATATACTATTCGCGGAGAATCTTAACATCGCGATTTACAAAATTGTAAAACGCCATCTATCGAGCACAAAAAAAACTCGCAATCAAACATCCCCCCCACCATGGACAGAATGTCCAGAACTTAGTTTAAATATGACTAAAACTAAATGACCGCCCACCATGATACAAACAAGTTTTGGTGGGAAGTAAAAAAAAAAACAAAAAAAACAAAACATTAATGGACTGTATCTAAACTACAAAATCAAAACTAAACTGTGATAACATAATTAATACCTTACTATAAACTTAAATCGTAACTTAAACAATATTTTTGTTAACAACTATTCACATTAAAACTTGATAATTAACATGTTACATGTTTATGAAGTTACAGGAAGCACAATTAACTTCGAAACAGGTCTTTTAATAATAGAACCTTTACAGCGCAATGTAACCACTCTTGTGATTTTGTCCGAGCCAGTATGCTTTTCGGTAATGAGGCCGTAGAGCCATCTTGCAGGTGGAAGATCATCTTCCATAACCAACACTACGTCACCCAAGTTCGGTTCTACGGTTTGATATGCCCATTTGTTCCTTCGGTGGAATTGAACCAAATACTCACGCGACCACCTACGCCAAAAGTCCTGAACCATACGTTGAGTTAACTGCCATCTTCTCAAGGTACTGATATTAGAGTTCTCAAAGTTAATTTCAGGTACGAGAACCAGAGCCTCGCCCACTAGAAAATGAGTTAATGGGCATGGATCTTCTGGGCTAGTGCTGATGGTAGAAATAGGTCTGGAATTCAGACAAGCTTCTATTTGGGCAAGCACTGTCGTTAGTTCCTCAAAAGTGAGTGTGCTAGTACCAATTACTCGTTTGAGATGGTATTTGGTCGACTTCACTCCAGCCTCCCAAAGTCCTCCAAAATTTGAGGAATGAGGTGGAATAAAGCTCCAAGTGGTTCCGTTGGTTGCCAACCAATCGGCAATATCAGATGCTATACCAGACCTTTCGTGGGTGAACAATGCCTTCAACTCCTTGTGAGCTCCGACAAAGGTAGTGCCATTATCACTCCACATCTCGCCACAATGACCCCTTCTCGCTATAAAGCGCTTGAAGGCTGCTAAAAAGGCTTGCGATGTCATGTCACTAACGACTTCTAAATGAATGGCCCGAGTGGCCATGCAAACGAACAAACTAATATAACCTTTGGTGGAGTGATAACCGCGCCACTTTTAAAGAAAGGTCTGCTTATATTGACCCTAGCAGAGGGCAATGACCCCATTAAAGGATGTACAGACCGTGCGGAATGACGGATGCAAATAACGCATTTGCGTACGAAGTGCCTAACTACAGCCTTTGCGTTTATTATCCAATATTTGGATCGCAAATAATTAAGGGTTAACTGCGGCCCGCCATGAAACGTGCTTTCATGAGCATCAGCAATCAGGAGGTTAGTTAAATGTGACTTACGAGGAAGAATTATAGGATGCTTTGAGTCTTCGTGAAGGTTGGCTCTGTGTAACCTGCCACCAACTCTCAAAATCTGTTCCTTGTCCAGGAAAGGATTGAGCGAGGTAAGTACCCCTTTTTTATTTATTTCTCCCTTTGACTTTACACAATCTATCTCCAATCCAAAGTGTTCCTCTTGACATAATTTTATACATGTCAATAATGCTCCTTGAATTTCAGTATGAGTTAGAAAATTATCAAATTTTGTATTATAATTTTTATTTTTAAATTTTAAGAACCTCTTAAAATAAGCTATAACTCTGATAAGGTTTTTAAGAGATGAATATTTTGAAATTATTGAATCCTCCCTTGTTTTCTTAACTGCTGTGTTGCATGTTACTAATGACTTTTTCTCTTCTAGGTTAGTTTCTTTAATTTCCTTTCTACTATAACTGATTTCTTTATTTTTTAGCCAACTAGGTCCTTGTGTCCATAATTCTAGGTCAGCGCATTCTGAAGGATTCACGCCACGCGATGCGCTGTCTGCGGGATTATCACTAGACTGGACGTGCGACCACTGACTATTCTCCATAACAGTTAGTATTTCAGACACCCTGTTGCCGACGAAGGTCTTCCAGCGACTAGGATGGCTGCTCAACCAGGCGAGCACCACCATCGAGTCAGTCCAGGCATGTATGTTTTCTTTACAGATGCCCAAGGTGTCGGAAACTTCACGCAGAAGTTTTGAAAGCAGCAAGGCACCACATAACTCCAAACGAGGTATGGATACCTGTTTGACAGGGGCCACCTTGGTCTTAGCTGCAACTAGATTAACATGCACGTGACCATTGGCATCAATACACCGAACATAGACAGCGGCTGCGTAAGCGACATTAGAAGCATCAGAGAATCCGTGCAACTCTAACAGGACGTCAAGCCAACTTGTGTGAATCCATCGTGGCAGACGGAAATCTCTAAGATGGTAAAGGTTGTTTCTATAACTAAACCATTCCTTTAACAGTTGATCTGGAAGTTCATCGTCCCATTCAGATCCTGCTAACCACAGGCGTTGAATAAACACCTTGGCTGTTACTATCACTGGCGCAAGCCAGCCGAGGGGATCAAATAAACGAGCGATATCAGATATCACCTTACGCTTGGTTATAGGGGTTTCGAGTGGAGGAAGTTGTACGGTATATCTAAACTCATCTAAATTTCTATCATAAGTTAACCCTAAAATTTTCGTTAGTGTATCCGTTTTAAGTTCTAAGTTTTCCTGCCTAACAGTATCTTCGTTTATTTTGTTTAATATTTCGTTACTATTGCTTGACCACTTCTGAAGCTTGAAGCCCCCACAACTTAATAATTCATTTAATTAGTGATACATTTGTTCACCTTCAGCGACAGATTGTCTACATAAAAAGATGTAAGGACTCGGTCTACCAGCAGAGGAAAATCATTTCCTTCATCATGAGCTAGTTGCTGTAGAGACCGGACCGCTAGGTATGGCGCAGATGATGTTCCAAAGGTAACACGCAACAACCGAATATGTTTCAATTCAGCTTCTGGATTGTCACGCCACAAAATGCGCTGATAATCAGCATCCTCATCTGCAACCTTGACCTGACGGTACATTTTAACTATATCTGCGACCAAACTTATGGGATGACAGCGCCACCGCATGACAGTTTGACGCAAATCAGGTTGTAGGGTTGGGCCAACCATTAATTCCTTATTTAATGAAACACCATTGTGGCCTGAACATGAAGCGTCGAAGACGACCCTAACCTTAGTTGTGCTTTTATCCTCACGCACAATAGCGTGATGAGGTAGGTAGAACGCATTTCTACCTAATTCTACCTGTGGGACAACATCCGCATGTCCCAGTTCAAAGTACTCATTGATGACTGTACTGTGTCCTGAGTTCAGGTTCCTTCAATAACCTATTCTCTAGGTTGATAAAGCGCCTACGGGCAATAGCCTCTGACCCCCCAAGCGTGCAACTGGGCGAATCGTTTTTAAAAGGTAGCTTTACAACATACCTCCCGGTCGCATCGCGTTTGGTGGTTTTAGAGTAGAAATCCTCACATTTTTTTTCTTCTTCAGTCAAGATCACACTACGAGATGAGGGCTCTGACTCCAACTCCCAAAACTTACGCAAAAGGTCATTGACTTCGGCCGACTGTACTACAGTATGATAACATACGGGCCTAGAGATTGTCGACGATGGGATCTCACCAGACAAAATCCAGCCTAACTTGGTGTTCTGGGCGACTGGAGATCCCGGCGGACCTTTAACTAAACCGTCCAATAAAATTTCTCCGACTACACGCGTACTTAACAATAAATCTATTTTCCCTGGCGTATCAAAGGATGGATCAGCTAATTTTAAGGACGAAAACGAAGCCGACACTTGAACGATTTTCTTCTCAGGAAGATGAGACGTGAGTCTATTCAACACATAAGCATCGACAACTAAAGTATAAGTGGGATCTAGACGTGACTGCAATTTTAATCTAACCATCCACTTAGAGGGCATTGAATTTCCCTCGTCATCGCCTAGTCGACATATGTTGGTGCGTGCAGATGTTTTCTTTAGTCCTAGCAACTGAACTGCAGCCTCTGTTATGAACGAGACTTGAGAGCCCTGATCCATCAGAGCTCTTAAAACAACAGCAGTTCTAGTTCTTGACTCAATGTTGACCAAGGCTGTGGCTAACAGACCGTGGTGGTAAACATCCGCAAAACAACAAATGGGCTTGGTCTCACTTTGACTGGAAGTGGTGGCTGCATTGGCCGCCACCACCTCTGTTTCTGTTGAACCATTAACAATTTCAGCAGAAATGGCAGTTGATTTTGGGTGAAGTAATGTGTGGTGCTTCTTCTTACACAGGTGACATTTGGTATTTTGACGACAAGAATAGACGGAATGGCTTGTTCCTAGACAGTTGTAGCAAAGCTTACTGACTCGTGCATACTCACGACGTTCATCACAATCTTTCTTAGCAAAAGTTTTACAGTGACACAATTTATGGTCTCCAGAACATAATACACACTTTTGAGACGCGACACGAAATGATTTGGCACTATTATCACGAGCATTGTTTTGTTTGTTAGCTTTAGGATCCAAATACTCCAAGGCTCTGAACCTATATTCTAAGAAAGTTTTAAACTCGTCAAACTTAGGCAAATCATCACTAGGACCAGAACTAATTCTTAGTTCCCACAATTTACGGGACTCTGAATCTAATTTTTCGGAACATAGATACACAATAATTGCATCCCAAGAACTGACATCAATATCCAGACTGCGTAAACCGTGCAAACAATCAACAGTCGTGTCTAACAGCGTTTTAACGTTGGTCGATGATTCTTTAGTAATAGACGATTGATGGACAAGTCGTTTGAGCATGCAGTTAGCTAAAAACCTTTTATTATCAAATCGTTTGTTTAGAATCGACCAACATTCATCATAATTAGACGCAGTTACTGGTATGTGTCGAAGCAACTGTTATGCTTCACCTGTTAGGTGGCCTTTTAAATAGTGGAGTTTTTGGACGTGATCGAGTGCATCATTTTTATGGATCAGTGAGGTAAATAAATCACGAAACGTTACCCATTCGGAATAGAGCCCCGAAAACGTAGGTAAACAAAGTGGCAATTTTACATTTAAATTATTTTGAATATTAGAATGTTTATTATTACTATATTATTAGTAGGATTAGTACTTTCGTACGGACTAAGTTGAAGTAGGTACTCTTTTAATTCACACTTATAGTTTATGTACGAATTTTCAGTTAAGTCATATGTTTCTGTCGTAAAATAAACATTCTTATTTAATTCTTCGTCCGTTGCTTTCTCTATGATACGCCTATGTGTCTCAACAAACTGTTTCCACTGTACCTCTAATGATTCTAATCTTGTTTGAACGTAAGTTTGTGTAAGACGATCCTTTGGTGATTTTTTAAAGTTGATGCTCCCTTTCTCTATTATCGTTTTATTGTTTGATTGCAATTTAACCAAGGATTCCATTGTGCACAACAAAGCGTAATTCAATTTCTTAATGCAACCGACGAAAAATTACAAGTCAACGAACAAACGATCGGTAAACCTTTACAAATGTGAACACGTTACACAATTGGGCATCGATTCAATAATTAGCAGCATAGAGACAACAATCTTATCAGTAATTATTTTAAGTACAAAACTACTAAGATCTAAAGTCTCAACACTTATGATTGCACCAAGTTGATCTTCAAAATTCACTGATTTTACAAGTCTACAAATAAACACATGGATTGTAACTCACAGTTTTGTCTGCCAAACCTCTCCAAACACGTCGTCGTCGTCACTCTTGATACCGCTGCGAGTGTGTCGTCACTGCCCGTGGCGTCACACTTGTCGTCGTTGCTGATGTCTCGTCGATGTCACCGTTGCTTCGTGCTGTGGGCCTCAATGTTCATGGCGCCCCTGGACGGAGACGGCTGCAAACTCGTTGCTGCGCTGCTGTACTCCGTTGATCACCAATTCACCACACACCGGGGAATTTACAGGCACTTCAGGGCGATCCACCACTGGTTTCTATGCCTCACCACACGACACCAAACTGTCACTTGACTTGCCGGCGCGACTTTCACTTTCGCTATCCGACTCGATGTTCGACACTCGACAACTGCCCGAGGATGTTATTTTAAATGAAACAAATCGTTCACAGCGAGTACAAAAATAAACAAGCCGGGTTGTCGCAACGTCCCCGCAAGGGGGCGTGGCAGGCGGTGTCGGGGCTTCGCCCCCTGACCGCGGAGGCTTTACAGCGGCCCGTGAATACGGGCCCTTCATTGTGGTTGCCCTTTGGGCGGTCGGTGTCTGTGTGTGGCTGCTGCTCTTCCACTTCCGCGTGTGGGCGTCCCGGCGGTAAGTCAGCGCCCCGGGGGGTGACGTCACGCACGGGGGGAACCGCGCTGCACTACGCAGTTCAGCCCCAGCAGTCGTCTCCCATATGCCGGGTGGACCCGTTAGGGTCCTGCAGCCGACGAACCAGCCCGGGGACACCACCGAGCAGCAGCCGAGTCGTTGTCCAAACGGCGGCTTCAGTCGCGGGCGGCGACGCGAGGCAGGCGGAGCGACGCGAGGCGGCGGCGCAACAGAGCGCACGAGGGGGGGCGCGCGGGTGGCGCGAGGAGGCACAGGCGCGTGCCGCGCAGTGCGTATTCACACCGCGCGGCGACGGCGCAGACTTCGGTCAATCCGGCGGTGCAGCGGCTTCGGTCGAGGGCAGCGCCGCGAGGCTCGAGGCGGCGCGGCGCGCAGCATCGGCGAGGCGTGCGGGAGGCTGGAGGGGGGCGCGTGCACCGCGCGGCGCGCGGGCACACCGCGCGGCGCAGCGCAGCTGTCCGTCCAGTTGGAGGATCCGGGGGGGCCGGGCTTCGGTCGCAAGGGGCGGCCGAGGCACCGGCGGCAAGTCCTGTGGAGCTGCTGTTCGTGGACTCGGCACCCCGGCGGTCAAGCCACCGCCAGGTGAGACCCCCACTGGCGTGAGGGAGGCCCAGCGGATGGCGACCAGCGACAGGGGGCGCCGTGTGCGGCGGCCGCCAGCGCAGTGCTGCGGCGACAAGGGCCACATGGTGCAGGGCGGCGCCGCGTGCACGAACAGCAGCTGGTAAATCCGGTTCATCGAAGCCGGCCCAGCTCGGGCCAGCTTCGGGGGGTCGTCTCCGCTCGCGCTCCGCACGGGCGGCGCGGTGGCGCGCGGCCACTGTGGGGGGCGCGGGGGCTGGGGTGCGCGGGCCACATACGAGCGCGGTCGGCGCATCGCACGAGCGGCGCGGGTGGCACGCGGGCAGCGCAACGGTGCGCGCTATCGGCGCAGCGGAGCGCTCGGTACGGGGACACGCGCGGGACGAGCTGCGGCGCTCAGTCCGTTTCGCGCGCGATGAAGCGGACGGCGCCGGCTCGGCGACGGCATGGACGCAACGCGCGCAGGCGCCGATGTCGTCAGCGGGCCGGCGGGTGCAGCTGGTCTCGGCGTCTCCCCTCCTCTTCGTCCCTTTGGGGACACTCCATTCATGGGGCGCGTTGTGCCGGGCGGCGCGCTGTCGGTGACCGGCAGCAGCGCCACCCGGCACAGCAGGTCAGTCCTCTTCAGCGCGCGCTCGCGGCGCGCGCCGGACTACAGCTTCTGGTGGGGGCTAGGCCACCGCGACCGCAGGCAGCGACTAGTCGCCGGGCAGCTTTTCCGGTGCCCCCCCTGCACCCCCGCACGGCCCGCTACGCAGGCCGCACAGACGCAGAGGGGACACAAAGGGGCGGTCCGCGCGGTGAAGGGGTCACAAGCTGGTTCGTCAGACCCGGACCGACTTGTGACTAGCCAGGAGCCAATCCAGTACAAAAATATATTTCTTTTCAATCCTTATATACTATTCGCGGAGAATCTTAACATCGCGATTTACAAAATTGTAAAACGCCATCTATCGAGCACAAAAAAACTCGCAATCAAACAATGGTAATTATGAATTACATAATATGTAATCTTGTCTAATGCCTCAAGTCCACATTAGCTAATGATTAATAAAACTTAATACCTATATACCTGTTAAAACGATACGTACCATAATGAGGGTAATTAGATAAACGTGATCATTATTCAATAACAATAAATGGTAAACTATTGTATGATTAAAAATCAAAGCAAATTATTAAAAAAAAAAAATACTTAACCTAACCCAACATAAACAATAAAAGTAAACTTATTTTATACTTCGTCACCGTTTATATTGTAGAGCCTGATTCTGAAGTGGATTCTGATATCCACTTCAGAATCAGGCTCTACAATAGAGGCTCTACAATAGATATAACTTCTAAGAACTCTGTCGGAGCTTCCTGATCCTGAAGTTTCAGTAGTTCTACTGTTTCCTTAAAGTATGTCTGCCTCTTGTGGGCATTTAATTTTGGTCTTGTGGAAGAAATTAGAGGATCAGAAGAGACGATAAGCATATTGAGGATATCCTCATTTGATGCTTGTCTACTCTTTTTCCTCGAATGGTGTTCTCTGGTGTCTTTGTTTCGGGCCTCTGAAGCTTCTTCCGAAAGACTTCCAATTGGTACAATAGCATTTTCTGCAATTATGTCCCCTCCGTGAATCAACAATTTGTGGACGGTTGATGACATGTAGTACCTACCAATCGTACAGTTCCACGTATTTTTCAGCGGTTGTTCTAGCGTATTCTTTAAATTTCGGCACGTCTACAATCTCTCCAGATGTGATAGCTTGCAGAATCACAGCAAATCTGCGTATTAGGTCTTCATCTAATCCAGTGATCGCTGCAGTTTTATCAGGAAATTCAAAAAACCGCCTTGCTGAGTTCCCGTCGTTAGTTGTGCTTGATCCTTGCTTAACGATGTCAATCAAAAGGTTGAGATCATCTTTGAATCGATCTTGAATGAGTTTTTTTCATGAATGCAATAACTCTTGATGACCTTCTCCTCTTGCAGACCACTTTTTGAAGTCGAAACGATACGCTATGTGTAGAAGACATTCCATCACATTAATGCGGGCATGAAGTGAGTATAATCCGAACTCATACACATCAGAAGAAATGGTTTTTGACGCAATGACATCTAACTTATTCATTTCTGTAGGCTTAGCCAAACAAAGGTAGCAGGCCGCATTTAACTTAGCTTCAGACAGATATGTACAAATTTTGCCGTCAATCATCGTCATCATTAATTTGTGACTAATTTCATGTCCTTGACATTTTGAGGGAACGAGAGCTTCAATTTCGTTATCCATTGCAGTTTTTTCATTTATGACAACGTCTTTGGTTTCTTTCATAAAACTAAACTGGACTGGACGGCAATACCTAGGTGAGCAGGGCTTTGGATTCACCCATACGGTTTCACCGTCAGCTGTCAACTTTAATGGAACGTAAGAGGTCATAAATATGCTGGAATCATCTTGACCACTCTCTATGTTTTGCTTATATCTACTTTGGTTAGATGCACCGTCAAATCCCCACTTTGATATTAATATCAATTGTTTATCTTGTATCGCATCAGGACTACGAATAGTTTCAAAAATTCTGTTCACTGTTAAATCTAGTAACGCTTGAAGTGCAATCTTAGCAGATGAATCCGTTACAGTCACAAATGTCTTCGGAGGGTAGCACTGTAGCTTAGCTTTTTGCACTTTATAGTAAGACGGGTATATCTCCTTTGAACCTTCTCGAATACTCGTTTCCCTTAATGTGATATATTGCCATTTCGATAGTTTTAATGAAAGTTACCGAATGTGAGAAGTAGTGAATGTCACGTTGTATTGAATAAGGAGATAATAGAATTCGTCGAACAGACGGTTTTCCTGGGGATCACGCTTGACTCAAAGCTACAGTGGGGTCCTCACTTAACATCACTTGCAGGGCGGCTAAGTTCTGCCGCTTACGCTGTTTGGAAGATCCGCCAATTAACAGACGTGGATACCGCGCGACTTGTTTATTTTAGTTACTTTCATAGCATCATGTCTTACGGTATTTTGCTATGGGGACGGGCTGCGGATGTTGAGTCGATCTTTATTCTGCAAAAGAGGGTTGTCAGAGCCATTTACAACCTCCGCAGACGCGAATCTCTAAGGGTACTGTTCAAAACAATTAACATCATGACGATACCTTCTCAATATATTTATGAGAACATTATGTATGTTCGGAAAAATCTACATCTTTTTAGTAAGATAAGTGACAGGCATAATTTTAACACTAGAAATAGGAACAAATTAGATCAACCACGTTTCAGATTGTCTAAAGTACATACTTCTTTTATGGGGTACTGTGTAAAATGTTATAATAAACTACCAGTCGATATTCTTGAACTAAGTGAAAATAAATTTAAGTCATGCATTAAACGCACACTATGTAGACAAGCGTATTATAAGTTAGATGATTATATCTTAGGTAAAAATGCCTGGCTTAATGCTGGTCCTGCTCCACAGCCACCTGGGCTTACTAATTAACATTTTAATATTTGGAAGAGATGCTTCCCCTTTTTTTTATGTTTTCTGACATTACGAACACTTCTGTTCCTATTATTATTATTTTTCTGACATTGCGAACATTTCTGTTCCTATTTTTATTAATTTTGTGACATTACGAAATTGTTTTTGATTTTACTGAACCAAGTATTACATAATAAAATTTCAATAGATACTTAATAAAGGTATATTTTTCTTTCTTTTTGGAAGTCAAATTTTATGAATTTCTCAAATAGGATTGAAACTATAGTTTTGTATAATTTAGAAGCATTTTGTCAAATTTTTGTAAATGTGAGTATCATGCATCCTTATAAAATGTTGTTTTGATGTACGTCGACTTGAAAAAACGTGGTAGTTGAGAGTATGTCACGCTCACTTAAATGTCTCACTGATGGTGGCGTGTGTGTTGGATCATTCGGTTCCCTAGAAAATGGTTGAGCTGGATGGTGCTGATCCATGCGTCAAGTTCGTGAACGGGCGCCGTCTGTTGAGACTGGTCATCTCTTACCTGCCATGGCCTATTTTGAATCTTATTTTTTTTTTTTTTTTTTTTACATTGTTCTCACATATAGAAGCACCAAGAAATGTTCCCAAAATTTTGTAATACCCACGATTTAAAAGAGTGTGCTTGGAGTTTCTTGCCCGTTCTTCTCCATAGAGATCTACGTTTTTGGAATGGGCACCTAGCTTCAACTTCGATTTTTGTTTGACTATTCAAAAGTGCCTGTGAAAGGCTTAATTGAAATAAATGCTTTGAGTTTGAGTTTGAGTAGCAAACCCAGTGCTTTTTCTGGTGAAAATATTGTTGAAGGAGCTGGTTTGTTCAACATTTCCTTGATATTTGCTGCTGCTTCTGGATTTTGGAGCATATGTTCAATAACAGATGCAATATCCTCACGACTGTCTCCTTTCAAAACTGCTGCAGCTGAATAAGCTACTTCATTAGGGTCATCGCCTATATGTTCATCAGATCGTCTCTTCTTCTGCTTGTTACTTAGATCTTCAAACGGCTTTCGAGATGTTTTTGTCATCGTTGAAGTTGATTTCATTGTTGAAGTTGATGGTACAGGTTCAGTAGAAATATTTTCACTTGTTGATTCTTGAATGAGCAAATTGGTTTGCACGCAGTTTGGCCAGTCAATATTTGCCTCAAGCCAATTACTGTAATCACGTCTAAAAACTTCACTTTTCCTGTGGGATCGTAACCATCTCTTTTGAACTGCCCGTGTAAATCTTCGACAAAATTCTTTCACGGTAACACTGTCTTCATCTGAAAGGCTAGAGCCCAGTCGAATAATAAGTGTGTTGAACAATATTTCATGATCGAAAGACGAAGCATCCTGATTGCTCAGAATAACAAACAAATCCAAATTTGTAATAATGCTTTCCATTATTCACGATCACTGAGTAAAATGACACGGTAGGATAGATGTTAGTATTAGAAATGCTCTAAATGAACTGAAGTTGTGAATCCAATGTTTGACTATTTATTGTTATTGACTAATGATGGTATCACATTTATCTAATTACTTTTGTTAAGTTAATCCTGCACTAATTGCTAAATTAGCGAGTAGGTACCCCAAATTATTTTGGGACGTATCCTTTTAACTAGGTATATAGGTATTAAGTTTTATTAATCATTAGCTAATGTGGACTTGAGGCATTAGACAAGATTACGTATTACGTAATTCATAATTACCATATCATTTCAAATGAAAATCACAAAGTAGGTAATACGACTTTGTGATTTCTTAGAATGTTTTGGTCTAAGTATAAAAAATATTGTAAATTACACTTGGTATAGCCATATTTAAGCATTTCATGTATCATGTACTTTTTTTTTAATTTTGAAGATTAAAAAAAAAATCGCAAGTGATGCCGCGATATTAAGTATGTCAAAAAATCACAAATAAATAGTACTATAACAGTGTGCAAGGATATAACGGCCAACCTTGCGATTCCAGAGATATCCTCATTTTTCATGTCAGCTCCATACATTTTTTTCTTATAAAAATTATAACTCTTCCATTTGTGCACACAATTACTTCATATGACATTTTATAGAACAGTAATGATCAGCAGAAGTCTTTTCCAGCAAAAAAAAAAATACATTTAAGAAATCGAGATCCTATGTCTTCTACAGCCGATTTTCAATCCACCGTGCGGCGGTCCGAAGGAAGAGGAGTTTGAGAAGAGTTTGTACTTTATAATAGGTTCTAGCACTCCTAGCTACCGGTAACGCGACGAGTTTGTACTTTATCATTGGTCCCAGCGCTCGTAGGTACCGGTACGGCGAGGAGTTCGTACCTACTTTACAATAGGTCCTAGGCTCCCAGCACACCTAGCTACTTGTACGGTCAGGAGTTTGTACTTTACGAGTATAATAGGTCCTAGCACTCCTAGGTACTGGTTCGGCTCATAGTTAGTACGTTATAGTATAGCTACGGTATGGGGGTTGGGGTAACAAAGTAAGTTATGAACACAATATCATGCCATAGTACATTTATTTGAACAGTTCCGGGCGCATTGCGGCGCACGACGGCTACTGACACTAATCACTCTCATTAGCAATAGATTAAAAGTAATTATGTATAATAATAGTCTAATGAGGACAAAGTTTTGGTTCGTAGATTAGATGCTATAAATATGCAAATAAAATTACATTTAATTTCAGAAACACTTATCGTAAGTATGTAAGTTATTACCTGGTCAATTTTTAAATTTTTAGTAAATAATTCAATAATCATTAACAAACTGTAATTAGACAATTAACATTAGAAAATCGATTTAACAGAATTAAATTAACAGAATAAGGACGTTGCGTCAGTTTAACTAGTTGAGAGTTAATACCTACATAGGTATTAATAATATAATCTCTCAAAAGACCGGCAACGCGTCTCAAGTGTCTCAACTCAACGCGTGCTGCATGCGTCCATAGCGACTGCAACACATTAGATGATGTCACGCCTGTAGGTATGAGAGCGAAGACCAGAGTATCAATATTATTAAGTACTAACAGCGCTCCGCGGTTTCACCCGCGTAGGTTCCCGTTCCCGTGGAAATACGGGGATAAAATATAGCCTATGTCATCCGGGGATAGTGTAGCTTCCCAAGAGTGAAATATTTTTTTCAAATCGGTTCAGTACTTTCAGAGCCTATTCAAGGCAAACAAACAAACAATCAAATCTTTCCTCTTTATAATATTATTTATAGAAGAAGAAGTTATTAGACCTCTAAACTTTGACAGTAAGAAAAAATACCCTAAATTTTTTGTCAAACTGTCACTTAGACAAGTAGACTGCGCTTAGGACGTGCAAATGACATTCTACCCTGAGGTGGTAAATCAAATTGCGTCTGCTTTGTTTCAATCCCACGTTATTTCCATCAACCGTGCACGAATTCAAACTGCGGGCTACTATCAGTAGCAGCCCGAAGTTTGGCTTCGTGCTATTTCGTTTTTTATTCGTGGAATGTCTCAGGAAATTATATAAGAACACTAGTGGCCCATCGAGGTGCAGTCGCTGTTGGTACTCTGTGATTCGCCATCACTTCATCACATGAGCATCGCTCTGTGGATCATTTAATTTTAAAGAAACCACGTGTGTGGTTGAGCGGTTTCATTCTTCGCGTATAACATGACATCATCCAATGTGTTGCCAAGAGACATGTTCGCAGAACAGCCGCGCGAGGCGCTCGTGTGTGGCCTCGCCGGCCTCACACACACACATACACACCATTGTACATAATTAATAACAATAAATAGCACCTCTCTGACAATGTAGTACGTTCACTGTACACTGTGTGTACAGTTCAACATTATCACAACATGGACGTGTAGCTCGCATACTCGCTACGCTTTGTACTGTAGTCGCAGCTCATTTGGATCGGATAATCTTTGGTCATTGAACTATATTATCTGTAGAACAGTGCAGCCGATATACGGCCAATAAATAATAATATTTACAATAAATTTTAACTACTTATTTAAGTAAAACTTCAAATCTTAAAGTGTAACACAACAACAGCAGGAATGGCTATCATTTTGACAGTTCAACAACATTCATTGCGTTATTTACGTTGCGGAGCATACAAGTTTTTCGAACATATGAAGTAATGAATTAGTATTATTCTTCAAAATTATTCAGAGATAGATAGATAGTGTGTTAAGCAAATTTGGATGCAATGCAGAAAACAGAACAATACTTTGAACAAACTCGGCGGAGGCCGCACCGGCGACTCACGAGTAGATCGTCATCAGGATCATCTAGAACAGAACATCGCTATAAATAAATAAAATAAATAAACCATAAATCATAAGGCCAGATTCAAAAATCGCACTTTGCCTATAATGAAGTAAAGTGAGCGTTTCATACGAATATGAACCTATGATATGCCTATTAAAGCGAAAGTAAGCAAGCGTTTCATTTGAATATAAACATTGACATTCATATGCGACGCTTACTTTCCTCGGTGAAGTGAAGTCAAAGTGCGGGGTGTGAACCTTTCCGACAGTGTCAGTGAGTCAGACACACAAGCCACTCACAATACACACACACCACTCACGACATACACGCCTCACTCACGATACATACTCGCTACTCACGACACATACACGTTACTCACGACACACACAAGTCACTCACAACACACACACACACCACTCACGACACACACACGACATACACACGCCGCTCACGACACACACTCGCCACTCGCGACATACACACGCCACTCACGACACACACGCCACTCACGACACACACGCCAGTCCCGACACAGACACGACACGCACGCACCTCTTCCAGTGAAAGCGGGTTGGACTTCATCTTCGTGTCGAGGGTGCGGTACCGCTCTGCAACAGAAACACGCCGCGTTAACTGTTAGTATAAGTTGGTTATTAATAAATAAATAAATAAAACCTCGGAAAGTGTCGCAACGCACTACACAAACCCATAAACCGGTCCATTGAAACCAAGTAACGAAAAATTAATAAATTAGGTTGGAGTAGAACCATTTTGATCGTGTACGCGTAGGTACGAGTATGGTTACAGAGTTTTTGCAAACTTTCACGGGTCTGAATCTGAGCTCGCTTAATGTACTTTTTAATCCCCGACGCATAAACGACGGGGTGTTATAAGTTTGACGTGTCTGTGTGTGTGTGTGTGTGTGTGTCTGAGGCAACGTAGCTCCCGAACGGATGAACCGATTTTGATTTTGTTTTTTTTTGTTTGAAAGCTGTATTAGTCGGGAGTGTTCTTAGACATGTTTCATCAAAATCGGTTCAGCCGTTTGAAGATTATCAGCTCTTTTCTGGTTGATGAAGTGATTTGTGCATCTTCCACGGGGCTGATCAACTCGAAATTTTGTATTCTATTACTTCAATGATATTAGACGAACAGGGTAACATTGAAATGATCCTGGAGTAACACCTGAAATTTCCAGAATGCCCAAGTTACTCACCAACAAACAGCAAAAGTATCGTGTTTGGGCTCATTGAAAAGGTCTCAATGCATAGATTATAGATAAATAGTGATCAGGACGAGGAATGAGGATAAATTAGTAACAAACTTCACTGTGAGAAAAATACTGAACGATGCGCAGATTTAAGCGAGCGTGACATTAAGTTTAAAAAGCAGGGGGACGGTCAATGAAAACGCCAAACAGAGGCCTAGCATTTTCATTGACCGTCCCCCGACTTGACAATGCCTTGAGCAAAATATTACCTTCATCTTAAAAGGCCTATAAACATTATGATTTTTACTTTTACAGTTTTTGTTAGGGTCGGGGGTTTTTTAAATTTGTAATTTTTTTTTTTTGTGTTTGTGTTTTAGGGGGATGCGCTAAGGTAGTTCGCAAAGTTCAAACTTAGGTATGTTTTTTGCAATTTGCAGGTCAGTGTCAAGTTGTAGAGTACCTATGTTATGTTGATTAAAATATTATTATATCGTCTTTTTCTAAGCGTATCGATGGCAAAAACATTCAAACAGCCTTGGCCCAAAACTCTGCTGCGCGAACTCTGCTCACTGCTCTGTTACTTGTTTATTTGACGATCTAATGACTGAAGCAGTCATTCGTCAAATACAGGAGTAACAGGGCATGCCGCGCAGGATGGAACGTGAGCCATTGTCGGTGGGGAGGTGCCGCATGCGCAGTTGAGATCTGAGCCGTCCGTGAACTGGGCACGCCACGATTGCGGCGGTAAGTCCCCTCTTTGAGGAGTGGTTTGAGAGGCGGCATGGCGTCCTCACCTTCCGCCTGACGCAGGTCCTCACCGGACACGGTTGTTTCGGGAGGTTCCTGTTTCGGATAGGGCGGGAGGAAACGCCCGGGTGTTTCCACTGCGAAGATCGCCCTGAGGACACGGTGGAGCACACGGTGGCGGTCTGCCCTGCTTGGGCGGAGCACCGCCGTGTCCTCGTGGAGGCGATCGGCGGCGGCGATCTCTCGCGTCCGGCCCTGGTCCAGGCCATGGTACGGAGCGAGAGGGCATGGGGAGCCGTCACCTCCTTCAGCGAAGCAGTGATGCTCGCGAAGAGGGAGGCGGCGCACGTGAGGGAGAGGCAGCATATGCGCCCTCGCGACCCCAGCCGCCGCAGGATACGGAGACGCCCTGGGCGTCGGGAATCCCAGGCCGATTTCCGGCCACCGTAGGCATGGGCTTGCGGACGGCGAGTAATGGGTAGCTCGCTGTCCGGTAAGGACCAAGCCCAAGTCGACGGCGCGTTGTGTTCCACGCGCGCCTCAAAGAGATGTCAGCACAAAAAATGATGGGGCCCGCAAGGGCCGATGCCTGCCAGGGGTGCGGGTTTGTTCGAAAGAGACACCACAGCCCCTGGCTTAAGGGCTACTGAAGGAACACGGGTGGGTTTTAGTCAGTAAAAGTCTGACACGCCCTCCTGCTCCACCCAGAGCGGGAGAAGTTATTTGATGATTTCCCACCCAAAAAAAAAAAAAAAAAAAAAAAAGCCGTCCGTGAACGCCCATCTGTGGAGATTGTCTTTGCTCTGGTCGACTTGGGTTCGAAGTCAAAATATAAATACTAAAATACATAACGATTTAAAAATGGAACAAAATGATAAAATATTTATTTATAACCGGCTCAGAAAACTACTAGGTAGTCGATAAATGCTTATTATACATTAAATGACTTTTAATAAAAATATAAAATATAGTAGTCCACCGGTATCGGGGACAGGGTCCAAGCTACCGGGGTCAGGGCTCTAGAGAGAGGAACCTCCTAACAATGCGAGCCGTGTCAAGAAGTATCGCTCTCTGAATCAGGCCCTTGACTCAGCTGCCCAACGGAAAGCCTCCTCAGGTGTTGGTCGAGACTCTTGGCTATAATGCCATTGGCCGTCACGACTATCGGCACAATGATTGCAGTATCCACATCCCACATGTCGACAATCTCGTGTGCCAGGTCAAGATACTTGATCTGCTTATCCCCACATGACGAGAACCTCGTGAAAGCTGAAAAAGTCAGCTTTCACGAGGTTCTCGTCATGTGGGACTGCTATATCAATAATAATCATCGTGCGACGCTCAAATCGATCTATCATCACTATGTCCGGTTTATTGGCAACAATAGTCCGGTCAGTGATGATAGATCGATCCCAATACAATGTGATAGTGCCATTTTCGAGAACTGGGTCGGATACATACCTATAGTACGGTGCTTCTGAGTCCTCAAGACTGTATTTCAGAGCAAGTTGCTGATGTATAATCCTGGCTACAAGGTTGTGCCTATGCAAGTAGTCTCCGTTAGCCAGACGAGAACAGCCACAAATAATGTGTCGGATTGATTCCCCCGGACGGTGGCATGCCCGACAGATGTCAACCGTGCCATCCTTCACAATATATTTCCGGTAGTTGTTCGTCATCATAACTTCGTCCATAATTGCAAAGACAAAACCTTCGGTTTCTCCAAAGAGATCACCGAATCGTAACCAGGATACGGACGCTGAGAGGTCTACATCGGGTCCATGTAGGGCCCGGAAAAAGCGTCCGTGAAGCTCTTTGCTCTTCCATACCTCCCTGCGATCATTGGTATCTAATACTTTAGGTTTGCGCCAGTTCTCGTTAGCCAAGGAGAGCGGGGTGAGGCCCTTGTCCTCTGAGACCACGTCTCGGTGCATCACCACTTCTGCATCTAAGTAGTATTCCCTGAGACTGTATACCTCGACCTCCGCACTTCCGCGGGATATACAGTCTCATCACCGATGACCGTGGATGATGCATCCGATTTGTGGTAAGTAGTGTGCGGACCCTCCTATCCAGGGCGTCAAGTTCCGTCTGAGTCCATTTGAGTATGCCGAAAGAGTACAACAAAACCGGCATGACCCAACCGTTGAAAGCGCGCACCTTATTTCCGCCTGATAAAAGACTATTTAAAACTTTATTCAGGCGGCAGAAGAAGCGCTCCTTCAACGATTGCTTCATGTCAGTAACATTAATACCCAACGCTTCCGACATACCCAAATACTTGTATGTTTCGGTTGAGGAGAGGGATCTAAGGTGTATGGAATCCGAGAGTTGGGTTCCCACGGATTCCACAATCTTCCCTCGCTTTACATGCATGACCGCACATTTGTCCACACCAAATTCCATCCTGATAGCGCTACTGAAAGTTTCAGTTACTTTCAGTAGCTCCATCAGTTGCAATTTGTTGGGGGCAAAGAGTTTTAGGTCATCCATGTAGAGGAGATGAGATATAACCTGACCACCTCTCCTCAATCGATAGCCTATACCTGAATGCTCCAGCAATATGCTAAGAGGATTCAAGGCTAGGCAGAACCAAAGCGGACTCAGACTATCGCCCTGAAATATGCCTCGCTCAATCCTTATGGGCTCGCTATTCCTCTGGATATTTCGACATCCTGGATAGCGAAGGACCGTTCTCCATTGCCCCATACACGAAGTCAGGAAGGTACACAGAGTTGCATCTACTTTATACAACTCCAGTACCCTCCTAAGCCATGTATGTGGCACCGAGTCATAGGCCTTCTTATAGTCTATCCAACATGTCGAAAGATCCTTTCGGGAACGGCGAACCTGTTGGCTAATGGCCATATCAATGAGGAGCAGCTCCTTAGTACCGCGGGACCCATTCCGACATCCATTTTGAGAGGCAGACATGATAGTGTTGGTCTCTACATGATGGTAAATTTTAGCTCTCAAAATGGATGTCAGAACTTTATAGACCGTCGGTAGGCAAGTGATCGGTCTATAATTTTTGGGTTCCGCAGTACTACCTGATTTATGGAGCAGGTGGGTTATCCCTGTTGTTAAAAACTGTGGCAGCGACCCTGACTCTAAGGCTGACTGAAACTGGGAAGCCAAGCGAGCATGTGATCTTTGGAGCCATTTTATCCAAAAGTTGTGCAGCCCGTCCGGCCCTGGAGATTTCCAGTTAGGCAACGGACGGACTGCACGTGCTACATCTTGGGGGCTGATGGTAAATGCCCCCATTTCTGGCATTTGATCACACGCTCGCTCGACTTCCCTAACCCAATCACCTTCGGTGTGATTGACAGGCACCGACCAGATGTTTCGCCAGAACGAACACATGGCGTCATCATCCGGCAGGTGCGTGTCAACCACACCTTGGTCCGGTCGCTCCCAGGTTCTGTAAACCCACCTTTCATCGCTTCGGAATGTGCGATTCTGAGTGTACCGCTCCACCCTCCGCCTGTACCGACGAATACGGTTCGCCCATGCACAGATCTTCTGCTTCAGGAAGTCGATACGCTCGATATTATTATTATTATCGGGAGTGTTCTTTTTCTCAGCTTTAAGGCTGGTTATAACCACATTTACGGGCTAAGCCAAGTAAATGCAGCGTATGTTATGTAAGATTTTATAAATGTTTATGTGTTGTGATGAGTTCCTACCTCGTTCTCTTCTATCTGCATGAACTTCCTGACAATTCTACATGTATTTAAAATGGCAGCTTTCTGAAGTGTTATGTAGAGTGTTTCTTTAAGGTCTAATAATTTTAAGCTATGAAGAAGATGTTTAGGAATAACTCCTGTGGTGGAAATAACGATTGGGACTACATATCCTTTTTCCTGCCTCCAGATTCTAGTCACTTCTTCTTTTAGTTCAGCATATTTACTGATTTTCTCACCTATCGTTTTTTGTAAATTATGTGTATTAGGGACTGCAATATCTATGAGGTATGTGACTTTATTAACTTTATCTTTAAGGGTTATATCGGGTCTATTAAAGTGAACGGTTCTGTCGGTTAGTATAGCGCGATCGTAGTAGAGTTTGTGTGTGTTATTTTCTAGAACTATTTGTGGTACGTACTTGTAATAAGGAGTGTTGGTATCTTGTATCAGTTTATATTCGAGTGCTAGTTTTTGATGGATGACGTTTGCCACCTGATTGTGTCGGTGTGTATAGTCCGTTTGTGTGAGTGTTGTGCATGCCCCTGTTATGTGTTGTATGGTCTCTGGTTGGCTGTGACATTTGCGGCATTTATCGTTCGTTATTGTGGGGTCTTTTATAATGAATTTCCTGTAGTTTTTAGTATTTATGATCTGATCCTGTATTGCAATAATAAAACCCTCAGTTTCCGGAAATAAGTTACCGATTTTAAGCCATTTATTTGACGCTATTGGGTCTATATGAGATTGTTCTAGATCATGGGGGTGCCGTCCATGCAACACTTTCTTTTTCCAGTCTTCTAGCTTTTGTTTATGTGGGTCATCATTGCTGGAGTGTTGAGTAGCTATCTGTTCGTGTAGGTTAAGTGGGGTGTAGCTGATATCGTTCACAACTACAGCTTTATGTATATTGCTTGTGTGTGATTTAGAATTAAAGAATGTTCTTAGTCTAGCTATCTGGTTCTGCCAAAGATGATGGACGTCTATTAGGCCTCTCCCTCCGTTTTGCCGTTTGATGGTCAGTCTTTCTATTGCAGATTTAGGGTGTAGGTTATTGTGTTTAGTGAGTGTGGTGCGTGTTGTTCTCTCTATTTGCTGGATGTCAGTTTTTGACCATTTAATAACTCCAAACGAGTATGTTAATATTGGAATCGCGTAGGTGTTCAATGCCTTTATTAAATGTTTTCCGGAGAGTTGAGTTTTACATACTGCGATCACTCTTCTTTTGTATTCAGTGTTTAAGGTGTGTTTTATTGCTGTATGATCTATTCCTTTGAGTTGTTTGTATCCTAAATATTTATACAGATCCGTTGACTCCATAGCTGTGATTATGTCTGCATTATTAACAGGATAGTCACCCGGTTTTATTTTGCCTCTTACTATATGAACTGTTTTGCATTTATCTAATCCAAATTGCATGTTTATGTCTTTACTAAATTCTGTTGTAGTATCTATTAAATTTTTCATCTCTTTTTCAGACTTTGCGTATAATTTTATGTCGTCCATATAAATAAGATGTGAGATTATTGTTTCTTCAGTGGTATGTTTAAGGGGATATCCGACTTGGCAGCGATGAAGTAGGTTGGACAGAGGGTTCAGAGCGAGACAAAACCATAAAGGACTTAGCGAATCTCCCTGATAAATACCTTTCTTTATAAATATTTGTCGAGTAGTGATAGCGTTGTGTCGATAGTTTAACTGGAGTGTTGTTTTCCAACAGGACATGATGTTCTGTAAGAAACCTATTATTTTTGAGTTTATTTTATAGATATGTAATATTTGAATTAGCCACGAGTGTGGAATACTATCGAATGCTTTTTTATAATCTATGTATGTGCAATGTAGGTTTTTATTTTTTGTGGCGGCATGTTTGTGGATTATTGAATCTATAACAAGTTGCTCTTTACATCCCATGTGGCCCCTTCTGCAACCTTTTTGTTCTTCTGCTATTATGTTATGATATTCTATGTGTTTATTAATTTTTGCAGTGATAGCTGAGGTTAAGATCTTGTATATGTAGGTAGGCATGTGATCGGTCTGTATTGAGAAGGTTGTGGTGAGTATTTAGTTTTTGGTAACATATAAGTTATTCCTGTAGCAATAAATTCAGGGAAGTTCTGTTTGCCTAAGATGATTTCTGTTAAATTTTTAGCTAAAACTTTGTGTAATGACTCTAATTTTTTATACCAGTAATTATGTATTTTATCAATACCAGGGGATTTCCAATTGTGTAGTCTTGCTGTTATACTTGCTATGTCAGACTCAGTTAATTCAATGAATTCCATTTCTTCTAGTGAGCTCCATCTAGTTTCTTCATCTGTTATCCAATCTGATTGTTCATTATGTGTCACCTGCTCTTCCCATATGCCAGCCCAAAACCTTTCTAGTTGTTCCGCAGTCGGTAGTTCAATGTTGTTTGCGAGTGTCGGTATATGGGTTTCAATGTGTGGTTTCTGCAATTTTCTGTAAAAGTTCTTTTCGTTCGTAGCAAACAAGCAGTTATCATTTTTGCGTTCTTGTGCTTTCTTGTATCTTCTCAACCTGTGTACTTTCAGAGCTAATTTCTGTTTCAATGTGTCCAAGAACTCCTCCGGTTTCCTATTGTCATTTTCGTGCCTAGTGTGGGTAGCCATGTTTTTAAAGATTTCTTCTACTCTCTTAACTACTTTGTTCGATCTATTGTTGTTAATGTACTGCGTTAGTCTACCGCAGTCTGCTCTAAGTTTATCTATATCTTTTTCAAGCCTCTCCTGCCATGCTGGTTTGTTAATAAATCTTTGTCTTGTGTTGCCTGTGTATTCTGTGATTCTAAAATTAAGTTCTTCGGAAATAACTAATGCTGTGCAATATATCAAGGTATGGACGTCGATAAGTTTAGTTTCTTCGCTAAGATATTGGTTTAGAATATTTTGATTAAATAAATTAACAAGGTGAAAAAGTTTTGGTGTGTACCTAAGTTTGGGTAGTTTTGGTCGAGCTGTCGGGTCCATGCCTGAATATTGAGTGAGAGCCGTTTTAAATTTATCGTGTATTTCTTGGATACGCGTGTCTGTGGACGGATTTTGATTTGTGTTGGCTAGCGTTTCTATTTCGTTTTCTAACATTATTGTTATACTTTCGGTTTGCGTGGAAGTATGCGTGATTTGTGAATATGCATGTGATTGAAGGAATGGTTGAGATTGTGTGATTGGTTGTGACTGAGTGAACGGTTGTGGTTGTTCTTGTAGGTTATACTCAGTTGTGTTTTGTGTTAATGCGATACTGGTGGTGCCTTCGATATTTTCTGGTTCTTCTAGTAGTTGTGTTCTTCTTTTAACTGATCTATTATTTGTTGAGACAAGAGCTTGTTTCTTATTATTGTTCTTCTTTGATCTGAAATTCTCTGTTCTGTGACTGTAATCTCTGGGTATTGACGTGTGAAAAGTTCATGCAGTTGTTTTCTGTAGGTGGTCATGTCGGTCTCTAATTTAGTGATATAAAAGTAAGTTCGCATGATAAATAGGTTAACTTCTTTGCTCCATTTCATGCGAACTCTTGCTTTTCCAGCCTTGGTGGACGCGGGTAAAAAGGAACTAGCCTCCCGCGCAACATTCAAGGTCGGAGTGGGTGGAATTGAATTTAAACTACTAATATGAGGTGATGATAGTATGGGTGACGATGGTATGGATGGTGATGATGGTCGAGAAGGTGTGTAAGATACTGTGCTTGGACTGTACGGTTCTACAGGGGTGTTTGTCCTGTTCGTTAGTCTGTCACCATCGTCACTATTTTCGGCTGTAGCATCTTTGTCGGTGGGAGCCCGCCTGTTCAACTCCTCACCGCTGACGGTTCGCATGCTGAGACACTCAGCGTCAGCTCCAAGTGCGCCCCGGCGATCGCCCCCGGGCAGCGGTCCTATTCGTTTTCTTTTTGAACGTGTCTCCATTTTTAAGTGGGTTTCCAGAGCCACGTTAGCCACGCCAGTAATTTCTCATTCGAGTGTCCGCCCCCCACGTGATTAGATGGTCAATCAGGACGTGTGGTTGTTTAGGGGGCTTATTATTATTATTATTATTATATTGAGTTCTTTATTTTTCTTCCCTTTTAAGAGAGTTTACGACCTTACACTCGGGCCGGAAACAAGTGTGTAAGGGGAAATTAAATCGAAAAGGTGGATGATAATGTGGAAGAAGTCAGGAACTTTCGTGTTATGCGACAGGTGTTAAGAATGGTGGCTTTTTGGAGCATGTAAAGTGTGTGAGATGGCATCTGTAGAGTATTATTATATTAATTCATTTTTAGAATTTCATTTCATATATTTTTTTACTTTTTTAAGTTTTACTATTTGACTTATTTTTTTACATTATTTTAATCCATGACTTAATTATAATATGACTGTATTCATTCCTTCTTATTTAATTTCTTTCAATGGATTTGTACCTATTTTATAAATATACCGTATTATTGAAAACTTTTCGCTCAATGCGAACAAAACTAAAAGTTCTCGTTACCAAGTTTACCCCAAGTAGGTCTAAATTTTAGAACTTGATGGCAAGAAACTAGATGCTGTTTCGGAAACTGTATTTTTGGGAATTACTTTAGATTCAAAATTGCAATGGGGTGCTCACATTAGAGCTCATTCAAGTAGATTAAGCTCAGCTGCTTACGCAGTAAGAAAAATAAGGCAGTTGATTGATGTAGCCACAGCTAGGTTAGCTTACTTTACTTATTTTCACAGTAGTTATTATGTCTTATGGCGTTCTGCTGTGGGGATCGGCAGCTGACGTAGATTCAATTTTCATTTTACAAAAGAGGGCAATCCGCGCTATCTATAAAATGGGGCCTCGCGAGTCTCTTAGAAACAAATTCAGCGAAATTATACTAACTCTGCCTTCTCTTTATATCCTAGAAAATATCTTGTATGTTCGTAAAAACTTAGGCCTTTTCAAAAAACGATGCAATTTCCATAATCTGAATACACGTAGTAAAGATGAAATTGTGATTCCAAAATTTAGATTGACTAAAACTAGCAAGTCATTTCTAATAAACAGTATCCGCTTCTATAACAACTTGCCAAAGTCAGTTACAGAACTAAGCGACTGAAAGTTTGAAACGCACATCAAACGTGTCCTTATCAAAAAAGCATATTCTAAGATAAAAGACTACGTTGAAGACAGAGAAGTTTGGCATTAATTCCTTCTGCACATGTGGCTTTCCTGGTATCTCATTAACAGCAAAACTATGTGAAAGTCTATTATCTGCTCTCAAATACAATTTTCTTTTTAATTCTTTTTATTTTTACAATGCTGACATATACGTCGTTATTTGACATTATACATCAATTTTAGTATCGTGAATTTTTAGTGATTGACACATGATTGACATGGAAATCGTGTCACTATGTTTAACTAGGTTCATTTTACTTATGTAGATTATTTTACATATTGTGAATGAGAGAACGTTGTAGGCCTTACAGACTGTAGATTTATGGACGATTTTCTATTCTGTATTTTCATTCGTTTATGTACCTGGTACTTACTCGTATTGACAGGCCTGCACTGTCCTCCCACACATTTTATCACTGTAATTGGAAAAAATTGATAAAGCCAATTATTTTAAAGAGTAACAGTGAAGTTTCTTGCCGGTTCTTCTCCATAAGAAACAACAATTTGGAACCGTGCACCTAGCTTTTGACGTTTCATAAGTGCCCATCCAGGTTTATACGAAATATTTTTTTATTGAGATGATTATTTTAGTACTTAATTGAATTTTAATGGTACCATAAAATTTTGTTCTTAATATTTATTTTAAATTGAATAGTTTTTTAATCATAACCGAATACCTACCTCTCTCGCGTCTTGCCCTGGTCCAGGCCATGGTACGGAGCGAGAGTGCATGGGTAGCCGTCACCTCCTTCAGCGAAGCAGTGATGCTCGCGAAGAGGGAGGCGGCGCACGTGAGGGAGAGGCAGCATATGCGCCCTCGCGACCCTAGCCGCCGCAGGATACGGAGACGCCCTGGGCGTCGGGAATCCCAGGCCGATTTCCGGCCACCGTAGGCATGAGCTTGCGGACGGCGAGTAATGGGTAGCTCGCTGTCCGGTAAGGACCAAGCTCAAGTCGACGGCGCGTTGTGTTCCACGCGGGCCTCAAAGAGATGTCAGCACAAAAAATGATGGGGCCCGCAAGGGCCGATGCGTGCCAGGGGTGCGGGTTTGTTCGAAAGAGATACCACAGCCCCTGGCATACGGGCTACAGAAGGAACACGGGTGGGTTTTAGTCACTAAAAGTCTGACACGCCCTCCTGCTCCACCCAGAGCGGGAGAAATTATTTGATGATTTCCCACCCAAAAAAAACGTTGTATATACTTATAAATTTTAAAGCATGCTACTATTTGTACTCAATTGTTGTGCCCGACAAGGTCAATGTGAACTTTTTAAATAATATCTAGATCTTGTACTCACATGAGATATGCGAAAAAGATTTTAATTTGAATTTACTAAAGAAGTGATAGCGCCTCCATTAGCGCATATAATTAATTTGTGTATTGCTAATGGCATATTTCCAGACAGGCTCAAAATAGTTATAATAAAGCCCTTACACAAAAAAGATGACAAATCAGAGTTAAAAAGCTATAGACCAATAGCGAAAATTCCCATTTTTTCCAAAATTTTTGAAAAAGTTATCTGCAACTCTCTTTACACTTATTTCGAAAAATTTCAATTATTTTGTCACGAACAAAGGGGATTTCGTAAGAACACTACCGCTAATATGGCACTCTTCGACCTATTAACAAACATCATGTCGTCTGTAGATAGGAGGAATCCAGTCTGTGCTATTTATACTGACATGACCAAGGCCTTTGACTATGTGGACCATAAAATTCTGCTACACAAGCTACATAGTTACGGTATAAGAGGGAACATCCTACAGTTACTAGAATCATACTTATGTAATAGACTGCAATACACAGAAATTTCTAGAATTTGTCCGAAAACTAAAATAGAAACCATATATACATCTAAACCAAGGTATGTAAAATATGGTGTTCCACAGGGTAGCGTATTGGGGCCGCCACTGTTTCTAATATACATTAACGATCTCCCGAAAGTAACATCGAACAAGATGGTTCTCTTTGCGGATGACAGTACAGCTGTAATTGAGTGTACGAATCATAATAATTACGAGCAGGACATAAATACTTGTTTGCATGACATAATTGACTGGTTAAGTAATAATAATCTAGTAATAAACCTAAGTAAGACGAAAATAATGCAATTTCATCAACGCACCGAAAACCCAAATGTTAGTATTGCTTACCAAGGCTCTAATATTCAGGAAGAGACTCAGGCGAAGTTTTTAGGTATAGTGATTGACAACAAACTCACTTGGAAACCTCATGTTGAAGTTGTGTGCAAAAAACTTAGCAAATCCGCGTATGCTCTCCATCAACTTTCTAAAAAAGTCAACCGTCAGGCTCTTTTATCAGCGTACCATGGACTGGTTGCCTCGGTTTTGCGGTATGGCATTATTTTCTGGGGGCAGTCTACTGATAAGGAACAGGTATTTAAAATGCAAAAGCGATGTATAAGGTCCATGTGCGGTCTTAAAACAACAGATAGCTGTATTTCCTATTTTCAGTCTTTAAAAATTTTAACGTTTCCTTCTTTATACATTTTAGAAACTGCACTATTTGTAAAAAACAATCCACAATTATTTGAAAAACTGTCAGCAATTCGAAAAAATCCGATACGGTCTCAATATGTAAACAAACTTTGCCAAGTGAAATGTAAAACCGCACTTATGCAGAAAAGCTTTTTTGGTGTTGCCCCACGTATTTATAATAAAGTACCTGATGTGATAAAAAATATGACTGTAATAAAATTTAAAAGGGCACTAAACCAAATATTAATCGAGAAAAGCTACTACACTATTGACGACTTCCTTAATGATAAATATCTGAACTGATTGATGATGATTGACACACATTGTACCTACATGTTCCTATTCTGACACTTTTTATTATGATTGACATTTTAACATTACTTTTTTTTTTGACATTACTGTAAAAATATTATTAGATTATTATTATTACTATTTTCTTGTTTCTATTTTTGTTTTGTATTCTAATGATTTGACATTTATTTTTATTAGGTATAACATTAATAGAATTTGTCTCGTTTTGGAATTTAATATTATTTGCATGCCCATGAGACGGTAGAATATGGAGGACTACTTTTTAGCAAAACATCTATGTACCATTTACCCATGTTTGCAAAAATAAATGATTTGATTTGATTTGATTTGATTTGATTTGATTTAAAGTATATTAGAGATTTTCAAGTCAGCCACGGTAGCAAAATGTCCAGGCGGAATGCTCTCAGATGGTTCGATAAAATTGTCAGGGGATTTATACAGCTCCCACCACAGGTTACATCTCGCTGTGTAGGCGTTACTATTGGCTGGACCTAGAGAACCTAGTAATAAAAACTTAGAGAGATAGATCCATTCGATGAGAGACGATCGAGATCACGCAGGCCCTTCACCTTTTGGATCGCTTTACGAGGCGCGAGACAAAGCGGACGTGTGTTTTTGTATTGATTTTAATGAAATAAACAATTAGGTACTACAAATAAATATAATTATTTGCGACGTCAGAATAAAAGTAAAGTGTGTCGCGTGTGACTTGTAGTTCTTACTGACTTACATTGTGCAAAATTAACTAAATAGTTCAATAAACAATAGGAAAAGTAGAATAGGAAATGTCTAACCCAGGTGTACGGTGCACGTACATGGGTTTTAAAATATATTTGCAATAAGTTAGCCAGTAGGCTCGTGTATTTGCACTTTGGACGCGACCTACATTTGGCAGTGCATTGACACTGACACAGTGTATTATTCTATGCATTTTATGTATATTATATTTTAGTGTTCAATTAGACGTGGTTTGAGTCGGATAACTTGCATTTTTATTTAGATTCATCCCGTTGAGCATTCATTGACATTTTACATTTGCATTGACATTACTTATGTTAGGGATGCACCCTACATAATTTTTTTTGGTCCTTCGATTGCAAGTACTATACAGTCCGATACATCGGTCGATAAGTCGCCGCGCGGGATCTGTGTCGTGTCGTGTCATACCGTGCCACGTGTGTTGCCGTGCAGGAGCATTCGGGGAGGTAGCAGCGGTCCAGGTTCCAGAGCGTCACATTGCATTGCATTTGCATACAGGGAGAGTTCCTGAATTTCAAGTAAGATCGTTCATTATTTATCTTACGGCTTTACAATGGAGGGTTTAATCGAGCGTCAAGCTGAGATCCTCGAGGAAGTGAAGAGAATCCACTCTAATTTTAAGAAGGATTCAGCGAGCAGGAAGACCGCCGAATACATTCGTAATAGGCTTGAGCGCTTAGATGTGCTATGGGCGGAATGTGAAGAGAAGAACCGGGAGCTGAGTGCAGTAGAGGAGAAAGATCATCAATATTTCACCGGTAACATTTATGAGGTCATGAAGAGTTGGTACCAGGGAACGCGTCAGGAGATTGCAGCGTTCGAGATGAAGTCTCTTGCTGGACCCAGCAACGCCAGCCATAGTAAGTTAAACGTTGAGTTTGACAAAACCCTGTTCGAGACATCTTTAGGAGCAGAGGACAAGCTACTCGAATTACAGCAGTTGCAACAAGCTAACTTCCGTGCATTCACTAGGTTAGTAAATCGAAGCTTAGACGAGGTTAAGGAAAAATGGGAAGTTGAGGATATGCTTAAGGCGGTAGAGCTTCGGTGGACTGCAATTGATAAATTACATTTACAAATTGATTGCATATTAGAGGGGAATGCACATGACTATTACGACGAGGTTTGTCGTTACGAAAATGCATTTACAAAAATAAAACGGGCGTTAAACACGAAATTAAACGCATCTATACATCAACAGCAAACATTGCCTAAAATTGACATACCTATCTTTAGTGGCAACTATACCTTATGGCCTACTTTTATGGATATCTACGTAGAAGCGATTCATAACAATGCATCGATTGCAAAAACACAAAAAATGCAGCATCTAAAGGGTAGACTTCGTGGTGAAGCGGAAAAGCTCGTGCAGCATTTACACATTGCACCCGAAAATTATGACACGTGTTGGGAAATATTGAACCATAGATACAATAATAAGTTTCTGCTATTCACCAAAAAATTCCAAGTATTTATGCGTCAACCTCAGTTGCAAAAATAATCTGCATTCGACCTCAAGCGGTTATATGACACTAGCAATGAAACCATAAACGCGATACATAACTTGGGCGTAGATACTAGCTCTTGGGATCCGATTCTAGTTTACGTGTTATGCGAAAAATTAGACTCCGAAACGTATTCGGAATACATGCAGTCCAGGTCGGATCCACGCATGACACCAACGTTCAATCATTTTATGGATTTCGTCGAAAACAAGTATATGGCATTAGAACCATTACATAGGGAAAAGCCAGAAAACGGGAATAAACATGCTTCAAAATCACAATTTAACACGCCGCATCCGTTCGGCAAAAATTTCAAGTCAGCAAATTTACAACACAGTAAAAGTTCGTCAAACTATTCTCGCAATTTCCATGCATGAAACGCTGGACAAGTCAGCAAGATTATGTGTCCATTGTGCAAGACCAATCATGCATTATTTCAATGCTCTAAATTCATTGACATGCTAGGTTCTGAAAAAATGGCATTTATAGAAAACAATGAAATATGCAAAAATTGTTTGTATGTGCATACTAAGGGTTACTGTGCGTCACAGAAAAGATGCAGAGACTGCAACGAACCACATAACACACTTCTGCACAACGATATTGCAAACTCAGCGCAAACGCCCTCAGCAACACAAACAGCACCTAGACCGTCGTCACCGACTCCAACTAGGTCAAATAAAAACCTGCAAAATAACTTCGCATCAAATAATGATGATGAAATTTTATTACCAACAGCATTAGTGCAAGTAGCAACAGCTGCAGGTGACTACATTATACTAAGGGCTTTAGTTGATCAAGGCTCACAAATTACGTTGATAACGGAGAATGCAGCTCAAAGATTGGGCATAAAACGACAACAGCTGAGTGCGAACATAAGCGGGATCGGTACTTTATCCAACAAGAGTAAAGGAAAGGTCCATCTACACTGCAAGTCCGTACATAACGGTTTCCGGTTTACAACGGACGCGTTAATCATGACACGGGTAGTAAACAGTCTGCCTAATGCTACGTTTGCAAAGAAACCTTGGGCTCATATGACAGACATCACACTAGCCGACCCAGATTACAACTTATCTAGGCCCATTGACATACTTCTGGATGCACATGTATTTTCTGAAATACTTATGAATGGCTTAGTCAAAGGAGATGTTAATGAACTCATGGCTCAACAAACACGGTTGGGGTGGATATTGTCAGGCAATATCACCAAAACATATAATTGTAACGTCGTTGTAAATGAAATTAACGACTTGACAAAATACTGGGAAGTGGAAGATATCACTGGAGATGCATGCAATTCCATGACGTCACAGGAGCGATACTGTGAGGAGTTCTACACTGCCACAACCAAGCGATTAGGTGATGGCAGATATGCAGTTCGTTTGCCAGTGAAACCTAATTTTAATCAGCTGCTGGGAAAGTCAAAGCCACGAGCTGTAGCACAGTTTATGCAATTAGAGAGGAGATTAGACAGAGATGACAAACTATCGGACAGTTACATCAAATTCATGCAAGAGTACCTGGAAATGGGACATATGAAGGAGAGCAAACCTGACTGCAACACGGCATGCTACTTACCTCATCATGGAGTCCTAAAACAGAACTCAGTGACATCCAAATTGAGGGTGGTTTTTAACGCCTCTCAGAAAACTGACACAGGTTACAGCCTGAACGACCTGATGGAGTCTGGTCCTAAGCTGCATCAAGGTCCATTGACATTATTACTAGGATGGCGGCTATACAAGTACGTCTTTGCTGCAGATTGTGCATCACGCGAAATCAGTTGTTCCCAACAATTGAAACATCCTTTGTGGTGGCAAGATCCCTACTGGATGAAAAAGTACAGAGAAGATACGTTTGAAAAAATTGCAATTACAATGACAACATGCGAATCAAAACACAAACAAATGCAAACGTATGTTGTGAAATGTGAACCGTATTCAGTAGGAAGTGAGGGCTTAGACAGCCACAGCGATTTGACTCATATTACAATGCTCATTGGCGAGCAACGTCTGACATACGAAGAATTTACGACTCGGCTATGTCAAATAGAAGATTGCGTGATTTCACGACCACAATGCACCGTTACAGAAAACGCCGAAGAGATTAACTGTTTAACTCCAGGACATCTCTTAACAGGCATATCACTCATGACAATTCCAGAACCCGACACTGACAATACTTACCGGTTAAGGAAGAGATGGAAAATTTTACAACAACTTAGCAAGGATTTCTGGAACAAGTGGTCGCGAGAATACCTCCAACAACTACAAGCAAGACTAAGGTGGAAACAACAAAATACTGACCTAAAGAAAAATGACACTGTATACATTAAAGATGAAAGGTTACCTGCAGGAAAATGGGCACTTGGTCGTGTAGCGGAGTTACACTCTGGAAAGGACGGCCACACTAGAGCTGTGACACTACAAACTGCAAAGGGCGAAACTAAACGACTTATTACAAAACTAGTACCACTAGTTGAGGCTGAGGAACAAAACAACACTGACACTGACACTGACAAATTACCCAAAAACAGGCGAAACCGATCTAAAATGCGTATCTGGAACAGCTCGGTATGTCATATACTGATGCTAGTTATAACATTAATAACACCTACTGTCCAGCAAGATATGAAACTTACTCAACTGACAAAAAATCAAACAATTTACTTTGACAAGATTGCAGACTTACAAGAAATTAGAGATGAATGGAAACTGGTATTTTATTACAATATGACAAACTACTGGCGCAATGTGGACACTCTGCAAATATTCGTATCTCATATAAAGCAAGCTCGTTGCGAAGAGTGGTTGATGCAATTTCATGTTCTAATTAACAAACTTGAACAAAGCACGAGTGAACTAAATTATTACAACGAACTACTGAGGTCTCAGCGTATAATCCAACACAGGTTCAAAAGAGGATTGATCGACGGAGTAGGATATGTCGCAAACTCCTTGTTCGGAGTGTTAGATCAACATTTTGCAGAACAATATGAACAGGATATTGACACAATTCAACATAATGAAAACCACCTGTTCCAATTGCTTAAAAATCAGACAAGTATTCTGGAAACCGAGAACAACATTGTACAACGTAACGAAGCGACAATGGTGAAGCAGATTACGTTAGTCAACGATCACCTCAAGTCCCTAGAAAACAAGTCGCTCAGAGATAGACTTGAGAGTTCAAATGCATTCTATATCATATCATCGGCCATAGCTGCAGAAAGAATGGCTCAAAACTTAAAAGATGTCCAACAATCTCTCATCAACACACTGACAAATATGTATCAAGGACATATGGACGTACATCTATTATCACCAAGTCAAATGCAAAGTGAACTAGATAGAGTAGCTCGACTACTACCTCGCGATTCTACGCTACCTGAAGTTCGTAATGACGTAAGAGACATTTATAGGCTGTTCAGAATACATGCACGCATAACACAGGACTACCTGTTGATGGAAATAAAGGTACCGATCTTGAGTGATGCCTTATACGAACTTAACAGACTTATCAGCATTCCTCAACGTATTGACATTAATCGGGTAATGTACGTTATTCCCAACTCTGCGTTAATAGCATTTAACGCCAACCAATACTCATTCATACCCCTAGAACAATATGACATTCATGAATGCCAAAAATTACATGACCAAACTCTACTGTGCAAACTAAATCATCCTATATACAACACCGGCGATCGTCACAAATCTATTTGCGATGTACAGCTGATTCGGGACAACGAAGAACACAACGTTTATTGCCATACGGAAATAAAAGTATGCGCCGACAAATGGGTTAAATTACATAAACAAAACACCTGGTTTTATTATTGTTGTGACACGTGCGAAGTACAATTAGTGTGCGGCGCTCAAATGACATCGGAGACGTTACGTCACTCGGGTCTGATAACGCTGAAACAAGGATGCAACTTGCAAGGCGACTCATTCACATTGCACGCATATATGGAACACACAAGTGACATTTTAGTCAATGAACCATATGCGATGATCATGCCCACGATTTCTCCAATCAACAACATTATCAATACCTCGATTCGTAACTCATCTCTACATATTGAAACGCACGAAGAGACGTTCAAGAAGATTGACAAACAACTACGCTTTATAAAAGAGCAGTCTAAGCTAGACACCTTATCGTCGCACGACGTTCATCACTACATTGCAATCTATGTGATTGTTGCGATTAGCATTGCACTGTTTGTAACATCGGTGTACTTTTGGCAAAAGATGGCAACCCAAAGACAGGGGGAGGGTCCGCAAGACGCGAAAAGCAGAAGTAGACGAGCAGAAGATCATGACATCGAGGACAGGAACAGCAAGATCGACAGACGGGACTCAAAAGTGAGCAAAGTGTCGTGTGTTAACCCTGCCGCAAGTGAAGTGAAATTTGACACTGAAAAACATAGTGACGTGTGCTAATTTATTATTATGGTGACATTCTATTTATAGACGTTAAGTTACATTTTTCATTATAGTCGTAGATCAATTCTATTTACATTAGAGTCCTGCATTTTTACACGTTTTACATTGTTTTTACACTTTTACTTTACTATTCTTTACATTATTTTCTGATTGTTTTATTTAATTATTCTCTTTCTCTGTCGTGGCAATATGTACGGTGCACGTACATGGGTTTTAAAATATATTTATTGCAATAAGTTAGCCAGTAGGCTCGTGTATTTGCACTTTGGACGCGACCTACATTTGGCAGTGCATTGACACTGACACAGTGTATTATTCTATGCATTTTATGTATATTATATTTTAGTGTTCAATTAGACGTGGTTTGAGTCGGATAACTTGCATTTTTATTTAGATTCATCCCGTTGAGCATTCACTGACATTTAACTTTAATTTGACATTCTGCATTACATTGACATTTTACATTTGCATTGACATTACTTATGTTAGGGATGCACCCTACACCAGGTTCGAGCGTAGTCCTCCACCTACACCTGCTGAACTGATAACCCCGAGCGACCCAAATCCACCAGCACCTGCGGGGAATGAACTGCCGAGTGAAGTCATTAGTACACCAGAGATCCAGAGATGGATGGGGTCTATAGATTCCATCCTAAACAGAGTCTGTAGTATTGTCGGTGAAGGGAAAATGAACTCAGACCAGAAGCTTCGTGTTTCTACCCTTTGCAGAAAGGTCTCGAGTGGAACTTCTCAGGTGGCCGTTTTATACCAATCGTTGAAGCAGAAAACGATTGTAGCCCATACCACAATCCAGCTCCTAAAGGATCACCAGAACGTTGTGCACTCTCTCCAGCAGTTCAAAGAGGTCGTAGAGACAAAGATGAATCATTCGGAAGATTCATCTTATGCAAACATGGTAAAGAAGGGTTCCGATAAATTCGTCCGTCCTGCAAATTTGAGATCAGTCGCCATCTATCCCAGTGATAAGACCCAAACTAGTCACGACACCAAGTCACTTGTACAAAAGTTAATCTCTCCCGAACAACTAAAGCTTCATGTCCGTGGCCTGAGAAAAGTAAAAAATGGGGGCGTCTTGATTAGTACTGATAATAAAGGCGACATTGAGAAATTAAAGAATTCGGAGAAGTTAGTATCATCGGGCCTTACAATAGAGGAACCTTCTAAACGTCGCCCGAGGGTCGCTGTCATTAGTGTCCCCGTTACCCTTACCGAGCAGTAGGTATTTGAGTGTATTTACCAGCAAAACCTCTCAGACATGTTGCCGAATAATTATCTGGTAAGTCCTTCCTTGAGAGTATCAAACTGAGCCATATATCGGGTAAAAAAGACATTCCTACCTGTAACTACATATTGGAACTCCCCGCTAGCATTAGAAAAATGTTAGTCAATCAAAGCCGATTTTTTATTAATTGGACATCATGCCCTGTGAGAGATTTCACGATAGTCATTAGGTGATTAAATTGCCAGCAGTTTGGTCACGCAGCCAAATTTTGCCGAGAAACTAGTCCTACTTGCAACCACTGTGGTGAGACTGGACACTCGTTCAAGGAATGCAGCAGCAAATCTTCTCCCCCTCAATGTGCGACGTGCAAACGATTCAAGAGGAGTCATTGCCTACATAACTATACTTATTATACTCCATTTGAAATAAGATCAGACATTCAAACAGGCCCCCCTGTTTGAATGTCAAATTCTCCTTACAATCCATTCATCCGATCCCGACCTCTATTCCGTAGGCCTAAGGATGGCATTAAAAGCAAAGAAGTGGTGGCTAATTTGTGATATAGTTAGTTTTGCTGTTTCTGAATCTAAAATGTGTAATGTTGAAGACTGTAAACACCTTCTTCCTTCTGGTGTCAAAACGTTAGCCCTGCTGACACAGAATATTTGCAGCATTAATAGAAACATGAACGGCTTTGAAGTGTTACAGAATCTATCTATCTATATATTAATAAAGAGAGAAGTCCTGACTGACTGATTGACTTACTCATCAACGCCCAGCCCAAACCCCTGGACCTAGAAAGCTGAAACTTTGCACAGAGGTTCCCTTTATAATGTAGTATAATGTGTAATTAAGTCCGCCTTTGTACCTTTTTGTGTGCGAGAAGTTTAAATAAATAAATAAATAAATAAGGAAGGATTTTTCGAAATTCAACCCCTATGGGTTAAATAGGGGATGAAAGTACCGCGCGGGCGAAGCCGCTGGCAAAAGCTAGTCTTGATTTTATAAGCTGTGATGTTATCGTCCTAACCGTAGTCCTAACAGAATGTTGGTTGTCATAACAGACAGTCAACTTACCATCTCTTGACGGTTATTATGCATACAAAACTAAAAGAAACATAAACCAAAACGATGGATTAGTAGTATACATCAAAAATTATTTACGTGCAATCAAAGAAGAACCGGTGCCACAAGATAGTACCTAATTGCTTAATTATTGAAATTAGTCCCGATACAGTACTCATGGCTATTTATAGGCCTCCTTCTCAAAATATAGACACATTTTTAGACTCACTCGACACAAACTTAAAATCCTTATCATCTTTTAAAAACATAGTACTTTTGGGCGATATTAACATTAACATTGCTTCTGAGAAAATAGATTGCCATAATTATACATGATTATCTGATCTCATTTCATGGACTTCTACCAGCTCAATATCACCCCACGCATCAAAGTGGTTCATGCTTAGACCTAGACCACATCATTCTAAAATCCAAAAATCCATCGAAAACATTGGTTACTAATTCCTCGCTTACCGATCATCAAGCTGTTTCACTAACATTACAAATAAGTTCACCTAGAAAAAACAGCATGCGTAGCTATACTAAAGTCAACATGACAAACCTCGAAAATGACATACGCGGTATTAATTTTGACCCTGTTTATAATTCAAACGATGCAAATATTTCTTTAAAGTATTTCAAAATCAAAATCAAAATATTTTTATTTCATATAAAACTGCATGGGCACTTATGAAACGTCAGAAGCTAGGTGCACGGTTCCAAAATGTTGTTTCCTATGGAGAAGAGCCGGCAAGAAACTCCACGGTTACTCTTTTAAAAATGATTGGCTTTAACAGTGTTTTCAGTGATAAAATTTATGGGAGGACAGTGCAGGCCTGTCAATAAGTATTTCATAGACTCGCTACAATTTTCAATAAGCAAAAACACATTTACTAAGACAATGCCTAGAAAGTACAGTTGGATCAAACCCTGGATCACACCTGCACCCTAATTGCGTAACTCACGATTGATCATAATTGGTTTCGTCTTCACAGTTAAACAATATTCATTGCGTTATTTATGTTGTCGAACAGACACATTTTTCGAACACATGAAGCAATGGTTTAACAATCCGTTTCAAAACGATACAGATTATGATGAATCGTGAGTTACGCAATTAGGGTGCCGGTCTCGTTCGTTGTATATGACATAGAGACAAACTTCACCTGAAATTGAAACTATCACCTGATAACGAAATACTATCAGTTACTTATAAAAGGTACCGGAACTTCTGCAATAATCTTTTGAAAAAACTAAAAATTCAATATGATAAATTAATATACCTATTGCTTGCTCATTTCATGCAACTTCGTAATTAAATAGATAATTTCAACTTGTACGTTTTAAATAAATAAAACTTCACTCAAATATAACCTTTGTTTTTTTCTGTAATGAAGAAAACTTTGAATTCCCCATTTTGTACGTGGCTAAAGCCCTATCCGCGAAAAGCAAAAAAAAAGTAACGTCATTCTTTTAGGCCACGTTCCGAGTTACAATAATATCGATTTGACAGCGCTCACACACGACGTCCCGCGAATCGTCATAGATGACGTCATGACATGCGCCAACTTGTCAAAAATGACAGTTGTGCTGTTTAGTTTTAAGTCGCATCGAAAAAATGTGTGGTGTATACAAGTTTAATATATGGTGAATATATGTTTTAACGTTGAGTGAACACTTTTATCGCGATCACGAGCGTTCCGTATTGATGACAAAAATGACGGTTCTTAGGTGTCAGAATCGTGATATCTAACTCGGAACGCAAAATATCGATGTGAGCGCTCACAGCGTTATTTTTCTAATTCGGAATGCGGCCTTAGTATAAGGCCGATTGCCATTGTTAGATGCGCGCGCATTGGAAAAATGATTACTTATTCCCGACATTGGCAAAAAAAAAACTCAACTCGTTTTCACTGTTGAAGTTATAGTTATTTATTCATTAAAATGACTACAAGTACTAGTTATGAAGAAAGTTATTTATGTTGTAACACCGCCCGATATAAGATGTGAAGCCCTTAACGTTATGGAAAGTTTACTACTTAAAAACTCCAAGGACAAAATGATTTTTTAGTATTATTTTCTTCACAAGTGTGTTGAAAAACGTCGTATGATACACGTGTCTATTGCTGATTACCGTCCTCGGCTCTCTTAAGACCCTCGCCTGACGGCTCGGGTCTCAATGGCGCCTCAGCGGTAATCACCAACGTTATAAACTTGTACCATAATGTACTATTTCAACACACTGGCTCATAAAATGGCTCTAATTTCACCGCAATTAGGCAAATAATGACACCTATTATCAAACTGTGACTTTTTCATTACTGTTATTCACTAGTGAGTTATAGAATTGGTTGAGTTGCTTTGTTCTTAGTGAGTTATGACGTTGGCGATGACGATGAGATGACGATGACGACGACGATGACGATTATGATGATGACGATGATGATGATGATGATGATGATGATGACGATGACGTTGACGATGACGATGACGATGACATGACGATGACGATGGCGACGATGATCACATGACTACATGGCTACATCCAAAACGCGACAGTCATTTCAGTCTTCGTTTATATTAAATAGTTATGGCGTGCCACAAGGCAGTATCTTAGGTCCACCGCTATTCTTGCTCTACATTAACGACTTTCCACATATATTGAAACATAAGTGTGTACTATTTGCTGACGATACTAGTATTATATTGAAGGGCAACGATAAAAATACCTATGAGCAGGAAATAAACACAGCTCTCCAAACGTCTATAGAGTGGCTAGAAGCTAACAATTTAAGGGTCAATATTAGTAAAACCAAATTTATGCAATTTCATACATACCGATCAAAACCTTTAAACCTAAATGTAGCATAAGGGGTAGCCCTGGCAGAAACTGATTCAGTTAAATTTCTTGGGATATCTTTAGATAAGTTTTGCTCCTGGAAACAACATGTGTATGACGTTTGCAGTAGAATGAATAGTTTTGTCTATCCTCTGAGGCGTATTAGCTGCGAAATATCCCGAAACGCCGCAATGACTGCGTACCACGGCTATATATCCTCCATTTTGCGGTATGGTATCGTTCTTTGGGGTCGCTGTGTGGAAATTGATCAAGCATTTGTAATGCAAAAAAAGTGTTTAAGGGCTATATTTGGGCTGAAACAAATAGATTCTTGTCGCCCTTTCTTTAGAAAATATAGAATCCTAACCTTACCGTGCATTTATATCTTGGAATCATGTTTATTTGTTTTCAAACATAAGAGTCTTTTTCAGCAGGCGACAAGCTATTATGCCCCTCGATCACATAATACTAACAAGTTGTATCAACCCAAAACGAATCTCACACTCACGTCCAACAATAGTTATATCATGTGCATCAAATTGTTTAACAAAATACCAAGCAACATAAAAACACTTCCATTTTTAAAATTTAAGAATAGCATAACAAAAATGCTCAATGATAAATGCTTCTATAGTGTACTTGAATTTTTAGATTATAAGTTGTGAATGGTATGTATTTTTAGTTATTGTGAGTATTGTTGTGAGTTGTGTGCATTTAATGTAAGTTATGAATAGGGCATTTAATAATAATTGTGTCCGAATTTAATTTAATTTAAAAATTTATCGGAATTTAATTGAATTGAATTATAAATATTAAAATTTTAGTTATTGTGAGTATTGTTGTGAGTTGTGTGTATTTAATGTAATTGTGAATAGGGCATTAATAATTGTGTCCGAATTTAATTTAATTTAATAATTTATCGGAATTTAATTGAATTGAATTATAAATATTATAATTTACTAATCGCATGCATGATTCAACTTTAATCTGTCATTTCTTAGAATAGTATTTAGACATGTATCTAAATTTGCACGCCGACATTAATGGCATAATAAGCGATCAAGTAATATTTTAAGAACTTTCTGTACCTTATTTATGCAAATAAAAGATTTTGATTTGATTTGATTTGACGATGACGACGATTACGATGACGATGACGATGATGATGACATGACGATGACGATGACGATGACATAACGATGACGACGATGACGATGATGATGACATGACGATGACGATGACGACGATGATGATGACGATGACGTTGACGATGACATGACGATGACGATGACGATGACGATCACATGACGATGACGATGACGATGACGATGACAATGATGATGACATGACGATGACATGACGATGACGACGATGACGATGTTGATGACGATGATGATGATGATGATGATGATTTTGTAGTATTATTTTCTTCGCAAGTGTGTTGAAAAACGTCGTATGATACACGTGTGTATTGATGATTATCGTCCTCGGCTCTCTTAAGACCCTCGCCTAGCGGCTCGGGTCTCAATGGCGCCTCAGCGATAATCACCAACGTCACACACTTGTACCATAATGTACTATAACAGATTTCGATATACACTTGCCCCTCCGCTAACCCACATTTTTCAGCTATGTTTAACTAATGGAATATTCCCCGAACTCCTTAAAAAAGCGATGGTTACTCCTGTATTCAAGTCAGGAGACAAAAATTGTGTGAAGAAAACAGACCCATTTCAGTGCTAACTGGACTCAAAAGTTTTAGAGAAAATTATCAACTGTAGGTTGATAAGATATCTGGAAGATAACAAACTACTTTCAGATAATCAATTTGGATTTAGGCTCAAAAAATCAACTGGGCAGGCAGTACACACATTACGAGTATCTAATTATATTGCTACCAATCTAGATAATGGTATGCACACAACTGGTGTCTTTCTAGACCTCGCCAACGCCTTCGACACTATTTATTGCATAAGCTTGAAACACTAGGCATAAGAGGAGCACAACTTCTACTATTTGCTGATTATCCCAGCTACCGTCATCAAAGTGTAAAAATAGGTCAGTATACAAGTTCAGACCTTAAAAATAGTTCTTTTGGCATTCCACAAGGCAGCATTTTGGGGCCCACATTATTTTTAGTCTATATATAAATGAACTGTGCAGCCTGCCACTTCAAAATGGTGTCGTAATGTCTTATGCTGATGACACCCCTCTACTGTTCTCAGCTAAATCAAGAGCTGAGGTCTATGAACATGCTCAAAATGGTTTTAACATAGTGTGCGATTGGCACCATAATAACATCCTAACATTAAATGCAGATGCATTAAAACAAAATACATTTTGTTTGCATTGAAAAACACTAACATACCGCTAAATAATCTAAACATTTACGCACATGAATTAGCACTTACGCTGACACTGCATGTTCTTGCACTACTTTAGCTAAAGCTGACCATTTGAAATATCTAGGTGTCACTATTGACTCAATCTAAACCGTAAACATATCGATTTACTTACTATGTGCTAGAGTGCGCAAATTATGTAATGTTTTTAAGTAGTAGTGTGTTTGTAAGTGTAGTATTTTTACAATTTATATTAGGTATTTATTGTAGTACTTATAAGCTAAAAAATACACTCATCTTCCTCATTATAAATAGTTAAGATAGAACTGCTCGGCGAGCCGGCCGGGCCACCCGCCGCCGATAATAACTATTAGAGTTGAGATTAATTGTGATCATGGCAAGCAAAGACCTAATACGAGTGCCACTACCACGATATTTTTTTGTGCATAAGCCAAAGTTGACAACCCTAGCGCGACCGCCGAGCGTAGGTATGAAAATTGAAGTACATACATGTGATTGCCTTCTGTACTCTCTTTATTTTGTGACATAGCCGACTATAAATTAATTAAACAGGTTTTGTGTCAATCCATTCTTAGCTATTGCAATTACTTTTCTGTTCATTAAGGCGATGTGTGGTTTTCTTTGTTTTCGTGCTCACACCATAAATTATTGTTATAATACGTCTATACGTGAGGATTTGTAATTGGTTTTCTGGTGACTATAGCTTCCTTTTTTATCTGTTTTTAATAGCTGTAAGTCCTCCATGCTCTTAAATAAATAAATAACTTCATGGGTTTTTTTTTTATCTGGGAAATCATCAAATAACTTCTCCCGCTCTGGGTGGAGCAGGAGGGCGTGTCAGACTTTTACTGACTAAAACCCACCCGTGTTCCTTCAGTAGCCCGTATGCCAGGGGCTGTGGTATCTCTTTCGAACCAACCCGCACCCCTGGCAGGCATCGGCTCTTGCGGGCCCCATCATTTTTTGTGCTGACATGTCTTTGAGGCGCGCGTGGAACACAACGCGCCGTCGACTTGGGCTTGGTTCTTACCGGACAGCGAGCTACCCATTACTCGCCGTCCGCAAACTCATGCCTACGGTGGCCGGAAATCGGCATGGGATTCCCGATGCCCAGGGCGTCTCCGTATCCTGCGGTGGCTAGGGTCACTGCTTCACTAAAGGAGGTGACGGCTACTCATGCACTCTCGCTCCGTACCATGGCCTGGAACAGGGCCGGACGCGAGAGATCGCCGCCGCCGATCGCCTCCACGAGGACACGGCGGTGCTCCGCCCAAGCCGGGCAGACCGCCACCGTGTCCTCAGGGCGATCTTCGCAGTGGAAACACCCGGGCGTTTCCTCCCGCCCTATCCGAAACAGGAACCTCCCGAAACAACCGTGTCCGGTGAGGACCTGCGTCAGGTGGAAGGTGAGGACGCCATGCCGCCTCTCAAGCCACTCCTCAAAGAAGGGACTTACCGCCGCAATCGTGGCGTGCCCAGAACTTCATGGGGTGGTGCAGCAAAAACAATTTCACTCCCTCTAGAGCGTGCTCAAAGAGCAATTCTAAAGGTACCTTTACCTTTCGCCCTTTTAGATTTCCTACGCACCAGCTCTACATTGCATGTAATGCACTAACAGTTCGGCAATTATTCATTCTAAGCATCGTACTTCACCAGCACACTGCACTTCCTTTAGACCCAGTACCTTCCGACAAGAGAAGGAAGGATTTAGTTTGCATAAAGCCTCAAACTAGACATGCGTTTGCTAATTGATTTTATGTGTTTTTAGGTCCTTTTATGTATAATAGACTTAACAAATTAATGAGCATAGATCGTTTAAGCTATAAAAATGTACTACCATGTTATCGGAATACTTACGCGTTACTCAATTACACAGACACAGAAAAACTTCTAGAAATTATGTCATGACAATAATTAATTATTCCTTCGTAAGTATTTACTTTTGTAGTATTTACATTGGCTTAGTAATAGGTATTAATGTTTAATTACCAATGTGCTTTATCTCATAGTTGTTAATAGATAATTTTTATATTATTATAAACTTAATTTTAAATGATATTGTCCCAATTTAATTGAAATGTAAAGTGATGGCCCGAAACACAGGTTTCAATAAACCTAGATTGCCTGCACTTGTAAAAGTTATATTTTAGAAATAGTTTATTTTAGGCACGATAATAGTATGGGAAATTTACTACTGTTGGCTAAATGTACTGTTTTTGTGTACGTTTTTTCATTCTATAAATAAACAAAAATTGAAAGCGCCACGCACCGTGCGCGAGGTGCAGGCGCGCCAGCGCCATGACGTAGGCCTCCTCCGTGAGCTGGGCGCCGCGCGCGTAGCGCAGCACCAGGCACTCCAGCACCTTGTTGCTGGCTGTCACGCCCGCCGCCCACAGCAGCGCGCGCAGGCGGTACGACGAGCACGTCGCCGCGCCGCAGCGCCGCGCGCCCAGCCGCAGGAACGCCGCGCGCCAGTACGCCAGCTGCGCCACCAGCACCGGCACGTCGCGCGCGCGCATGGCGCCGCTCAGCGCCGCGTCGCGCAGCGGCACCAGCGCGCGGCACAGCTCCAGCGACGGGCGCGCGCACAGGCACGCGCGCCACACTCGCCGCAGCGCCGCGCGCAGCCCCGCCGCGTCCAGCTCGCCGGGCCCGCCCAGCCGCGCCGCGGCCGCGCGCACTGGCGCCGGGATGGCCGCCGCGTCGTCGCGGAACTCGGCCGCCACGTCACGCACGATCAGGTTGTCTTCGTTCACCTCCCTGCGGGCACAAGGTCTGTGAGCGTGCGCCGTCGGACCCCTGCCACAGCCGGCGCGACACGCACCACACGTCGGTGAGTTCGTCCGTGAGGATGCGCAGCAGGAAGGCGGCGTCGGTATGCGGGCGGCGCGTGTGCGGCACCACGAGGTACCGGCCCGGCGGCAGCGTGAAGAACGTGACCACCTCGCGCGCGCGCGACTCGTGCGTCACGTCCAGCGGCCGCAGGCCCCGCAGCGCCGCGTGGTCACTGGGCCGGCGCGGGCCCCCGGGGCCCAGCTCGTACACAGCGAACCCGATGGCGCGCAGCTTGCGTGCGGCAGCGCCCACGTCGTACTGCTGTGTCACCGACACCACCACGTGGCACTTGCGCGCGCCCGCGGCCTCCGAGTGCGGGATTTGCACGTGGAACTGCGGATTGGTGCCCGTGGTGTCGTGGCAGGAAGGGGGCCCGCCAGCGTTGTACCCGGCGCGCCAGCGACGCCGCGCCAGCACAGCGCGCCAGGGCCGCTTGGCGTGCAGGCCGCGCTCCAGCAGCCAGTCGTCGGGCCCCACGTGCAGTAGCTCCAGCTGGCTGAAGCAGCTCGCGAAGTCTTCGAACGACATCCTGCCACACAACACACCTCACCTTGGATGCAATACGCGATGGAATGATGACTTAAGCCTATGTCAAGATATTTGTGGATGTTCATACTTTTGACCTATTAGGAACAGTTCGCGCTAGTTTTCACGTTATCAGTACGATTACGCAGGCCGGATAGTCAATGGTGCCGAGTCTGTTGTCACAAAATTCTCTAAACTAGACAAAAAAATCACCAAAATTTAGTTTATTTCTGTCAAACGACGATTTCCCATTCTGAAATTGACTAAAGTGACACAACTTAACTATATTTTAGTTTGACAGCACTAAGATTGCTCTGAGTTATTAGTTTAGTGAAAATGGAAATTTTGCTGTTCTGTTGTTGTCAATTTCATTATTCTATTCAACCTAAAATTTTGGTTGTCTAACTAAATCTGACTATTTTTAATCGCGATTGAATAGGTGTGGAATAAAATTAGTTATCAAGATCTAAAATTCACACAGACACCTCGACATCTGGTGCAAAAAAAGTACCTAGTTTTTTTTTCTTTTCTTCTGCTTAAATCTCGAAAATGGTGTGTCCTATCGCAAAAATAATGAAAATTTCGACCCCTTTTATAGAACCCAATACACATCTAAGACTCAACATGTGGGTAATAATTTTTAATATTTTCCATGAAAAAAGTGAAAATGCCATATAATGACGTCGAGGCTGCCGCCCTTGCGTGCCTCTGGCTCTAAAAAAAATCACGGGGTAGGGCAAACAAGTACCACGTTGCGAAGCCAAAACATACCACGTGCGAGTCGCGATTGTCAAATTCGATTTTAGTTGTGTCAAAATTGTTTTTAAATTTAGAGATATTTTTTTGCAGAATAGCGTTAAGATTCTCATAGTCAAAAGTAGGGAATTTTAGTTATAGTTTAGTTCGGTGTACAACAGAATCGGCAACCAATTCAACAGTCGGTGGTAGGTATTCCAATGAGGAGAGTGAACGAAGAGAGAACGACATTATCAAGAGCATTTCGAGAAGAGAAAAGTGTTTCTTGAACACAGAGTAGGTACAATTTTATTTCAGTTTCCAGTATATTCAAAGTCGTGATTGACTCAGAACATTTTATCATCGTTGAATTTGTCGAAAGTCTTGGTGTTTACCTACTTTTGATAATAAATAAGTATTCCAAATATTTCGGCTTATGATTTTGTGTTTTCAGTATATCACGAGGTACAGTCATGGACAAGCGCGGATCCACCGTTTTGGGCACGGACTGGATCAATGGGACTAGTGGGACGGACCGGATGGGCATGCCTACGACCCGAATAGACTTGCGACGCGACGTCAAACATTCATGAAAAAATGAATCGTGCATGATTCGGATCATTTTTGACATTTTCTGTTTCTGTTTGGATGAATACTTATATTTTACACGAATGGATAGAATAAGAAAATAGAACATAAGAAGAAGTCTGATAGTGGCACCGATAACTGAAAAGTTGTGTGGAAATCAGTTGCCATAATATGGGCATGTCATAGGTACCTACGCTACGGAGGAATGAGGAAAATGTCTTGAGGAAAATTTTAAGTATGAATTTTGATGGTTATAAGAGTAGGGGATGGACTGTGTGAATGATGATAAGGTTAGAAAGGGTATGACTAGTGACTACGGAGATGACGACTAATAGATAAATGTGGATGAAAAAGACATATTGCGCCGACCCCAAATACCTAAATTTAGATAATGGCAAGACGATGATCACGTGTATTGGAAGATGTCCATTCGCTGCGTGCGCAGACATGGTAATCATGTGTTGTATGCATACACATGCCGCCAAAACTTCCGAGCCACCATCCGTTTTCCGTTTTCTTCGGTGGCTGTCGTGGCGCTGACGTTTATAGTTTGTACTGTTAGTAAAACATGTAATGTTGTTTTGCATCCTCGTCAAATTCAAGGAGGTAACTATGCTAATGATTCTCGTCACGAATCAATAATAAAAAAGTACTTTTTTTTCGATATTTTCGGAAATCGGCGCTTGGCATTTTTTTTTTCGGACACGCATGTTAAAACGCGGCCCGTGTGATACCGCAATGTAACACACAACGATATACTTAGTCGTGCGACACTGCCTACCGCGTACGGAACGGGGCGATTCTATTCTTTGAAAGAGGTGTTTTCTGAAATACTGTTAAACTTAAATAACTAAAAAAACAAGTATGTATTCATTAGTGAGCAAGTATCGTAATTTTATTTGATTATTTATGTCTTTCATAACAGCCTCCTGAAATTTGACGAGGATGCAAAACAACACGTTGTATATATACAGGAAAAGTTTTTATCCAGTGCGCAAATTTTAACCATGAATTCAGCATATCATTTTAGAGTCCCTAGCGCAGAAATTTTTCGCCGGTTATCCAAAAAATAAACAGCTGTTCCATACATTTTGACCGCGTAGGTATAGCACTTTTCTATGAAACAGCTGTTTATTTTTTGGATAACCGGCGAAAAATTTCTGCGCTAGGGGCTCTAGAATGATACGCTGAGTTCATGGTTAAATGGTTAAATATATATATATGTCGACGCGCGTGGGAATCGGCGCGGCAAGCATTAATTACTGCAGTGCTTTGTTCTGATTTTGAAGAACTAAAAGGAAATTATTGTGCTTCCCGCATCCAGCGGGACTAATCTGTAAATAATCGACCGTAAGTATGCTTGTGCACCGACCAGAAGTCCCCGGGGTGGTCGGCGCGCGGCGCCAGCAATTCCCGGTCCGGCGGCGCCAGGGCAGCCCACTCCGCGCTGGCCGGCGCCCATGCGCCGCGCCATGCGCCGCGCCTACACGGCGCGCGCAGGCGAACCAGCGCGCCACCCGCATCGCCCGCGCCGCGCACGCGTGCCAGCCCCGACACCGCGTAGGGCTGCGCGCGCAGCAGGCCGCCGGGCGCGCCGCCGGGCGCCGTGGCCACCAGCAGCGTGGAGCGCGGCACGCCCGAGTTGAGCACCTGGAAGGTGAGCGCGCGCGGCTGCGCGCGCAGCGAGAAGCTCTGCACGATGCCGCCCGACAGCTCCTGCAGCGCGCGCGCAACGCTGCCACCGCGCAGCGCCGCGTACGAGCCGTGCAGCCTGCGGACAGAGCGCGCTGCACTGGCTGGCCGGCACTGGGCGGGGGGCCGCGCCGCCGCGCCGCTACTCACTTGGCGTAAGCCTTCTCCAGCAGCGGCAGCGTGAAGTCGTCCCGAGTGGCGCGCGAGCCTAGCAGGCGCGCGCCGCAGGCCGGTAGCCGGTCGTCCACCACCACCTCGCGCCACTCGCCGAACACCCAGAACCGGAACCTGCGCCCAGGACGTGCATATTATAATGACAGCTGCAGAACCAACAGCCTGCGAGTCTCGACGACTTCTGCCACCTAACTTCATTTTTTTTCCCTTGTCCTGGGGTTCATCAATAGGATTTTTTTTTTCCTTCATAAAGTATCACAATAGATGATACTTTATTCACATAACAATCTAACCTATTAGCTAATAAGTAATTTACTAAGTAACTATTAAACTAAGAAATCATCCAATAACGTCTTTCTTATTCACTAAATTAAGAGGAAGACACTTGATTCACGCGTTCTTTATTAAAGTCAGCACTTGCACTACATTTAAGATTACTTACACTGCACTAAACTAACTCAAAAGGTTTTTACCCTTTATAGTCTTCGCACTAATTCAGTGTTGTCAAGGAGTTGAATCGCTTCGACATTCACGTGATGATGAAATCTGTGTTCATGAGCTTCTGCATATTCTTGTATAACTATGTTTATAACATCCATCTTAAGGTCCCGGTGGAGGTCGCTATTTCTAATGTACCAGGGCGCCCTTACTATATCCCATAATACTTTGTTTTGAAAACGTTGTATGATTTGACGATTACTTGGCTGGTGCAGCCCCACAGCTGAATACCGTAGGTCCATACAGGTTTACATAACAACAATTTATTAGATGTTGACAATGGTGATTGTCTACCAAGTAGCCAATACATTTTTTGTATCGAATATCTAATTCCGCTCTTTTCTTTTTGACATGCTCTTTCCAGCGCAGTTTTGCATCCAGGGTCATGCCGAGATACTTAGCCGTATTCGCGTATGGTATTTGTTGATTATTTATGAATACTGGTAAGTATTGTGACTTTTTATTCGTGAAGTCAATGTGGATAGATTTGGTTTCATTAAGTTTGATACGCCATTTTGCTGTCCACTCATAAACACGATTTACGGACTCTTGAACTTGTTCTACGGCTTCCTCGTGACTATTTCCAACAGCCATGATAGCTGTGTCGTCAGCAAAGGTTGCAATGACATTGTTTTATAGCTCAGGAATATCACAGGTGTATAGTAGATACAGGACCGGACCTAATACACTACCTTGTGGTACTCCAGCTTTTATCTGCCTAAGGTTTGAATAGGCATTTCTTTGTCTTATTCTAAACAATCTGTTTGATATATAGGACTCTATGATATCTGAAAACTGTTGAGGCAGCATTGTTCTCAGCTTATAAATGAGGCCATCATGCCATACTTTATCGAAAGCCTGTGCAACATCAAGGAAAACCGTGGAGCACACCTTTTTTTCCTCTAGTGTTCTTTCAGTAATATTAGTAATTCTGTGTACTTGATCGAGCGTAGAGTGTTGTTCTCTAAATCAAAACTGGTAATCGGGGATTAGATTTTCAGCTACAATAATCGGCTTCAATCTCTTTAGAAATAGTTTCTCAAAGAGTTTTGAAAACACAGGTAACAGTGAGATTGGTCTGTAAGATGTTTTTTCATGAGATGGTTTCCCAGGCTAGGCTATCATGATGACTTCAGCTACTTTCCACATGTCTGGAACGTGCTTCAACCGATATACAGCATTAATAAGCGTGGTAAGCTTAACTATAGCTTCACGTGGAAGATTTTGTAAGACTACTCCTGTAATTTTAATCGGAAAAAATCCCCTGGTTACGAGTTAATCTTAACCAGGTGATTTTTTCCGATTAAAATTATACTTAATTTCTTTTGGGGTAACCAACTTAATATCTGAACTAATTTGTACTCCCTGAATTATCGTTTCATCAGTCTGGGCTTCATTTGGTTCAAATATTTGCTCTAAATGCTCAGCGAACCTTAAAGCTTTTTGTTCGTCCGTCACTGGCCATTTTCCATTTACTTCCTTGATAGGAGGAATTTGCACGATCGGTGGTTTTATGTGTTTAGTAGCTTTCCACAACAAATAGTCAGTATTAGTGTCACTCGTTAATTGGCGAACGTAGCTGTTTGTTAAGGAGTCGTTGTATTGTCTAATTTCTGTCGTAAGACGCTTAGTGAGGTTGTTCAGCAGTCTTTTATCTTGTAGACATCTCGTCTGATGCCATTTGTTTCTTTGTTTACGCTTTTCGATTATAAGACACCTAATTTCTGCAGGGTAGGTGGTTGCTTTGACCTGGTGTGTTTTTTCCGGTATGATTTTCCAGGCAGCTTTCTGTATACAAGTTGTAAACTTACTCAATTACAAATCCAGCTGTTCCAGAGTTTTTAATGGAACCCTTAATTCTATTGTGTTATCCAGTCTATTCTGAAACTTTCCCAGTCTGTGTAAGTATTTATAAGTGTCGGATTGTTTTCTGTGCGTAGGATGCGATACCATACTGATAAAATTATTGGTGAGTGGTCCGAATTCATATCAAAGCATTCATCGATACTCAAATAATTGGTGGAGATATTTTTAATTATAAAAAAGTCTATTAGATCTGGGACTTTGCGTGGATCGCTTGGCCAATAGATTGGTTTTCCAGTAGAAATAGCTTCACACTTTAGATCTTTCATGGCACTCATAAGTTCCTTTTTTAGCATTAAAAAATAAAGTGAAACTCACACACTGCTACTGAACACGTGTAATTTAGATGATAAAAAAATATATACAAAAATATATACGAAAATGTTTTTAGTACACGACTTAGTTAAAAAATCGATTGCAATTGTTTTCGGGTAGGCGTATAAGCAAAAAAAGGTAATTTTAATTTTAGGACACTAAGGGAATCCAACGAGTCTTGGTAGACTTAAAAATAGACTTGTTAGAGTTTTTAACATGAACAAGTTTAGAAAAGAAACAATACGAGTATTTTAATCAAGTCCAGTTAAAAAAAAAAAACTGTCACGTAATCTCAGATGTGTCCAGGTCGGCGGGGCACGTCCGTCGGGTGGAATGTAGAAAACACTGAGGTCACGGAATTACGGGACCCACGTCTACCTCGTACAAGCCTCTACACTTGATGGATGTGAACGTCTCGACACGAGACGCGTCAGGATCTTGGGCGAGAGCGCACTGGTCTCGGTCGTGGGATCTCACGCCGTTTGCCCGTAGGGAAAAGCCAAAATTTGGCTTGTAACGGGATCAAAATAATACGGAAAATTACACACGTACACCGGTACACTCGTGCACCGGTTCTTTATTGTTTTCACCAACTTATGTCTCTATATTCATCACATAAAATTTAAAATTACAATATTATTTAAAAACGAACGAACAGAACGACCATCACGCATCGGGTCCCAAAAACGTAGTGCCGCCGTCAGAAAGCAAACAACCGACGATTTTTTTCACATTTCGAAGTTCAAATGTGAATGAAGAATTTTTTTATTGAAAAGTTTGGATTAGAAATGGAAGAGGTTTTAACCGTAGCGGTTTTACGCTACACTTTCCTTTAGTGGTGGTTAGTCTTGACCCCCAATGCGTATTTTTAGCGTTGAAATCACCACCTAAGTTCCGACGACCGATCCCCTTTGTCCGAGTTGTTGTAAGAATCTCACACAATTATATATTTTTAAATTGTATCTCGGAGGCGAGTAGATGGCCGCTACGGTGATTAGATACAGTTGTGATTTAATACAAATCGCCACAGCTTGAATTTCATCACATTCATACTTCACTTCTTCGTGATGACGGAGATTCTCTTTGACTATAACCGCGCTACCACCTCAGGCATTATTTTCGGGGTGCAGTGCATGGTATACTTTATAACCTCGGAACTTTATGTATGATTGCTTAGTAAAGTGAGTTTCAGATATAAGGCATACATCGATGTCCTCTGTGGTCAGGACTACTTCCAATTCTTGTTGGAACGGACTACTTCAACAAGTAGTCCGTTTGAGTTCCATGCCATGATTTTTAACGGATCTATTTTTTCTGCCTGGAAATAGCATTAGTAGCTTCGAGTCTATTCAAACGAGCGTTAAATGAGGACATCAATTTAATCATTTCGTCCAACTTTCCTTCCATACCTTTATCAGCATTAACATTCTCAAGAATATTCGCAAGTCTACAGTTTTTGCTGTAGCATGCGCATATGTTTTCTTGTGAGTGTTTTGTGTCACGTAATGATTTTGCAATTGTGAGCTAGTTTGCACTTTTTCGTTAACTCTGCGCTGGCTTTTTATTGCCTGTTTTTTCAGAGTTTTGTTTTTAATGTCTTGCATTTCCCGGGCCACTATACATCCTCTATAATTAGCACGGTGTGGTTCCCCACAGTGGACACATTTTAGCTTCTCGTCTGCCGGTTTTTTGCAGTCAGCAGTCAGATGTTTGCCTGTACATTTGACACAACTAGGTTCTTTAGAACAGTATTTGTGTGTATGTCCGTAAGCCTGGCATCTCTTGCATTGAGGTACTAGCCTCGAAGTATGGATAGGATGTACTTCCACTTTACATCCTAATTTTGACTTAGTAAGTACTATAGATTTTATTTATATCTTCCTCATTTCTGAAAGTCAGCATAAACATGTTCAGAGGCTCCTTATTTTTCCACCTCGATTTGTTTGCTGCGTCTTCTATCTGGAAACCTTTATTTCGTAAGTCCTCAATAATTCTGTCAGGCTTGCATGTGAAGTGAAGGTTTTTCACCATGAGTCTTATTGGCCTTTCCTGTTTGTTTTCGTAGGAGTTCCAGAGACAGTTATTTTCAATTAATAACTTTGTTATAGACTTATCAATAGGATTGACCCTAATCTTATTACAATCTAGCCCTCTAAATAGACTACTAAGTAATTTAATTACAAATTAAACTTTGGCACTTTTATACTTTACACTATTCACTAACACTAAACACTAACTCGAACGGTTTTGTTCTTTTTAGTTTTCTAATTATGTTTGTGTGGTCAAGAAGCTGGATTGCTTCGACGTTCACATGCTGATGAAGTCTCTTTTCGTGAGCTTTTGCAAATCCTGGATCAAAGTGTTTCGATGAAAGCAACTTTTAGGTCCCGTTAGAGGTCATAATTTCGTAAGGTGCATTTATAATTTACTTTAGCACTTTGTTCTGGAATCGTTGTATTATAAATATATTGGTCTGTTTACTGCAGCCCCACAGCTGACTACCGTAAGTCCAAACTGGCATCAGGGCTTGTCTGTATAGTAATTATTTGTTTTGCACGGACAGCATGGAGTATCATCCAAGCAGCCAATACATTGTTTTGAATCGGAGGTCGAGTTCATATTTTTTCTTCTTGATGTGGGCTTTCCAGCGTAACTTTGCGTCAAGGTTCATAACCTAGATACTTGGCTGTATTCTCGTATGGTACTTATTTATTGTTTATGTAAACTGGAGAATACTGATGTTTCCTGTTGGAAAAGTCTATGTGAACAGATTTGGATTCATTAAGTTTAATCCTCCACTTTTTGGTCCAGTCATAAACTTGATTTACAGCTTTTTGAACCTTTTCAAAAAGCTGTATATCAAATTTTTTGAGGATATTTCCAGAGCCATGCATGGTTTCAAAACTCACTTCACCGTTGTCACGGGGGACTTCAACGCGAAATTGGGCAAACGAAGCGATGATGAGTTGCGAGTGGGGCAATTTGGAGTGGGACGTAGGAACCACCGGGGTCACCTACTGGCTAGTTTTGTGGAGAAGGAAGGCTTCTTTATGATGAACTCCTTCTTCAAAAAACGTGAGCAAAGGAAGTGGACCTGGCAGAGTCCTGACGGTGCAACCAAAAATGAGATTGACTTCATTATGTCGACGAAGAGGCAAGTATTCAATGATGTCTCTGTGATCACCGCGGTGAAAACTGGTAGTGATCACCGTTTGGTAAGACGCACATTGAATCTCAATATCAAGCTGGAAAGATCTCGGCTGATGTAGTCTACCCTCCGTCCAGCACCGATCCAAGTCCAAAACCCCGAGAGCTTTCAGCTCGAACTCCACAATAGTTTTGAGTGCCTACGGAGCTCAGTGGACGATTATAACGATGGGTTCGTGGAAACTGTCCAAACGGTCAAGTCTAAGTTCTTCAAGACTCGTCGTACTAATTGCAAAAAGAAGCTCTCTGATCCTACCTTGCAGCTCATGAAGCCGAGGCGCGAGATGGTCCTGCAGTCTTCAGACGCTGCGCTCGAGTACCGGCAGCTTAATGGACAGATCTCTAAATCCTTGAAAAGCGACCTCCGCCGCTTTAATACAGAATGTATTAGAGACGCAATAGAGCGGAATAAACGCTCCAAGGTCTTTGCTAGGGATCTGTCTATTGGGCAGAGCCAGCTTACGAAACTGAAGACCGATGAAGGCAGGATCGTATCCACCAAGCCTGAGCTGTTGAGAGAGATTGAGAGCTTCTATGGACAGTTATACACGTCGACAAGAAACCCTGTTACGAATCTTGCAAACGACCCAAGAGCTAGATTGACCCGACACTATACTGAAGACATCCCGGACGTCAGCTTGTACGAGATTAGGATGGCTCTGAAGCAGCTTAAAAACAACAAGGCGCGCGGGTGATGACGGAATCACGGCTGAACTCCTAAAGGCCGGCGGGAAACCCGTTCTTAAGGCCCTCCAGAAGCTATTTGATTCCGTCATACTCGAGGGCAAAACGCCACAGGCATGGAACAGAGGTGTGGTGGTAAGAAGGGTGACAATGCCCTTCTTAAGAATTATAGGCCCATCTCACTTTTGAGCCATGTCTACAAGCTGTACTCCAGAGTCATCACGAATCGTCTAGCGCGCAGGTTTGACGACTTCCAGCCTCCCGAACAAGCCGGATTCCGTAAAGGCTTTAGCACAGTAGACCACATACATACGCTGCGGCAGGTTATACAGAAGACCGAAAAGTATAATCTGCCTCTCTGTTTAGCGTTTGTGGACTACGAAAAAGCCTTTGATTCGATCGAGACATGGGCTGTACTGCAGTCCCTCCAACGGTGCCAGATCGACTTTCGGTACATCGAGGTGCTGAAGTGTCTGTACGAAAACGCCACTATGTCGGTCCGACTCCAGGACCAGACCTCGAAACCTATCCTTCTACAGCGAGGTGTAAGACAGGGAGACGTTATCTCTCCGAAACTCTTCACCGCTGCACTGGAGGATGTCTTCAAGGTTCTGGACTGGAAAGGGGCTGGCATCAACATCCATGGCGAGTACGTCACTCACCTTCAGTTTGCAGATGATATAGTTGTCATGGCTGAGACCATGGAGGACCTCAGTCCAATGCTCGATGACCTCAGTAGAGCTTCCGAAAGAGTGGGTCTTAAAATGAACATGGACAAGACAAAGGTGATGTCCAATGCCCGTGTAACACCCACTCTCGTAACGGTTGGAGGCGCTGCACTCGAAGTTGTGGACGAGTACGTTTAACTAGGACAAACAGTCCAGTTAGGTAGGTCCAACTTCGAGAAAGAGGTCAATCGTCGAATTCGACTCGGCTGGGCAGCGTTCGGGAAGTTTCGCAATATCTTCTCGTCCCACATACCGCAGTGTCTCAAGACGAAAGTCTTTGACCAGTGTGTGTTGCCAGTGATGACATATGGAACCGAAACGTGGTCGCTCACAATGGGCCTCATAAGAAGGCTTAAAGTCACCCAAAGGGCGATAGAAAAGGCTATGCTTGGAGTTTCCCTGCGTGATCGAATCAGGAATGAAGAGATCCGCAGAAGAACCAAGGGAACCGACATAGCCCGAAGAATTGCCAAACTTCTAACTAAGTGGCAGTGGGCAGGGCACATTGCTCGCAGAACAGATGGCCGATGGGGCCGAAAAGTTCTTCATATTCATATTCATTTATTTATTGTTTATCACAGGTAAAAGGCAGTTCTCATAATTAGCTATTATTGTATCTCTGTAACATACCCACAGGGTGTACAATATGTATAATAATATGTATGTCATTATTGTTGGCTAAATTAAAAATAAATTAATAATAAGACAAATTACACTCTTAGTTGTTAGCGGTTACAATACCTACGTTGCATTGGTTGTTTCAGTCAACCTATTACAGTCATATATGTTACGTTTAAATACATACGTTAAAAAATATATATATAAAAATAAATTTAACATGTCAATTCTATTCGACCTCTGATAGACATAATTATTACGGTCATTTACATTAAATAGGTCAAAAAAAATTTAGTAAATAATTCGGTCATTAAGAAATTCGTTAACTGAATAATACGTTTTACATATAAGAAATTCTTTTAGCTTTGATTTAAAAATATTTAATGATGAAATATTTTTAATACAAAGCTGTATTAAAAATATTTCATCATTAAATATTTTTATAGATTTTAACTCCAATACCAAATACACTCGATTTCATTTTTACTGTTCTACATTTAATGGCTTTAAGTTCAGTTTTGTGTCTCGCACTTCTCATCGTTTCGCACTTATCAATATTGCGTTTTATCATCATTACCGCTTCAAGTATGTATAATGAAGGTAGGGTTAATATGTTCAATCTTTTGAAAGCTGGTCTACATGAATCAGTCTGCCTTAGTCCGCATATGCTTCTAATGCAATTTTTTTGTGCTTTTAGAGCACACTCTCTGTTCGTTGAATTACCCCGGAACAGGATACCATATTTTAGTATGGCGCCTACATATGCATGGTAAACACTCAGTAAAGTACTCTCATTTGTAACTTTTCTTAACATGTATAGGGCATATGAAAACTGATTTAGTTTTTTACAAACATGGTCAACCTGGGATTTTCCAGTTTAGTCCAGAGTCAATATGTACGCCAAGAAATTTGGTGGTCTTTACTTCTTTTACAGTTGCACCTTTATATTTTATGTTTAGGTTCTTTGGACTTTTATTTATATTAGCAAAGGAAATATAGCATGTTTTTTCTATGTTAATTTTAAGATTGTTTGCATTTAACCAATTTATGATGCATTCTAGGGAATTATTCACATTACTTTCGTATTTATCTTGATCCTCGTCAGTGAAAATAGCTGTACTGTCATCTGCAAACAATATCAAGTCGTAGTCTATGGCTTTTGGGAGGTCATTAATATGATTATGAACAAAACTGGACAAAGAATACTTCCTTGAGGCACCCCCTACTTAACTGTTTTTGGCTTAGACTGAAACGTTTGTTCGTTTTTTGTTTCATTTGATATTCTTGTAATTTGAGTTATTTGAATCCTTTTTTTGAGATATGATTTTATTAGATTTAATGCATTCCCTCTAACTCCATATTGTTCTAGTTTATTTAAGAGGATATTATGGTTTACGTAATCAAATGCTTTTGACATGTCCATAAATAATGCAGTTATATGTTGTTTATTGTCCAGTCCTGTCATGACTTTCTTAAAAAAAATGAAAAAGTGCGTCGCTCGTTGATTTGCCTTTACGAAACCCAAATTGCTCATGTGTGAATATATTATTCGATTCAAAATAGTTATATAAGTTGTTATCAATAACTCTTTCAATTTTTTTTGCAAAAATTGGTATCAAAGCTATTGGTCTATAGAATTTCCTCTCTTCTCTATCTTCTTTTTTAAATAATGGGTTAATGATTGTAATTTTTAATTTTGAGGGATATATTCCGCATTCTAGGCACAAATTAATAATGGTGCTAAGTACTGGAGTTATGACATGGGAAACGCGTTTAATTATCTTAGTATTTATATTATCGTACCCTGTGCTATTTAGTCTTTTTATTATTTGGTCAACTTCATAAGGATTTGTCGGTTGCATGAACATTGAATTGCAATTGTTATACGTCAGTGTTTTTGGATAAGTACCATTATCCTTATTTGTAGGTTTTATGTCATCTATAAAATAGTTATTAAATGATTCAGCTATTTCTTCCGGCATCGTAATTATTTTGTCTTTCACTTTAATTTTAATAATATTCTCTTTTGGAGTTACCGTTTTATAGTTGTTAACTATCTGCCATATTGCTTTGGCTTTGTTGGTAACTGAACTAATATAATAGTTCTTTTGTGATTTCTGCGTTTTTTTTATTACAGTTCTTAGTCTTTTTGTGTATTCTTTAAAGTATTTTTTATCTTTCGGATTAGATGTTAGTCTATACTTCCAAAGTAGTTCACGTTTTCGTTTAGAGCATACTCGGATACCGTTACTTAGCCACTTAGGTTTTTTGAAGATAGGTATTTTAACTCGCATGGTAGGGAAACATAGATCCTAAAATAGCTTAAATAACTCAAAGAAGGCCTCATAGGCTTCTGTGTGTGGCTTCTGTCTGTTCTGGAGTGGCGACCGCGTACCGGAAGACGTAAAGTTGGAAGGCATCCCACAAGGTGGACAGATGAACTTGTGAGGGCCGCGGGAGTCGGTCGAAGTGGCCGAGCTTGGAGGAGGCCTATGTCCAGCAGTGGACGTCTTTCGGCTGAAATGATGATGATGAACCTTTTCTGCTGCTTCTTCTTGGCTGTTTCTTACAGCCATTATAGCCGTATCATCAGCAAAGGTCCCAATCGTGTTTTGCCTTAATTCAGGAATATAATATCGCAAGTGAATAGTAGGTACAGGACCGGACCTAACACGCTATCTTGCTATACGCCTTCGTAAAGTTTCATTTCTGAGTAGGCGTCTTCTTGTCTTATTCTGAAGACTATGATGTTCAGAAAGTATTCTGCAAACTGCTTCGGTAACAGGCTCTTCAACTTGTGTGTAAAGCCTTTATGCCATACATTGACAAACGCTTGCGCCACGTCCAGCAATACAGTAGAACAAACTTTCTTATCTTCAAGGGCGTTTTCTATTACGTTTGTGATCCTATGTACTTGGTGGTAGAGTGTTTTTCTCGATAGCCTAATTAGTGCTCTGGTATTATGTCTTTACTATCTATTATTGGTTTAAGCCGTTTGAGTAATAGCTTTTCAAATAAATTTAGAAAGACGAAAGACGTCCACTGCTGGACATAGGCCTCCCCTAGGCTCCTCCATTTCGACCGGTCTTGTGCTTCCCACATCCAGCGGATACCCGCGGCCTTCACAAGGTCTTCGGTCCACATGATTAAGGTCCTATCATTATTACTTCAGTCACCTTCCATAAGTCTGGTACATATTTCAGCCTTAGTGCTGCATTGATAAGGATCGTTAACTTAACCAGGCCTTTTCTTGGGAGGTCGTGAAGTACTTCTCCTGTTTTTAAATCGTAACCTGGTGATTTTCGTGTACTTATATTACGTTTTGTTTACCGAGAGAAGTCACACGACTTATTTCTCGTGCGACTTCTCTCGGTTTTACTAGTGTTATGGTAACTTTGATTTTCACGATTTTGATACAAAACCCTCATTACTGACGAAATCCTTAAATGACCAAATACTCAAAATTGAATTCAAATAGACTCTTTTATATTTTGTGAATGGGAGAACTAAAAATCTACATTCTACAAGGCCAACAGCCTTGTAGACTATAGATTTGTGGACCATTTTCTATATTATTTTATTAAGTACTTGGTACTTGTTGACAGACCTATACTGTCCTCCCGTAACTATTAACTGTAATTTGAAACCATTGTAAAAGCTAATTCGTTTTAAAAGAGTAACCGTCGAGTTTCTTGCCGGCTCTTCTCTATAGGAAATGACCCATTGGTACTGTGGACTTAGCTTCTGACGTTTCTTATGTGTTCAAGAGGCGCAGCGTGGGCACCTGCACCGTCACTGCGGGACATGCCCTCACATCCACACTCACACTATTCATACACAGGTACACACCTGAAGGCGCCGGTGTAGCGCTTGCGGAAGGTCTGCGGTGGCGCGGCGCGGTCCAGCAGACGCGGCGTGGAAGCCAGCGCGGCTGCCGCGCAGCACACGTGCGGGTCGCCGGCTACGCCCACCTGCACGCTCCACCTGCACTCACACCAACAATCACAGTATATCAGTTGTGACAGAGACTATGACAGTTATTACGCGGTCAAAGTGGCTGAATGAATAACTATTATAAGTATAGTAGTAGTATAAAAAATAAAATATACTCAAATGCAGTAGAAGGGCGTGTAATTAATTCACGTTATATACGCTTATGCAGATTCTAAGGGCCTTATTTCTGTCACGCGGCTGACACGGGCTTGTATTTGCGTGCGTGTCTCTGCACATGCATTGTGCACCCGCGAACTCCCCGCATCGCGCATGCTGCATGCGTGTGGTATGCGTGACAGGAAAGTACTTATATAATACAAGACGATTAGGATGCGGGTGCGGAAACATATTCGCATGATAGGAAATGGACGTAAAGAGTGTTATTTCACCAAATTATATCCAAGACTCGAGTCTTGGAAACAATTTTACATGAATCTACAGATACACAAACGAATGAGTTAGTGTGTCTTTCTGTGGCACCGTAGCTTCTAAACGGCTGAACAGTTGTTGTTTTGTCTGAAACATGAATTTATTGATAGTTTTCTGAGAGAGTTATGAACTTACGAATCTCAAAAATCTGTTCAGCCGTTTGAAGCTTGTCAGCTCTTTTGTAGTTCATGAAGGGATGTGGGCATTTTTCACAGGTCTGGTCGAGTCGGTATTCATTTTTTTTAATATTATTAGAAAAATAAAGAAACCTATTCAAGGTTACTTTGATTTGTGTATGTTGCTGCATCTCCTGGAATTTGCAGAATACTCAACTACCTCTCCAACAAACAGCACAAGTATCGTTTTTGGGCTCATAGGATAGGTCACCATTTTTTTCCCTTGTCCTAGGGTTCATCAATAGGATGGACCCTAATCTTATTACAATTTAGCCCTATAGATAGACTTATAAGTAATTTAATTATAACCTAAACTATTAAATTCTTTACTAAGAATGTGTCCAATAGCACTTTTCTTATTGTCTCTATTAAGGCGAATACACTTCGTTTTTGTGTTTGTTTGCACTTTTCACTATTCACTAACACTAAACACTAACTCGAACGGTTTTGTTTTTTATTAGTTTCACTTGTACCTAACTAACTATGTATGTAAGAAAATCTTGGAATCTTAATTTGACCCACTTCCTTTTTTGTTTACCTGCGATCTAATGAAGATTTGGCAAAGGGAAAACTCTAGAGTAATCAAATTAAATGTCCGAATTATTTTGTAATTTTTAGTGCGTGCTAAAAGCGTGTTTTTTAGTTTTTTTAACTATTATTTTTTTAGTCTTCGATTTATGTTTGTGTGGTCGAGAAGCTGGATTGCCTCGACGTACACATGCTGATGAAGTGTCTTTTCGTGAGCTTCTGCAAATTTTTGGATCACTGTTGTGATGAACTCAACTTTTAGGTCCCGATGCATGCTATAAAAATAATGCAATGCATGCGATGATTACAAATAAAGACTATTGATTGATTGATGGAGGTCATCATTTCGTATGTACCAAGGTGCATTTACAATTTTCCTTAGCACTTTGTTCTGGAATCGTTGTATTATTAATATATTGGTCTGTTTGGTGCAGCCCCACAGCTGAGTACCATAAGTTCAAACTGGCATAGAACTTGTCTGTAAAGCAATAATTTGTTTTGCAAAGATAGCATGGAGTTTCTTCCAAGCAGCCAATACATTCTTTTTGTTATATACTGACAACCTAGAATGCACTCCTGTCAGTTTGACAACGTGTGATCTTTTATCACTCCTTATCTATCAAAAAGAAAAGAAAAAATGACTACTACTTATTGAAAATTTTTATTTAATAAATTGGCGACGAGGATGTCGACTAACGATATTAAAAAAATGAAGAGAACCAGCGCGTCATTGCGAGGTTTAATCACAAAGCTTGAAAACTACGTAGAAATCCAAGTAACTCTACCATACGAAGCAACAGAGTCAAGACTACAATCCCTTCAAGAAACGTTACAGAAATTACAAGAAATACAACATGAAATAGAATTAGTAAAACCAGACGAACAACTAGACCAAGAGATAGAAACCAGGTACAATTTTGAAGAGAAATGTGTCATCATAAAGACGAAACTTCTCATATTACAAAACAGAGAAAGTCGACGAATTACACCGCCGCAAACATCGGCATCGGCAGAAAGAGGGCCAAAAATTTATTTCCAGCCTTTTCAAGAAAAAGAGACCTGCGCAAATTTCACTAAACGACTAACTGTATTTTTCCTGCTCAATAAAATCCCCTAAAATAACAGTCTACACCTTTCTTGCTGCATTATGACCCGAATTTCATGAGAAGTTACATGACATATGTTCTCCGGAGGATCCAATTAATATGAACTTTATTGAACTCACACAGATTTTAGACGACTACATAGATCCAAAGCCTAGTTTATGGGCGTTTTTTTTTTTTTGGAGTGGGAAATCATCAAATAACTTCTCCCGCTCTGGGTGGAGCAGGAGGGCGTGTCAGACTTTTACTGACTAAAACCCAGCCGTGTTCCCTCAGTAGCCCGTATGCCAGGGGCTGTGGTATCTCTTTCGAACAAACCCGCACCCCTGACAGGCATCGGCCCTTGCGGGCCCCATCATTTTTTGTGCTGACATCTCTTTGAGGCGCGCGTGGAACACAACACGCCGTCGACTTGGGCTTGGTCCTTACCGGACAGCGAGCTACCCATTACTCGCCGTCCGCAAGCTCATGCCTATGGTGGCCGGAAATCGGACTGGGATTCCCGACGCCCAGGGCGTCTCCGTATCCTGCGGCGGCCAGGGTCGCGAGGGCGCATAGATTGCCTCTCCCTCACGTGCGCCGCCTCCCTCTTCGCGAGCATCACTGCTTCGCTGAAGGAGGTGACGGCTACCCATGCCTTCTCGCTCCGTACCATGGCCTGGACCAGGGCCGGACGCGAGAGATCGCCGCCGCCGATCGCCTCCACGAGGACACGGCGGTGCTCCACCCAAGCTGGGCAGACCGCCACCGTGTGCTCCACCGTGTCCTCAGGGCGATCTTCGCAGTGGAAATACACGGGCGTTTCCTCCCGCCCTATCCGAAACAGGAACCTCTCGAAACAGCCGTGTCCGGTGAGGACCTGCGTCACGCGGAAAGTGAGGACGCCAAGCCGCCTCTCAAACCACTCCTCAAAGAGGGGACTTACCGCCGCAATCGTGGCGTGCCCAAAGTCGGTGACTTAGGATATGTATTTTGATTATATGTCACCGCCTTCCGAACTTAGTTAACAAAGCAGGTTTATTATTTTTTACTTTTCAGTTTTTTCGGCGGTTTAATTTTTTTGTTAAAAAGTTTTTTTAATTCTCTAGATTGATGGAAAAGTTTCCTGGCATTTGGGGCAGTGCTTCTGAGATGTAAACTGGTTGTTGGTCACTTGCTGTTTTCAGTGCTTTAGTGCTGTATTTATCCTCCTTGTTGCTCATGTTAAAGGACTTAAGACTTATAGAACATAGCTTTTAGTGTAATTAGTACGAGTTAGTACTGTTTTATAATTAACATAAAAATGATTTATTTTGGCCCGATTTTTTCCTGTACAATTCACGTTCAGGTAAGTTTAAGGAATTGTAGTCCGGTCAATTTAGACATCCAAGGTTACAAAAATTCCCACTTGGCTGAATATTGGTAGGATTGTTCAATACACTATTATAAAGGAAATGTGAAAAGTCCTCATCGATACGGCACGTGCAAAAAAAATTACTCGGGGTCAAAGGTCACAAAAACGGGTTTTTCGCGACTTTCAGCAAAATGGTAAGTTTTATCACAAAATTAGCTCATACAAAAATTGTAGATCAGATAATTATCTATAAAAAATGTCTGCATACTTTTCTCCTAAGAGCCACCGTTTTTGAGATATAACGATTCGAAAAGTTGAAAGAGTTGTAATCGTCATAATATGCACACGTTTCCACGCCACCTTTGAGGTAGTGTACTTAGCGCGTTTTTTTTAATGTGGTTTCTCCGGTAGGCCTATTCCACTGATCTTTTATGATTGTTTAATTTGAAAGTATTGGATAACTGTAGATATTGACAAGGGTACCAAGCTTGATTTAAAATATCATGATGATTGTCTATTAAGCATACAAAGGTTGATGTTCCTGATTTTTCAGTGATAGTAATTTTATCACCATACCTCAATTTTAATCGAACCTTTATCGTCCTGTTATCTAGGGTTGTAATTTTACAAACATTTTTCAATTCGTTTAAAGTGAATTGACAGTTATCACTATTTTCGATGTAAGTGAATATTTCCTCCATTGCCAGATTCGTAGATTCATCTTGCGGTCGACCGACTTTAACCCCAGTTTTCGGTCTTAAGAAGGAATTGAAGATAACAGGACGATAAAGGTTCGATTAAAATTGAGGTATGGTGATAAAATTACTATCACTGAAAAATCAGGAACATCAACCTTTGTATGCTTAATAGACAATTTCTTCAATTTCAAATTAAACAATTATAAAAGATCAGTGGAATAGGCCTACCGGGGAAACCACATTAAAAAACGCGCTAAGTACACTACCTCAAAGGTGGCGTGGAAACGTGTGCATATTATGACGATGACAACTCTTTCAACTTTTTGAATCGTTATATCTCAAAAACGGTGGCTTTTAGGAAAAAAAGTATTTAGACATTTTTATAGATCACTAGCTTTTGCCAGCGGCTTCGCCCGCGCGGAACTTCCATCCCCTATTTAACTCTCTTAGGGGTTGAATTTCGAAAAAACCTTCCTTATTCCTTGTCTACATTATAAAGGGAACCGCTGTGCAAAATTTCAGCTTTCTAGGCCCAAGGGTTTGGGCTGGGCGTTGATGAGTCAGTCAATCAGTCAGTCAGTCAGGACTTCTCTTTTTATTTATATAGATTATCTGATCTACAATTTTTGTGTGAGCTCATTTTATGATAAAACTTACAATTTTGCTGAAAATCGCGAAAAACCAATATTCAGCCAAGTGGGAATTTTTGTAACCTCAACCCTATTTTTAAGTCGAATTTGACCGGACTATTGTGTGGCTGGTTTACAATCTCATTCGTGTTTTCGTTGTCAGTGACTGAAACATTTTTGATTTCTATCATAGTTTCCACGTGTTTTCGATGGAGTGCGTCTATTTCGTCTCCAAGAAATCTAATGTTGGTGTTGGTAGCGCTATTTCCCAGTAGTAAGATATCATATTTCAGTTTTAAGTCCCTGTGAAAACCAACTCTACTCGAGAGTTTGTTTTAGAGTTCGCAACATATTAATTTAATACCCCCTAGGCTGCATGTCTGATTATGATCAGTTAGTTTATGTAAACGCATGTTTGACAAATAAATTATCTTTATCTTTAATATATCCTTGTTTTGGTCTTTAGACCACTAATTATTTTGTTTGAGTTAAGAAATTTTGGGTCTTGATCTTCTTTTAAATTTTGAAACATTTTTTAGATGTCCATGCGGAGTTGAGATATTTCCTCCGTACCAGGGTGAATTTTTCTTTTTCTTGAGGTAACTAATTCTACCTCCGATTTTCGTGAGAGTTCAGGTTCCGATCTAAAAGTTGTAGCGGGTGGTGATCGTAACATTGCTTCTGATAATTTCGCATATACTTTGGTACGGCCACGCGTTTGGTCATTCTTTGTAAGGTCAACGCGAAACTCAAATTAAATTCAATTAAAAAGCTCTTTCGAAACGGTTTAATTTTGTTCAACTTAGTAATAATAAGTAATTATAATATTTAGTGCGCGTGCGCCACGTCTGTCCGCGATAAGTGCGGGCGAGATAATTTGAATGACTATCGTATTTTACGGGCTACCCTGGCGTTTCCCCTTTCAGGTGACGAATATATTCTGAATGTGAGTGTACTCACCGCTCGGCGAGCTCGTCGGGCGACTCTTCAGCGCCGTCATCTCCGCGGAATCGCGGCCGCGCGCACAGCTCCTGCAAACACCACACTTGTACACTCCACCGCAGATCAGTGGCAGCTGTGGCAACGGCAACAATCTGACATTGACAGTGCCTGTTAATGTAACAGTAACTTAAGAGTGATTTTCGTAGTGCAAGTATGGTTTACTGCGTAAGGGAACACAGATATAGCGCGCGCGCATCGCTTTTAGGTACGTTAAACCTTAAGAAAACACATTATGGAGATTGAAATCAAGTTACAAAATAATAATTTTTTGAAACTCCTTCATAAAGGTGGTTGTAAAGTTTGTTTGATTACACCCAGTCAACTGGACTGTGTTGAGACGGCCGAGGTGATGCGTTGACACGGTCCCTGAGTCTGAGCCTCTGTGGTAGCTGCGCCGTGCGGATGGGGTTACTGTTCTGTCAAGCTGCTGGGACCAGATTGTTCTGCATAGACCCGCTTCACCCGTGCGAAGCTGGGGCGGTTCAGCTATTCAGCTTCTAGGTTTATTGCAAATCTGAGCCAAGTAATAAAGAAGGTGCAGCGTGCCAGAGAGAGCGCATGTTACCACTCAAAGAAACACGGCAGAGCAGCATGCTTCCCGGAAAACGATAACTTGTTGGAAGTAGATCAGTCGTGTGCTCGTGTGATGCCGCGGTAGAACAATTGCGACTAGATACCGCAAGTCTCAACTCTTACAAACGGCGCAAGGTAACATCGCCCTACAAATAGTGTACTTACCGCTTGAATCTGGGGCGAGTGGCACGAGCGACAGTGCGCGACGCGGGGGCTATCATAACGGCTCGCGCGCAACTAACTATAACTGCGGCCGCGCCGGTAATATTATTAGGTAGGTACCTACATGGTGTTATATGCGATGCGCTACTTATGTCGAGCCCGCGCTGAGGCGTCAATGTGCTGGGATCACACATCACTGATCAATAACAATAAAAGTTCAGAATCTATGTGACTTAACTTCAGTATCTATTCTTTTACTCTTCGGTGTTTGGCGACTCACCTCACAGGCACACTCGCTAGCACGAGCAGCAGCTAGCCACTTTTTGTTTTTGTACCGGTTTCGAAAATTCTCATGGATATCCCCCGCCCCGGGGCGGGCAACGGGTATGTCAGACTGACTGTCTTACTTATTAAAAACCACCCCAGTGTTCCCTTCTTACACTTAGACCGGGGAACATAGGCACTTGTGCGCCTGCCACGATCCCCGGTTGGTGTTGGCCCGCCTTCGCGAAGTTAGGTGTAAGACTCTCGACCCTCCACGTCCAGCAGGGGCGTGCAGGTACTTCCCGAAGCAGCCGTGAGCACCTGCTTTGTCCGAAACTTCAGGGAGCCGGGCCTCCTCCCGAGTCATTCGGCGAGCACTGGTCGGATCGCCTCGACGCACAATGGATCGTCCCCATAGAAGAGGTTGGACATAGACAGCTTGTGAAATCAAAATGGATAGCAAAAAAAATTATATCATATTCCTTTAGCAAATCCTACCTACAAATATTAAACTGAGACTTTTTCTAATTGCATTCATATTTCAGAAGAAAATCGATAAAAAGTGTTTTCGTCGTATGGAAATGGACATAAGCCGACCCCAATATAGTTGGGAAAAGGCTAGGCAGATGATGTATGGAAATGGACATTAAAACTCCCCCACCGCCTGAGTTTCGCCTTGTTTTGGGTAGGCATTTCTATTTATTGTAATATAATTTTATATTTAAATACTAAAATAAACATGTCATCATCTGCCTAGCCTTTTCCCAACTATGTTGGGGTCGGCTTCCAGTCTAACCGGATGCAGCTGAATACCAGTATTTTACATGGAGCGACTGCCTATCTGACCTCCACAACCCAGTTACTGGGTAATACGATACCCCTTGGTAAGACTGCTTGTCAGACTTTCGGGCTTCTGACGACCCGTAACGACTGTCAAAGATCCACAAATGACAGCCGGGACCAACGGCTTAACGTGCTTTTCGAGGCACGGAGGGGTCTTGGTATGTATAGATGGTCACCCATCCACGGACCAACCGCGGCAAGCGTAGCTTAACCTGATCGATCGACCCGCGCAGCTATTGTTACTTAGCCACAAGCCCCTCTCACTAAAATAAACATGTAATGTTATGAAATTAGCTTACGGTGAAACAAGTCCACATTTTGTCCATACAAACTTCGGGAGGGTTTTACTCCTCTGTTTGACAGTGTACATCAAAACTTAAACATGGTATGGTTTTGTATCATTATTAATATTGTCGGTACGGAAACAGAATACTAAAATAAAAAGCCATTAAAAAGTTATGAGCCAACAAAGATTCGTTTTTCTTGAAAATTTAACGTAACTTTGGACATGTTTAAGTAATAAAAGAAGTGTAAATTAATTGGTTTGGCTTAATTGGTCATTGATTTATGCAGTGGTTTTTCGAGAAAACCCGATCTTCCGAAGGACTTTTCTTATTTTTTACGCGCCTCGAACTCACGACTAGGTTCCCCTTAAGGATACACTAGTCGCGGGCTCGAACTCACTGGTAGGCCTGGCTAAAGAGCACGCTGTCTCACCTGGCTTCGAGTCCGACAGAGGTAGTACCCGTGATGAGCAGTTAGACGATAGTCTACACGCACAACATTATTGAGTGAGCTGCAGGATCAGTGATAGTTAAACAGGCACGTAAAATTTTTAGAAAAGTCCTTCGGAAGATCGGGTTTTATGAAAATACCACTGCATAAATCAATGACCAATAAAATTTATTGAACTTTTAGATAATTGAGCTTTGTCGGTACCGACTTAGTTTTGGAGATTTTATACTTCTTTTATTATCTAAACACCATTGATTTACCACTAGCCGTAGATCGATCATTAACGCTCAAAAAATGGGACGGAAAAGTAGTGCGATAGCGACGCGTGCACTCCTTTCCCCCAGTCGAGCCTCGAGCCGTATAATCCGAATGAATTACAAAGCACTACGCGCCGCTATAGATAATATAACGACCAGATGTCTAGTGTATGACGGGTTGTAAAACATTTGGTGACAAATTCTCGCCTTGTTTTTGTATGACGCGCTCTATCTACGGCTAGTGGTAAATCAATGCTAAACACGCCCAAAGTTAGGTTAAATTAGAAAGAAAGAAAGAAAGAAAATACATTTATTTAGCACAGACTAAAAAGGCACATAATAGGTATACAGCAAAAAATAAAAATAAAAATTCAAAACAACAAAAAGTGTAAAGTGCGATGTTAAAACTAGCATTATTAAAATGTGCCCCACGGCTGCGCTAAAAAGGCCCAGTTCAGCAAAAATGCCAGACAGCTTGTGTCTGACGCTGGTTTTCAACTGGACCTGTAGTGTGAGGTGACGGATGTCAATCAGCATAGGTAAATAAAAATTGTGTCAGTTACAAATAAATAAATAGCAACGAGTAGTAGGTACATAACTAGTGAAATGTTGATATTGATATAATTTGTTAGAAAGTACTTAGATTTAGTCCTTAACGGCGCTACTTAACAGAATAATAGTTGTGTTAAATGTTGTAAAAGATAAGAAGTAAGTCAACTTACCTACCGATTTAACTTTGAAAATTTGAGTATGACATTAAAAAAAAAATAAAAAAAAAAAATTCAAAACAGAACAAATAGGCTGGTAAATAAATAAATATATAAATAAATAAATAATAAATATTACAACGCTCAATATTTACCGACAAACACTGACACATACTCAATGGGTAAAATAGGCAAGTAGGTACTTAAATCATATGATTGAGACATTTAGTGTGACCATATCCAGCTTCCGTTGCGCTTCTATGAGATACTGCCGTAAGCGTCGTCTAAAAGTGTCTATTGTCTTCAAAACTCTAATCGGTGGTGGCAGGTTATTCCATACTTTAGAAGCCGCATAACGAAAGCTGCCTCTAAAAGCGGCTGAACCCTGAGACTGAGTCGAGAGTTGTTGTGAGCATTGCCTTCTCCCGCATTCCCGTCTACTCGCAACCCAACTCAGCTTGTTATATAGGTAGTCCGGTTTCTGATATTTAACCACTCCGAATAGAAGGCAAGCTAAGTGTAGTTTGCGTCTAGACTTCATTTTCAATGAGAAGTGCTTGTTTAGATAAGGTGTAACATGGCTTCTGCGAGGAATATTGTAACAAAATCGAGCACAGGCGTTTTGTACCCTTTGGACGAGGCGGTCTGTACGAGCTAATAGGCGCGGGCCGTAAACTGTGTCAGCGTAGTTTAACCTGGACAGAACCAGGGTTTCGACTAGCTGCTCCCGTAGTTTTTCTGATAAATAAGGCCTCACGTTGTACAAAACCTTTAGACGGTAAAAGCAGTTTTTAACCGAGTCCGCTACGTGTTTTTCAAAACGAAGATGCTTGTCCATAACAACACCTAGATTTCGCGCTTCATACACTCGCTCAATTGGTTCGCCCATGAGCTTCAAATCAAAAGTCACAGGTAGTCGAGCCACCTGCTGTCTTGTGCCAAATACCATATATTTGGTTTTTATTGGATTTAACGACAGGCAGTTCTCTTCTGACCAGGCGGCGATTCTTTAAAGGTCATCGTTAAGATCCTTTATGGCAGTGTCGTACTCGTCTGGCCTAAAAGATATATATAGTTGGACATCATCCGCGTAAATATGGTACTTGCATTTCTGGAGACATTTTATAATATCTGCACAGTACAAAATAAAAAGAATCGGACCCAAAATAGAACCCTGTGGGACTCCTCTCTCTACAGAAATTAGAGTCGACCTAAGGGTAGTGCCGTCACCCAAACGCAAGTCAACAAATTGCTCTCTCTTGTTTAGATAGCTATAGAACCATTGCGTAGCACCGGGGTCGAAACCATAATACTTTAGCTTCGATAGTAATAGCGGAATATTTATTGCGTCAAATGCCCGAGAAAAATCGAGTAAAACCAGCAATGAGCACATTCCCCTATCTTGGGCGGACAATATATTATCAGTAACGTCCAGTAATGCAGTAGATGTACTGCGCTGTTTTCTGAAACCAGATTGCAAATCAGGAAGGACGTTATATTGTTCCAAAAAAAGCGTTAATTGACGGCTGACGACTTTTTCTAATACTTTGGATAGACATGGTAGTATACTTATAGGGCGTAGGTCTTTTAAAGTGGATGGATTAGAATTTTTTGGCAAGGGCCTAATGGAGGCAATTTTCCATAGGTCGGGGAACGTAGACGTTACTATGGACCGGTTTATTATGTCCGTTATAACATTTAATGTATGTGGCAGAGTCATGTTAATCATTTCCAGGGTAATGTTGTCGTAACCTTCAGCGTTACTTTTGAGGTTGGAGATAATGCGAGAGATGTCATTTTCTTCCACTGGAGTTATTGTGAAAACTTGTTCACCATGTCTATGATTTTCGAAATAGTTTATAAGGGATGTGCTTGCCACGGGATTACCGGGGACAGTTAAAAAGTTGTTATTAATTACGTTAGGATCTGTAAAGTGTGACGGTAGGTCTTGTTTGGGTTTATAGGGCGATAAGGTGGATTTTAAATTCTTCCATAATAATTTAGGGCATTTTATTTTATTATTTATGTTATGCTTGAAATACGCAACTTTTTCACTATACAATGAACTAATCACCAAGTGTTTTAGCTCTTTGTAATTTTTTTTTTTGTATCAGCTTTTGTTTTTCTATAACTACTAAGAGCGTCGTCACGTAAACGCATCATAACCTTGATCGTATCTGTAATCCATGGATACGACTTTTCCTTTATTGTACACGTCTTGATCGGTGCGTGAACATCAAACAGAAAAATAATATGGGTGTTAAATACATGCACCATATCATTAACGTTGTCAAGCGACGAAATAATTCTAAAATTTAAAAATGACAATTCTAAATTAAAACTTTCCGCGCATACATTTTTAAGTGGCCGATATTTTACCAAGTATGGTTTGAACTTGTCACGCTTGATATGCAGCTCACCAATTACAATAGAATGGCCGCTAATTGAACCGAAAGGTTCTACCGCTGTATTTTTGGCTCGTAGGTCGGTACACAGGAGATCGATGAGGGTTTCACTGGATGCCGTAAAGTGGGTAGGAGTTGTAACCAACTGTGAAAGGCTGAGGCAATTCAAAAACTCATTGATATTTTTAGTTTTTATCCCGTTCGTGTCTAGCAAATTGACATTGAAGTCGCCAAGTAATATGTAGTGGTCGCAGTTACCTAGTGAACTAATGGTATCCGTTATGGCATCTAGGAAAAGGACTAGGTCAAGCCATGGTGGTCGGTAGGCTGTACCTAAAGCAATTTTTTTGCCGTTCATAGATAACGTTAACCACATTTGTTCGACCGATTCGAACCTGGGATCGATCGCACCAGTCCATGTGCGCGCGCTCAAACCCCGTCGCAGATAAAAGCCGACGCCCCCACCACGACCCGAGCGCACACTCGCCGGCCGCGGCGTGTGACGCAAACGGTAGCCCGGCACCACTGGAGCACGTCCCTCCTCGCCCGGTCGCAGCCAAGTCTCGTTAATGGCCATAACGTCAAAGCAATGCCTGTCGAGTGCACCAATCAAGTTATCATGTCCTGTACCCAATGAACCAGCATTAAGAAATCCAACTTTAAGAAACTTAATTAGCAAGAAAAACTATTTTTTGTTGGCTCCTAACTACACTAAACTATATCATGTTTAATTTTTGATGTACAGTCACGAGCAATAATATGTAAACACTTACCAACTTTTAGAAGTAATTTTCTCCACTTTTACTAATTGTAATCTTATTTTATTATGAAAATAATATTTTGGGACCCACACTGTAATGAAATATCTAAGTTATCTCAAGGCAGCAATCGCTATTTAAAAGAAAATCGCTTTTGAATTTGGCGATGTGTTTACATGTTATTGCTCGTGACTGTACATTGTCGAACAGTGGAGTAATACACTCCCGAAGTTTGTATAGGAAATGACTAGATTCACCTTAAGTGCACCTAGCTTCTGACGTTTCATAGGTGCCCATGCAGGTTTATATGAAATAAAATATTTTGATTTGATTTAACATTTATCGATTTTCTAACGAAATATGACTCCAATTAGAGTTGCAGCATTATGCTGAGTGTTCACGACCACAACGCCATCTATTGGTAATAAATAGTACCATCCATGTGACGTTAGCGGCGCACGAGCGTGGACCAGGACAGCGGCGCGACACTAGCGACACGCAGCGGCTTTTCACTGCCTTTGTGACACGCCAACGAACACACGCAAAATTGTAACCGCTATCTTTGAATTATTAATTACTGTGAAAATTACCTATTGTATAAACCCGATATTACACGTTATCATCATAAGGAACCTTGTTTCTGATTTCCATCCACGACGCTGACACGACGACGACGACCGGACAAAGAAAACCCCAACACTGAGGTAGGAGCCTTTTGGCCTCGTGCAGAACTTTCTGTTTTATTTTAATTATTTTTTACACCTATGAAATTTGTTTTTTATAATTTTGTACTAGAGTGTGTTTAATTTACTATGCTATGTGATCTTCCTGTACTTTTTCTTTCTTTCTTTCAATTAGAAAAAGTAATATTTGTAGATATTTGATAAAGAAATGCGATAGCATTTTTTAAATTTTTCTTGTCCATTTTGAGTTCACAACCTGCCTATGTCCAACCTCTTCTATGGAGACGATCCACTGTGCGACGGTAGCGGTAGGACGCAGAAGCCTGTCCTGCCATTCTGCCACCAGGGCCTCGCGGACCTGACCGACGACGCTCGACTTCACGCTGAATCGGTCCACCGGTCCCTGCTCGCGCCGTCGATACAGTGAAGCGAGGGCCGTCGCGTCGCCTGTAGATCCCAGGTAGGTGATCCGGCCAGTGCACACGCCGCACACTGGTCCCAAATTAAAAAAAAAGTGGACATTGATAGTAGACCGCTGATATTTTTTTTTATTGTTGAAACAATGATAACAGATAAGGCAAAAAAATATTATTGTCCTACTTCAAATACTTTTCTGTAAAAAAAATATTTCTTTTTTTTTGTATGGGAGCGATTACATTTTACTCAATTTCTCAAAAACTTTAAGCGATGTCGAGATGGCAATCACATATGTTAGAAAACTAATAATTCTGAGTATTTGGCTCGAAGAAACTTATTGCTTATCTCTGCGTACTTTCGAGATAATAGTGACAGAAAATAAATTTTTTTTTAAATGTTAATTGTTTGCTTTTTTTTAATCATAGCCTTACTTTAGCACATAATTATAATGTATGCGTAATGTCAAATAAATAAAAAGAGACTTCTCTGTAAAAGAGGTTATGGGGGCTCACTAATGACTGAAAAGCTATGACCTTTCTGAAGGAGTATTTTCATCAGTTTTAAAAAAACAATCAAAATGAAGACAAATAAAGCTGCAAACATAAAGTTGAATATGTTCACAAACGATTCTGAAAAAATATTATGGTGAAAGATTAATATTTGGGTCTATATTCTCTTGAGAAATCTCTATTTCCTCGTTTTCCAACGAAAGCAATTCATTGTTCAAGATCAAAGCACTAGCCACTGGAAACAACTGTTTATGTAAACGAGCAAACTTTGGTTTGATATGGCTGATGTAAGGATCTGAGCTAATTAGAAAGCTGTGGATAATGTCTAAATTAGTCTGAACTCTACCGATTTTTCTTGTATGTGCCATTCTAACATTCCAGAAATCTTTATTCCTCGCTTCGGAAGCTTCTTCGGAAAGCATGCCTATCGGAATAAAGGAGAAATTTTCACAAATATCAGCACCGTGTATCAACAATTTATGGACACTTGAAGGCATGTAATACCATGGATATAAGTTTACATACAGCATTGCTGTTTCTTTACAATATTCCCTAAACAAGTTGGTATTAATAAGTTGACCAGATGAAATTGTTTGTAAAATGACTGCAAATCTCTTGATTAAAACAGGGTGGATACCCGTTATTTCAGCAGATACTTCATCAAAAAACCTTCTTGCCGTGTTACCGTCATTGGTTGTACCAAATCCCTGTTTTACTATGTCAATTAACAAACCAGTTCTTTCCCGGAATTCTTCTTGTGTCAAATTCTTTTTAATTTCTTTTAACAATTTATCTTCTTTTCGTGCAGCCCACTTTTTGAAGTCTAAGTTGTACGAAATGTGTTAAATACATTCCATACATCTTATCCACATATGAAGCGAAGACAGACCATATTTATACATATCTTCTCTGATGAGTCTTTTGGATACAAAGTCCAAGTCATTCATTTTGCTAGGTAGGGTATTGCAAATATTACAAACAGCTGCAGAAGAAGTATTGGAAATCACAGTAGAAATTTTCCCATCAATCATAGTCATGTACAAAACATGTTTAATATCAAAATTATCTACAATTGTGGGAACAAGATTACGAATTTCTTCCTTTAAGGATGCACTTTCCTTCTTTATCAATTCATTTGTTTATTTGCAAATATAAAGCCAATTGGACGACAATAGTTTGTTGAAGAGGGAGCAGGATTTTGCCACAAGATAGTACCACTCTCTTCTTCCAAACGAAGCGGAACCAAACTAATCATGAAAACTGAAGAATCGTCAATTTTAGTGTCGGAGTGTGACTTTTGTTTATAATTACTTTGAGAAGATGACCCGTCAAAACCCCATTTGCTTATTAGTTTTAGCGATTTTTTGTCGGCAGAGTTGTGCTGAATTGTTTTTAATATCCTATTGGTTGTCAAATCTAGAAGCGATTGAAGTCTTATCTTAGCATCAGATTCAGTTACAGTTATGTCTGACTCTGGAGGATAACAAGTTTTTTTAGCTTCCAGGAGCTTTTGATAGGATGGAAGACCATACATTTTCTCTGAAGCAAGAATAGTTCTTAAATTTCGATATTGCCATTTTGACAAATTTGTTGAGGTGTAAAGCGCTAACGTTTTATCATCTGGTAAACACGGTTTGTCAGGCTTTTTAGCGAATAGTACATCATGTACCATCTCACATTTTTCCTTGTTTTGGCTGAGTTCGTTTAATATAGCTGCTAATTTTGTTTTTTTAGACTCTTTTAATTTGGCACATAAAGCATAAACTAATTCCTCCTCTGTGTGATCTAGAAGTGTTAGAGAACGCCTTTTCTTCTGTTTATCAGATATATCAACAAATGGTTTTTTACTTGTACCACAACTTAATTGATGAGTATCCACTTGCGTTTCGAAATTTGGAATTACTTCCTCGGCAACTTTAAAAATGCTGCTTAAATCGATATTTTGACATTTTGGCCAAACTATTTGGGATTGTAACCAGTCTGAATTTTTGTTAAGAAAGGTCTTTTGAGCTCTACTGGAAGCAGACCATCTTTTTGAGATATTACTTGAAAAATTACGACAAAATAATTTAATATTACTCAAATCTTCGGAAGACAATTCGACACCAATACGTTCAATAAGGGCATTAAATAAAAATTCGACATTTTTAAAACCACCTCCTGATTTAAGAACAACGTATAAGTCTAAGTTGGTGACAAATGTGGACATATTATAATTTTAAGGAAAATTGAAAACAAATTAGAATCAAAGATATCAAAGACAAAGTGACTTTGATTTTGACAAAAAAAAATTACGAAAACAAATTCGACGAAAGAAAGACAAACAAAAATTATTTGATTTTAAAATCCAAAGATTCAAAATACAACAATAACAAAACAAACAAACAACAAGCATTTCTTCAAGCGCACAGAAAAAATAAGGACACGTCTTATCGCAACCACATTTAGTTGTACACTGAGGTGTACGCGCGCGATTCGTGACCGTATTACGTTACGTCATGAGAGGCGGTCATCTTGTTATCCCGGCGTCGAAGCTCCATTTTGCTGGCCAGCGGACCTATTGCGATATGAGTAAGGCTATGAATAAAAAAAAGCGAACAATTAACATTAAAAAAAATTGTTATTTTCTGTCACTATTATCTCGAAAGTACGCAGAGATAAGCAATAAGTTTCTTCGAGCCAAATACTCAGAATTATTAGTTTTCTAACATATGTGAATGCCATCTCGACATTGCTTAAGGTTTTTGAGAAATTGAGTAAAATGTAATCACTCCCATACAAAAAAAAAAGAAATATTTTTTTAGAGAAAAGTATTTGAAGTAGGACAATAATATTTTTTTGCCTTATCTGTTATCATTATATCAACAATAAAAAAAAATATCAGCGGTCTACTATCAATGTCAACTTTTTTTCATTTGGGACCAGTGTGCGCCGCCTCGTAGGAGATCGTGCGATACCCCTTGATAGCTCTGGCTACATTCGCCCTCTGTGGTTTTCGCAGTATTGCAATGCGGCACTAGGTAAGCCTACATCCTCTCTAGACTACCTCCAGCCATTCATCCCCTCACCGCGCTTTAAAGCTTAGGATTGGGTGGTTTTATCTTAGAGGTAGCCGTCCTCTGTGCCAGGCAGTTAAGCCAAGCTCCTGGCGGTAGTTTTACTTATGTCGAACCAAAATCAAAATAGTTTATCCAACATAACGCCAACCCTGTATTCCCCGAAGGGTTAGGCAGAGGTGTATGTGTACACCTGTATTTCGGAAGTTACATTTACGTCCCCCAAAATAGGGAGCGAGCCTATTGCTATCAACCGGGTACAAATCCAGAGTTCAGGCTGCTACTAAGATATTCCCCATGGGAAACCCTATACCAAAATTCAAAATTATTTGTTTGTGACACATAGGTAAAACAAAATAAAAGTTATATCACTATGCGCTGCCTTGCAAGGCGTACAAATATGGTTTACACAATAGTGGTCGTACATGTAGGCAGTATGGGTTATTTTTCTACTAAGTTACCGGTTAAATTTTAAAGGAATAAAATAAAACAATATTAATGAAGTTAACAATTAACAGCTAGCTAAACTTATTAACTAAAGTAACTAGATAACAATTAATAAATGTGAGCTTACGGCATCACGGTTTTTATTTGAAATGTTCACTAATGGTGTAACTTGTGTACGCACCCTATGACGTGGCGTCGGTCGCCTGTACTATGTTTAGTTTGTATAAGGTTTTGTGTTAGTTTGCTAGGTGGCAACAATAAGCTACGATCCGGGACGCTACCCTTAGCGTCCTTCTCTTGATTGTCAACCGTCACGGGACCCGGACTAGATTTTAAGTCATTGGTTTATTCTGTCCCAACTAGTTTAATTAGTTTTATAACTGTGTTAACGTGTGTACGTAGGTATCTAATTCTAAACTATATACTTGTTGATAGTATGACAACTTATTGATAGTATGATTATAACAATATACATATAATCATACTATCAAGTTGAAGTTTCACTTACGCTCTTCGACCACAACCTCACCTCCAAACAACTTAAGAGGACACAGGTAGAATACCGTTCACCTACGTCCCAAAGTGGTGACCCCGACGTGATGCTAATCCGCGATTGCGTCAACCTGAGGTGAACACAGAGAGCTACGGGGGAAATCGTACCGCGTCTCAATGGAAGTTAACAACGAAGAGGAAATCGACCACGCCTTGGACACTGCTGCCTACATCTCGTCCGAACCTGCGGACTGCGAGACTTCGGCTCATCCAAGCTATCGCCCATTTCCCGTTTATCGGCCGTTTAGCATTGCTAACAGTGTTCCAAAATCGTTGTAAAATTCAAAGCGCTAAAAACAAAGTCAAATCCGTTTTTAGGGTTCTGTACCTCAAAAGGTAAAAAAGGAACCCCTATAAGATCAATTTCTTGTCCGACTATCTGTCTGTATTTTACCACCGCTTTTCTCAGGAACGGGTGGAACTAACAATTTTTAATGTATAGCAGATACTGAAGTCTATAGTTCCTATTAGGTGTATAAAAATCAAGGTCCTGAATCACCACGATGAAAAGATATGGGCAAATTTAGCTTTTCGCGAAAACTTGCAAGTACCAAAATTTACCTTAATAGGGTATTTTCCAATTTATTATAAACCATTTTACTTTAAAGATTAGGACGAAATATGTGACAGCAAAATAAAAATAAATTGATTAATATCCATTTTCTCAATTAAAATGAATAAAAACAAATTTATTTTTCGTTGTTTTGAATGTACCGCCAAAACGCTCCTAGCGATGACTTTTAACCCCCCCGAGTGGGTTCCCGCATTGTCGTTGCGGGGGGGCTCAGTAACCGTGGATTACAGCCACGGTGAAGCCAAGAGGAACCCAAAGGTGGGGCCGCTCGTCAGGGCTTTTGCCTTCAAGCCATTGACGTAGCGGCCAAAAAGTAGGTTGCGGTGAGGTGCACCGCAACTGAGGTGTGCCGCGATGTCGAATGGGAGGCATCGCGGCTGAGGGTTACGGGCTGCGGTAGAGGAGGAGTGCGGGTGCTTCTGAGCAGCGCTCTTCCATTCCGTGGCCTGGACGGGGCCGCCACCGTTTGATGGCGGACGCGGTGGGGCCGCAGGGGAAGAGGAGTGTCGGTATAGCGTCAGCCGCTCTCCCTATCCCCTGCGGCCGAAAAGTGGTAGACGGGACGGCGCGTTGTGTTCCACACGCGCGCCGTCAAAGATGTCAGCAACAACTTGTGGGATCCGCATGGGCCGATGCCTGCCAGGGGTGCGGGTTTGTTCGAAAGAGATACCACAGCCCCTGGCATACGGGCTACTGAGGGAAAACGGGTGGGTTTTAGTCAGTAAAAGTCTGACACACCCTCCTGCTCTACTCAGCAGGAGAAGTCATTTGATGATTTCCCACCCAAAAAAAAAAAACTATGACTTTTATATTACGTGACATCCTGACATCAGCTTTGTGTAAACGGCATTGGTACAAATACTTAGTTTAGCGCAGTTTTAGAAGTATTTGTGCACAGAGGCACTGCACATCAGTAATATCACTGTCTATCCATTAAAAATCCTGTATTTACACAAAGTTGATGTCACGTGATAAAGTTATCGTAAGGAGCGTTTTGGCGGTAAATTCAAAACAAAAAGAAATAAGTTTGATTTCAATCATTTTTAATGGAGAAAATGGATATTAGTAAATTTATTTTTATTTTTCAGTCACATATTTCGTCCCAATCTTCAAATTAAAATAGTATTTAATAAATTGGAAAATACCCTATTATCGACATCATTATTTTTTTTCGAACATCTAAATTTGCCCATATTTTTTTATTATGGCGATGGTATGGTTCAAGTTGGGCCGCCTTCGGGAACGGTCGCGTCTGCCCGTGCGCCGCAGATGTTTTGTGAATTGTGTGTCTCCGTCTGTGTCGCAATTTCTTTTATTGGGTACCTAGTATAGTAATACAAAACAAGCGAGCAAAAGTGACGTAAATGCGCTTCAGCTTGCATGGAAGACTGTCTGCCGGAGGACGAGTGACACGGTCACACTGCTGACCCCTGGCGGTTTAACATGGTGAGATCATTCCTAATATTTCAGGGGTTTGGTCTATAAAACTGCGTACGACCGGCCTTTCGTTGTGGGCTAGTGTACTAACACTTACTATTATAAGGCGGCACAAACTAATTTACGCTATTATTCTAACGCAAAATACGGTATCGCTCAAAAACGAATAACTTTTACAGCATTAAAGAATTTACTGACGGGAGATATCTTTAAATGTAACAATATTTGCATGCTATGATATAAGCGAAACATGTATGCTCTATAATGTACCTTAAAACAACTTTATATACCATGTTTTATGCGAATAAATATTATTTCTATTTATATTTCTATTTAACGCAGTACCTAAAGATTTTATTATTGTGACAGTGTAACGTCACGGTTACCGAAATTTGAGTCGGCCCACGGTCCACTTGTGCTGAAGTGTACAAAAAAGTTACCCTTTTTTATTTTTGGAGGGTGGGAAATCATCAAATGACTTCTCTCGCTCTGGGTGGAGCAGGAGGGCGTGTCAAACTTTTACTGACTAAAACCCACCCATGTTCCCTTAGTTGCCTGTGTGCCAGGGGCGGCGGTATCTCTTTCGAACAACCCGCACCCCTGGTAGGCATCGGCCCTTGCGGACCCCACCAGTTGTTTCTGACATCCCTGACGACGCGCGGGGAATACTACGTGCCGTCCGCCTACCACTTTTCGGCCGCAGGGGATAGGGAGAGCGGCCAAAAGCTATACCGAAACTCCTCTTCCCCTGTGGCCCCACCGCGTCCGCCATCAAACGGTGGCGGCCCCGTCCAGACCACGGAATGGAAGAGCGCTGCTCAGAATCACCGGCACTCCTTCTCTGCCGCAGCCCATAACCCTTAGCCGCGATGCCTCCCATTCGACATCGCGGCCCACCTCAGTTGCGGTGCACCTCACCGCAGCCTACTTTTTGGCCGCTACGTCATCGGCTTGAAGGCAAAAGCCCTGACGAGCGGCCCCACCTTTGGGTTCCTCTTCGCTTCACCGTGGCTGGGAGACCACGGCTACTGAACCCCCTCAACGACACTGCAGGAACCCACTCAGGGGGGAAAAGTTACCCTTAGCTCTTAGTTCGCATCGCATGCTTTTGTTCTACAAATAAACCAAGAAAAATGGTCAAGTCAGCCTCTTCGCACGTGTCCTGGCCATGCACTACATACAAAAACGTTTACAAAAATATAATAATACACATGATTTTCTCCCAAACAGCGTTCTCTTCCAGGAACAAAGGATAGCAAAATGCATAACCGCACAATTTAATATAACATTCTGTGGTGGCGAAGATATCATCATCGCCTTCTCCGAATATTGTCTCGTAAATGTGCACTAGTACCCGCCAAAAGCCACATACTAAGTACAACGTTAAAACACATACCAAACCTTTTAACCGGTAAAACACACGATAAGAGCAAGAAAAACCCACGAAAGGCCAGGAGGCCTCAAACGAACAGCTTCCAGTTAGATAACTCATTAAAACCGTGTGAAGAACAAGAATTAAGACAACTCAAAACAAAAACAAATAGACGCTGAACCTTCACGTAGCGGCATTCATATAGCCAATCAGGGCACAGGAAACAGGGTTGAACCTAGGAACATCCATCTCCACACTGTGATTGGCACCCCTCAAGAAAAGCGGGTAACACACACCGGGGTCATATCAAGCATAGGTAAACAAGGCAAAAATGCCGTTCTCAAATTCTACATAAACAAAATATGAAGACTGGATAACAAAAAATAAGTAAATAAAGCAATCATCCCAACGAGTGAAAACATCGAAATACCCTGGAACGCAATAACGGAGGTATTCAAACTGATCGCTGCTCAGGAAACTGATTCTTCAGCCAATTTAATCATGAGACCATCGCATAGCTCTTGATAACCTACAAACGGCCTAATTCCTACAAAGCAGGCAACCGGATAATCCAAATGGGCATAAAAAGAATGCCAGACAAGACTCCAAAAGGTTATAATTATATCAGAAAGACCAAAAACATGCAGAACCCGCTTCACCGGAGTCGATTTATAGGAACAACAAACGGCAAACAAAACGCCGAATAAGATCCGCGTACATACCGGTGTCCAAATAGAAAACAAACAAGAAAGGGACCGAGGGCCTTCAGATACCAACTGTTAAAATAACAAAGCCGAAGATGTAAAGTTACGAGTATTCATCAACAAAATGCGAAATAAGACAGCCTCCAGAACGGACCAAGTGGTAATCAAACTTTACAAAGCGACGGCCCAAATATAACAGGAAGCCGCAACTATACACATGAATAAAGCCTAGACACAGAATACAGTGCCGGACATGTGGCTTGAAACCGCGAAGGTATCAACACAAAAAAAAAACTAGATGACGCGAACGAATATCGACGCATTATGGTTTGCAACCCGTACTACAGAATTTACGCCACATGCATAGTACCAAGAGTGGGTTCCCGCATTGTCGTTGCGGGGGGGCTCAGTAGCCGTGGTCTCCCAGCCACGGTGAAGCGAAGAGGAACCCAAACGTGGGGCCGGTCGTCAGGGCTTTTGCCTTCAAGCCGATGACGTAGCGGCCAAAAAGTAGGTTGCCGTGAGGTGCACCGCAACTGAGGTGGGCCGCGATGTCGAGTGGGAGGCATCGCGGCTGAGGGTTACGAGCTGCGGCCGAAAATTGGTAGGTGGGACGGCGCGTTGTGTTCTACGCGCGCCGTCAAAGATGTCAGCAACAACTGGTGGGGTCCGCAAGAGCCGATGCCTGCCAGGGGTGCGGGTTGTTCGAAAGAGACACCGTCACCCCTGGCACTCAGGCAACAGAGGGAACAAGGGTGGATTTTAGTCAGTAAAAGTCTGACATGCCCTCCTGCTCCACCCAGAGCGGGAGAAATCATTTGAAGATTTCCCACCCTCCCAAAAAAAAACGTCATTCATCATTCTCCTGCCCTTATCCCAATTTATTTGGGGAAAAAAAAACGTATAATACAAAATAATAGACAAGGCAATAACGGAACTAGGCAATTACCAAACGGCCTTCTTAAACAATAGATCAACAGGACACCACATGTTTGCTCGAAAGGGTCTTAAACGAGGAGGGACTTCGACTTAGACCCGAGTTCACCAACTACAACATAACCACTGATTACGTAACCGTCTTGTTAGTATTAAACATGTGTTTTAACAAACAGCGTTTTTTTCGAGTTCACTATTCAATTCTACCCAACGGTTAAATAAATAACCGAACGTTTTTGAATGAGTGAGTCGAAAATGACCGAATAATCGAATGGGATAACATTTTTTTGTAAAAGATGCTACGACAAATGCCGAAAAAAATGGGGTCGGAAGCATCTGGCTGACAATTTTATGCTTTCGGCGCTCACTGCAAACGTTCTTGGCTATTCAAACTTCTTTTCAATTAAATCAAGTAATTCCAGAGCACTCTCTACGTTTGTATGTACGAAATCTCGTACCAAAAGCTTTCTCGTCATATTCCTCGAAATTATTGTGACGTGTTGGAATATACGGGGAGTGTGCAAAATTTTATATTATCTTCAAAATCATCTAACACATTATCTTCTTCAAAGAATAAGTAACTCAAAGCGTCTTGAATTTGTAACTAAAAGTGATTCACAATGCAAAACTTCAAATCAGAAAGCATAAACCAACGGTTAAACTAAGTTGGCCACGTCGTTTAATCTAACCATCCGATTACAGTACGTAACCAATGGTTAGTGCTTGGTGAACAGCAAAATATTGTTAATCAGCCGGTTATGGCTTAACCGTCTGTTTTAAAATTAACCATGCGTTGGTGAACTCGGGTCTTAGACCCGAGTTCACCAACTACAACATAACCACTGATTACGTAACCGTCTTGTTAGTATTAAACATGTGTTTTAACAAACAGCGTTTTTTTCGAGTTCACTATTCAATTCTACCCAACGGTTAAATAACCGAACGTTTTTGAATGAGTGAGTCGAAAATGGCCGAATGATCGAATGGTTTAACATTTTTTGTAAAAGACGCTACGACAAATGCCGAAAAAAATGGGGTCGGAAGCACCTGGCTGACAAATTTAATGCTTTCGGTCAGTGAACGAAAATAAACATTTCGTTCACTGCTTTCGGCACTCACTGCAAACGTACTTGGCTATTCAAACTTCTTTTCAATTAAATCAAGTAATTCCAGAGCACTCCCTACGTTTGTATGTACGAAATCTCGTACCAAAAGCTTTCTCGTCATATTCCTCGAATTTATTGTGACGTGTTGGAATACACGGGGAGTGTGCAAAATTATATATTATCTTCAAAATCATCTAACACATTATCTTCTTCAAAGAATAAGTAACACAAAGCGTCTTGAATTTCTAACTAAAAGTGATTTCTTGGCTATTCAAACTTCTTTTCAATTAAATCAAGTAATTCCAGAGCACTCTCTACGTTTGTATGTACGAAATCTCGTACCAAAAGCTTTTTCGTCATATACCTCGAAATTATTGTGACGTGTTGGAATATACGGGGAGTGTGCAAAATTATATATTATCTTCAAAATCATCTAACACATTAGCTTCTTCAAAGAATAAGTAACTCAGAGCGTCTTGAATTTGTAACTAAAAGTGATTCACAATGCAAAACTTCAAATCAGAAAGCATAAACCAACGGTTAAACTGAGTTGGCCACGTCGTTTAAGCTAACCATCCGATTACAGTACGTAACCAATGGTTAGTGCTTGGTGAACAGCAAAATATTGTTAATCAGCCGGTTATGGCTTAACCGGCTGTTTTAAAATTAACCATGCGTTGGTGAACTCGGGTCTTAAAGGCAGGCAGGTAAGGCATTAAGATAATTATTGCAATGAACCAACAAAAGTGTGATGATTTCTCACCCAAAAAAAAAAGATTTGCATGAATGCAATAACATGCATCAAACGGTGTGGCCAGCAAAGTAGTTGGATTATAGTAATCAAAGGAAAGGTAGTTAAACAAAGTTGCCCTCTCTCCCCTCGCCTTTTACATCGATCATTGACGAAGTCCTTAGAACCTCAAGGGTTCTAAGGGGACAACCCATTTAATCAAACTAGATCAGGACCGCGAAATTTAATTATCCCTGGTATTATCATTTGCGGACGATCTTATCCTCATTACAGACGATCTAGAAAGACTAGAGCGCATCTTATGCCACATAAAACCCTTACTAAATAGCGCAGGCCTCCAAATAAATGAAACCAAAAACAAAAATTCTAGTTAGGGACCCCATAACATCACAGCAAACGACCAACGTGACCCTCAACGGAATAAGTATACTAACACTGGACGAAATGAAGTATCTAGGCACATGTACACAACATCCGTACTAAGCAGAAAAAGCACCATTAGAAAATGATGCGCCACGAGAAACGCCAAATCATTACTACTACTCATACTAAACTAAAAGATGGACTTGAAGCTAGCTAGACTTATGTTTACAAGGGTTATCGTACCTTGTATAATATGACGTACCAACAATTAAGAAAATGCACCAAATCTTAGACGGAAAAACCGTAACAAAACGCACAAGACTCACAAAATGTGCTACTTAGCACACGTCTTCAGACGGAATAAACCACACCTATTGCAGGCAGCAATGCAGTACAAGGCCAAATCTAAGAAGGTCAGACGACCTATTTACACATGGATCTAAAACAAGACTCGAAATACTTCGACATGGGGATCAAGTTTTGGAAGGACATGGCTGGAGACAGAAATATGATCAAGAAAGCGGCTAGTGATATCTACAAAAAACCAGAAACTCAGAAGACTATTATGAAAACAACAACACAGAACATAGCGAAGCAACGGCGTAGAAAAGAGCCAAGAAAACTGTTGAACGTACCCAAGAAGCCCGACCCCCGAAGATCCCCTTTAAATAAATACCACCCGTCCCTCCACTAGTCCAATGCTTACTTAAGGATGCATATCCGGTAGACTCGCAATCCTTTCCTCTCCTATGGCCACGTCTACCTGATCATTACCGCGCCCCCCAGTCTACTTCTTGATATGCAATGGCCTCTGTAACACCATGAAGCAAGAGGCTCCAGGGGCTAGTGCAAACCTTGGGGTTCATTCGATTAATCGAGTCTGGTCAAGCCACGCTGGGATCGGTGCATTACATTACATACATACATTACATAATTATATTTTTTATTATGGCGGTATAATGAGTAGGTACGGAACCCTCGGCGCACGAGTTCGTCTCGCACTTGACCGGTTTTTTATTTTTGTGAGTACACATTCTATTTTTAGTCATTTCAGGAGTCAAGTGGTAACTCAGGTAGCCGAACCCAACCCGAACCACTGCACATTTGTTGAAATGGGAGTTGGGCGTATCGCACGCCCTCTGTCACTGTAAGGCGACAACATTTGTCATTTTCTAATTTTTCTATTGTGTGGGCACGCATGCTTGCCCTCCAGGACGTTAGAAGGTTTTGTTTATGTGATTATTTTTTAAGCGTTATTCGTCCCGCTGTACCCACTGTTAAGGATTTTTGTCACCACTGCACAACTTGGTTTGGTGTCTAAGCGTTTTTTCCATTTCATTCCTTACAATAGCGTACCTTCTCACACATTTTACAACCACTTCACAAAGGGTGACTGACATGACTGATGAACTTCAGGCACGTTTAGTAGCGCTTGAAGCTGAAACCGTAGCTCTACTCTACGTGCCATACAAGAACAGTCGAATCCTCATTGCGCCACTGTTGCGGCAGTTAATGTCAATCTGCCACCCTTGTGGACTGATAGGATACGGCTTGCGCAAGCTGAACCGCAATTTTTTCTGTCTGGCATTTCAGCGAATGTCACGAAATTTAGTCATATTCTCAGCCAAATCGACCATAAAACCACTGGTGAAATCGAAGACCCACCACCAACCCACCTGCAGGCAAGTTCCAGAAATTGAAGGAAACGCTACTCAAACGTTTTTCAATTTCCGAAGAGCAGCGAATTAAACGTCTTCTTAGCGACGAAGAACTTGGAGACAAAACCGTCATAGTTTCTCCATCATCTACAGTCACTCGCAGGAACTTTACTGACTGACGACGGCATGAATAAATAAATCTTGCGTCAACTATGGCTTCGGCGCTTGCCTCACCATATACAAGGTATCCTTGCAGCCCAGGCTGATCTCAGCCTTGACAGGATAGCTGACATCGCCGACAAAATTGTTGAGGATCAGCCTGGTCCTGCATGCATGTGGGCAATAGCAGCCACACCTTCGTCCGTCAAAATGGCGGAACGAATCGAGGAGCTGAGCTGGATAATTAAATCCTTAACGTCCGGGCAAGCCCGGTCACGAAATAACTCCAGATCACGGAGCATTAGTTCACGCAGAACCAATGATGGGTAATGGGTAGCTCGCTGTCCGGTAAAGACCAAGCCCAAGTCGATGGCGCGTTGTGTTCCACGCACGCCTCAAAGAGATGTCAGCACAAAGTGATGTGGCCCGCAAGGGCCGATGCCTGTCAGGGATGCGGGTTTGTTCGAAAGAGATACCGAGCCCCTGGCATACAGGCTACTGAGAGAACACGGTTGGGTTTTAGTCAGTAGAAGTCTGACACGCCCTCCTGCTCCACCCAGAGAGGGAGAAGTTATTTTACTTCCCACCCAAAAAAAAAAAACAAAAGAAAGGCCAAAAAGTGCATTTCCCCATGTAACTGGAGGTCGAAAAACCCGACAAGCAATCAGAAGTGGCGGCAAATGATTGCGACAGCTAACCTCAACCTCTTAGCTGCCGTCTCTTTATAACGGATCAGGAGACCAAACGTCAATTTTTGATTGTCATCGGATAGGACTTATGCTGCTGTCCTCATCGCTGGCTTACAGATCGTAGGAAGTCGTCCCACGATGAACTCTGCGCCGCTAACGGTAGTAGAATTAAAACATACGGCACCGTGATCTTGACTCTTAACTTAGACTCCGTCACCAATTCATTTGGACTTTTGTCGTTGCGGATGTCAACAGCGCCAGAATGGGTGCAATCTGGCATATTAGCCTTTCTGCTGTCCTTTAACTAGTAAGGCGTTAAGCCCTAAAAGTTGTTTCCGAGAAAATGGCAAAAAACTCACGAATCGTTATTTATTAAAAACTGTGATACTTACTTTACTAATTGTAGGACACATCAATTGCTATTAGATAATGGTTACCAGGGATAGAGTCAAATTACAAGAAATTAAAAAGAAAACTAAATTTAAAAATGCACACAGCCTACAGACCGCTTAAATGGCGTTGGACGGGACATATGTTTAGAGAAATGGACTAAGTTAGTAACAGAATGGTATCCAAGAGATAGCAAAATAAATAGAGGCAGACAAACCAAAAGATGGGAAGATGACCTAAAGAAAATAGGTGGTCCGATGTGGACCCGGTTAGCAAGAGACAGGAATACGTGGAAATATTAGAGGAGGCCTTTGTTGATAGACAAGCTGTTTCAAACAAACAGCCAGTTGCCGATCACTCAAATGCAAGTTAGAATAGATTAAATCATTTTAGTTTTAGTAAGTAGGTAGGCATGTAATAATTATCGTAAGGAAAGAAACAGCAATAAAGGCAATTTTTTTATGCTTACACTAGTAAGCATAAAAAAATTTTGCGATAGAGGGACCTCTTGATCAACGAGGCAGTCGTTTATCCAAAGCAGGCGAAATATCATCAGCAATAACTAAACGTCAAAACGTTCGCAAGACAGCCCCCTAAACTATTCGACCCTTTGTTTTAGTAAATTGTCGTTTTCGGAAGAACTTGTGCTACTTGTTCCCATAAGCTCTCCGCACAACTATTAACGGAGGAGCGGCAGTAGTGTGCGTTTGGTCAGTGCTATTGTTTGCTCGTGCTGACGGCGGCAGTGTCCAAGTCCCTCGGGCCACCCGCGCCGCGCTTGGCAGGTCGCGCAGCTCGCTGCACTTTCCACGCAAGGTTTCACTGTGACGGGTGCAGCCGATGTTTATGTAAATGCGATGTAATGTAGCTCATTAGCGCGCAGTCACGCGTACCGTGGGTCTACTACCTGGCCAGGCTGCAATGCGCGCATGCAGCGCTGTAGTGCGCGCATGCAGCGCTGTAGTGCACGCATGCAGCGCTGTAGTGCGGCGCGCGGCATGCGAAGATGCAGCAGAGAAAATCTGACCCATAACATTTTATTACAGCCAGGTGCACGCGTTAGTGGAAGCTAATCAGAGAAACTTGAAGACTACACAAATCTGTTACTATTCAACCAACAATAGGTGTAAGTCCAGTCGACCGCACCGTCGCCATCACCGCGTCGCGCATCTCTGAACACTTAAAACCTTCAGCTGGTCTAGCCAAGTACGTGCGGAGTCACATATTTCAATAGAATAACAGGCCTGCTTATACAGGTTTTGTTACCGCTGGTTTTGTGAACTGTACTTAGTTTTCATTCCAAGAGTTGGTAACTCTGGTAAAGTAATTCATCTAATTACTTAGATTGGGGCTATAGATTGTCAGAAAATGCTTCAATGAATATATATCTCTTTTAGATCATGTAATAAATGATTGGCTGCCCATGCAGTAAGTTGGTAGGTGTAGTGCTTCCACAGTGTTTTCAGTGTACAGTTGGTCGCGTGACCTCGTGCCGCCGCGTCACAGTCGACAAACACTCGCGACTCATTGTTGTAACAAGTGCAACCTCAATGCGTGCTCGTGCTCGCTCGTATTATGGCGCGTGCAGTGTGGACGCTTACGGCATGAACCACTCACTTGAGCAGCGCACGGGACTAGCAAGACCTAGTAAAACAAGCAACGTCCACCGCGAAGACCATGAGGACGAGAATGATTATCGATTATGAGGATCGAGTAGCTCTGTGCCTCACCGCGGTACCGCACTAGGCCGCCGCGCGCCGGTGTGTCGGTGAGGTGTGGAGGTGACTCATTGCAGCCGTCGGTTGTCGCCTGTCAACCTTGATTTCTCTCACGTCCAATGTCGACGATCCCGCGAACGCTCTCGAAGCCAGAAAGCACCGTTACGCCGTTTGAATGACCATTATTACAGCGCATAAGAAAAGTAGAGGCATTCCGTGAGGATCACCCATTTGAAGATCCCCATAGTATGCCGCATTGCGCACCCAACGTTGTAGTTGCAGTTAGAGAGAGAGACATGACATATTGAATCGAAAGAAATTAAAAAAAAAAATTGTGAGCTTTGTACTTTTTGTTCGGTATTCACCAAACAGCTGATTCATCATTAATTAAAAAACAAAAATAACATTATTATGATAACTGAATCCGCTTCACTTCTTGTGATATTTGTGTTAGTACTTACCTACTTTACTTTTGAGCAAACGCGAATCAGAAAACTATTTCGAACGAGCGAGACTGATTGTGAGTGATATTGGAATGAATAGCGTTCCTCATCAAAACAACGCGGATGGGTGTGCTGGATATAATGTGTCAGTATAGTTAGTGTGAATGAAGTGGCGATATGCAGCAATTTTGATATTCACAGCGAACGGCGCGGGCGGCTCATTGCGTATGCGCGTGGCGGGAATGCCCGCGCGCGTTGATGTCTTTCTTATGCGACGCCAGGTTCGCACCTCCGCGACCTTGGCAAGCCAGTGCCAAGGCCCGGCGCGACAAAGCCTGCTCTTGCACGCTGCCCTCACACCCTATTCGCACGACAACTCTGCCCGTTTTTCAAGACCGCATAAACAATTATGAACACTACAAACTAAAGGAACGAATTCTTGAAAAAAATAGGCCAGCTGTAGGTATATCATGAGTTTATTACGATACTAAGTACAGACGCCAGCAGGTCAACCTACCCTAAACTGTCAAATTTTCCCAATTGAACATTAACCTTATGCTTACGGTATAAAGTTGAAAATCTATCAAATTTTGACAGATTGGAGTAGCTTGATGTGCTGGCGTCTGTACCTAAAGTATTGTTATGCGATATACTATACGGAGCGCGCCGGAAGCGGGTCCCGTTGCGACCTACACACACACACACACACACACATATATACCTACACCTCTCACACACAATAACGCTGCCAAGTCGGCAACGACCAGTGACCACTCGCTGCCGCAACCTGATTGCGTAACGCACATCATTTCAGCTGGAAGACGTCCACTGCTGGACATAGGCCTCACCCAATTTGGGGGGGCTTGCCATTATCGCCACGCTTAGCAGGCGGGTTGGCGATCGCAGTATGGTGGTAAAATGCATAGAGAACGCTGCTGCCCATACTCTAGTAAGTCCCTTAGTCGCCTCGTTATGGTTTGGGTATTGGTTAACGATCACTGACTTAATGATACGAAATTATATGGTTTTTAAAGAATATATTATATTGACTACAATTTATCCCAATATTAAATGGTAAATTTAAGCTAAATTAGCACTAAGATGGTTTGATTTGGTATGGTTTGAGTTACGCGATTGGTAGTCGGACACGATTTGACTGGTAATAGTTTCGATACATGCATTTATGGAAATGCATGATGGCAAAAGTGCTTAGCCGTTCGATCGCAAATATTGTACCGAACAACATTATTTGATTAATCTGTAGCTACTACAGTAAATTAAAATGTACTACCGTGTAGCGTAATACATTTCAATTTTTAAATTCTTATTTGGATTAAATTGATTTGAATAATGGATGTTGCTTTTTTGAAATAATATCTTACCTATTTACATTTGTACGCTGTTACGACATGACTTTTTTTTTTTTATTTTTTTTTTTTTGGGTGGGAAATCATCAAATAACTTCTCCCGCTCTGGGTGGAGCAGGAGGGCGTGTCAGACTTTTACTGACTAAAACCCACCCGTGTTCCTTCAGTAGCCCTTAAGCCAGGGGCTGTGGTGTCTCTTTCGAACAAACCCGCACCCCTGGCAGGCATCGACCCTTGCGGGTCCCATCGCTTTTTGTGCTGACATCTCTTTGAGGCGCGCGTGGAACACAACGCGCCGTCGACTTGGGCTTGGTCCTTACCGGACAGCGAGCTACCCATTACTCGCCGTCCGCAAGCCCATGCCTACGGTGGCCGGAAATCGGCCTGGGATTCCCGACGCCCAGGGCGTCTCCGTATCCTGCGGCGGCTGGGGTCGCGAGGGCGCATATGCTGCCTCTCCCTCACGTGCGCCGCCTCCCTCTTCGCGAGCATCACTGCTTCGCTGAAGGAGGTGACGGCTCCCCATGCCCTCTCGCTCCGTACCATGGCCTGGACCAGGGCCGGACGCGAGAGATCGCCGCCGCCGATCGCCTCCACGAGGACACGGCGGTGCTCCGCCCAAGCAGGGCAGACCGCCACCGTGTGCTCCACCGTGTCCTCAGGGCGATCTTCGCAGTGGAAACACCCGGGCGTTTCCTCCCGCCCTATCCGAAACAGGAACCTCCCGAAACAACCGTGTCCGGTGAGGACCTGCGTCAGGCGGAAGGTGAGGACGCCATGCCGCCTCTCAAACCACTCCTCAAAGAGGGGACTTACCGCCGCAATCGTGGCGTGCCCATGTTACGACATGACTGAGATACAATTTATGTAACATCTTACATTCCATGTGTGTGTAAGGGTACCTACTTTTATGTGAAGAAAAACATAAATGGTTTTGTCTTACAGTAGAAGAAAAATGTCGCGCGACACGTGTCTCCACGCACTAGAGGTTACCGGACTGCTCTCGTTCGTGTGACATAATCGCGCGACACTTGTCTTGCGCGACTCACGTGCGGGCGCGGCCAGCTGGAGGCGCGCGCGAGGCGGGCGTCGCCCAGGGCGCGCGCCGGCTGGAACTCGGCATCCTCGAACAGAGCCCCCGACGCCTCCGACCCACTCCAGTACCTGCACACTCACAGACACACACGTAATACCCCACAGATCTGCCGGCTTCCATTCGTAAATATGATAATGCCTTGCCCTGTCCAAGTAAATAGGTATAAGTAGCTACATACAGTGCGAGGATAAATAAATAATAACTTCTGCACGATCCGCCGGAGGAGCGTAGAAGAGAGTTCAAACACTAAAATAACTTTTAAGGTCAACCAAGAATTGCTGAGGAACTTAAATCGCTGTAAACCCGGAACATGTTCTGATTGCAGATCGAGCTAATCTGTAAATCAGCTTGCCAAGCGGAGTTAGTAGGCGCTTTCCAGTCATGGAAGCCTTACAAGTTACCATTCCTCCAAATACATATATTATATGGTCCGTAGCAGTCCGTAAGGAGTGTGCTCACTTGTAATCGAAGACGAGTGTTGGAGCTCAACGCAATGTCTGTCAAAATAATTGAACATCAGCAACACTTGCTCTGCTTGGACCATCGTGCGGCGCACTCGAGAGTTTTCGGAAGAACGATCACAGGCACAGATAAGATCTGTTCGCACCGCTCGCGGCTGCTCAAACACGTGTGAAAGGTCACTGCGTTACATACAACAATCACATTATAGTGATCTGGTTTCCTCAAATTAACATGGTTATTCCTTAAGTAATTACAAACGAAAACATAGTAGAATGTTTGGCAGTTATGAAAACCATGTGGGGCAGTGTGGGGCAATGCAAGCCGTTGCGGGGTGACGCGAGTGCTTGAGACTCACCTGGAGAGCGAGGAATGCCGATCGTCGCGCGGGCCGCCATCTGCACACAACACACACGTTAGCCATATGCGGGTCCGAACATTGCTAGCAGTGCACACTTCCTGCAGCGAAATAGGTACCCGAGTCATGTCAATTAAAATATAATAATAAATTACTAGAAATAATTTAAAAAGAACAAAAATATAATCTATTTACATAAAAATTTCGTGTCACGTTGTATGTTCGCGATAAACTCTGAAACTACTGAACGGATTTTGATAAAATTTTGTCACCATTTATAATATGGTCCAACTTAAAAGATAGAATAGTTTTTATCTTAATTATTGATCTCAATATTTATGATTGCAAATTAAATGTTTAATATACGACATTATTGTGTATTTATTGGTTAGTTTTACAAAATTCCTAATAGATGGCGGTTTAGCATCTAAATTGCACAGGTATCCGGCAGATGGCGTCGTATTTATATTACATTTGTGTATTCATCGGTTAGTTCTATAAATTCCTAATAGATGGCGGTTTAGCATCGAAGTTGCACAGGTATCCGGCAGATGGCATAGTATTTATATTTCTAGATTATACAATTTTCGAGAACAATCATAGAACAGTTTGGGTTCACATATTTTTCATCTGAATTGGAGTATTTGTTTGATTCCAAGTCATTAAATCATACGTCATTTTCGTTCATATTCTCAACATAATCATACAATTTTTTTTGAATCATTCATTTTTCCTGAATCATTTTCATAATTATACTTTGTTTTGTGTTATTATTGTGCAGTGTTCAGTTTGAATATTTTTAATATAATAAATAATAAAATATTTTTTATTTATTACTGTTATTCTCTACCAATTATGACACCACCTCGAAAACATGAAAAGTTGGTAGTTTATTGTTTTTCTAAACTAAAGGGATTGGGGGTGTCAAAATTTGTATGGGATAATTTTAACGCGCGGTTTGATTACTCGAAACTCAGTATTTATACCTAAAACCAAAAATAAAGAATAACCTGTAACAGTATTTTTCTAAAATCTACCACTAAAGGTGTAAAAAAAGGGTAGTCCGTAATATTAAAAATGTGAAAGTTGGTGAAGATGATTTGATCTTTGTTACTCAATCACGCAAAAACGGCTAAACGGATTTGGATGAAATTTGGCATACAGGTAGTACGTTCCCGCAGGATAATTTCCGACTCCACGCGGGCGGAGCCGCGGGCGGAAGCTATCTTAATATATATAAATTACGTGTCACGTTGTTTGTCGGCGATGGACTTCTAAACTACTTAACCGATTTTAATCAAATTTGTACACTGTGTGCAGTTTGATCCAACTTGAAAGATAGGATAGCTTACATTTCAATGTATGCTATCCTATCTTTCAAAGAAATAAAATATGGCGGTACGAAGTTCGCCGGGGCAGCTAGTCTCATGTAAAATTTCGTGTCACGATGTATGTTCGCGATAAACTCGCGTAACGGTAGTAGGTACGGTAGGTACGGTAGGTACGGTAAGTACGGTAGGATTTTGTATGAATGACTTTGGGACGGACAGGACAACGTCTGTCGGGACAGCTAGTACCTATATTCATACGTAAACTACTCGTAAAACAATTTATATTAAGTAACTAAATGCTATAGTATCAATGAATATCTAATCTAAATGACAAAGGAGAATGGGGACCCGACCTATGGATTTCTCCTCTAAAGCCCAATAGCCTTAAGATACATATACCAATGTAGACCAGTGGTAAGACAGTGCGACTGTGATGGATGAAGCATATAAGATGAAAGGGAGACATATCAATGTGAATAAGACAAAGGGCATGATGTTGAGCTATAAGAGGATGTATCGGTGTATGATGTTAAAATGAATGATAAGAGTATAGAGTAAGCAAGTGAGTTTGTTTTGTTTAAAACAAACCAATTGATGTCGAAAAAAAGCTTGACTGGGTGTTCACAATAGTTTGTTGCTTCCCGCGCTTGTGTATGGAAGTGAATGTTCACTCTGGCAAAAGAAGCATGAACGTAGAATAAATGCTGTGGAAATGCGTTCCTTGCAAAGCATGTGTGGTATGACTATGAATGATAGGCTGATGAATGATGTAATAAGGAAACGATGCGGTTTAAAAGAAAATCAAGTGACAAAAATTAAAAACAAATGGTGACCTCATTGGTGATGTTCTTCAGAAAGTTCAGGAACCTAGTACTCGCAACCTGCGTGCGTGTGTGACTACACGTATGAACGTACACGAGGCAGGAGTATGTCACGATCGTGGTGGGTGGCGTTCTGTAGGTTCTGCCTACACCCATGCCCCATGGGTGAGTTTATGTATGTGTGTATGTATATTCCAGTGGAGAGAACTTCCATGTAGATTCTTTGCTACCAACACGACTTTTGCCAATTGTAAGTCAGTTCGAAGTAATAGCCCTAAATAAGTGACTTGGGCACCGAAGATATGAGTTTTGGCGCAATTGCCATACTAAATACGCCAATAGAACGAGCTTTTCCAGGAGAACCTAATTTTGCCAATTGTTTAGTCAGTTTGTAGTTAAAGACCTTAATAGACCACTTAGGCACCGCACATGGAGCCATGTCGGTAGTGATTGTCCATTTCCTGAGCGACGAGGATGATTGAACATGCGCTCGTGAGGAGTGGCGTTAGTTCCCGTGCAAAGCAAGGATCTAATAGAATGTAGGGCTGGAGACAAGCCCTTCTCCCAGTCACTAATGTCAGCGTTGTTGGAGCGAAGATACAGCTGGATCGTACGCCACAAGGTGCCGTTTAAGCGTTCAACCAAGCCATTCCCCTGTGGGTTGTATGGAGTTGTGCGACTGCACGCAGTACCAAGTGACGTCAGGAACTTTCTGAGCTCATCCGATAAGAACGACGTCCCTCTATCGGAATGTATGTATGCTGGCGTGCCAAATGTGGAGAACAGATCAACTAAGCATTTTATAACCGTTGAAGACGTCATGTCTTTGCAGGCATATGCAAAAGGGAACCGACTAAAATTGTACGTAACACAAGATAAACACAATGGAATTTGTTACACAAAAGAAGATAATGTTACTCAACTGAATTTATAAGGCAGTATTCATAGGGGAAGCTTAGAAAATAAAAACACCATCATTAAAAAAAAAAAAATTATGCAGATAAAATCAACGAAATGCAACTATTAAAATATAATTAATAGAAAGTTTTAATCATATTAAGAAAATAAAAACAAAAATGAATAAATTCTAAAACTAAATTGAAAACTCTGTACCTATATGAGGCGAGGCGGTGCATGAGCGACAGAGTGGCCTATCCGTTCCAGACACTTAAATAGCGTCTGGAAAGGATAGGCCACTCTGGTGCTCACTGCCTCAATAATAACCCGTAAAATTATTAATAGAAACTTTTAAATCTTTGGCGAATAACACATGGAACGGCGCGTTGCCACCTGCATATCGTGGCGTTGCGTGGTTGAACGGAACCCCTCTATCTAAAAAAAAAAAACAAACAAATATTAATTTTCATATACATAAAAACCAAGTGCACAGAGCTTAATGTTAGTTTTTTTGTGTAACGTAACAAAATGTCACACAAAAGAAGTAAAAATACTTGTGACAAAATCAACAAATATTTGTACGAAAAAAAGTATTATGAATTTTACAAGTTAATCTATAGCAAACGTTAGAGATGGGAATTATCTACTGTAGTAACAAATATAATAATACAAAACACTGAACTTACCAGAATTCTTGGCGTCACTCGGTTGGGAATTTGCAACTGACGAAGTCTATGATATGAGACTCTTACTGTGACTGACAGTGAAATATGATGGCTGCCACATTTTCTTGTTAAGTTGGTGGTAGATCAAATGTTGCCCAATTTTAAAAAGTTACAGGTGCGTTCGAAATATCTATATTAAGTACATAGTACAAGCGTCGTTACACAAAATACCGAATTATGGGACAGCATTTTGAATGTAAATTTAATAACAAAAAAAACGTCGAAATTACATTTGAAATTCTTTTGTCATATGACCGTGACCCTATCCAAATATATTTATTGAAGTTTTTTTGTTAGCTCTGCAATTAATAGTGTTATGTCACTTTGATCAACTAGTCCTGCGAGGTGGACATCATATTTTTGTACGGGGAAGATAAATTTACCCTCAAAATAATTTTTTTTTCTGTATTTCTACGAATTAATTACAGTACATTGAAATTAAATTTATAAGTAGCGTATATGCGTGAAACAAAAATATTTGATTTGAAAATTTAATAACGCAAAAAAATATAGTACCCGTATAAAGACGGAGGACAGCTTTTTATTTCAAATGTACAATTTTTTTGAAATTGACTCTTTTCCGTTTTTCTCAAAAACGACAGGGGGCACACATTTTTTATGTGGGGGCACATTTACTGCAGATAAGGCACACATTATACGTTCTACTCATATAACTCTAGGAGACACTTTCTTGCTGGGGTAACGCACACACATTTTGGCTACAGGGGTCAGGGGTGTTATACAGGATAAGTTTTTAACCCGTGCGAAAACTGTAACCATAAATTATTATTCTAGACGCGTAGATAGATTCTAGTCTATATTGAAATCGCCGGCTATGACCATATTTTTATAGGAATTCTTTGATAGCTCAAGTAAGCTAGTTTCTAATTGATTAAAGATATCAATGTTTTAAAGTGTCCGTTTATAGCCATAAAAATTATGTTTGCATAATTAATTAAAGTCTATTAATTGATGAAATATCATAATTTCAATATTACTTGATTAGTATATTCTCACATTTAAAGCTCTTTAGCTCCATACGTATCTATTAACAATCAAGAGAAGTTTCTATCGTAAGAAATATTCTCCTTGATGAGATCTTTACATTGGAATAATATCTTAACGCTTATGGGCTTGAGTGCAGAATCGCCCCACAATGATCATGTCTTTGTAAAACCTACCGCCTATAAAAATTTGTTAATTTATGTTACGAACTTATTAATTACAATCTTGCGCTAGAAGAAGCAAACATAAAATTATTATCTTAGTGTTGGCGATTGCCTCTTTACAATGTAAAGAGTGACATCAGCAGAGCGGCATCGGCATGGTGGCCTCCAACAGATGAGGTGCTTGTGCTGCAGTATCCCGAGCCAGACGTAAACATCCTCAAGATGGTCAAAATTCAGTATGGGAACAGAAACAACAGCACAGCGGCTTATTCCCAAAGTGCTCCCTATAGAGTTCCCAAAGTGCTCCATGGAAAAATATTATTTTTAATGAGGTTTCATTCTGCTCCATGATAATGTTAAAATGTTCCCAAAGTACTCCACCGCATTGTAATCAAAAAATTCATTTAAATATGTACCGTATTACTATAAAAGGGTAGCTGACGTACAGTCAGGCTCAAAAGCTTCGCAAATATATTTTTAAGGATATTTTTTTAAATAAAACACTTTATAATATAATTCAACAATCATTTTGTCTTTTTTTTTAATAAAAATTCAACAATTAAATATATTCAAAAATCAACTGACAAAATTAACAAAGTGGGACTTTGGATTTAGAAGTCTAAAAACATGAAAAACAAATAATAAAATTTAAATGGTATCTGGAAATTAAGCCTAACACGTGTTTTACTCTAAACAAAAAAAAAAAATCTACAAGTATATTATTGAGATTGCTCAGGCAAAAAGCAGTCGGAAAATAGTAGCCGCAGGTTATGCGTCATACCACTGTATAAACTAATCAACTGACCCACTTTGTAATTTTATTTTTTGTAACCGATGTTATTGTTTATTGAAAAAATGTACATTCAGGAACAGAAAACCAACGATAAGAAGAATAATAACTATTATTTAAAATTATAAACAACTATCATACAAAGCATCAACACATTTATTCACACAGCAATCTGACGTCATACCCACAGTCCAATATGGCGTCCACTGCGTTCAGCGTTTTCATCAAATTAAGCGCGAACTAAGAAAATGTAAAATTTAAATGTATTTTTATGGCACTAATCGATTAAATAAAAATGTTACGTTTTGAAGTGGGTTATTAGCATTTTAGAATCGAATTAAGACACTTCAAAAATGGGTGTAATACCCTATTGTTAGTTGAATTTGTCCGATAGATGACGCACAAAAAATACTGTGATTCGAAAATAGACTTAAATCTCACAATCTACAAATTGTTTGCGAGGGATTATCTCAAAAGGCCTATAATTTTAAATATGGATTGACGTTACAACAAAATGCAAAATTTTGACTGACTGTAATTAAATATGTAGGTATATGTATTTTATAGGTAATTATGTAGATGGAGCAGTTTGGGAACTGATAACGAATAATCGGTGGAGCACTTTGAGAATGAATCCTGATACCTATGGAGCAGAATGGGAACAAAATAATAAGTATTTTAAATAATAATATTTCCGTGGAGTAATTTGGGAACGAATGTATGAGATTCTTATCTTTTTAGAACAAAAGAATGGAGCACTTTGGGAATAAGCCAGCACAGCAGCGTAGGGACTTCGCTGTAAGAGGCAGTCGTTTCATGTGTTAAATATTTCCCTTGTTATCTATATCTATAGTTTATTTTATAGCTCGAAGTTATTATATTGTTAAAAGTACAAACTACAAACTGGTTCAATTAATAGTTGATGCTCTAAATACCTATACAACTAACATTAGTAAGTGATTGAAGCACAGAACCGGTCAAAGTGGTGGAGCTAAGGGGAGGCCAATGTCCAGCAGTGGTCATCATTGGGCTGAAATGATGAGTGTTTAGGTCATAAAATATACAGGCTGTGCATAGATTGGGACCCGCTGATAAATATGGTTTGTTATTTATAATTTCATACTTTGTTACTTGTATGTTTACATTGCGCAACGAAGTAAATACATACTTTTGTAAGTAGGTATATTGGGTATTGAGCTAGCCTTGGGCAGTGAGCACAGAGGTCAAACAGACAGACGAAGCTAGACCAGAGAGCCCTCGGTGTGCTCGCCAAGCCAGCAACTAGCTGGCGGCCATAAAAATGAAATCCTTTTGGTAAGATACTAAATGTAAAGACCTCGCCTAAATATTATCTCAGATTATTTATAATACTATTTACTCAATAACTTAGGCTAAATATACAAATACAAATGCAAAGTATTGTTGTTATAACAATCGCAGAAGGCCGTCTCGCGTCGGTCCGTGCGCACACAATACCCGCACAACGCGCAGCGTCACTCATTATGACAACAAGCACGAGCCGCAACAAGCGGGCTTCTGACGTCACATTATTGATGTGCATCTGGATTGAGGGTCCATTTTTTTAATACTTGCGAAACAAAATAAGACATATAGGGAAAAATAGTTAAAACTTAAAGGCAAGGGGGCATTTCTTAAACGTGAATTAAAACTGTTATGATTAAATAACTTGGGCCCTCAGTCCCGACGCGTGTGTTAGATTGATCATTTTGATATTGTAATATTGTTTGGTGGTTATTGTCATCTGTCACATTAACGAAGCGTTGAACAAATGTAGAAGTACCTAATTTGAATACATGTTTACAAAAATAACTGTCGTATATATCGATGTTGTTACTTTACATGATTACGTAGTATTTAATTGTAATATATTTTAGGTTTTCCAACGTTATTTTATTATAATACGCTGATTCAAATGACTGGCATAATACTGTAAGTTCGTATTGATACTTTTAACTGTCTTAAATTACGAATAAGTTCTTATAAAATTGCTTGGTTACCATATAATGTTTTATAACGGTTTCGCTACATAGATAACCTTTGTTTCTTATTATCTGTGTTAGAAGATATTAAGCCAAAATGAATGACGATCTGTAACTTGATCAAAATGGCGGGAGCTGTTCAACGTAAATTGACATTGGTAAGATCTCAGATTATAAAACAAAGGCAGATAGACCGCGCGGAACACCAAGAGTAAGGCCAAAAAACCAAATACTAAAGCGTCGCATTCTATGTAACATACAATGCGACGCTTTAGTTTTTTTTTTTTTTTGGTTTAGATTATAAAACACTTCACCAAGAGTGAAGCCAAAAAACCAAATACTAAAGCGTCGCATTGTAGATATGTAATGCGAGGCTTTAGTAAATTTTTTTTAACTCTTGGGTGTTCCGCGCGATCTATCTGCCTTTGTTTTATAATCGGAGGGTAAGATATAAAAAGGATTATAAATGACGTTATCGGGTAAGTTGCTTGGTGAATGTTCAGTAGGTTAGTCCTAATGCCGTTGTTGTGTGGAATAGATCGACCAGATGTCATGTAATTGAAGTAATTTGATATGATATAATAATTATTGCCTTATTATAAAAATGTTGTTGTTGTATATTATTATTGTCAGTTTTCCTAATGTTTTAAATCATATAAATCATATTCATGTTCTATTCCTAGCTATTGTAATAATGTACATAATAGTAATTTTGTACCTAATAATTCTAAGTTCTCTTGGAAAATGGTCTAAGAGTTGACATTGGTGCCGATTCTGTTGTCACAAAATTCTCTAAACTAGACTAAAAATCACCAAAATTTAGTTTATTCCTGTCAAACGACGATTTCCTATTCTGAAATTGACTAAAGTGACACAACTTAACTATATTTTAGTTTGACAGCACTAAGATTGCACTGAATTATTAGTTTAGTGAAAATGGTAATTTTGCTATTCTGTTGTTGTCAATTTCATTATTCTATTCAACCTAAAATTTTGGTTGTCTAACTAAATCTGACTATTTTTAATCGCGATTAAATAGGTGTGGAATAAAATTAGTTGTCAAGATCTAAAATTCACACCCACACCTCGACTTCTGGTGCAAAAATAGTACTGTATTTTTTTTTCTTTTCTTTGTTTTATATCTCGAAAACGGTGTGTCCTATCGCAAAAGTAATGAAAATTTGGACCCCCTTTAGGACACCCCAAACACCTCTAAAACTCAACAGGTGGATATTATTTTTCATATTTTCCATGAAAAAAGTGAAAATTCCATATAAATCACGTCGAGGCTGCCGACCCCGGCGCGCTGCTGGCTCTAAAAAAAAAACACGGGGTTGGGCAAACAAGTACCACGTTGCGAAGCCAGAACATACCACGTGCGAGTCGCGATTGTCAAATTCGATTTTAGTTGTGTCAAAATAGTTTTTAAATTTAGAGAATTTTTTTTTGCAGAATAGCGTTTAGATTCTCATAGTGTGTGTAAAGAAACAGTGAGTTGGGGTGTCTGTGGGTGTGTAAGTGCTCGTGATACTAATAGTTATTTATTTGTATAGAGGTTTCATTAGTTTCATTAATTATAGAGGTTTCTTTTTTTTTTTTTTTTTTTAAGAATTAGTGCTTCTGTTTCATCATAATCTAGGGTGAGGAGGAATTCTTTAGTTACGTTTTTACATTTGTGTGTGTTTAGTGTATGTATGTTATGTTTTTGGTGTATTTTATTGTTTAAAATGGCACTTAGGTAGGGGTAGTGACGTCTAGCGAATGTAGTTTTTGTATGTGTTATGGGACAAGCCGGTTTGGGTCTTCTTCTTACTCAAATCAAATATCAAATATTTATTGGAACTAGAAAGAGGTTTACAAATTTTTAGTGTTCGTTAACAGCTACGATAGTTTAAAAAACTGTGTTGCAGCCATTAGCACACACCTCCGAGAGAGGAGACGTCGGTGTTCCAACATTGATAATAAAAATAAAGCAATAAAATTAAATTAAAAAGTTATAAAATAATCTAAAGTAAAAGTAAGTAAATACATTAACTATTTAACTAAAATATTAATAACTACATTTAATTCCTATTATTTTGATATAATGAAATTAAATTAAATAATGATATTGTGATTAATTATTGAATTATGAATAATTAATAATGAATAATGAATAAATTAGGATAAGATCTTCCAGTTCTCTAAAGTGACATGTGTGTGTGTGTGAATGTATGTATGTGTGAATGTATGTACCTATGTGTGTATGTGTGTAGGGTGTATCTTTAGTTGTCTAAGTTTGATTGAATACTAAGGTAAATCATCATGAAAGGAACATTAATGCTAGGACATGTTTAACTCAAAGGTAAGTGTGTGTCACCAGTTTTTCTAACTCCTCATACGTCAGGCTTCGGAGCCATTTATCCGTGAGCGCTCTACAATCCCGTAAGGTAAGTGGATAAATATTTAAAATCTTGTTTACTCTGTTGTACAAAACAGGTCCAAAGTAGTGATACTGACGTTTGACCAAAACAACATTGGCGGGCTCAGTCGGGCACACTCTATCCGCCCTTCGTTTTTTTGAACAATGATTAGGGTCAAAAGTAAGTTCTGAGTGTTTGCGTAATATAGTGCTTAGGAAAAATGCGTGCCTCACTGTAGGCACTTTACAGAGAGCATAGAGTTCGGTGGTTGGGAAACGAATAGGTTTGTGTGCCATAACCTTAAGAACTGCCCTTTGCGCCCGTTCCAGTCTAAGCAGCAAACACTTACCAGAGCCACCCCAAGCCGCAATACAGTAGGTTATGATAGAGTGCGCCAAAGCAGAGTAAACAATCTTCAGAGTTTGGAAGTCGGCAGAAGATCTCAAATTTTTAAATACAAATATTAGTTTCCTGACACGCGACACCAATGACCCGATCTGTTCATTCCACGACATAGTACTGTCGATAATAACACCAAGATATTTTATGTGGTTTGTTCGCATAATCACATTACAGGAACAGGAAGTATTAGTTATCGCACAGCAATTGTGAGCAGTTAGGCTGAAGGGTGAAACCGGTTGGGATGTTGTTCTAGGCGCAAACGTGATAAATTTCGTTTTCTCTAGGTTTAAGGTGAGGAGATTGCTATTTAGCCATTTCATAACAATTTGTAAGGCAGATTCCGCAAAGTAGCGAGTTTCAAGCCAATCGTTGCCATGAACAAGTATAACAGTGTCATCTGCGTACATTATCATTTTGGAATTTCTTAAACATAAGTTACAGAGGTCATTTATATAAATTAAAAAAAGGGTAGGACCGAGGACGCTACCCTGTGGGACTCCATAACTAAGTACCTCTTCATTACTGGTAAAGTTACCAATTCTAACGGCCTGAGAACGGTCAGTCAAGTAACTTTTGAAAATATCAAGACACAAGCCTCTGATGCCAATTTGTTGCAGTTTAGTGAGTAGGAGGGGGACAGAGACAGTGTCAAACGCCTTGGAAAGATCAAGAAAGATTGCAATCGTTTTTAGTCTTTCTTTTATTTTTTTTGCAATAGTACTAGTTAGTTCCAAAACAGCGTCTTCTGTATTTTTTCCTGATCTAAAACCATATTGATTCGCGGCGAGAACATTATGGGAATTGAGGTAGTTTAAAAGTCTATTGTTAAGGACTTTTTCAAGGACCTTTGACAGCGTAGTCAAAACGGATATAGGTCTATAGTTATTGACACTGCCTCTGTCACCGCTCTTGTGTATAGGGTGTACGACAGCCTTTTTGAAAACAGTGGGAAAGACCCCTGACATGAGAGCAAGGTTAAAAACATGGGACATAATTGGGACAAGGATATGCCTAGCAGCCCTAAGAAGAACAGCAGATATGCCATCCCAACCGACAGCGCTATCTACTCTGAGACCTAAAACGATTCGCTCTAACTCTTCAAAGTCCGTACAGAAGAGGGCCATTGAGCCTGGATTGGCACTCGCACTAGGTGCAGGAGCTTTTTGAGGGATACCTAATACAGGCAAACTTACTGACTGGCTGTTATTTGCGCTGAATGGAAGACTCGCGTGTTTTAGTATGACTGCGCGTAGTATGTACAGTTGTCGAACTGTTGGTATTTTAAAGTCCCTATAAAGTTGCCGCGTTGGGAATCTAAAGGGTCTTTTTAAAATGACCTTAATTACGGCTCTTTGGGCTCGTTCCAGCTGTATGATGTCGGACTTGGCGGCTCCTCCCCAGGCAGTAATGCAATAGCTCAGTACAGATTCGGTGAGTGCCGAGTAAACAATCTTAAGGATTTTGCTGTTTGCCCTTAGTTTTTTAAATAGAAAAATAAGTTTTCGTATTTGTGCGGACACTGTTTGTAGGTGTATTTTCCAGGATAAGCAGGCATCTAACTGAAGGCCGAGATATCGTACCACTGGTGCTCTGGTTACAACGGGGCATGTGCAAAGGGGTAGAGTATTGGAACATGTGTGGGCTTTTATAATTAGTGAAGCGTCTTGTGGTAGGGTGGAAGGTCTTGAACCAAAAGTTATAAAATTAGTTTTTGCAACGTTTAATGTGAGACTGTTATGCTCCAGCCACAACATCACTTTACCGAGCCCCTTTTCGGCTGTATCTTTAGCTGAGGCCCAGTCGCGGCCATAAGATAGAATGGCCGTGTCATCCGCGTAGGCTATTATTTTTGTGGATGGGACCGATAGTAGTCGGTAAGGTCTATCGTAACAATTATGTGAATGTATTGAAACTAAATAATATTATGTTAAAATTTATCTGTAGTAGCTGCAAAAATTCAAAATTTATTTTGTTAGACAATGACTATGATAATTACTGTAGAACCTTTAATAAGCAAATTACATGCAAATTACTATATAGGGAAATACTACATGTGAAATATACAATTACCTATTCAAATTACATGGAAAATGTGCTCAAAAATAACAATAAAAAAATAAAAATAGAATCACGAGATGTATGCACACAAACAGATGGTACTTCTGACGACAAGGAGAAATTAGACGATAGATCACCCCGATTATTCATAGATTCTTCTACTTCTACACAGATTAATAATTCCCCCAGTTATCGCGATATCATTTGTTTTCGAGAATAAATTAGAATCACGAAATTATCATTTGATGCACAAAAATATTTCAGACCCCTTGCTATCAGATACGATCTGTTTAAAATTATTTCACCAAAATGTTTGTGGTATAAATAATAAAAAACTTGAACTCGAAACATATATTGAAACTTTTTGTAAAGGTTTGGACTATGTTTGTATAACAGAACATTTTTTGAATGATAAATCAGTTATTTTGTTCCAATTACACAATTATAAGTTGGTATCGTATAACACAAGGACAAATAAAAAAACAGGCGGTAGTCTTATTTTAGCGTTTACGAATAAAAAATGTGAAAATATTGATGCAATACAGAAGTTGTACAGATCTGAAAGTTTTGAGGTTTGTGGTATAAAGGATCTTGATACAGGATTAAATGTTTGTTGCTGTTACAGAAGTCCAAATGACAAAAATTTTGACAGTTTTTTAGGGAGTCTTGAAAAATTGTTAGAACATTTTATTGATAGGAAGTGCGTTATATGTGGAGATTTCAATGTTGACATACTTGTGGATAGTAAAAAATCTCTTGAATTTGTTAGTATATTAACGTCTTACAACTTTAGGCACCTTATATATATATGTTCCTACTTTTATTCGAAACAATTCATACTCATGCATTGACAATGTATTGACTAATCTTTCCGAGGACGACATAGAGCAGTGTTTGGTAGATCATAATGGTTTGGCATGGCAGCCTTCATTGTAATGTAAGTCTTGATAAGATTGACAAAAAGACAAATAAATCTGAACATACCATACTGATTAATAAAAGAACATTTAACACAAAAAATAATGCTGCTTTTAAAAGTTACTTTCAAAATAAAAATAATAGTATCGTAGGCATCAATACATTTCTCAATTATTTTAACAAAAAATTTCGTGAATGTTACCCAAAAAAAACTAGTAAAGTAAAACTGATGAAAAATAATCAAATAAAGTGGATAACTAAGGGAATTAAGGTGTCAAGCAAAATGAAAAGGATATAATGCTTGAGCACCACCAATAATACTAGTATTTCTAACTACAAAATAAATTACATCAGAATCTATAGAAGAATTTTAAAGCACGCACGAAAGTTAGCAATATCGTGTCATCTAAACAGAGCCAAAAATATAATTAAGGAGACATGGAAAATTGTGAATGATCAGACAAAGAGAAAGCAAAATAAAGTTAGAAGAAAACTTGTTCTAAACATTGACAACAAGGTGGTTACAGACACACAAGAAATAGCGGATATTTTTGCCGACATATTTGTTTATAAAACATCGCTTTCAAAAACAGAAGAAGAAAGAGCGATGTCCTTCTTAAGAAACTCAACATTGAGAGTGGAAAGTGAGATGACATTCAATATGACGACACCACAAGAAATAACAAAGATTGTACGGAAGATGACGAACAAAAAGTCTTGTGGACACGATGATGTGCCGATATCGGTGATCAAGGATAACATTGAAATATTAGCGTATCCTCTATCTGAATTCATTAATAAATGTATTGAAGAGTCTGTTTTTCCTGAACAACTTAAATTGGCAAAGGTGGTTCCGGTGCACAAAAAGGGCACAAGAACGGATCCCAAAAACTACCGGCCGATATCCTTACTACCAATTTTATCGAAAATTTTTTAAAAAATTATAAAATCTCGGTTAATGGTCCACATAAATCTAAATAGAATAATAAATTTTAGACAATTTGGATACCAAAAGGGGGTAGGCACTTCAGATGCGATAGATACTCTCGTAAATGACATTATTCGTAAATTGAATGACAAAATGAAGGTAGCTGGATTATTTATTGATTTAAGTTCTGCGTTTGACACAGTGGATCATGAGCTACTTCTGGCTAAACTAGAGTATTATGGAATAAGAGGTAAAGCGTTAAATCTTTTGACATCTTATTTAAAACACCGTAAAATGTATGTAGAAGTAAAAGACATTACTGCAAACAATTGTGACGTAAAATGTGTGAGTGAAATACTATATATAAATCAAAAATGACCAAAATAAGCCGCGGTGTGCCTCAAGGCTCAATTTTGGGACCAATATTATATTTAATTTTTACTAATGATTTACTCAATTTTATGAATACTACCCAACCCGACGCAGGACTTGTAATGTTTGCAGATGACACGAACGCCGTAATCGGGTCGCCAAACATAAGTGACTTGTCACAAAATGTAAATATGTGTTTAGAAAGCCTTTATGAATGGTTTACAGCCAATAATTTAATAATGAACCCAAATAAAACCCATGTCATGTTATTTAAAACAACGTCACGTAACAATGATAGCATAGATGTCACGCTCAAAGGGGACAATATTGAACTAGTAAACGAAGTAAAATTTTTAGGAGTTTATATAGATTCCCAATTAAATTGGAAGAAAGAGCTCACCGCCATTGATTCCTCAATATCTTCAGCTTGTTACGCGCTAAGAAACCGCAGGGACGATATTAATCTAAAGCAGCTAAAAGCAGTATATTATACATTGGTGGAATCCAGGTTACGATACAGTATTATGTTTTGGGGGAGCAGTTACGGGTATAATTGCCAAAGAGCATTCATACTACAGAAACGTGCATTAAGAACAATTGTTAGAATCCCACAACGAGAGTCATGTAAAGATTATTTTAAAAAATTAGGTATATTAACAGTACCAAGTTTATATGTTCTAGTTGTACTCAGCCACTTTGCAAAATACATACACGAGCACGAATCACAAGAAGAACGCGAACTTAGAGAGAAAACTAGAAGAAACGTTATAAAAAATAAAATTTCACCTAAACTTAATATTACTGAACACTGCTCTAAATACCAAGCAGTAGAATTATTTAATAGGTTGCCTACTGACTTAAGATCCTTGATTTACAAAGGTACTCTATTTAAAGCTAAACTTAAAGCATTCTTATTGAATAGATGTTTATACTCTGTATCTGAAATGGGGACGAATTATAGTACATAGTTTTAGTATTTATTAATTAGTTTATGACATTAAATTTAAGCAATACTATTAGATTTTATTATTAATGAAATTCATAATTTATTACTTTTCTGTTATGTTAATATTAATGTACAAAATATTTCAGACACAATGCGAATTGTGATATGAATAAATAATAAATAAATAAGTTGACAGAGTTCGTTGACATAGATCAGAAAAAGGAGAGGACTGAGCAAACTTCCTTGTGGAACTCCGACAATCACAGGATTTGCTTCGCTAACGTACTCCCCTATCTTAACGCACTGCATCCTATCAGTGAGAAAGTTTTTAAAAAGTCGTGAGCGATGCCTCGCACTCCGATGGATTCAAGTTTAGAAAGAAGTGGAGGAACAGACACTGTATCGAACGCCTTCGAAAGGTCTAAGAAGATTTCTAGGCATTTGAACTTATTGTCGATTTTGTCAACTACAAAATCCAGTAAAGATGACACCGCGTCCTCCGTGGATAATCCGCGTCTGAAACCGAACTGGTTTTGGTAGATAATTTTGTGTTTGTTTAGGTAGTTATTAAGGCGCTTGTACATTTTTCCAGGATTTTGGAGATTGCTGGAAGGACTGAAATTGGGCGATAATTTGTTGCCTTGTTTCTGTCACTCGATTTGTATATTGGATGTACTATAGCTTTTTTTAGAGCAGTGGGAAATATACCTGTGGAAATTGCAAGGTTGCATATACGTGTTATAGGTGGAACCAAAATGTGGCTAGCGTGTTTTAGCAATTTTGATGGGATGCCGTCTCAGCCCGTAGCACTATCAATCCGGAGGCTGTTGATGATTGAATTAACCTCTTCCTCGTCTGTTTCCAGAAGAACCATTGAGTTGGCTGTATTTTGTTGGTGGGTGTTGACCGATAGATGGCAATTTAAATTAGGTTAATTTTTCGCAAGATTTATACCAACGTTTGCAAAGAACGAGTTAATTTTGTTGACGGACTTAGTGGGGCAGTTTTCAATTGATAGAAGCTCTGTTGGTGTCGAGCGCACGCTTTTGGTGTCAGTTACACTGCGGATAGTTTCCCACATTTTTTTTGGATTGTTTTCAGATTTTTGAAATTCCTTTTCTTCAAATCATTCAGAATCATTGCAGAAGTTGCGATATCGTAAGTAGGTTAATTTTAAGATCTGGTTATTCGGCTCTTTACATGTGTTATAGTGCATTCTGTCCCTATTACGTATGCATCTCAAATCTCTCAAATGTATGTAGGATAATGATAAATCATAGCAATGTAAGAGATGTGTTGATGAAATACTTCAATACTGTTTCCATGGAGTTACTTGTCCTTCTTCTCCATGAAGACCTAGTTTTGGAACAAACGACTTACTTTCTGATTAAATACTGACAAGCCTAACTGAAATAAATGTCTGGTCTTGTCTTTTTGTGCTTTACTTCATGAAATCCTTTCCCTACAAACCATAAGAACCTTCATATACAGTAAATAAGCAGTAACCATTCTGATTCAAAGCTTGATATTTGTTTTATATATACACACTTATAAATTCATATAGCCACTTATTCTGACACGTGCATAAAGCGCTATGTTTGTCTGTCCGAAGAACCATTACCGTAGCTCTTAAACGGGTGAACCAATTTGGGTGCGGTTTAAAAAAACAAGTAGGTTTTCTAGCAGTGGATCTTAGATAAAGATAAAGATAATTTTATTTGTCAAAAACATGTGTATACATGCAAATTAAGCATGCAGGATGTCACAATATTAATGATTCGTGCGTACATGTTTCACCCGTATGGCGTACAAATTTATAAAATTTACAGAATAAAATAAAATAAAAATAAAAAATTACAAAATAAAATTACACAATGGTTAGTAAACAAAAATATGTCAGTAGAATTAATCACACATAAAATGTACAAAATTTAAGGAAAATATAAAATTTAAAATAAAGAAATAGAAAAAAAATAAAAAACAAATAGTGTCATTTAAAAAGTCATATAAATCATAATAACACTTGTCCGTTAATAAATCTCGCATCTTTTTTTAAAATAAATTTACCGGCAATGCTTTATAAGACTGTGGTATTTTATTAATAATATGGTATGTGGTATATTTTTTTATAAATTTTAGGAGCCATACAGAAAACGCTTTTTCCCATTAATGCAGTCTTTGACGTATGCGAACACAGTTGATTATTGTCACGCCTATTACGGGGGAAGGTGTCAGCTAGTCGTGGAAATAAACATTGATTTACCCTAACAAACGTCGCAATCTCAAAAATATAAAGAGATGGTAGGGTTAACAATTTGTGTTTTTTAAATAATGGCTTACAGCTGTCGGTTGACTTCAAATTGAACATCGCACGAATGCATCTCTTTTGGGCCTTAAACGCTATTGTTTTGTCTGTGGAATTCCCCCAAAATATAATACCATAGCGCAATAACGATGCTACTAGACCATGATAGGCTGTTACTAAGGCATCTGCGTTAAGCTCTGGGGCCAGTTTATATAAGGCGTATGCACAGGAGCTCAGTCGTTTACTTAGGTGTTCGATGTGTGCCTTCCAGTTCAATTTGGAGTCAATAATAATTCCTAGAAATTTTGTGGTGTCGACTTTATTAAGTACAGTGTCCTTGTACATTGCGGTAAGGTCACATAAAGCCTGGGTCCGTTGCCTAAAATGCATAATTGTTGTCTTATCTAGATTTATTTTAAGGTTGTTCCTGTTTAACCATGATATTATGGATGTCAAAGATTCATTTATATCATTTTCATATATGTCTTTACTTTTACATGTTATAGTCATAGTGCTGTCGTCGGCAAATAGAGTCATGGGGTGGTCAATAGCACTGGGCAGATCATTGATGTATATTATGAATAATAAAGATCCGAGTACGCTGCCTTGAGGAACACCGTACATAGGTGTGCGTTCGCTTGATACATAAATTTCCTCTTTCTTTGTCTTAAATTAATTCTCTCAATTTCTATGTATTGTTTCCTATTAGTAAGGTATGACTGTATAAGATTTAGTACGTTTCCCCTTATGCCGTAAGCTTCTAATTTCTGTAGCAATATGCTATGGTCAACGTAGTCAAAAGCTTGCGTCATGTCGCAGTATATAGCACATACCGGGATTCTCCTGTCCATCTTCATCATAACGGTATATAAAAAGTCAAAAATGGCCATACTGGTTGACATGTTTTGTCTAAACCCCTTTTGCTCTTCCCTAAAGATATTTTTCTTTTCGAGGTATGTGTACAGTTCTTTATAAACGTATTTTTCAAAAAAATTGGACATTATAGGAATTAAGGCAATTGGTCTATAGTTAGCCATGTGTTCCTTATTGTTCTTTTTATATAATGGTTTCACTCTTGAAACCTTTAGAGCATCCGGATATACACCTGCGCTTATGCACAGATTTATTAGGTAGCTGAAGTGGGTACAAATGGTTTCAGACACATACTTTATAACCCTTGTTGAAATACCATCATACCCTGTACTATTTGTGGCATTTAAAGATTTAATTATGTTCAATATGTCTACAGGTATACTAGGTGCAACAAAGATTGAGTCTTTCCGTTTTATAATATTCGTTGTTACTTTGCTTCCCGAACCTTGAGTTGGTTGAATTTTGTCTACGAAAAAATTGTTAAATGCGTTAGCTATTTCTAGAGGATCATGTACTATTTTGTCATCGACATTTATGTAGCTAATGGATTCCTTAGGTAAAAACGGTTTCGATTTATTTATTATATTCCATGTCATTTTAATTTTTTGATGCAGTTTTAATTGAGTAATTGTTTTGAGCATGTCGAGTCAATCTCAAAACTTTTTTAAACCTTTCAGCGTAATTCTTAAAAATGTTTTTAGTGGTCATATTTGGTTTTAATCTGTAATGCCAGAGCAATTGACGTTTCTTTTTGCTGCATAACTTTATGCCATGTGAGATCCATTTAGATTTTTTAGTTACGTTTATTGTTGTCAGCTTATATGAAAACAAAGGTCATAAAATAGTTTAAAGTTGTCAATAAATATGTTAAACGCGATATTTGGATCTTCAGTTTCATATATTTTCGAAAAAGTCAAATGTTTTATTTAAGCAGTCCCTAAATTTAACCATATTCTCCATGCTCAAGTCCCGTCGTTTTCTGCGCCAGTATTTTAACATACAATTTTTCTTCACTGGGCATTTTATTATTTATATAGATATGTTTTATCAAAAAACTTTTTAATAAAAAAATTAAACCGCCGAAAAATAAAAAATAATAAACTTGCTTTGTTCAACCCCAATAACTAAGTTCGGAAGGCGGTGACATATAATTAAATACATATCCAAAGTCACCGACTTCCGAACTTAGTTATTGGGGTTGAACAAAGCAAGTTTATTATTTTTTACTTTCCGGTTTTTCGGCGGTTTAATTTTTTTATTAAAAAGTTTTTATTTTATAATTTTTTGTGGCTCTAATCTACTAATTACTACATTTTAATTAATTTTTGATTACTTTTTGTAATACACAACTCAGTATTAAAATCTGTGAGTAACAATCAATCATGTTTCTTTTTCTTCCCCTGTTTTCTTACCCTTAGGGTTGGAATGAAAAAAATAACTTTAATTTCGGAAGGCGGTGACCAGAAATTAATAAAATACATATCAAAAGTCACCGTCTTCCGAAATTAAAGTAATTTTTCACTTTCTAGTGTTTTTTTGGAAGTCGTTTGTTTTTTTTTTTTTACTTTCAAACATAGGTACGTGACCTAAAATGTTGAAAAAGTTTTTATTTTTCACTTTTCAGGTATCGTATCTACCCCACACCAATTCGAAATTTCATCATCCTTGGGGTCAAAACATTGCATATTTATGCGATAGCAGCAATCGTGGTTAATTTGCTGTCTTTTTTCGAAGAGTTCCCTTGTCTGTCTCCGAAACGCATCATCAGATCTATATGAAATTTAAATGTGACCATTTACCGTCACCCTCCCCGCTTAGTGTCGTATCTCACAAACTGTCGTATCTGCACTGACATTACCAACGAGTTCAAAACAGTGTTCTGAATAAGTTCTCTCTAATCGTCGAATCTGTATCGTTTACCGTTTAGACGATAATCACGTATTTTGTTTTGCGTATGTGCAAAAGGAGGGAAAAAATATTCTCACTAACTGTCGTATGAACATACTGCAGTTAGTGAGATTATTTTGCCGTCGTGGCATCAACCATACTGTATGTCATAAACAATGCCACAAATTTCAGGAAATCACTTTACGTTTCTCCGTGCCATGTCATGGACAAAGCGAAACAGCTCCATCGGGTATGCACTGAAAAAAAGTGGGGATATTTTTGTACCGAGCCAGCTTCCTCCAATTTTTAGATTGGCACGGAAAAATAAACCGTACGAAGTGAATTTTCTAACATACACAGATTTCCTTGATTTTAAACAACTTTCAGTTAGGATGCTTTCTATTCGAAAAGACGATAAGGGCCGATGCTTGAACTGGACAGAAATGATGGAGTTTTCTGTCAAGAAGGCTGAACCTGAACAAAATTTCATTAAAACTAGCCATGGAGAAGGGACTTCACGCTCTCTTTCTCTTAAAAGACAGGTCTCTGTTTTCTTGAGAGAGGAAATAGGACTTCTCAATCCAACATCGCCCAAAATGTCGATGAAAAAATATAATGACTTGTTGTCTCTAACAACAGGGGACACCCCAGTCATTAAGTTTCATGTGGAATTTTATTCGTCACTTTCCCACTAATACTTTTTAATTAAGAATTTACTGTTGATTTTACTAACTGGTTGTTTTTAGAATTTAGCTCTTACGTTAATATTAAGACGTTGTCTACCTATTACATGACCGATTTCTAGTTCCTATGTTTAATAAATAAGACTGATTGACTGACCGCTTAAACCCTAGATAAAGAAAGTTCAATTAAAGACTAATATTTTTGCAAAGACTGATTTTGACATTAAAGTAACTAAGACCTAGTTGTTAAGAACAAACTTAAAATGTATACTATTAAGCACTTAGTCCGCCTCTGTATATTTTGTGTGATTAAAGTAATAAATAACATTTATTGTTAGGAAGCCTCAACTCATCTCATTACTTATAGATAAAGTATACATAATAGTAAACACACAGCAAAAGGAGATGGAAAACGGTGGGCCCAAATGTAATAAGTTGAGATGTGATCTAAAAAAATTGTCATATGTTTTTATCTTAGAACATGAAATATCACCTCAATTCTCAATCTGGAAGCAGAGAAATATGAGAAAGATCGTTTTCGTGAGATTATTGATTGATTATCGATTACACAGTTCCGTAAATAAAACCTTTGCACTAAATAATTAACTCAAAGTAATTACATGCACTATGTATACTTCAATGCAATCTAGTGTATATCATTATAGTCCTATTAATAAATAAAATATCAATTAATTACTGAAAAACCAATATTAATGATTATCGATTTCATATCGATTAAAATCAGTCTTTTATTTTTAGTCTGTCACTGAGATAACTGACTGACATTGACACTAGACAGTTGCCGATTGCTCATGTTTTTATACTCGCTTGCTGACTCGTTTTGTGTTTTCCGATGCGTTTTGAGTGCTTTCCCTATTATTATCCTTCATTTTTCACGACCACTGCTTTGGATATTACGGATTCCGATCCTGCCTACCTTGTTTGACCCTGGCTTTCACACTGGAAAACGAAGATAGTGCACTGACACGTTTGACTAGGAATTGTTATTTTGGATTTTGCCGCCGGCTTGTGGATTGGATATTGTTGAAACTATGGATCGCTGTGTTGTGTGAATTGTGGGATAACAACTGGGCACTACAATACACTGGGCCGATGCTTTACACGATGAAACAATTCTGTCAGTTAAAGACTGTAACATAACCTCAGTTTTACTTAATCTCTTATATCGCTGTTCTCAGATTGACAAAATCCGCAGAATTTTCAGTGAAAGGTTGATAACATTTATGCTATTAATTGACACCACTGCCATCTTTTTACATCTAGGCCCAAGATTGTATGTAATCGTTTCAGTCTCCTTTGCTGCTTTTTATGCTAACGAACGAACATTTTTTGTACTTTTAATATATTTTATGTAATATTAATAGAGTTTTACTGATATTTTCATACAAAATAATCATGTCGTAACAGGCACAAGTTGTAAAACAAAGTTCTCACAGAGTGACGTATCTGCTTCAAATTAATATAACTAAATAAATAGATACCTTAGGGCTTTAAAGAAACTACTTACTTAAAGAGTGAGCCGAGAGCAATATAAAACTGATATTAATTACATATTAAAGCCACAACTAACGCCCCTACAGTAACATGATTGTAGCGCCCGACCGAAAAACCGTTGCCCTGGAAAAAGGGGTTTGAAGATTTTTGTATGGAGGGTGGCCCTAACGTCGGCCGCCATTTTCATTTTTTTTTTCAAAATCGCGGTGCACAACGAAAGTTATATATTTAGGTAGAGGACACTTAGACAAACAAAAAATGTCATGAAACATAATATCCTAAAGCGTCAGGTTTTGGAGTTATTCACCGAAATGTAAGTCGAAAACTGAACCTTGAAGAAACAGGTATTTTTGTTTTTTTCCCTTCATAGGTATGAGCGAAAGAGACAAAAGTAAAGCCCCCGCCGAATAAGGACACCCCGCGACGACCCGCCCGTTTTGTCACCCTTCAGTTTGCCACTTTGGCGTCAATTGTGTGCACGCGTTCCTCTGTCTATGCAGTATTGCAATAGATTCGATACTATTCTGTTGAGTTGTTCTTAATTAATGTTATTACTGTTTTATTATCGTGAACTTTGTTACTGTTGTGTTCGAAATTGTTTCTTGACAAAATGTCAAGCCATATTGGTGCCAGAACATGCTTTTATTGTGGGAAAAGCACGATGCCTGGCCCACGGCGACGATCTTCACGTCCTGTGCAGTCTTGTTTGCTGACTGAAGACTTTATAGCCGGACATCCAAGCATCATAAACTATGCACGCCACCTATTTCAGGACCGCCAGGTTAGTACGTTTGTATGACAATTATAGAGCCAATAATGTATGTAGTGCATAAGTGTATTTGTTAGTATGAGTATTTATAAATTATTTCTAAAATACCATGAGACTTGTAAACATATTAGTTCATATGACGTGCTACCTACTTCGTTTTGTAATATTTCCTTGTCTTAATTAAGTCTCGTGGTATTTTATAAACAATATAGTGTATTGAATATTAGCTACCTGCATGTAGAAATGTTTATCGTATTAGTATATTGAAAGAAAAAGGATAGTCGATAGTTTTCACCAAGTCAAGGACTATTACGGTGGTTTCTAATGCAATGTCTTCGTAATAATATTCTTTATGTATGTCTTGTGCATGATTATCTGTACACTAGAACATTGTACGTCTTCATAAGCCCCATGAATGCGAGTGATTTATGGCCCAATGGTTACTGGCACTATAGTAATACTCCTATTGTTATTTTTTCGCTGTTTGTTTTTATTTATGGCCTAATGGTTAATACTGGCACTAAAATAATACTCCTATTGTTATTTATTCGCTGTTTGTTTTTATTTATGGCCTAATGGTTAATACTGGCACTAAAGTAATACTCCTATTGTTATTTATTAGCTGTTTGTTTTTATGACAATGAGTATTTGAAATATATTTTTTTACAACAGATTTTGGCGGAAGACCGAATTTGCCGACCTTGTCTGCAACGCGCTGACCGTTTTGTTATCGCGCAAAGGGTAGTTCAAGCACAAGAGGCAGAGGATTTAACAAGACAAGAAGATGCAATCAGTGACGTTTACATGCCCACACCTGAACAAAGAGAACAAGAAGATCCGCCTTTAGATCCTCTTGAAAACAGTCCCGAGGAGCCTCACGCTCCCAATATCTCCCAGGAAATTGATGCAGAGGCTCAAATTGCTCCTTTGGTAGAAGTAATACCCCCAGTAAATGTACATGAATTTCCAGTACCTGCACCCTAATTGCGTAACTCACGATTAATCATAATCGGTTTCAATTTGACAGTTCAACAGTATTCATTGCGTTATTTACATTGTTGAGCAGACACATTGTTCGGACATTATGAAGCAATGGTTTAACAATCTGTTTCAAAACGAAACAGATTATGATGAATCGTGAGTTACGCAATTAGGGTGCTGATTTCACACGAGTCACGTATAGTGCCTCAAATTGTATTATAGCAGGATGCCACCAAAGACAGAATCTGCATAGGATTCATTTTACTATAAGACGAAATGTTCCGTCTAAATATAATATATACATCCCACGTGGAACTCGTGTTTGTGAAGTCCATGCTGGGCCTGAAGCACGGTGGAATGATTTCTCAACACATTGTCGTCCTAGACAAGAGCTTTTTAATAGCGCACAAATGTCAGAAATGTTAAAAATGTTGCAACACAAACACTTTTCATTTTTGAATTTTGAAAGATTAGATACTATTGACGACAGAGTCTTTTATTACTTTATTGGATACAATTATGAAATATTTTGTAATATTCTGCAAGAGACACCTTCAATCTCGACAACTTTTAGAAAACCTAAAACAGCCCTTGCAACGGTAAGTTGCATACTGGTGATTCTAACGAAAGATTTTCTAGTGTGTGTTCGTATGACTTCGCAACATTTAAGTGGTGTAATGAAAAAAAATCGCAAGTGTTTGATAACAGAATTCGTTCCCAACCACTTGGGCTTTGATCATATATACGGACCTGATGGTGCCTTTTCGTACAGAAACAATATGCGCGAAAGGATTTCAAGAATTCCAAGGATATTATTTTCAAACCACAATGAACCATTGGTAACGATTTGCGACGGTACTTATTTCTTTTTGCAAAAAAGCTCTAATTACCAATTTCAACGAACTTCATACAGTCACCATAAATACCGTAATTTATTAAAGGTATTTTTAATTGTAAGTCCAGATGGATATATTATAAATACCTTTGGGCCATACGAGGCAAACAAATCTGACGCTACTATCATGGCAGAATTGATAAGAGAAAACGAAGACAATCCTTATCATTGGTTCTATGAGAAAGGAGATGTATTCATTCTAGATCGAGGATTCCGGGATGTGATGGAAGACATAAGTTCGTGTGGATACGAAGCTTATATGCCTCAAACGAAAGATGAAAATGAACGTCAGCTAACTACCAAACAGGCAAACGAATCTAGAAAAGTAACTTTATGCCGTTGGGTAGTGGAAACTATTAATGGTCTATTAAAAATCAGTTCAGGCAACTTAGATCGCATTTTTTAATATCGCGGCACCACACTTATACGAAGAAGTAAGAATTGCTTGTGCTATAATAAATGCGTTCGGGAAACGACTGACAGATCATCAGCTCGTTGATCAATTTATAAATGAAATATATTTAAAACATGATGCCCCAAACCACTTAAGTGAATTTGTGATTCAAAATAATTTAAACTTCCGTAGAGCCAATTTTCGGGCTATGGATGCTGGAGGAGGAATCGAACAATTCCCAAATCTTACGTATGATCAGTTGTTAGTAATAGCATTGGGACCGTACCAAGTCGCCCAAGCCCATCAACCCTCGGGTAGTCAACTAGTAAACACTTATATTTTGCCGTTCCGTAAACAACTAAATATTAATATTGTAATAACTTTTCTTATTATGAAAACATTGTGTGGAAGCTAAAGCCAAGTGTATGTGACACGCGTGATATCGTTTGCAGAGTGAGCAGTGACTGTATTGTAGTGAAAACATATAACAAACATTCTAAAAAAGTGACTTTGCAAATTCCAGTTCATACAAAAGTGGGTGTTTCGAAAAACTTTGTCAGCTTCACTCTGATCGATAGTATTACAACGACGCACTGATACGTATAATTCGAGTAACATTCCGAAGCGTCCGTGGCAGCGTTCGTCAGGCGGCGGCTGAGACGTAATAGTAAACGAGTTCGAATCCTAGCACATTGTTTTTTTTTTTTTTTTTGCTTTCTGTGATATTTTTATTTTTTTTTTTTCACTATAATGATTTGCGCCGGTTGTAACGCTACTATTCTCGTGACACAAAAGAGAATAAAATGCTGTTTAAGCAAATGTGCCCTGCAGTACCATTTGGAATGCGTTAAATTCGATGAAGCGTCAACACCTCGGACTAAATGGACATGCCCAAGTTGCGTCGCTGGCCGTCCTAAACTGGACAACTCTAATACACCAATCCATGCAAAAGGTCACACTGTACAAACTGACCAAGCGTCTCTGGATGCTGAACCGGCTACAACGCATTCATCTATATTGGGATCGTCTAGTGGCCAAAATAAAACAAGAATTGGTCAGAGATCTTCGCCAGCTGAGAAGTCACCACCGGTGCCACCTGTCACGCCTCAAGTGGCAGGCGTTGGCACTGAAGTCAACTTGCAAGATAAAATACTTTCAGAGATTCGTAAATTACGGCAGGAAATGAATGAAAAGTTTGATAGTCAACAGGCCTCTTTAGTGAAATTTGAAACCACTCTTGCTACGGTCCAAAGGGAAGTTAGCGACATAACCTTGAAATTTTCCTCAATGAACGAAGAATTGGACGAGTTTAAGAAGACTGTTGCTTTTCTCTCTGACGCTCATGATGATCAAATCGAAGTAAATGCCAATAACAAAAAGTGTATTTCCGAACTCCTCAAGAATAACACCGCGATGAGCGCTCAAGTGAGGGATTTAGAGACCAAGTTGTAGCAAATCGATCAATTAGCACGTGAGAGTAATATCGAGATACAGTGCGTCCCGGAACACAAAGCCGAAAACCTGTTAACGGTCGTGAAACAGTTGGGTAGAGTTGTGGGAAATGAACTTCACGATAATGAAATCCAGTCATTCCATAGAGTTACCAAATTAAATGAAGAGACTAATCGTCCACGCAGCATAGTTGTCAAGTTGGCCAGTCCTCGCATTCGCGATAATCTACTCGCTGCAGTCAGAAATTTCAATAAGAAGAATGAATCGGAGAAGTTGAGCAGCAGCCATATTGGTATTGGTGGGGAAAAGCAGCCAATTTTTGTGACCGTAAATCTGACTCTAGCTAATAAGAAACTACATGCAGCGACAAGAATCGCTGCTAAGGAAAAGAAATATAACTTCGTATGGGTTCGGAATGGTCGCATATTTGTCAGGAAAGATGTAACAACTAAATCTGTACTTGTAAAAAATTTGGAATCTGTAGAATATTTGTAACTGATTATTTTATTGGTCACATTTCTTTGCATGCTTAAGTGTTATAAGAATTTAAATTCAAGTTTAAAATCTATTATCAGAATGTAAGAGGCTTACGAACCAAGACAGAGGATTTTTATACTGCTGCTTTAAATTTTGATTATGATATAATTATCGGCACTGAAAGTTGGCTCAATAATACGGTGTTAGATCATGAATTTTTAGATTACCGATACAAAGTGTTCAGGCGCGATAGGTCTTCAACGGTATCCTCGAATACAAAAAAGGATGGTGGTGGGGTGTTTGTTGCAACTCTGGACAGATACGAAGTCTCACGAAGATTAAATTGGGAGTCCCATTGCGAGGAATTGTGGATCACAATCAAGTGTGAGAGTGGCTTAAGAATTAATATTTGTGCGGTTTATATCCCACCTCCAATCAACCAGGACTATATCGATGCACTGTTTCGCAACTTTACAGAAGTAATTAACAAAAAGACCAAAATCAATTCCGTCAACTTACTAATCGGTGATTTTAATATGGGCAATATCTCTTGGGAATTTAATGCAGATTCTGGTTTATTGGTTCCCAAAGGATCTAGTGGTAATATGGAACACATTTTTTTAGACATGCTAGCATTTAATGATCTTCATCAATGCAATACGATACTCAACGCTTCAAATCGCGTTTTAGATCTAGTTCTTAGTAGTAGTAACAACAAAGTGCTGGTGTCTCAGGCCTCCATGCCACTATTACAAATAGATCCTCATCACCCTGCGCTGGAGATCTCGTATACGTATAATCAAAGCAATCCTCTTATGCAAAATAAAGTCCCATACTTAAACTTTTATCTCTGCAATTATGAAGCGGTCAACGCTGAGCTTGTGAAAATTGCATGGTCTGATGAATGGAATTCTGTGTCTAATATTAACGAAATGTTGCAAAAGTTCTACGATACTCTTATGCCAATTATTAAACGGCACACTCCGATTACAAAACCACGAGATGAACGGTATCCTGTCTGGTATAGTCGAGCTTTATTAAAAGTCATTAAAGAAAAAGCAAAATATCACAATGTATACAAAAAATATGGGAATCCTAGAGATAAAATCACGTTTGAATGCCTTCGAATGCGCTGCAGTGAATTGATAAAAGAGTGTTATGCGAATTTCAAAAAGAATATAGCTGAACATCTGCGCATCAATCCTAAATACGTCTGGAGGTACCTAAAAAATAAACGGATCGGTACCAGCTATATTCCAAACAAAATGACTTGGAATAACACTAGGTTTGCTAGGGGTGGCCAGGAGATTTGTGACTTGTTTTCTGAAAATTTTCAGTCTATATACAGAGCGAGTAGTAACATACCTATTGGAACGCCAGTTGAAACCGTTACCAGTAACAATAACACTTTCAGTCTGTGCAAATTTGAAGTAAAAGAAGTTCTGGATTACTTGTCTTCCCTAGATTGTGATAAAGGACCCGGGCCTGATTCAATACCCCCTCTTTTCCTTAGAAAATGTGCAGAGAACCTGGCTGATCCCTTGACTACACTTTTCAACTACTCTTTAGCACAGAGTGTATTCCCTGATCAGTGGAAAACAGCACACATCACGCCAATCTTTAAATCGGGTAGTGTAGATGATGTTGCAAATTATAGACCAGTATCTATTCTATCTGCATGTGGAAAAATTATCGAATCTCTTGTTCAGAAAAAAATGTTTTCCCACTTCAAAAATATACTGGATGACAACCAGCACGGCTTTCGCCCCAAAAAATCCACGCTGTCTAACCTAGTCGAGTACGTTACATATATATCATCCGCAATAGATGATGGTAAAGAAGTTCATGCAATATATACCGACTTCAAAAAGGCCTTCGATTTGGTAGATCACGATTTACTAATTGCTAAATTGGGAAGTATGGGTATTCATGGGTCATTGCTGCGTTGGTGCGAATCATACTTAAAAACTCGCTCACAACTGGTGTATCTCAAGGGTTTTAAATCCAATCAGTATGACATACCATCAGGCGTACCACAGGGGTCACACTTGGGGCCTCTATTTTTCTTAGTTTTTGTAAACGATTTGGGCTGCAAAATTGATTCGGAATACAAGCTTTTCGCTGATGATTTAAAAATATATCGAACCATAACTGACGAATCCGATATTCTTCAGCTTCAGCTAGATCTCAATAAAGTTCACAGTTGGTGCTTACAAAATAAAATGACGTTAAATGAAAACAAATGTTACTTCGTTAAATTTAGCAGAAAAAGGAAAACATGTCAACACTATTACTTGATCAATAACAACCCGCTCCAAGAACTTGATACTATACGGGACCTTGGTGTATTAGTAGATAGCAATTTGAGTTTTAGGAGTCATTACGACCAAATGATTACGCGGGCATCTAAATTATCAGGTTTCATTGTCAGGGAAATGAAAATTTTTAAAGAACCACTTCTGACTATTTCCATTTACAATAGCGTTATTCGAAGTATTCTGGAATATTGTAGTACGGTATGGAACCCTTTCTATCAGTTGCACTCTGATCGGATAGAGCGCGTTCAAAAAAGGTTTTTGTATCACTTATGTTACTCAGATAACAAATGTCGTAGTCTGAACTCGTATAGCTCTAGGCTAAGTCATTATAAAATGAATTCGCTAAGCGCACGTAGAAAATCTTTAGACTTCTTGTTTTTGTACAAATTGATTAATGGTGTAATAGATTCTCCTGAGCTTTTAGAAAAAGTAAAATTCAGTATCCCACGTAGCAGCAGCCGCTTAATTAACCGAAGGACTTTCGCCCTACCTCATAGTCGAACTAATATAGGTAATTTTTCACCCATTTACCGCATGCTTTCTCTTGCCAACTCCATTCGTGGAGAAATTGATGTCTTTGCTGGTTCTGTAGCCTCAGTTAGAACTAAACTTAGAGTCTTAATTGTATGATTATTTTCTTTTATATCTTTTTTAAATTTAACTTATCTTTACGAAACTTTTTCATTTTCTATGGATAAGTTCACTTTTTTTTTTTTTTTTAGTTTGTGTATGTTAAATTTTTATTTGTAAGTGTTTTTATATAAAATTTGCATGCTAGATTCACATCTAGTAGATGTCAATCAAAAGTATTTAAGGTAACTCTTAAATGTAATTGGAATTATGATTGTACATCAGTTTTGTGAATTACAATAAAAAAAAAAAAAAGCTCGTAGTTACTATGGGGAGCATATTAAAGAAGACGGCATATCTTTTATTGAATTTTGAAATTGACGCACGGTTGGCGCAGTGGTTAAGCGATTGTCTGCTGCGCTGCGTGTCGCGGGTTCAATTCCCGCACGGAACAAAATAATATTTGTATGACCTACAAGTAGTTGTCCCGGGTCTGGCCGTTTGTGTATGTGAGTTTAAATGTTTGTAAACGCACCCACAATACAGGAGAAATTCCTAGTGTGGGGCAATGTCCTTAAAAAAAAAAAGTTGTGCGAAGAAGTTGCCATCGATTATGATTTGAGTCAATACAACATTATCGTTACTGATCCTTGGCTTTTAAGAGCTCGAATTCACTCAAGACACCAAAATAATCGAATTTATTTTGTTTACATCTTGCTCGATAATACTTTGCAAGGCAGGAATAAAATAGTTGGCTACTATTGTAATTGCATTGTAGGAAAACGAACACTTGGATGTTGCTCCCATGTCATGTGTATTATATGGTTCATGGCATGGGCGCGACATCAAGAATATCCCATTCAGCCTCCCGCTGCCTTCTTGGGTGATATTATTTATACCGGATATGATGAATAAATCTTATGTTTTATCCAATAGTTATTAAATTATCATTGTAATTATACACGTTTTTCTCATATTCTTAAGTTCCGATTCGATAAAAAAAAGATTTTAATGAAGAAAATAAATTATAATTATTATAATATTTGTTTTATTTCCCTGTCTGGTTCAGTTTAACGGTTAATAACTTAATCGACATGATTTAACTACAAAATAAATAAATAAGTTAGTTAAAACAATTTTTATTTTTATCTTTGAATATCTCAGAAACGTGACGCTTTATGTCGTAATTAACGTTTTATGTTTGTTTAATCCAAATATATGACATTTATTGAGCACCGCGATTTTGAAAAAAAAAAAAACAAAATGGCGGCCGACGTTAGGGCCAAAACCTTCAAAGCCCTTTCAATCTAGTTACGACAGTTAGCGGGGAGGGTTTTTTTTTTTTGTTGGTTGGGAAATCATCAAATAACTTCTCTCGCTCTGGGTGGAGCAGGAGCGCGTGTCAGACTTTTACTGATTAAAACCCACCCGTGTTCCCTCAGTAGCCCGTATGCCAGGGGCTGTGGTATCTCTTTCGAACAAACCCGCACCCCTGACAGGCATCGGCCCTTGCGGGCCCCATCATTTTTTGTGCTGACATCTCTTTGAGGCGCGCGTGGAACACAACACGCCGTCGACTTGGGCTTGGTCCTTACCGGACAGCGAGCTACCCTTTACTCGCCGTCTGCAAGCCCATGCCTACGGTGGCCGGAAATCGGCCTGGGATTCCCGACGCCCGGGGGGGGCGTCTCCGTATCCTACGGCGGCTAGGGTCGCGAGGACGCATAGACTGCCTCTCCCTCACGTGCGCCGCCTCCTTCTGCCCTCTCGCTCCGTACCATGGCCTGGACCAGGGCCGGACGCGAGAGATCGCCGCCGCCGATCGCCTCCACGAGGACACGGCGGTGCTCCGCCCAAGCCGGGCAGACCGCCACCGTGTGCTCCACCGTGTCCTCAGGGCGATCTTCGCAGTGGAAACACCTGGGCATTTCCTTCCGCCCTATCCGAAACAGGAACCTTCCGAAACAACCGTGTCCGGTGAGGACCTGCGTCAGGCGGAAGGTGAGGACGGCATGCCGCCTCTCAAACCACTCCTCAAAGAGGGGACTTACCGCCGCAATCGTGGCGTGCCCATAGCGGGGAGGGTGACGATACGTGACCTCAAATTTTAAACACTCATGTATGCCATATAACTATGCAAGATAATGGAATTGTTGGTCTGATGCTGCAGCCAGGATATCCAGCACCCTTGTACACTCTTGAAAAAAATACATCAGAAATATCGTGTTTGGATAAGTTTTTATCAGTATTTGTTTTGTCTGAAAAGTTACTTAATCGATAGTGTTCTTAGCTATGACTCAAGAAAATCGGTTCAGCCGTTTGAAGATTACTAGCTCTTTTCTGGTTGAAGAAGGGATTTTAGCATCTTTTACGGTTCTGATCGAGTCTATTATATTTATAGTATATTTTTTCAAGAGAGTACATGTGTGCTGGCTGCAGCATCAAACCAAGAATACTAGAATCTTGCATAGTTATATAGCACTAGCTTTTGCCAGCGGTTTCACCCGCGTGGAGGTCGAAAATTATACCACAGGATCGTACTAAGGGGATAAAAAGTATCCTATCTGTATATGTTAATCCAGGTTATAATCTATGTGCCAATTTCGTCCAAATCCGTTCAACCGTTGTTGCGTGATTGAGTAACAAACATCCATACATCTAAACATACAAACTGTCACATTTATAATATTAGTACCTAGGTACACGGGTGTTTAAAATTTTAGGTCACGTATGTTTGAAAGTAAAAAAGTATAAAGACATTAGCGTCTAAGAACCCTTCCGCAGCTAACAAAACAGATGATGACCTTGAAACGGCTGAACCAATTTTGATAAAATATATCTAAGAACCACCGCTAGAATAGCTACTTTAAAATTAAAACAAACCGCACCCAAATCGGTTCACCCGTTTAAGAGCTACGGTAACGGTGCCTCGGAAAGAAAAACAGCGCTTAATCTTTACCACCCCACTTTTTGCATCGGGGGTTAAAAAAAGCTTGTATAAGGGTACATAACTACATACTGATCAGTCCAAAAATAATAAAAATCATAATATATCCACCCTACAAAATTATCTCCTACAAAAAAATTAAAATCAATTTTCTCTTAGAGTATGGAATTTAGAAGAACGGCTGAGATGTTACATTTTAATAAAAAAATAGGAAAGCAACTTATTCTAATTTGCGTTAATCTCTAAGGTTGATCCTAGAAAATAAAGTCGAAAATATTGGGCTCACAGTTCACACGTTATAAAAGATTCGGCTTTCATTATCTCTTTACCAATTAACTTATTTGTCATTATTTCTTTTTAACTAATTCACAGAGGTCTCTTAGTCTTAGTAAAATATGTTAAAGTCGTATAAAAGTATTTCGTCAGATAAATTAATGTTTTGCAAATTCCTCAGTAAATACATGAATGAACTGAGGGCCCTAGATATACCGCCATAAATCTGTAATGTCATATTCTACAGATATGGGAATTTCTTAAAACGTTTAAGAAAATCTTCACTAAATCGTTAAACAAAAATGATTAACTCAATCAATCAATCTTTATTTGTGTACACAGGTATTACATTATAGGTTTGAGATTTAGGCTATGCCACTTTATGCACGCGTCTGGATTGAGGGCCCAAGTTATTTAATCATAACAGTTTTAATTGACGTTTAAGAAATTCATGGCCCTTCATAGCTTGAAGTTTTATAAATTTTTACTAATTTCCCTATATCTTATTTCGTTTCGCAAGGATTAAAAAAATGGGCCCTCAATCCAGATACACATACATTGATGCAATGTAGATTCATCATCATCATCATTTCAGCCGAAAGACGTCCACTGTTGGACATAGGCCTCCCCCAGGCTCCTCCACTTCGACCGGTCTTGTGCTTACCACATCCAGCGGATTCCCGCGGCCTTCAAAAGGTCATCGATCCACCTTGTGGGAGGCCTTCCCACTCTACGTCTTCCGGTACGCGGTCGCCACTCCTGAACCTTTCGGCCCCATCGGCCATCTGTTCAGCGAGCAATGTGCCCTGCCCACTGCTACTTAAGTTTGGCAATTCTTCGGGCTATGTCGGTTGCCTTGGTTCTCCTCCGATCTCTTCATTTCTAATTCGATCGCGTAGGGAATGGGAATGTAGATTATCAGCGAATAATTATGTCACACTCGTTTAGGCCGTGCACTCAACGTACGCCCGCACCAGTTGTCAGCCGGGGTCGGGGATAAAGGTATAGTGTGGATACCTTTATCCCCGAATTTGGTCACCAATATCAGATAGAGTACCTAACTTTAGTTTAACATCCGTCGATTTAATGGGTAGAAGTGGCAGGTGGGGCAGGGGGGTGTGTGTAGAGCGGCCCTGTGAAGGAAAAGTTGCGGAGTATTCAAATAATCATATCTCAAAAAGTTGCGGAGTATTCAAATAATCATATCTCAAAAAGTTGCGGAGTATTCAAATAATCATATCTCAAAAAGAGGGGGCTATTTCAGAGATTTTTTTTTTTTTAATATTCTAACGAAATCTTTTACGATCGATTTGAAAACCGGAAAAAGTATGGGGGTGACGAATAAAATGAAAGGGAACTAGCCATTGTGTTCCCCCCTCACCCCTTGTATGCGTAAAGGATTTTCAATATAAAAGAATGTCGGATTTGCCCCAGAGGGAATTTCAAGGCTTAAAAGAAACCACGGGCTTCGCTCCTGCCTTAGCCTTCTACTTCCGAAGGTATTTCAAGTATTTTTCATCAACTGACACTTGGCAGAAGTGAAGTAATAGACAGTGATAACAATAGACAACATAAAATGGTGTCGTTTTACGTTTTATTTCACACAACGGTAACAGTCGGTAAATATTAATTATTGTGTTTCTTTAATAGCACTAATTTAAGTCACAATTTATTATACCTACTTTTTTCAGTATCCGGTAGATTTTGATTCATTTTCTTGTAACCCATTTACCTCCGCAATTTAAACTTTACGCGGAGGCTTCGAACAAATCTTTATGTTAAATAAAGGACTTCCAACCCGATGGTTGGTTAACTAGTGCTTAGCCTATTTTTTTTTTTTTGTAAATATTAATTATTTAGTGTCATTTTGTAACCAATCAGTGTAATTGGTAAATAAGTTGATTTCGATCTTTTAAATACCCCTAGAATGTTGAAGTACACAACTGACATACAAGGCTTGTTAGAAATATATTTACTACCATATAGCTGACCCGTGTCAACTTTGTTGGGCGGTTAACAGTTTTTCACCCGAATCGATTCTAGTCGCCTCACAACTTCGGAAGGATTCAGTTTGTCATTAACCGTCGACGCAAAAATGAAGGGGTGTTATAGGTTTGACGTGCCTGTGTCTGCCCGAGACAACATAGCTCTCGAACGGATGAACCGATTTTGATTTCATTTTTTTTTTTTGTTTGAAAGGTGAATTAGTCGGGAGTGTTCTTAGTCATGTTTCATCAAAATCGGTGCAGCCGTTTGATGATTATCAGCTCTTTTCTGGTTGATGAAGGGATTAGTGCATCTTCCACGGGTCTGATCAAGTCGAAATTTGGTATTCTATTAATTCAATGATATTAAACGAAAAAAATAACCTTTAACTGATGCTGGAGCAATACCTGGAATTTCCAGGATACCTACCCAAGTTACTCACCAACAAACAGCAGAAGTATCGTGTTTGGGCTCATTGAAAAGGTCTCAATTGAATAGTTTATGGATACATGGTGAACAGGACGAGGATTTAGCATAAATTAGTAACATACTTCACTGTGGGAAACATACGCAATAAAAGTCAAATAAAAAAATCCGGGGGTCGGCTAATGAAAATGCTAGGCCTCTTCTGTTTGGCGTTTCGATTGACCGTCCTCCGACTTGACAATGCCTTGATCAAAATTTTACCTACAACTTAAAAGGCCAATTAATATATTTTTTTTACTTTTTTTTGTTTGTGGCGAGGGTTTTTATTTTTTGTTTTTGCAAACTTATATATACTCTTTGACATTTTACAATTATGACATTAAAACTTTTTCATGTCAGTGCGCCAAACCCACTTTTAAAATAATCGCACTGGCCAGCAGGATGACTGAATGAAAAAAATATATAGGTACTTTTAAATTTTTCGTCTCTGTTCAAAAACTGACACTGAGCACTTGAGGCGATTTTACTTATTTTCATAAGGATTCATAATTGTTGATAATATGACCAATAAACATGATCTAACGATTTAAATTATTATTAAAATAAAAACTACTTTCTGTGACTTGGATATAAAAGTTAGACAAATTATGCTGTCGCTGACATTTTTGTAGGCATTATCAAACTCTACAACGTTTCTATAGAACTCATAAAATAAACTCTCAGCGTTCGTAAGAAATATTTTCGTTCGACCATTTTTTCTCCAAACTCCAACTTACTATGCAAATCCGACTACCACGAAAGTCTTTTCATTTTTAGGAATTATATACAGGCTGATTTTTTTAGCGTCTGGAAAAAAATCGGGTATAATAGGTGAACGGGGTAGAAGCCTGTGGTACGGAAATTACACTTTTTTTTTTTCAAAACTAAAATGAAATAAACCTATGAATGAATACTATTACTTATTTGTAGTAAACTTTTCATACTAAAAATTAAAAGTAAAAAAAAACAAAAAATCGGCAAATAATATCAAAATCCAATTTATAGGCACCTACGCGCAGAAATAATCAATGAAAATTCGTAGCGAAATTCAATCCTTTGAAGCCGATCGCTTTTTTCGCAGGCGTAGGTACCGTTCACGTTTCACCGCATGCGCATCCCCTCCCGCCCGCGCGCGCCGCTCTCCGTTTCTCCAGTCACCTGCGATTGGTCATAGCGTGACGTCGATCGCTGTTTTTTCCGCGTGTGCTTCAACTGCACAGTGATTGTTTTCAAAATGACGTACGCATACTCCAGCGTAGAGTACCTTGCCATGATGAGGTATTATTTTTTGTCCGGTGAAAATTTAAATGGTGCGAGGCGAATGTACGCCGACGAAGAATACCCACAATCCCTTAGACGTAACGGAATCCCTGACCCCCGGAACCCCAAAACAGACTTGATATTCCGCACTTATCAGCGGTTACTTGACCATGGCCAGTTTCAGCTTCCCGGTCATGCCAGGGGCAGAGGCCGGCCACCCTTGTCCATACATGTTGAAGACGCCATCCTGGAATATTTCCAGCAACACCCGAGGAGGAGGAGCACCCGGCAAGCAGCTCGTCGATTTGGCGTAAACCAGTGGTATGGAAGCTACTCCATTCAATGGATATGCATCCATACCACTTCTTACGCGTGCAAGCTTTGCATGCTCTGGATCGTGGACCTCGTATTGAGTTCTGTCGCTGGCTGCAGAACCAACCGCAGGAGAACATTCTATGGACCGATGAGTCGATATTTACCCGCGTTGGTATCTACAACGTACACAATTAGCACTGGTTGAGTTTTCAAAACCCACATAAAATAAAAGAACACGCAGCTAATCGCTCAACCACTTCACTAACGAGCCGTCTTATTCTTACCGCATTTTTTGGCAATTCGCTTAGTCTACTGCGCATTTGTTTCAATGGTTTTAGACTACAATAATAATTTTTAGGATTCTTTTTTTTTACACATCAAGCTAAAACCTTCGAAATACAGATGAATGTGAGTGATTGTTTTAAGAATTTAACATCAACAGGTTTGTTTACACTTCTATCAAAGCTTTACCGATCTTACGAGACGTAATTTATTTTGTTTACGGTTTCAAGACACGCGTCACACAGTGTATCAAATTATTTGCCTACTACAACTCCACACAGCACGGTGAGGTGTGTAGGTACACGCGCAAATGTATGCGTAGGCATCAGTTGCAAAGATGTATACTTCATCATTCTTCATTCATGGGTGATCGCAGCTGACGCTCGTTTACTATTACTATTTTGGCTATTATTAGTTTTACGCGAGTGTCGTAGGATGTATTCTTTTTCATGTATTTTAAGGATATTCCGAACTTTTATTAAACCAATGGTACCAGGGAAAGGTCAGCGTATATGAGTTCTATTCTACTTACACGACACGTCATATTGTTGTCCAGACGCTAAAAAATGTCATCCGGTATAGCCTATGACTATGACCAAGCCACGTTATTTGCGAGTTTAATCTCTGATCATTCTTTTGAAAATTTTGAAAATTCTTTTACCAGTGGTACAAGAATTTTCAAAATCGGTTCAAAGATTACCCCCTACAACCTCACAAACTTAACTCTTTATAATATTAATATTAGAACAGTATAGGTGCAGGAAACGAAATAAATCACTTGCACAGTATTTGAACCATTATAAAGGACTGAATGTGAACCTGAAAGTTTTCGTCAGACGGTGATGAGTACTGACGAGATATGAAACACACGGTAATTAATATAAAAAAATGGTAATTATGCTTCGTAATTGGTAATTATAAATAAAATGAAAAATACAAATATGTCACATATTTATTTATTATTTATGCAACATATTAATGACATTAAACTTAGGTATAATATTGACTTTTTTAATACTCAAAAACAGTCAAAAGACGTCCACTGCTGGACATAGGCCTCCCTCAAACTCCTCCACTTGTGTACGTTACCCTAGCAAGAAAGTGTCTCCTAGAGTTATATGAGTAGAACGTATAATGTGTGCCTTATCTGCTGTAAATGTGCCCCCACATAAAAAATGTGTGCCCCCTGTCGTTTTGAAGAAAAACGGAAAAAACGATTCATGCTGGGGTAACGTTTTTCTAGCCGGAAAATTCTAAACGAATGATCGGAGAGAGAAAAATTGTGCATGGCCAGAGAGCTTATATGTGTGCCAAAATGTGCCCCCAAAAATAAAATCTGTGCCCCTTCAGGTTTTCGAGATATTGCATTTCCTGCTGGAGTAACGTTTTGATGAATCGTATATCTCTAAAACCATTGCATGTGCCCCTGTAGAATAAACATACACGAGTAGCTCTTAATGTGCCCCTTAGTGCCCCAATTAGATTTAAGAAAATATTTATAGTTTTCCAGTTATCGCGGTTGAAAACCCGAAAAAACATCACAGCGCCTGTAGGGTGCATCCCTAACATAAGTAATGTCAATGCAAATGTAAAATGTCAATGTAATGCAGAATGTCAAATTAAAGTTAAATGTCAGTGAATGCTCAACGGGATGAATCTAAATAAAAATGCAAGTTATCCGACTCAAACCACGTCTAATTGAACACTAAAATATTATATACATAAAATGCATAGAATAATGCACTGTGTCAGTGTCAATGCACTGCCAAATGTAGGTCGCGTCCAAAGTGCAAATACGCGAGCCTACTGGCTAACTTATTGCAATAAATATATTTTAAAAACCCATGTACGTGCACCGTACATATTGCCACGACAGAGTAAGAGAATAATTAAATAAAACAATCAGAAAATAATGTAAAGAATAGTAAAGTAAAAGTGTAAAAACAATGTAAAACGTGTAAAAATGCAGGACTCTAATGTAAATAAAATTGATCTACGACTATAATGAAAAATGTAACTTAACGTCTATAAATAGAATGTCACCATAATAATAAATTAGCACACATCACTATGTTTTTCAGTGTCAAATTTCACTTCACTTGAGGCAGGGTTAACACACGACACTTTGCTCACTTTTGAGTCCCGTCTGTCGATCTTGCTGTTCCTGTCCTCGATGTCATGATCTTCTGTTCGTCTACTTCTGCTTCTCGCGTCTTGCGGACCCTCCCCCTGTCTTTGGGTTGCCATCTTTTGCCAAAAGTACACCGATGTTACAAACAGTGCAATGCTAATCGCAACAATCACATAGATTGCAATGTAGTGATGAACGTCGTGCGACGATAAGGTGTCTAGGTTAGACTGCTCTTTTATAAAGCGTAGTTGTTTGTCAATCTTCTTGAACGTCTCTTCGTGCGTTTCAATATGTAGAGATGAGTTACGAATCGAGGTATTGATAATGTTGTTGATTGGAGAAATCGTGGGCATGATCATCGCATATGGTTCATTGACTAAAATGTCACTTGTGTGTTCCATATATGCGTTCAATGTGAATGAGTCGCCTTGCAAGTTGCATCCTTGTTTCAGCGTTATCAGACCCGAGTGACGTAACGTCTCCGATGTCATTTGAGCGCCGCACACTAATTGTACTTCGCACGTGTCACAACAATAATAAAACCAGGTGTTTTGTTTATGTAATTTAACCCATTTGTCGGCGCATACTTTTATTTCCGTATGGCAATAAACGCTGTGTTCTTCGTTGTCCCGAATCAGCTGTACATCGCAAATAGATTTGTGACGATCGCCGGTGTTGTATATAGGATGATTTAGTTTGCACAGTAGAGTTTGGTCATGTAATTTTTGGCTTTCATGAATGTCATATTGTTCTAGGGGTATAAATGAGTATTGGTTGGCGTTAAATGCTATTAACGCAGAGTTGGGAATAACGTACATTACCCGATTAATGTCAATACGTTGAGGAATGCTGATAAGTCTGTTAAGTTCGTATAAAGCATCACTCAAGATCGGTACCTTTATTTCCATCAACAGGTAGTCCTGTGTTATGCGTGCATGTATTCTGAACAGCCTATAAATGTCTCTTACGTCATTACGAACTTCAGGTAGTGTAGAATCGCGAGGTAGTAGTCGAGCTACTCTATCTAGTTCACTTTGCATTTGACTTGGTGATAATAGATGTACGTCCATATGTCCTTGATACATATTTGTCAGTGTGTTGATGAGAGATTGTTGGACATCTTTTAAGTTTTGAGCCATTTTTTCTGCAGCTATGGCCGATGATATGATATAGAATGCATTTGAACTCTCAAGTTTATCTTTGAGCGACTTGTTTTCTAGAGACTTGAGGTGATCGTTGATTAACGTAAACTGCTTCACCATTGTCGCTTCGTTACGTTGTACAATGTTGTTCTCGGTTTCCAGAATACTTGTCTGATTTTTAAGCAATTGGAACAGGTGGTTTTCATTATGTTGAATTGTGTCGATATCCTGTTCATATTGTTCTGCAAAATGTTGATCTAACACTCCGAATAAGGAGTTTGCGACATATCCTACTCCGTCGATCAATCCTCTTTTGAACCTGTGTTGGATTATCCGCTGAGACCTCAGTAGTTCGTTGTAATAATTTAGTTCACTCGTGCTTTGTTCAAGTTGGTTAATTAGAACATGAAATTGCATCAACCACTCTTCGCAACGAGCTTGCTTTATATGAGATACGAATACTTGCAGAGTGTCCACATTGCGCCATTAGTTTGTCATATTGTAATAAAATACCAGTTTCCATTCATCTCTAATTTCTTGTAAGTCTGCAATCTTGTCAAAGTAAATTGTTTGATTTTTTGTCAGTTGAGTAAGTTTCATATCTTGCTGGACAGTAGGTGTTATTAATGTTATAACTAGCAGCAGCATATGACATATCGAGCTGTTCCAGATACGCATTTTAGATCGGTTTCGCCTGTTTTTGGGTAATTTGTCAGTGTCAGTGTCAGTGTTGTTTTGTTCCTCAGCCTCAACTAGTGGTACTAGTTTTGTAATAGGTCGTGTAGTTTCGCCTTTTGCAGTTTGTAGTGTCACAGCTCTAGTGTGGCCGTCCTTTCCAGAGTGTAACTCCGCTACACGACCAAGTGCCCATTTTCCTGCAGGTAACCTTTCATCTTTAATGTATACAGTGTAATTTTTCTTTAGGTCAGTATTCTGTCGTTTCCACCTTAGTCTTGCTTGTAGTTGTTGGAGGTATTCTTGCGACCACTTGTTCCAGAAATCCTTGCTAAGTTGTTGTAAAATTTGCCATCTCTTCCTTAACCGGTAAGTATTGTCAGTGTCGGGTTCTGGAATTGTCATGAGTGATATGCCTGTTAAGAGATGTCCTGGAGTTAAACAGTTAATCTCTTCGGCGTTTTCTGTAACGGTGCATTGTGGTCGTGAGTTCACGCAATCTTCTATTTGACATAGCCGAGTCGTAAATTCGTCGTATGTCAGACGTTGCTCGCCAATGAGCCTTGTAATATGAGTCAAATCGCTGTGGCTGTCTAAACCCTCACTTACTACTGAATACGGTTCACATTTCACAACATACGTTTGCATTTGTTTGTGTTTTGATTCGCATGTTGTCATTGTAATTGCAATTTTTTCAAACGTATCTTCTCTGTACTTTTTCCTCCAGTAGGGATCTTGCCACCACAAAGGATGTTCCAATTGTTGGGAACAACTGATTTCACGTGATGCACAATCTGCAGCAAAGACGTACTTGTATAGCCGCCATCCTAGTAATAATGTCAATGGACCTTGATGCAGCTTAGGACCAGACTCCATCAGGTCGTTCAGGCTGTAACCTGTGTCAGTTCTCTGGGAGGCGTTAAAAACCACCCTCAATTTGGATGTCATTGAGTCCTGTTTTAGGACTCCATGATGAGGTAAGTAGCATGCCGTGTTGCAGTTAGGTTTGCTCTCCTTCATATGTCCCATTTCCAGGTACTCTTGCATAAATTTGATGCAACTATCCGATAGTTTGTCATCTCTGTCTAATCTCCTGTCTAACTGCATAAACTGTGCTACAGCTCGTGGCTTTGACTTTCCCAGCAGCTGATTAAAATTAGGTTTCATTGGCAAACGAACTGCATATCTGCCATCACCTAATCGCTTGGTTGTTGCAGTGTAGAACTCCTCACAGTATCGCTCCTCTGACGTCATAGGATTGCATGCATCTCCAGTGATATCTTCCACTTCCCAGTATTTTGTCAAGTCGTTAACTTCATTTACAACGACGTTACAATTAAATATTTTGGTGACATTGCCTGACAATATCCACCCCAACCGTGTTTGTTGAGCCATGGGTTCATTAACCTGTCCTTTGACTAAGCCATTCATAAGTATTTCAGAAAATACGTGTGCATCCAGAAGTATGTCAATGGGCCTAGATAAGTTGTAATCTGGGTCGGCTAGTGTGATGTCTGTCATATGAGCCCAAGGTTTCTTTGCAAACGTAGCATTAGGCAGACTGTTTACTACCCGTGTCATGATTAACGCGTCCGTTGTAAACCGGAAATCGTTATGTACGGACTTGCAGTATAGATGGACCTTTCCTTTACTCCTGTTGGATAAAGTACCGATCCCGCTTATGTTCGCACTCAGCTGTTGTCGTTTTATGCCCAATCTTTGTGCTGCATTCTCCGTTATCAACGTAATTTGTGAGCCTTGATCAACTAAAGCCCTTAGTATAATGTAGTCACCTGCAGCTGTTGCTACTTGCACTAATGCTGTTGGTAATAAAATTTCATCATCATTATTTGATGCGAAGTTATTTTGCAGGTTTTTATTTGACCTAGTTGAAGTCGGTGACGACGGTCTAGGTGCTGTTTGTGTTGCTGAGGGCGTTTGCGCTGAGTTTGCAATATCGTTGTGCAGAAGTGTGTTATGTGGTTCGTTGCAGTCTCTGCATCTTTTCTGTGACGCACAGTAACCCTTAGTATGCACATACAAACAATTTTTGCATATTTTATTGTTTTCTATAAATGCCATTTTTTCAGAACCTAGCATGTCAATGAATTTAGAGCATTCAAATAATGCATGATTGGTCTTGCACAATGGACACATAATCTTGCTGACTTGTCCAGCGTTCGATGCATGGAAATTGCGAGAATAGTTTGATACATTTTTATGCTGTTGTGAATTTGCTGACTTGTAATTTTTTCCGAACGGATGCGGCGTGTTAAATTGTGATTTTGAAGCGTGTTTATTCCCGTTTTCTGGCACTTCCCTGTGCAAAGGTTCTAACGCCATAAACTTGTTTTCGATGAAATCCATAAAGTGATTGAACGTTGGTATCATGCGTGGATCCGACCTGGACTGCATGTATTCCGAATACGTTTCGGAGTCTAATTTTTCGCACAAGACGTAAACTAGAATCGGATCCCAAGAGCTAGTATCTACGCCCAAGTTATGTATCGCGTTTATGGTTTCATTGCTAGTGTCATATAACCGCTTGAGGTCGAATGCAGATTGTTTTTGCAACTGAGGTTGACGCATAAATACTTGGAAGTTTTTGGTGAATAGCAGAAACTTATTATTGTATCTATGGTTCAATATTTCCCAACACGTGTCATAATTTTCGGGTGCAATGTGTAAATGCTGCACGAGCTTTTCCGCTTCACCACGAAGTCTACCCTTTAGATGCTGCATCTTTTGTGTTTTTGCAATCGATGCATTGTTATGAATCGCTTCTACGTAGAGATCCATAAAAGTAGGCCATAAGGTATAGTTGCCACTAAAGATTGGTATGTCAATTTTAGGCAAGGTTTGCTGTTGATGAATAGATGCGTTTAATTTTGTGTTCAACGCCCGTTTTATTTTTATAAATGCATTTTCGTAACGACAGACCTCGTCATAATAGTCATGTGCACTCCCCTCTAATATGCAATCAATTTTTAAATGTAATTTATCAATTGCAGTCCACCGAAACTCTACAGCCTTAAGCATATCCTCAACTTCCCATTTTTCCTCAACCTCGTCTAAGCTTCGATTTATTAACCTCGTGAATGCACGGAAGTTAGCTTGTTGCAACTGCTGTAACTCGAGTAGCTTGTCCTCTGCTCCTAAAGATGTCTCGAACAGGGTTTTGTCAAACTCAACGTTTAACTTACTATGGCCGGCGTTGCTGGGTCCAGCAAGAGACTTCATCTCGAACGCTGCAATCTCCTGACGCGTTCCCTGGTACCAACTCTTCATGACCTCATAAATGTTACCGGTGAAATATTGATGATCTTGCTCTACCACTGCACTCAGCTCCCGGTTCTTTTCTTCACATTCCGCCCATAGCACATCTAAGCGCTCAAGCCTATTACGAATATATTCGGTGGTCTTCCTGCTCGCTGAATCCTTCTTAAAATTAGAATGGATTCTCTTCACTTCCTCGAGGATCTCAGCTTGACGCACGATTAAACCCTCCATTGTAAAGCCGTAAGATAAATAAAGAACGATCTTACTTGAAATTCAGGAACTCTCCCTGTATGCAAATGCAATGCAATGTGACGCTCTGGAACCTGGACCGCTGCTACCTCCCCGAATGCTCCTGCACGGCAACACACGTGGCACGGTATGACACGACACGACACAGATCCCGCGCGGCGACTTATCGACCGATGTATCGGACTGTATAGTACTTGCAATCGAAGGACCAAAAAAAATTATGTAGGGTGCATCCCTAACATAAGTAATGTCAATGCAAATGTAAAATGTCAATGTAATGCAGAATGTCAAATTAAAGTTAAATGTCAGTGAATGCTCAACGGGATGAATCTAAATAAAAATGCAAGTTATCCGACTCAAACCACGTCTAATTGAACACTAAAATATTATATACATAAAATGCATAGAATAATGCACTGTGTCAGTGTCAATGCACTGCCAAATGTAGGTCGCGTCCAAAGTGCAAATACGCGAGCCTACTGGCTAACTTATTGCAATAAATATATTTTAAAAACCCATGTACGTGCACCGTACAGCGCCTAAATGAGATAAGGCACAAGTTCGCTGAAAACTGTATTCGGTCCTTCCTGACGCTATTAATAACCATACAAAGTTTCAAAACTGTTCATGCATGCGTTTTTGAGTAATCTTGCTAAAAGTCAAAACGATGGTGTCTTAACTTTGACGGCAAAATACAAGGAACCAGCTCAATCCCAGATGTGTAGGTGTGAACCAAAATCGTGTGCCTTTAGTCAAAAATATATGGTGAAAATGTTCAGCTTGGAATCGCATTAAGTTAATATTAACAAAAAACCAAAATATGTAAGCAACGGGTGGTTATCACCCCCCCGAGTGGGTTCTCCCCCCCGAGTGGGTTCTCGCATTGTCGTTGCGGGGGGCTCAGTAACCGTGGTCTCCCACCCACGGTGAAGCCAAGAGGAACCCAAAGGTGGGGCCGCTCGTCAGGGCTTTTGCCTTCAAGCCATTGACGTAGCGGCCAAAAAGTAGGTTGCGGTGAGGTGCACCGCAACTGAGGTGGGCCGCGATGTCGAATGGGAGGTACCGCGGCTGAGGGTTACAGGCTGCGGCAGAGGAGGAGTGCCGGTGCTTCTGAGCAGCGCTCTTCCCTTCCGTGGCCTGGACGGGGCCGCCACCGTTTGATGGCGGACGCGGTGGGGCCGCAGGGGAAGAGGAGTGTCGGTATAGCGTCAGCCGCTCTCCCTATCCCCTGCGGCCAAAAAGTGGTAGACGGGACGGCGCGTTGTGTTCCACACGCGCGCCGTCAAAAATGTCAGCAACCACAGGTGGGTTCCGCAAGGGCCGATGCCTGCCAGGGGTGCGGGTTTGTTCGAAAGAGATACCACAGCCCCTGGCATACGGGCTACTGAGGGAACACGGGTGGGTTTTAGTCAGTAAAAGTCTGACACGCCCTCCTGCTCTACTCAGCAGGAGAAGTCATTTGATGATTTCCAACCCAAAAAAAAAAAAAACGGGTGGTTATCCGACCAAATTTGAATGACTACTAAAAAGCGACGGATTCATATCATACATATCGATGACCTTCTTTACTTTACTCACTAACCGATTCACACGTGTTGTGCCTGAGTACACTGAAGTAGAAAAGTAATAAGTAATAAAATAAAGTTGTTATTGGATTATATTCTAGTAGATGTTTCTATTATATTTATTGATAAGCCATAGGTTAGATAAATTAACAGTAAGTTTTTCATCAGTAAGGGGAATGCTCCAACCAGCCCGCGAAATTCAAAGTTTCTTGCGTTTTTTGTAATTTGCAGGCCAGTGCTAGGTTGTGTGTTGATTAAAATATTATTCGCGGCTGTAAGACGTATGTAGTTACAGAATTATAAGCATCAAAATCACCAATACAACCCTCCAAGTTCATAAAGGCGTAGGAACAAAAAAAAAACAGAAAAAGTCATCCCTACAGCTTTATGAACTTAGAGCGTAGTATTGATGATTTTGATGATTATAATTAAGTAGATACATAGATAAATCGTTTATTTGGTGCATATAAAAGACACAACACAACAAACAAAGCACAATGAGAATAAAATTAATTACACGAAAATAACAAAGTGCCAATACACTAAGAAAAAAAGAAAACAGGTTGACATAATTATAGTGATGACACTTTAGGCTATGACACAGTGATTTAAACTTTAACATTCAAATGAAATAACGTGCGGTGGGAGTGCAAAAGCGAGGTGCGTGTCTCAAAGTTGCACCAAATGGGAGTCCAGCTCAGCACGTGTCAGGCAAATATACCTGACGCTGATATTCTGCTGGATCCCTGTAGTGACCTACGGACATCGAGCAGATGAGATTACTACGCGAGTTATTATTATTGGTGTTGTGAATACTGAAATTTGCGGAGTAAAATTATGTAAGTACTTAGGTACCCGCAATGTTTAGTAATTTATTATACAGTAAAGCTTAGCATTTGGAAGCATTCTTGTTGATGATTGTGTATTTGATTACTTGATTGTTTATATATATAAATGAATAATTGTAAAATCGTACGTGTGAGTAAAATAATGTTTGCATATAAATAAAAGCAGGTTGTTTACAGATTTGTGATGGTAAGTTGCACGAAGAAAACAGAACGAAACGAGAAGATTACGACAGCCAGTTATATTATGGACGTATTCGAAATTGTAAGTGATTTTTTGTGATGCCAATTTACTAATTATATGTTAAACTTAGATGAAAAACTGATCTGTGTTTTAAATAATAACGACTACACAACGTGCAAATTATTCATAATATTTATAGGGGGGAAATTTAATCTGTGATTTGATGCAATACTTACTTTATGAATTAAAATTAAAGGAATAAAAATAGTAATTTCCACATCAACAAGCTGGTTCATTTAATATAGTCACAAGGTGCATTTAATATATATTTTTAATTAGCCCCCAAAATTTTTGAACGCGAATGTACGGACAACAGCTTAGGTATAATACGTCCAATTAAGAAGGTCATCGATATGTATGAATCAGTCGCTTTTTAATAGTCATTGGAATTTGGTCGGATAACCAGCCGTTGTTTACATATTTTGGTTTTTTGTTAATATTAACTTAATGCGAAACATTCCAAGCTGAATATTTTCACCATATATTTTTGACTAAAGGCACACGATTTTGGTTCACACCTATACATCTGGGATTGAGCCGGTTCTTTGTATTTTGCCGTCAAAGTTAAGACACCATCGTTTTGACTTTTAGCAAGATTACTCAAAAACGCATGCATGAACAGTTTTGAAACTTTCTATGGTTATTAATAGCGTCAAGAAGGACCGAATACAGTTTTCAGAGAACTTGTGCCTTGTCTCATTTAGGCGCTGCGATGATTTTTCGGGTTTTCATAAAACCGCGATAACATGAAAACTATAAATATTTTCTTAAATCTAATTGGGGCACTAAGGGGCACACATTAAGAGCTACTCGTGTATGTTTATTCTACAGGGGCACATGCAATGGTTTTAGAGATATACGATTCATCAAAACGTTACTCCAGCAGGAAATGCAATATCTCGAAAACCTGAAGGGGCACAGATTTTATTTTTGGGGGCACATTTTGACACACATATAAGCTCTCTGACCATGCACAATTTTTCTCTCTCCGATCATTCGTTTAGAATTTTCCTGCTAGAAAAACGTTACCCCAGCAAGAATAGTTTTTTCCGTTTTTCTCCAAAACAACAGGGGGCACACATTTTTTATGTGGGGGCACATTTACAGCAGATAAGGCACACGTTATACGTTCTACTCATATAACTCTAGGAGACACTTTCTTGCTAGGGTAACGTACACCCTCCACTTTGACCGGTTCTGTGCTTCCCGCATCCAGCAGATTCCTGCGGCCTTCACAAGGTCATCGGTGCACCTTGTGGGAGGCCTTCCGATACTACGTCTTCCGGTAGGCGGTCGCCATTCCTGAACCTTTCGGCCCCATCGGCCATCTGTTCTGCGAGCACCCCCTGCCACTTAATTTCGGTAATTCTTCGAGCTATGTCGGTTACGATTCTACCAAACAACCCAAGAGCCAGATTGACCCGACACTATATATACCGAAGATATCCCGGAGCTTGTACGAGATTAGGAAGGCTCTGAAGCAGCTTAAAAACGACAAGGTGCGACGGTGTGTCCTGACGGAATTACGGCCGAACTTCTGAAGGAACGGAAAACCCGTTCATAAGGCCCTCCAAAAGCTGTTTGATTCCGTCATACTCGAGAGAAAAACGAAACAGCCATGTAACAGACGTGTGGTGGTATTTTTCCTATCGAAGGGTGATAATATCCTTTTCATGAATTATAGGCCCATCTCACTTCTGAGCCATATTTACAAGCTGTTTTGAAGAGTCATCACGAACCGTGTCGTGCGCAAGTCTGATGACTTTCTGCCTACCGAACAAGCCAAATTTCGTAGAATTTAGCACCGTAGACCACATACTTATGCTGAGCAGGTAATACAGAAGGCCGAAGAGTATAATAACCTGCCTCTTTGCTTAGCATTTGTGGTTTTCGATTCAATCCAGGCAAGTTCTGTACTGCAGACTCTTCAACGGTGCCAGATCGACTATTGGTATATCGAGGTGCTGAAGCGTCTATACGAATACGCCACTATGTCAGTCCGACTCCAGGTTCAGGTCTCGAAACCCATCCTTCTGCAGCAAGATGTGAGACAGGGAGACGTTATCTCTGTGAAACTGTTCACAGCTGTACTGGAGGATGTGTTCAAGGCTCTGGACTGGAAACAGGCTGGCATCATTCCAGTAGGTACATCACTCACCTTAGGTTTGCCGATAATATAGTTGTCATGGCTAGGACTATGGAGGACCTCAGTAGAGCTTCCGAAAAAGTGGGCCTTAAAATGAACATGGACAAAGATCTGTCTCATAATTTAAATAAGATCAACTGAAACACAACTTCAAAATCCAGTGCACCGTAGTCATTAAATAGAACTCAGATCTATACAAGTTCCATCTAATAGGTACATTTCTTAAGCTCGATGACATCTTATACAAAAACTGAGGCTGACGGACATAGGCTTTAGCCAATGTTTCCTTCATCGATTGCTGTATTTCCGAGGCATGTTGACTCTGAAAAAAAGAATAAGTTAGTAGAAGGTATGTAGTCAGTTTGTAGGTTTATTTTGTTTTCATTTAACAACCGATCATGCGTTGGTAGTAACACTTCGACCTTGCGCTGGCCTAGCGGAGTAAGTAGTTTCAATATAATAAGAGGCCAGCGTATACTGGTACTAATTACCCATTTTCAATTTCTCATTACCTTCGCCAAAAATACGAACGAGAAAAATGGTAGTTAATTATAGGAACGGTAATTAGGTATTTGTACGGTTTCTCAAATTATACGTTCTGAACATAATGACTTTGGAACTTAATCAAAACAAAGTGCAAAGTGCCTAAAAATGATTTATAATAATAATAACTCATTATTCTTCGTCTTCTTTTATTTTATTTGTTTAACTCATTTTTTTTTCTTCTTTATTTCAATGTTAAACAAACATTTTACTTTGTTTTTCCTTTTTGTTAAATTAATAATATAGCCATAGTATTTAGGTACATACTTTGTAACTTTCATGTAATGTGAACAATGTGTCAAGAATCGAACTTTGGCTATTGTTGATAGTTGTACTTGTGTGGATGTTTTCTTTCTCTACTTTATAGTTAACCTAAGTTTATAAATGCCGCGGAACTCTGTTATTGGCTTAAGAGATAATTGTCATCATCTCACTATCACTGAGCAGTGTAATCAAACTGTTAGATGTTAGTAACTTTGACAAAATTGCATTGAGCTGTTCATTGATATTGAGGTGAACATTCGTAAATTAATTATAAGCTGTTGAGTTTCCAAATAAATAAATAAGAATAATACACTTACCACGGGACATTCGAACGGTAAGGAGTTTTTTTTTTTCCAAATACGATTTCTGGGCGATTAACGCAGGCTATAGCTTCCGCCATAACACTCTTTAACATGTAACCCGCACGAATCGTGACGTGGAACGGAGCCCGACGCTGAGTTGTCTCTTTCTGATACCTTTCTGAGACCATACTCTACGAGGAAAAATATTAACCTTGCGACTGTGTGAACAAATGGTAGTGAGTTGAAAGTGTTGGGACAATTTTCAAAGTCATTGCAAGTTACTTAAAAGTGTTCTTTAATGTGTATTATTTTGCTAATAGATAGAGCATGTCGGATACTATATAAATTACTACAAAAACATACGATTTGCATGGTATATTTAATGACTTTTCAAGAATGAACTGCAAAAATTTGGGAATTGGGACACATATGGTGATGAGATTTCAGGAGCGTTTATGAATATAACTTAGTTGTTTATAACAATAGGAATAGGTTATAGCTGTATATAGTTAGTGCTAAACCCGTGTTTAACGTGAAATGTAGTTATTTGGGGAGGGCCGCGTATTAAGCACATGTTCAAAGAATCACCCAGATAATAATAATAAATAAGTTATAGCCCTGAATCATCAAAGCACACTGCTGGAGGATTCAGGCCTAGGCTATCGGCTGAGGAGAGGTGGTGAGGTTATATCTCCCCTTCTATATATGGATGACCTTAAACTCTTTGCCCCCAACAAATTTCAACTGATGGAGCTACTGAAGGTAACTGAAACTTTTAGTAGTGCCATCAGAATGGAATTTGGTGTGGACAAATGTGCAGTCATGCATGTAAAGAGAGGTGAGATTATGGAATCAGAGGGAATTCAACTCTCGGATTCCATAAACCTCAGATCCCTCTCTTCATCCGAAAGCTATAAGTATTTGGGTATGTCGGAAGCGTTAGGCATCAACACTTCTGACATGAAGCAATTGTTGACGGAGCGCTTCTTTGGTCGCCTGAAGAAGGTATTAATTAGTCTTCTTTCAGGCGGAAACAAGGCGGGCGCCTTCAACGGTTGGGTCATGCCAGTTTTGATGTACACTTTCGGCATACTCAAATGGACTCAGGCTGAACTCGACGCCTTGGATCGACGGGTCCGTACATTGCTGACTGCAAACCGGATGCATCACCCACGATCATCGGTGATGAGACTGTACATCCCGCGGAAGTGCGGGGTCGAGGCTTTCTGAATGCCAAGACCCTCCACAACCGCGAGGTGTGCAGTCTCAGGGAATATTTTATAAAAGTCGAAGTGGGTATGCACCGTGATGTGGTCGCAGTGGACAAAGGACTCACCCCACTGTCCATGGCTAAAGAGAACTGGCGCAAACCTGTAATACTAACAACCGATGATCGCAAGGAAATATGGCGAAACAAGGAGCTTCACGGGCGCTTTTATCGGGCTCTTCATGAGCCCGGTGTTGATTTCTTAGCGTCCGTATCCTGGCTACGTTTTGGTGACCTTTTCGGAGAAATTGAAGGTTTCGTCTGTGCAGTTATGGATGAGGTTATCTTGACGAATAACTACCGGAGACATATTATGAAGGACGGGACGGTGGACATGTGTCGGGCATGTCACCGTCCGGGTGAGTCCATCAGACATATTATCTCTGGTTGTTCTCGTCTGGCTAACGGCGAATACTTGCACAGGCATAACCAAGTAGCCAGGAGTATTCATCAGCAACTTGCTTTGCAATATAAACTTGTGGATTCTGAAGTACCGTATTACAAGTATGTGCCCAACCCAATTCTTAAAAATGACCATGTCACGTTGTACTGGGACCGATCTATCATTACTGATAGGACTATTGTACCCAATAAGCCTGATATAGTGGTGATAGATCGGTTAGCGCGCCGCACAATTATAGTCGATGTTACCATTCCACATGTCGGGAACCTTGTGAAAGCTGAGAAAGAGAAACAAATTAAATATCTTGACTTAGCACACGAAGTTGTTGACATGTGGAATGTGGACTCGGCTGTAATTGTGCCGATAGTCGTATCAGCCAATGGACTGATGGCCGAAAGCTTCGATCAACATCTCTCGAGGCTCTCGTTAGGCGGTTGGATCAAAGGCCTGATTCAGAAGGCAGTACTCCTCAATACGGCTCGCATCGTGAGGAGGTTCCTGTCTCTGAAGCCCTAACCACCGTTAGCTTGGACCCTGCTCCCAATATCGGCGGAACCCTATTTTATATATTTTTAAATGTTTTTTTTTTTTTTTTGTTTTATAAAAGTATTTAAAAATGTAATAAAATAAGTACTAAAATGAATAAAGGAATAAATAAGTTATATAAATTTATAAATTAGTAACTAGTATAGATGAAAAAAAAAACTACAGCATACTAGACGGTCCTAAGCCCGAAGAGAGAGTTCAAGTTGGGCCGCCGCCGTCGGAACCGTCGCGTCTGCCCTTGCGCCGCAGATGTTTTGTTGTGAATTGTGTTTTTGGGTGTCTCCGTCTGTGTCGCAATTTGTTTTATAGGGTAGTAATAAAGAGGGTAAAAGTGACGTAAATGCGCGTCAGCTTGCAGTGAAAACTGGCTGCCGGAGGACGTGTGACACGGTCACACGGCTGAACCCTGGCGGCTTGACCTGGTGAGATCGTTCCTAATATTTCAGTGATTTGTTCTATAAAACTGCGTACGATCGGCCTTTCGTTGTGGGCTAGTGCACTAACAGTTTCTATAATAGGGCGGCACAAACTAATTTACGCCATTATTCTAGCGCAAAATAGGTACGGTATCGCTGAAAACGCAGTAGGTACCTAAAGATTTTATTATTGTGACATTTTAACGCCACGGTTACCGAAATTTGAGTTGGCCCACGGCAAACGTGTGTGAAAATGTACCCTTAACTCTTAAGTTCGCATCGCATGCTTTTGTTCTACAGAATTTAACCAAAAAAATGGTCAAGTCAGCCTCTTAGCTCATCCGGATGATCCGAGGGCGGGATCTCATGGCGACATGGAGAGTGCGATTGTCGCAACCCAGTGCTTGGCACGCCACGATTGCGGCGGTAAGTCCCCTCTTTGAGGAGTGGCTTGAGAGGCGGCATGGTGTCCTCACCTTCCGCCTGATGCAGGTCCTCACCGGACACGGTTGTTTCGGGAGGTTCCTGTTTCGGATAGGGCGGGAGGAAACGCCCGGGTGTTTCCACTGCGAAGATCGCCCTGAGGACACGGTGGCGGTCTGCCTGGCTTGGGTGGAGCACCGCCGTGTCCTCGTGGAGGCGATCGGCGTCGGCGATCTCTCGCGTCCGGGCCTAGTCCAGGCCATGGTACGGAGCGAGAGTGCATGGGTAGCCTTCACCTCCTTCAGTGAAGCAGTGATGCTCGCGAAGAGGGAGGCGGCGTACGTGAGGGAGAGGCAGCCAATGCGCCCTCGCGACCGTAGCCGCCGCAGGATACGGAGACGCCCTGGGCGTCGGGAATCCCAGGCCGATTTGCGGCCACCGTAGGCCACCGTAGCTTGCGGACGGCGAGTAAAGGGTAGCTCGCTGTCCGGTAAGGACCAAGCCCAAGTCGACGGCGCGTTGTGTTCCACGCGCGCCTCAAAGAGATGTCAGCACAAAATGATGGGGCCCGCCCTCCTGCTCCACCCAGAGCGGGAGAAGTTATTTGATGATTTCCCACACAAAAAAAAAGCCCCTTCGCTCGTGTTCTGGACTTGCACTACATACAAAAGCGTTTACAAAAAATAAATTAATACACATGATTTTCTCCCCGCATTCTCTTCCAGAAACAAAGGATAGCAAAATGCATAACACAATTTTATCTAGAGACCATCTTTTTTTTTTGAGGTTGGGAAATCTTCAAATGACTTCCCCCACTCTGGGTGGAGCAACTCAATACAACTCATAGCATTTATTTCAATTAAACCTTTTACAGGCACTTTTGTATTGTCAAACAAAAATCGAAGTTGAAGCTAGGTGGCCATTCCAAAACGTAGATCTCTATGGAGAAGAACGGGCAAGAAACTCCAACGGACACTCTTATAAATCATGGGTATTACAAAATTTTGGGAACATTATTCTTGGTGTGAGAACAATGTAAGATAAAGATAAGATAAGATAAGAAAAAAAAAATAAGATTCAAAATAAGCTATGGCAGTTGGGAGATGACCAGTCTCAACCGACGGCGCCCGTTCACGAACTTGACGCGTGGATCAGCACCATCCAGCTCAACCATTTTCTAGAAAACAGAATGATCCAACACACGCGCCACTTTCCGTCCGCTTACCGGCCCATTGTGCTGCTCGACGAGGTGGGCAAGCTCTTTGAGAGAGTAATTGCAGACCGCCTCGTCGGGCAGCTGGTGCGGGTGGGGCCGGATTTGGCGGAGAGCCAGTTTGGTTTCCGCAAGGGGCGCTCCACGGTGGATGCCATCATGCGCGTGCGAGCCCTCACGACGGGGGATGCTGTGGCCCGGGGTGGGGTCGTCTTGGCGGTGTCATTAGACATCGCCAATGCCTTCAACACCCTGCCCTGGAGTTGCATAAGGGAGGCACTCCGGTATCACCGGATGCCGACCTACCTCTGTCATGTGGTCGAGGCCTATTTGACGGACAGGGCCGTCATCTACCCCGGTCACCTCGGAGAGTGGAACCGGCGAGAGATGTCGTGCGGTGTCCCACAGGGATCGGTCCTGGGGCCGCATCTGTGGGACATCGGGTACGACTGGGTGCTGCGCGCCGACCTCCCTAGCGGCGTCAGTGTAGTTTGCTACGCTGACGACACGCTGGTCCTGGCGCAAGGGAGGTCGTACCAGGCGGCGGCCGACTTAGCGACACAAGGGGTTGCGACAATCGTCGATAGGATCCGGCAACTGGGACTCGAGGTGGCCTTGCACAAGTCCGAGGCCATGTGGTTTCATGGTCCTCGGAATGCGCCACCGACGGGTTCCCAGATAACGGTGGGAGGGGTTCACATCGGCGTCGAGTCGACGATGAAGTACTTGGGACTCGTCCTCGACAGCCGGTGGAACTTCGCGGAGCATTTCCGCCGTTTGGCTCCCAGACTGGAGCGGGCCGGGGCTGCGTTGAAGCGGCTCTTGCCCAATCTAGGGGGGCAATCATGGCTATACGGATGATCCGAGGATACCGCACGATCTCTGGCGAGGCGGCGGGCCTCCTTGCCGGATTACCGCCATGGGATCTGGAGTGGCGCGAGGAGGCCAAACACCGGGGCGTAATTCCGCTGCCGCAGGAAATCGCGGCACAGCGGACAGAGCTCCGGCGGGATCTCATGGTGACATGGAGAGAGCGATTGTCGCAACCCAGTGCTGGGCACGCCACGATTGCGGCGGTAAGTCCCCTCTTTGAGGAGTGGTTTGAGAGGCGGCATGGCGTCCTCACCTTCCGCCTGACGCAGGTCCTCACCGAACACGGTTGTTTCGGGAGGTTCCTGTTTCGGATAGGGCGGGAGGATACGCCCGGGTGTTTCCACTGCGAAGATCGCCCTGAGGACACGGTGGAGCACACGGTGGCGGTCTGCCCTGCTTGGGCGGAGCACCGCCGTGTCCTCGTGGAGGCGATCGGCGGCGGCGATCTCTCGCGTCCGGCCCTGGTCCAGGCCATGGTACGGAGCGAGAGGGCATGGGGAGCCGTCACCTCCTTCAGCGAAGCAGTGATGCTCGCGAAGAGGGAGGCGCCGCACGTGAGGGTGAGGCAGCATATGCGCCCTCGCGACCCCAGCCTCCGCAGGATACGGAGACGCCCTGGGCGTCGGGAATCCCAGGCCGATTTCCGGCCACCGTAGGCATGGGCTTGCGGACGGCGAGTAATGGGTAGCTCGCTGTCCGGTAAGGACCAAGCCCAAGTCGACGGCGCGTTGTGTTCCACGCGCGCCTCAAAGACATGTCAGCACAAAAAGTGATGGGACCCGCAAGGGTCGATGCCTGCCAGGGGTGCGGGTTTGTTCGAAAGAGACACCACAGCCCCTGGCTTAAGGGCTACTGAAGGAACACGGGTGGGTTTTAGTCAGTAAAAGTCTGACACGCCCTCCTGCTCCACCCAGAGCGGGAGAAGTTATTTGATGATTTCCCACCCAAAAAAAAAAAAAAAAAACACGCGCCACCATCAGTGAGACATTTAAGTGAGCATGACATACTCTCAACTACCACGTTTTTTCAAGTCGACGTACATCAAAACAACATAATCATGGTACTCACATTTACAAAATTTTGACAAAATGCTTCTAAATTATACAAAACTATAGTTTCAATCCTATTTGAGAAATTCATAAAATTTGACTTCCAAAAAGAAAGAAAAATATTTCATATCTATTGTAATTTTAATAAATAATACACCAAGTATTATTTATTAAAATTTCAATCAGTAAAACCAAAAACAAATTCGTAATGTCAGAAAATTAATAACAATAGGAACAGAAATGTTCGCAATGTCAGAAAAATAATAACAATAGGAACAGAAATGTTCGCAATGTCAGAAAAATAATAATAATAGGAACAAAAATGTTCGTAATGTCAGAAAACATAAAAAAGGGGAAGCATCTCTTCCAAATATTAAAATTTTAACTAGTAAGCCCAGGTGGCTGTGGAGCAGGACCAGCATTAAGCCAGGCATTTTTATCTAAGATATAATCATCTGACTTATAATATGCTTGTCTAGTGATCATAGTCATAGTGTGCGTTTAATGCATGACTTAAATTTATTTTCACTTAATTCAAGAATATCGACTGGTAGTTTATTATAACATTTTACACAGTAACCCATAAAAGAAGATATACTTTAGACAATCTGAAACGTGGTTGATCTAATTTGTTCCTATTTCTATTGTTAAAATTATGCCTGTCACTTATCTTACTAAAAACTGAAAAGAAAAAAATAATAAACCTGCTATGTTTAACCTTAATAACTAAGTTCGGAAGTCGGTGACTTTCGAAATGTATTTTAATTTTATGTCACCGGCTTCCGAACAGTTTTTTCGGCGGTTTAATTTTTTTGTTAAAAGTTTTTAATTTACAATTTTTTGTGGCTATAATCTACTAATTACTATATATATGTTTAATTTTTTATTACTTTTTGTAATACACAACTCAGTATTAAAATATGTGAGTAAACAATCAATCATCCCCTGTTTTCCTACCCTTAGGGTTGGATATTTTTTTCGAAATTTGTATGGGACTAACTTGCAGGTCTAGCCTTTCCAATAAAAAAAGAATTATCAAAATAGGACTACTCTGTAAGCAGTTATGAGTGGTTTTACATTACAATCAGTGAGTGAACAATCAATCATCCCTGTTTTCCTACCCTTAGGGTTAGATTTTTTTTTTACAAATTTTTATGGGACCAACTTCGGGGTATACGGGGTATACCCTTTCCATTAAAAAATAATTATCAAAATCGAACTACTCTGTAAAAAGATATGCGTGGTCATACATAAAAAAAAAATATATACGCGTCGAATTGAGTAACCTCCTCCGTTTTTTCGTCTGTTAAAAAAGATGTAGATTTTTCTGAACATAATGTTTTCATAAATATATTGACAAGGTACCGTCATGATGTTAATTGTTTTGAACAGTTCCCTTAGAGATTCGCGTCTGCGGAGGTTGTAAATGGCTCTGACAGCCCTCTTTTGCAGAATAAAGATCGACTCAACATCCGCAGCCCGTCCCCATAGCAAAATACCGTAAGACATGATGCTATGAAAGTAACTAAAATAAACAATGTGTAGGATGTTATTACGATTAAAATGATTGAGCATTTGATTTAACATAACTTTTTCAAACACCTTGCTGAAAACTGGCAAAACCGATACGGGTCTATAATTATTCATATCTTTATTGTCGCCAGATTTGAAGAGTGGAATAACTTCATTTCAGATGTACTTCATTAAATCTGGGAACACCCCTTGATCTACACACAAATTAAATATTAACTATTAAAATTTTATATTAACCTACTTTGTGGCCGCTACGACGTCGGCTTGAAGGCAAAAGCCCTGACCAGCGGCCCCAACTTGGGGTTCCTAATTCACTTCACCGTGGCTGAGAGACCACGGCTACTGGGCCCCCTCTCAACGACAATGCGGGAACCCCACTGGGAGGGATCTAGAGACCATCACATAGCTCTTGCTAACCTACAAAAGGCCTAATTCATACGAAGCAGGCAACCTGATAATCCAAATAGGCATAAAAAAGAATGCCAGACAACACTCCAACAGGTTATACATATATCAGGAAGAACAAAAACATGCAGAACCCGCTTCACCAGTCTGGGAACATTTCACAACGCAAAACGCATACAAATGCTCGACTCAATTTACAGGAACAATAAACAGCAAACAAAACGTCAATAAGATCCGCGTACATACGGGTGGGGTGTCCAAATGGAAAACAAACAAAAAAAGGGACCGAGGGCCTTCAGATACCAACTGATAACTGACTAAAATAACAAAGCCGAAGACGCAATGTTAATCATCAATAAAATGCGAAATAAGACAGCTCCCAGAATGGACTAAGTGGTAATCAAACTTTACAAAGCGACGCCCCAAATATAACAGGAAGCCGCAACTTTACACATGAATAAAGCCCGGACACAGAATACGGTGCCGGACATGTGGCTTGAAACCCAGGACGCGATTGGCATTTTCTGTGACCTCTCAAAAGCGTTTGACTGCGTTGACCACAATACACTTATCTGTAAATTACACCACTATGGAATTCGTGGACAGGCTGCTAATCTTGTACTTTCCTACTTATCAAACAGGCAGCAAAAAGTAAACGTTAATGGGGCGACGTCCTCGGGGTCTCTAGTTAAGATGGGCGTGCCTCAAGGTTCAATTCTTGGCCCTTTTTTATTTCTAGTTTATATTAATGACCTTCCTTACCTGATGGCTAACTTCTCGGATATAATTTTATTCGCTGATGACACTTCTCTTATTTTTAGAATAGATAGAAAAGATACAGATGTCTTACATGTCAATGATAGTCTAGCTGTTCTTTCGAAATGGTTTGCCGCTAATAATCTTTTACTCAATGCGAACAAAACTAAATGTCTTAAGTTCTCGTTACCAAATGTACCCCAAGTAGGTCTAAACTTAAAACTTGATGGGAAGAAACTAGATGCTATTTCGGAAACTGTATTTTTGGGAATTACTTTAGATTCAAAATTGCAATGGGGTGCTCACATTAGAGCTCTTTCAAGTAGATTAAGCTCAGCTGCTTACGCAGTAAGAAAGATAAGGCAGTTGACGGATGTAGCCACAGCTAGGTTAGTTTACTTTGCTTATTTTCACAGTATTATGTCTTATGGCGTTCTGTTGTGGGGATCGGCAGCTGACGTAGATTCAATTTTCATTTTACAAAAGAGGGCAATCCGCGCAATCTATAAAATGGGGCCTCGCGAGTCTCTTAGAAACAAATTCAGCGAAATTGATATTCTAACTCTGCCGTCTCTTTATATCCTAGAAAATATCTTGTACGTTCGCAAAAACTTAGGCCTTTTCAAAAAACGATGTGATTTCCATAATCTGAATACACGTAGTAAAGATGAAATTGTGATTCCAAAATTTAGATTGACTAAAACTAGCAAGTCATTTCTAATAAACAGTATCCGCTTCTATAACAAGTTGCCAAAGTCAGTTACAGAACTTAGCGATGGAAAGTTTAAAACGCACATCAAACGTATCCTTATCAAAAAAGCATATTATAAGATAAAAGACTACGTTGAAGACAGGGAAGTTTGGCATTAATTCCTTCTGCACATGTGGCTTCCCTGGTACCTCATTAACAGCATATCTATGTGAAAGTCTATTAACTGCTCTCAATGTTCTTTTTATTTTTACAATGCTGACATATTCTCGTCATTATTTGACATTATACATCAATTTTAATATCAACTATTTTTTAGTGATTGTCATGTTAATCATGTCACTATGTTTAATTAGGTTCATTTTATTTATGTAGATTATTTTACATATTGTGAATGGGAGAACGTTGTAGGCCTTACAGACTGTAGATTTGTAGACGATTTTCTATTCTGGATTCGTCTAAGTACCTGGTACTTATTTACAGGCCTGCACTGTCCTCCTATACATTTTTTTACCTGAAAACATTGTTAAAGCCAATCATTTTTAAAAGAGTAACCGTGGAGTTTCTTGCCGGCTCTTCTCCATAGGAAACAACATTTTGGAACCGTGCACCTAGCTTCTGACGTTTCATAAGTGCCCATGCAGGTTTATATGAAATAAAAATATTTTGATTTGATTTGATTTGAAACCGCGCAGGTACCAATACATATACTAGATGACGCGAACGAAAATCGACGCATAACGGTTTACAACCCGTACTATAGAATTTAAGCTACATGCATAGTACAAAATAATAGAAAAGGCAATAACGGAACTAGACAATTACCAAGAAGCCTTCTTAAACAATAGATCAACAGAACACCACATTTTTTGCTCTAAAGGGTCCTAAACGAGGAGGGACTTGCAAGTAAACAAATTTACGTACTCGCCTTTGTCAAAGAAAACACCATTACAATGTCGACATAAAGGCATTAACAATGAACCAACAAATCGATGACCAACAATATAATCAAGGTATGCATGAATGTAACAACATGCATCAAATGGTGTGGCCAGCAAAGCAGTCGGATTATAGTAATCAAAGGAAAGGTAGTTAAACAGAGTTGCCCTCTCTCCCCTCGCCTTTTACATCGGTCATCGACGAAGTCTTTAGAACCCTTGAAGAGACAACCCATTTAATCAAACTAGATCAGAACCGCGAAATTTCACTCCCCCTAGTTTTATCATTTGCAGACGATCCTAACCTCATTACAGACGATCTAGAAGGACTAGAGCGCATCTTATACCACATAAAACCCTTACTAAATAGCGCAGGCCTCCAAATAAACGAAACAAAAACAAAAATTCTGGTTACCCCATAACATCACAGCAAACGACAAAAGTGACCCTCAACGGAATAAGCAGAAAAAGCACAATTAAAAACGAAGCCTACTGGCCACGACAAACGCCAAATCATTACTACCACTCATACTAAACTCAAAGATTGACTGGAAGCTAGCTAGACTTTTGCATCGAAGGGTTATCGTACCTTGTATGAGATATGATTTAAAAGTATCAAACCAAGGCGAACTGATTAAGACTCAGAAGATATGAACGAGTTATCATGAGAGACTTAACCAACCACGTCAGGAATAAACCAAGAATTAAGAAAATGCACCAAATCTTGGACGGAAAAACCGTAACAAAACGCACAAGACCCACAAAATGTGCTACTTAGCACACGTCTTCAGACGGGATAAACCACACCTATTGCAGGCAGCAATGCAAAACAAGGCCAAGTCTAAGAAGGTCAGGCGACCTATTTACGCATGAAATGACAGTCTTAAACATAACGTGAAATACTTCTACATGGGGATCAAGTTTTGGAAGGACATGGCTGGAGACAGAAATAAGATCAAGAAAGCGGCTAGTGATATATACAAAAAAACCGAAATTCAGAAGACTACTATGAAAACAACAACACAACATAGCGAAGCAACGGCGTAGAAAAGACCTACGAAAACAGTTGAACGTACCCAAGAAGCCCGACCTGAATCATCATGCCGGCGACATGACATCGTGAAAAGATCCTATAAATAAATACCACCCGTCTCTCCACTAGTCCAATGCTTACTTAAGGATGCATATCCGGTAGGCTCGCAATCCTTTCCTCTCCTATGGGCACGTCTACCTGACCATTACCGCGCCCCTCGGTCTACTTCTTGATATGCAATGGCCTCTGTAACACCACGAAGCATGAAGCTCTAGGGGCTAGTGCAAATCTTGGGGTTCATTCGATTAATCGAGTCTGGTCAAGCCACGCTGGGATCGCGTCGGTGCATTACATTGCATACATACATTGCATAACAGGGTAGTTTAGTTCATAGTGGTTTATACCGGCTGATTTTTTTTAGCGTCTGGAAAAATATAGGGTACGGAGTAGAAGCCTGGCACAGAAATTAAACTTTTTTATTTTTTCAAAACTAAAATGAAATTAACCTATAAATGAATACTATTACTTATTTGTTATAAACTTTTCATATTAAAATTAAAAAAAAATAAAAGTAAAAAAACAAAAAAAAATCAGCAAATAATATCAAAATCCAACTTATAGGCACCCTACTCTACGCGCAGAAATTATCAATGAAAATTCGTAGCGAAATTCAATCCTTTGATTGAAGCAGGCCGCTTTTTTCGCAGGCGTACCTACCGCTCACATTTCACCGCATGCGCACCCCCTCCCGCCCGCGCGTGCCGCTCCCCGTTTCTCCAGTCACCTGCGATTGGTCACAGTGTGACGTCGATCGCTGAGGACCTCATTCAGCAACACATTCGTGACACAGACAGTCAGAAATGTAGCAAATTTTTTGGCTACTTACAACTACATAAAGCAAGGTGTCGTATGATGTAGGGTTTACGTTACTGGTTTTAGGCACATATTTGCGCGTGTACAGTAAATAAATAAATAATATCGTTTATATATTAAGATAAAGAACAGCTAAAATAGAGCACAGTTGCTTATTGCCTGAACTAGGGTGAACCTTTGTTTCAGGCTATGAAGTGCATAAATATTTCATGTAGTAAATTAACATTGTGTATAAAGTTAAAACTAAGTTAAAATTAGAAAAAAATAAGTAAAATAGTATGTTAGTTGTTCTATTCGCAGACAACAAGTAGATCTTCTGTCTGTGCATAAGCGATGGTTAGTAAATATTTAAGTATGATTTTCTTACAGCTAAAGTAATTTAATTTATAGATACTTAGTTTTCTATTTAACCTATTGTACAGAAATGGGCCTAAGAATGTAAGAAATCTTTCTACTAAGACATGTTTTGAGGTTGCATTAGATGTGCATACTATATAATTCAGTCTTTTGTTAGTATTTTCAGCAGTGTAGGTAAGCATGGTGTGCTGTTTTAATAATAAGTGAAAAATGAAAAGTTGGCGAACAGTCAGCACGTTGCAGGATTTATATAGCACGATACCGAGACTTTCAATATGTTTTCTGAAAGACAGAGTGTCGTCCACTATTACACCGAGGTATTTTAAGTTGCTCGTTTTGAGGATAAAAGGACAATCACAACATACTTGAGGGTTAATAATGTTAAGTTGAGGCTTGCGCATGGAGAAGTGAATACCTATATTTTGTCTTGGCAGCATTTAATGTTAGTAAGTTTCTTTGAAGCCAATTAGTCACAATATTAAAACCTAGGGGGCGTCCATTAATTACGTGAGGCGTTTAGGGCGGGGGGGGAGGGGGTCGAGTCGAATCTCACTCAATCTCACGTGGGGAGAGGTTAAATAAAGTAAAACATGTTTTTCCGCCAATATGGGTAAATCCTACAAAATAATATTTATCGCGGTTATGCGAACGCCACAAAGTAGCACAGTAGCTCCTCGGTGGTTAAACCGCCACCGGCCAGCCAAGCCAGCCAAATGCAACGCATAAATCCAACGCAAATAGGCACAGATTAACGTTTTTTACACTAGTAGCACGTATTTGAAATATCTCACGTGAGATTATGAGGAGGGGGTGAGGGTCGAGCTAAATCTCACGACATCTCACCAAAGCAGGGGTGGGGGTCGTTAAATCGCCAAAATTACCTCACGTAATTAATGGACGCCCCCCTAGTTGTGCGATTTCGAACAGTTCGGTACTGGTTTTAGCAGTAAATATTGGCGCCGTGTCGTCTGCATATGATATAATTTTCCCGTCTTTAATATTAAGGTTACACATTTCGTTAATTTAAATCAGGTGTGATTGCATAGGGATTAGGTTACCGTGAAGATGTAGATCGAAATTAATGCTAAAAGTCTTTGACCAAATGTCTACTAAATAATTCCGGGCTACCGTATCGCCCGCGGTAGTCGGTGTACCTACACGGCTCATGCGCAGTGCGGCGTACAATAGCTGAGACGCGAGCGGCACGTTACCACTTAGGTAACACCGGTAACCAGTGGCGTATCTAGCTATCGGAGGGCTAGGCGGGGCAGCGCCCCGGGCCCCCAAGCTCAGCGGGCCCCATTTATACATAGTTTGAAAGTCAGAGCCCGCTCTGACTTTCAAGCTATGTATAAATTGAACTAGTGAACATTTCTCCCACATTCGGTATATAAATAAACCAGATTCCAGGAACGCGACTTTAATAATGCCAACTTATTTGAAAAATAAGACGTAGAGTGGGAAGGCCTCCCACAAGGTGGACCGATGACCTTGTGAAGGCCGCGGGTATCCGCTGGATGTGGGAAGTACAAGACCGGTCGAAGTGGAGGAGTCTGGGGGAGGCCTATGTCCAGCAGGCCGAAAGACGTCCACTGCTGTGGACGTCTTTCGGCTGAAATTATGACGATGATGATAATTTGAAAAAATACTGGGGAATTCCCAACAAGTCTCGAACACCTTTGTTTGAAACTTGCGGGGAACTCCCCTGTATTCTTACGGCCTGGCCACGGGACACCCGCCATAGCGAAAATTCGCGCGGTGCGACCGCCGAGGCGTCTAGCGACTGAAACAAACGCATAGAAATGTACTAATCAAGCCACGCGGGGCGGCGACCGGCGGGGCGACCGGCGGAATGTACCAAGCGAATGGCACGGGCGACCGGCGGCGCGGCCGGCGAGTGAAATAAATACATGAATCAGTACGGCGCGAGCCACGGCGTCAAGCGGCAGTCGCGGCGACTAGGGCAGCGATCAAACGAGTTTAGTTGTTTTCGCCGCGAATAATGAACACCGAGACTTTTATAGCTGAAATACTAGCAAAGCCACCTATTTGGAAGTCTGGCCACCCACAGCATAAATATAAACATATAGTGAAGTGATTGTGGGAAGAAATTAAAATGAAATTTACAGATTTTCTCGTACTTCTTGTGGAATTCTCCATCTATACCTCGATTCCTATTCAACTTTATACTCCACAATCTCTTCAAAATATTATATCTTGAACCAAAAAACTATTACTTTCTAAGCAATATCGAGATAACTTTGTTAAAAACATTTCGCTCTCGGACTTCCTTACTGGTCGCGGCGGCGACCGCGACTCCCCGTGGCCTGCAAACGATGCCGCGCGAATTGTCGCCCCGCCTGCCGCACCGCCGTACGCACCGCCGATCCCCGTGGCCAGGCCGTTAGGGTGGTTTCACAGTCGCGCCGTCGAACAGCGCGTTTCAACAGCACGCGCTTGACGCAAGGCGGACCTATGATAAACGCGGCGCGCTTCAACAGCGTGACTATAAAACGCTACTAGTGAAATTACAAGCGCGCGAGTCTAGTGAATTTACAAGCGCGCGCGTCTGGACGGCGTTTTAAAGCGCGCACCTTAAAACGCCTAATGTGTCTCGCTCTGACTGAATTTAAAAACGATATTATACGTTCACTTTCAATAACTAATTATTTAAAAACATTTTGATTTCGGTACTTAGTTTTATTCCTTATTACCGATACTTACCTACATTAATACATTTATCCAATTATTCATTCCTAAACTCTGCTTGTAGAACCAGGACGTGCCCTACCATGCACAATAAAGAACTGATGTTAAAGTAGCTTTGCAACTTTAAAGTATTTAAATGTAACTACATATTTATGTAATTTGACTTGTATTGACAACATAGGGAAATCGAGGGCAACCCTCAAATCTTATAGGTAGGTATTAACAATGTTTTTCATATGTTTTCTAAAGGTATTGAGACATTTGCGTATGGTCATCATCATCTCATGACGCTGAGCTGATGAAGGAAGGTACAACTCTTTAACGGTTAGGAGTTAGGTGCAGATTCGGGCATAACCTTTTTTTTAGAAAGGTGTTTATTCCGAAATGGTCCCATTTAAATTTCATATATATATGATATGATGATGCGTTTTGGAGACAGACGACGGCACTCTTCAAAAAATGACAGCAAATCAACCGCGATTGCTGCTATCGCATAATATGCATTGTTTTGACCCCAAGGATGATGAATTGGTGTGGAGTGGTACTATAACAAAAAAGCGAAAAAAAAACTTTTTCCAAAAAAAAAAAAATTCGGTGACTTTGGATATGTATTTTATTAATTTATTGTCACCGCCTTCCGAAATTAAAGTAATTTTTCACTTTCTAGTGTTTTTTGGAAGTCGGTTGTTTTTTTCATAATAGTACATTATGGTACAAGTGTGTAACGTTGGTGATTATCGCTGAGGGAGAGCCGAGGACGATAATCATCAATACACACGTGTATCATACGACGTTTTTCAACACACTTGCGAAGAAAATAATACTACAAAATAATCATCATCATCGTCATCGTCAACGTCATCGTCATCATCATCGTCATCATCACCGTCGTCATCATCATCATCATCATCATCATCATCATCATCATCATCATCATCGATGTTTTTAAGAACAAAGCAACTCAACCAGCAACTCAACCAATTAAAAAACAACCTTTATATAACTCACTAAGAACAACGGAACTCAACCAATTCTATAACTCACTAGTGAATAATAGTAATGAGTTTGAAAATAGGTGTCATTATGTGCCTAATTGCAGTGAAATTAGAGCCATTTTATGAGCAAGTGTGTTGAAAAATAGTTTTAATTTGTTCATCAAAATAAGTTACAATTTGTATTTGGTTTTTAATTTTATTATGAAATCGACGATCGTAATACACGATGAATCTGGAGTACGATGAATCTGGATTACGACAAATCTAGAGTACATACGTCGAATTCGGAACGCGACGAATACGGAACAAACGATTTTAAATAGTTTAGTTGGGGCCCTAGTTTATTTTTTGCCCCAGGGCTTTCGATTACCTAGCTACGCCACTGCCATGCCGCGCCGGTAACGTCTCTTTCGTGCGTGTTCCACTACTTTCGATTTCGTTCCGATGCTATTAAGCGCCCGGTGTGCACGACATTGCAATTACCAATTTATTTTTTATGTCACGAAACGAAACATTGCATTTGTTTATATGAGGTGGCATAAACGCATTGCAGGCGTCAGGTGTTAATGCAACACTTACTAGATGGAGTGACGAAAATAATAGCAATGCATAACCTATTCCCACGTACGGCGCATCATGTAGCTTCAGCCCCGCAACCACTTTGCTAGCTGGCCAATATTTGAACGGTATGAGCCCCGCGAAATGAAACCATTAGATGATGAATAGGTACTTCATAAATAACCGAAAATCGAAATATCGACTGAGCTTCACATATCGTAGTAAGTACCTAGGACAATGTATACAGAGTACCTACTCCCCAGTCGAGCCTGTCCGGCAGACGCCTCGTTCGTTTCGCGCTGGTAAGCTACTCTAGTGCCTCAAGCCTCAACGAGTACGATATCTTCAACTAGTAAGCTCAGAACCAAAGCTATTTGAGAGAACGAGTGCCAAGCGCCAACTGTGCCAACGTTGTGAGTCACGACGTGACTATTAGCTTGAAAGTTTATCCGACCACGGAAAAAACGGCGGTGGCGATCTCTCGCGTCCGGTCCTGGGTGCTTACTCTCGAATATAATTCCGATAGATCGTCATTGGAATTGTTAGTCAAACGTCAGGGATTGGCTCGACTCAGTTAGTCCAGCAAATCCCTGACGTTTAACTGATAATTCCAATGTCGATCTATCGGAATTATATTCCAGAGTAAGCACCCTAGTCCAGGCCATGGTACGGAGCGAGAGGGCATGGGGAGCCGTCACCTCCTTCAGCGTAGCAGTGATGCTCGCGAAGAGGGAGGCGGCGCACGTGAGGGAGAGGCAGACTATGCGCCCTCGCGACCCTAGCCGCTGCAGGATACGGAGACGCGCGTCGGGAATCCCAGGCCGATTTCCGGCCACCGTAGGCCACCGTAGCTTGCGGACGGCGAGTAATGGGTAGCTCGCTGTCCGGTAAGGCCCAAGCCCAAGTCGACGGCGCGTTGTGTTCCACGCGCGCCTTAAAGAGATGTCAGCACAAAAATGATGGGGCCTGCAAGGGCCGATGCCTGCCAGGGGTGCGGGTTGGTTCGAAAGAGATACCACAGCCCCTGGCAAACGGGCTACTGAGGGAAACGGGTGGGTTTTAGTCAGTAAAAGTCTGACACGCCCTCCTGCTCCACCCAGAGCGGGAGAAGTTATTTGATGATTTCCCAACCAAAAAAAAAAATAAACCACGGAAGAGAAAGAACAGTGGAAGTGCAATGCAACAAAATTAGTATAGGAACCGTTGTCGCCAAACTCACACAATTAAACCGATAATCATTTATTGCACTACAAATCAACAATTCGTTTGATTTGTCGTTTTACTTTTAGTCAAAATGAGCATAAGCCACAGATCCTTGAAATAAACCTTAATTGTCTATAGATAGGATTTATTTTGATTTAGCCCAGAAAGTATGTTTACAAAGTTTTGTTATCTAAAGGCGAACTAGATTCGATTACCGAATAAATTCTGCTACTCGACCCATAGATGGCAGTGTTCTCAGTGGTCGCAATTTTAAACCACTCTGCCCACCGCTGAGAAGAACGATACTAGGCGCAAATTCTCCTTATGCGAGAATATGCAAGGTCATAAATAGTTGCAGCGACCAAATCGATCTTCACTTTGATAGTTTGGGAAAGTTGAAAGCCACTTTTCATAAGTATCTGCCCAGTTAGTTTTAGTTTTTCATCAAAATACTATAATAAGTTAGTCTTTTAAGTGATGTTTTATGTTTTACAAGTTATAAGCATTTTTTTTTACCTAATTTTAGTTAAGTTACTTTAGTTTACTTTGTACAGTTTTCTTTATATGCATGCGGAGTTTACCTATAAGTGATGGTTATGCTACTACATTAATCTATCTTACATGTTATCTTTAGCAGAATACCGGTGTAAACAATTTTTGGTGAACCTAATAAAATAAATAAACTTAATTGTGATAACCATAAGATTGACATTCGCGTCGTAGGTTGATATCTAGTGCTCCTCGACCAAGGTCACACCAGTGCAGAATACATTTAATTTGGAATTACATTATTGATATCGATAGATATATTTTTACCAGAAATCGGGTAAGTCTTGTTGAGAGTTCATTAATAAAACTGCAGGAAGAATGACGTAGTATTATTTGAAAATAAATTAATTGTAATATTTTATTAGAAAACAAATAAAACTGTTTAAGTACGGTTTTATTTGTTTTGTATGATGATACGTAACACCTCCATTTTTAAGATTTATTCTCCTACTATCATTTTTGCGCTGCAAAATTAAACAATAGCTACGGAAAAATAAATTTGTCGCAAGACTAGCAACTCGACGCGCTGTTAGAACACGACTGTAGCGATGGGCGTTGAATGAACGAACTAGTTAATTCGACCGTCGACGTACAGTGAACGAGTCGACGGTTCACCGTTAATCGATGGACTAGTCGAATCCGTAGACGCTAGACGCCGAAACACGGAACGCGACAAGTTGTGAACGAGTCGACGATGCGACGGTTCACCGTTAATCAATGGACTAGTCGAATCCGTAGACACCTCTGACGGCGTAACTGAAACGTAGACGAGAACGTAATCGATTCATTCGTCCGTGCGCCCTTGGAAATAAACTAATCGTGCAAACAAATTTGAACTTTAAATCTAATATGAGGGAGTTGTTAATTGTACGGGTCGAATATTTATTATTTTATTATTGTCATGGGAAGGAAAGTATGCAGATATAGTAGTTTTGCGTGTGCGAAGAGGAAGGCGATGGACTGGTCGGGCGATGCGAGACCAGCCGGTTTGTATTTATTTAAACAAACTGTGTGTGTTTTCATGTTGTTTTGATTTTTGAATTTGTAAATATTTAACAAAATAATAATTAATGTACATAAAATCAATTGATCTTCTAACTAAGCCAGAATAGTGCATCATCATCATCATCATCACCATCATCATCATCAGCCTATAATGTTCCCACTGCTGGGACACAGGTATAGTGAATACGACTTTATAATTAACTCTATTCAGTATTCAGCCAGTCCTAAGCACCCGATATATTACTCTCCTCTTATGGTCCTAAGCCTGGAAAAGTATGAAGGGAAGTTCAAATGAATAGGTACAGTCCGCGAGAGATGAGACGTCTACCGCCTGCGTTCACGCCGTCCGCGTCGGCATCGTCGACTGCCGTAGACGACGTCGCAAAGTTTATTAAGTTAACGCGTAAACTAGTCGACGAATTCGACTAGTTGATCGACTAGTCGATAAACGAAAACGGACGGTCTAGTTGCGTCGACGCCAAATACGTCGACGACCCATCTCTACACGACTGGGACCAAACCAAGTAAGCGTTACTACGCTTATTTGTGACAGGCGTGCCATACGCCTACTTTGCACTTCCACTGTTTTTTTCTTTTCCGTGTATCCAACCAACAGAATATAAGAATGCCTACAGGATATCTCATGTTTCAGTAGTGACCTGTTTGCGATCATCGAGCTACCTAACCATTGGAGCACGACCGACTCCCAGTCGAAATGAGTTGTTTAATAATAGTGTGGAGGTAGCGGTGGTATACTCACTGGCGTATCCGTTGTTCTTGTGCGCGTGTCCGTTGAGCGCAGAGGGGTCACGCGGCGGCGTGGTCGAGGGCGGAGGCGACAGCGGGGGCGAGGGGGAGGGGGCCGCGCGCGTGCGCATGAACTTCCTCATGGCGGCGCCGCGCTGCGCTGCGCATCACGTCACACACTCAGCGGGTCACCACCGGACCACCCCACGGCTCACTAAACAATATCTGCGAACAGAATTCATTGTTTGTGATTATTTTATGTGGCTTCATTCCCTGCATTTATTAAATTACTGCTTTTCGTAGTAGGTACTAAGGGTTAAGAAGTCAGTCAGTGGTTCTAAGGAGAACTTAATTTTAAAGCTATAAGTAGGGGATAGCTCGCCTATCAGTAGGCATCAAAAGGATTAATTGTCAAAATATTTGCGCGGTGTTTGGTCTGAAGAGATGCTATTATAGATGTTGGTGTCATCTCATCGTGTACCTGCAGTCCGCGCCCGCGGTGGAGCTGACACAATACATCTGGTATGGCGTTCTAACGAACAGCCGATCTATTTTGTAAATCTGTCAATAGCCAAGAAGATTAAGCCCTAGCATCAGGTGGAATGACAGCTCGCTTCACCTAAGTTTTCACGGTCACATTTTTAGAGAATAGATCGGTTTTGTAATGTGTACCTACCTATTATACTGTAATTTGTTGCTGCTTGAGGTAAGGTTCCTACCTTGTAAGTATCAACTAACGCGCAATGTTTATGTTAGACATCCGTCGGCCGCTTGTAACTTTTTCGAAGTCTGGATAAGTAAAGCACAGGAAAAATATTAGGTACTTAAGTGTTTTTTATTTGGTATGTGGGTCCTTTGCACTTTAGACTAAGGAAGATGGCCTAGAAGCCTGATAGGCAAGTCTGCAGGCCTAGACAAAACACATTTCTGTTAGTGTCCACGCCAAACGTTACGTCAAAATGTACCTATGGGAATGACGTTACCTGCGGAAAGGACACGACGTAACCTTTCCGCAGGTAATGTCATTCCCCTTACATTTTGGCGTAGCGTTTGGCGTGAACGCTAACAGAAATGTGTTTTGTCTCTAGGCCCTGGTCTGCTGATTTATATTTATTGATGGTGGTGACAGCAATTGACAACAAACTTATCTGCAAATAGTTATGTACATCGTTGTATTTACCTACAGATAAATAAGTAGGGAAATAGGAAATTCATTTAATGACTCCAGGAATGAATGGCAAAGAGTATTGCTTAGTGATCTGTACAAGCACTATAATATGTGACAGATGCCGTTATCCGCACTGCACTGACACTCGCGGCACTAAAACCATCCGCGCAGACGTAAAAACGTAATACGTGCGGCGCACGCGGCGATGTGGCGCGCACTGTCAGATCGCCGCTATCAAGATAAGACAGAGCACAGACAGGCAAGTGTACCACAGACTAAGTTGATTTATAGACTGTGGTAGCGTATTGAGATTCGCAAGTTCTCCTACGAGATCAGAAGTAGCTCCTATTGGACGTGGAAACGCGACATTAATTAAGGAAAAGATAGTTGTAAATGTTCTACAATTATAATTGTCTGTATAGTTCACAGAACGACACAAGTACCTACTTATACAACTTAAATCTTATAACCAAACGGTAAAACAGGATTTCGCAGAGAGGAACGTTTTCGTTGGTCGCGCCTATTTTCATGTGCGTCGACACGGCGATCCTGACTATCAGACGTCCTCGTGTGCGATGTTTAGGTGGAAACTAGTACTCACTGAGCTTCAGTAGTCATTTGCAAAAACCTTTTTATTTCTGTAATTATACCACTCGGCCATCCTACCATTACTACAAACAAACTAAGTATCGACTGTCAAGTTTCCACTTCATACATAGTCAATTGTTTTCATAACGTTTTTAATTAAAACTCGACAAAGAACTGCACCCTAATTGCGTAACTCACGATTCATCATAATCTGTTTCGTTTTGAAACGGATTGTTAAACTATTGCTTCATATGTTCGAAAAATGTGTCTGCTCAACGACGTAAATAACGCAATGAATATTGTTAACTGTCAAAACGAAACCGATTATGATTAATCGTGAGTTACGCAATTAGGGTGCAGGTCTGATCGCTTTTGTAACTTCAGTAACCCTTTAACCATAGTTTCGCAAAGCAAAACTTCTCGTCAACATAATAATACTACATGTTTATGTGACTTAACAACAAACGGCGCACTGTCAGTGCGCCGTTTGTTGGATCCCTGGATAACGGGCCAACATGCTACCACACAGTCGCCACCAGGCACTTCAGTCAACACTCTAGCAACGCTTGGAGAACCGGCCAAAATTTAGCACACAGTCACCACTAGGGACTCCAGCCACCACAATGGCACACCGGCCAACACACGAGCACATCGGCTCACACCGGCACACTGGCCATCACACGAACACACCGATTCACACTGGTACACTGGCCATCACACGAGCACACCGGCCCATACTGGCCATCACACGAACACACCGATTCACACTGGCACACCGACCGTCCCCTATGGCATTCCCGCCATGTCCTGGCGCATCGGTCACCGTCTGGTACACCGACCACCACCTCTGGCACACCGGCCAGCTCACTGCGGACACTCACCGCCGTCGCGCAGTCCCCGACACCAGCTTGACTGGGCTAGGAATATGACCTACGATCGACAGTTAGATAGCTGGCCACAGTACAAGTCACGTAAACAATGTATTTCGATATTAACCCCGTAATAATGGGTAACTTTTCTTTTTAATCAAATTTGATTACCAATTATTAACTTTCGATACGGTCGACTACAACTTGACCTGACTATTCTTCATCGCAACTAACTTCAGAAAAAATATCTAGTTCTGTGGGAACGCAACAATCTGGCATCACACGTACATATACGCTCGGGCGCATACTTGTAGTTTCTATTGTTATCTAGACCTTTTAGTAAATAGCGAATATCTGAACATTACATAAACAACACGCCTTGTCTCCATGAAGGGCCGGGCAGAGGCGCAAATACAGCACACCCGCACTTCGCCAGTCATGTCCAAGCACCATGCAACAGGAGGCGAGCCCACCGCCATCAACCGAGCACAAATCCAGACCCCGGGCCGGTACCGAGAAACTCCAGCTAGAAAAACCCAACAGGTCCCAATGCGCAGCAGCAGCGCCCGCAACCACCGGACCAACGAGGCAGGACATGTTTTAACAAACATATTTTCTCATAGTGGGAAACCTGGGCACGCCACGACTGCGGCGGTAAGTCCCCTCTTTGAGGAGTGGTTTGAGAGGCGGCATGGCGTCCTCACCTTCCGCCTGACGCAGGTCCTCACCGGACACGGTTGTTTCGGGAGGTTCCTGTTTCGGATAGGGCGGGAGGAAACGCCCGGGTGTTTCCACTGCGAAGATCGCCCTGAGGACACGGTGGAGCACACGGTGGCGGTCTGCCCAGCTTGGGTGGAGCACCGCCGTGTCCTCGTGGAGGCGATCGGCGGCGGCGATCTCTCGCGTCCGGCCCTGGTCCAAGCCATGGTACGGAGCGAGAGGGCATGGGGAGCCGTCACCTCCTTCAGCGAAGCAGTAATGCTCGCGAAGAGGGAGGCGGCGCACGTGAGGGAGAGGCAGCATATGCGCCCTCGCGACCCCAGCCGCCGCAGGATAAGGAGACGCCCTGGGCGTCGGGAATCCCAGGCCGATTTCCGGCCACCGTAGGCATGGGCTTGCGGACGGCGAGTAATGGGTAGCTCGCTGTCCGGTAAGGACCAAGCCCAAGTCGACGGCGCGTTGTGTTCCACGCGCGCCTCAAAGAGATGTCAGCACAAAAAGTGATGGGACCCGCAAGGGTCGATGCCTGCCAGGGGTGCGGGTTTGTTCGAAAGAGACACCACAGCCCCTGGCTTAAGGGCTACTGAAGGAACACGGGTGGGTTTTAGTCAGTAAAAGTCTGACACGCCCTCCTGCTCCACCCAGAGCGGGAGAAGTTATTTGATGATTTCCCACCCAAAAAAAAAAAAAAAAAAAATTGTGGGAAACCAGTAAAAAAAACCAAACATGTTTTTTTCAATCTTAATGAATCATTATTGACTCGCGGACGTGATTTTATCAGTTTATCACTGACCAAAGAAAACCTCTGGGCACAATAGGTAATCACATACTTCGATCACTACAATCAAGTTTTTTTTCCGATGTATAATTCCAGAAGTTATTTGTTTCGGCACTATTTAATTTTGTTATTAACTATTGTGCAGCCAATAACCAAGTTTTTATTTTTTAATTTTCCAATATTCAAATTCATTTATTTAGCTTACACAAGGTTCTTAAATAAAATATATACAAGGTGTTTTTACATGGTATGAAATTTACAATAACAATACACTTACACAGATTATGCAGCAGGTCCCAAACTAGACAAAGCCTGTATCTTGGTGACACAAACAGTACCTACACAAAGTTAATAATTCTGCTAGCGCAAGAATGTTACAAAATTCCACTAACTCCGTGCAAAATTCACAATTACCTATGTGAGAACAAATATATTCACAAAATATTTAAAAGTATTCACTCACTTTTGTTCAATTTAATCAGGTGGATTGTTCAACAGAAGTGGATTTCGAGATACGAAATCTACGTGAGACATTCTGTTCCCGTTTACATGTACGATAAAAAAAAAAGATTTTAAAAACGCCCACCATATACAGGGTAAGTTTTTATCCAGTGCGCAAATTGTAACCATGAATTCAGTATATCATTCTAGAACCCCTAGTGCAGACATTTTTCGCCGGATACACAAATAAAAATCTGCTGTTCCATACATTTTGACCGCGTAGGTATTGCACTTTTCTATGAAACAGCTGATTTTGGAATGGGCAAGAAACTCCAAGGACACTCTTTTAAATCGTGGGTATTACAAAATTTTGGGAACATTATTCTTGGTGCTTCTATATGTGAGAACAATGTAAAAAAATATAATTAAAAAAATTAAGATTCTAAATAAGCCATGGCAGAAAAGAGATGACCAGTCTCAACCGACGGCGCCCGTTCACGAACTTGACGCATGGATCAGCACCATCCAGCTCAACCATTTTCTAGGGAACCGAATGATCCAACACACACGTCACCATCAGTGAGACATTTAAGTGAGCATGACATACTCTCAACTACCACGTTTTTTCAAGTCGACGTACATACATCAAAACAACATATTATAAGGATGCATGGTACTCACATTTACAAAAATTTGACAAAATGCTTCTAAATTATACAAAACTATAATTTCAATCCTATTTGAGAAATTCATAAAATTTGACTTCCAAAAAGAAAGAAAAATATATAATAAGTATCTATTGAAATTTTAATAAATAATACTTGGTTCAGTAAAATCAAAAACAAATTCGTAATGTCACAAAATTAATAAAAATAGGTATAAAAATGTTCGCAATGTCAGAAAAATAATAATAATAGGAACAGAAGTGTTCGTAATGTCAGAAAACACAAAAAAAAGGGGGAAGCATCTCTTCCAAATATTAAAATGTTAATTAGTAAGCCCAGGTGGCTGTGGAGCAGGACCAGCATTAAGCCAGGCATTTTTATCTAAGATATAATCATCTAACTTATAATATGCTTGTCTACATAGTGTGCGTTTAATGCATGACTTAAATTTATTTTCACTTAGTTCAAGAATATCGACTGGTAGTTTATTATGACATTTTACACAGTACTCCATAAAAGAAGTATGTACTTTAGACAATCTGAAACATGGTTGATCTAATTTGTTCCTATTTCTAGTGTTAAAATTATGCCTATCACATAGCTTACTAAAAAGATGTAGATTTTTCCGGACATACATAATGTTCTCATAAATATATTGACAAGGTACCGTCATGATGTTAATTGTTTTGAACAGTTCCCTTAGAGATTCGCGTCTGCGGAGGTTGTAAATGGCTCTGACAGCCCTCTTTTGCAGAATAAAGATCGACTCAACATCCGCAGCCCGTCCCCATAGCAAAATACCGTAAGACATGATGCTATGAAAGTAACTAAAATAAACAAGTCGCGCGGTATCCACGTCTGTTAATTGGCGGATCTTCCAAACAGCGTAAGCGGCAGAACTTAGCCGCCCTGCAAGTGATGGCCCCAGTTAAGTGAGGACCCCACTGTAGCTTTGAGTCAAGCGTGATCCCCAGGAAAACCGTCTGTTCGACGAATTCTGTTATCTCCTTATTCAATACAACGTGACATTCACTACTTCTGACATTCGGTAACGTGAATCTTATGCATTTAGTTTACTTTCCATTTAATACCAAATTATTTACAGTAAACCAATTATGGACCTTAACTATAGCGCTATTTACCTCGTCAAGCTCCTGTGCGTGTCTCTTAACTTTAAAAATCAGTGATGACTGTGTCATCAGCAAATAACACCATAATAATATAACCTCAGTAACTTTCTAGGAATGTATTAACGATATCATCTAGACCTATATGAGCTATACTCATAGGTCTTTGATTAGATACCAATGCCAATCTAGGTGACTACAAACGTCAAAAGTTTTCACGCAAAATTGTTTGCCACAATTTCACTCATAAGAGACCAATCGGCATCAGAATCGAAATAAAATGGAACGACTGACCGTAGTGACCATCTTGACTTAGAAGAGCAGACATTGATGCGACGTCACACCTCGATAGCCACCAATGCTCCGCTGCTAACAGTCGCACTTGGAGTCGTTTTCTTACAGTGTACATCTTACAGTGAATTCTGGTATTGAGGCACAGTTGCGCGGAGTAGGTATTTGTCGCCGGCGAATGTAAGGTATCGATGCGAGCTAAGCGCCACTTAGTACTGAATACACACAGACGGGTGGAAGAACTAGAGGAAAATGAACCTGAATTGCCTGAACCACCTCCCCTTCCACCAGTTGCTAATCCTACTGTCGCACATGAACCACCACCACCACCACCTCCACCAGCTGATAACCCTCTTGAAGCACGAAGGATTCACCAAATGAATTATCTGCCTAGTCACAAACGTTCTCCAAATACTTCTGGCCATTGTATTTTAGGGAGTGTAATAATCAATCAGGGCATTTAATTCCTACTTGTGTTATGGTAAGAACGCAATTATTATGTTCCCATCAGTTGCCGAATATGCCAGATTAGATACACTTATTTGCTTATGAGTCCTAAATACACAATTAGCTCATCATAATTTACTGCTCAACAAGTCAGAAGGTTTAATAGGACTTCTAAAAAGAGATCCAGTGACTTTCGACTTTAATAGTGTGGATCAAATGCCGAATCATAGTTGTCACTATTAACGGGACTTAGGCCTGTATTACAGAACGTCACTCAATACTCAAGCATTATTTAAAACTAGATTCAAGCCATTTGATTGGTTGAAACTAGTTTTAAGTAGGTAATGCTTGAGTATTGAGTGACGCTCTGCAATACGGGACCTAGGCTTACTGTCCACGTAAACCGCACGTCATGCGCACGCTATCGGCAATTGACGATTGCTTGCATCTTGCATCAGCGTTGCCAGAAGGTTACTTTTGTAACCTTTTAGGTGATTTTTAACTCCCTCAGGTTATTTCTAGGTTACACGACTCGAAAGGTTACTTTTAGGTGATTTTGCGGAATTTGTAGAATATGATTAGTTTCTTACTTGAAACGGAACGCAATGTTGCCTAGTAAAACTCCTCCTCTTAATAATAAAAAACGAGTCCGGCTCTCTCGCACTAATGTTTTCCAATAACACTTTTCCTTTACTGGCTCGCTCAATCGGACAGATTCGTTCTTGTTCAAGTTCGTCCATGCTTTGGCGCGCGCTCATCGGTCGAAACTAAAATCAAAAATAATAAGGATGGGGAAGGCGCAGGTATTTTTTGATGTACAGACGCCAGCAGGTCAACCTATCCAAAAATGTCAAATTTTCCCAATTGAACATGAACCTTATTCCTTTGGAATAAAGTTGAAAAACTATGAAAGAAATTTGACAGATTGGGGTAGCTTGATGTGCTGGCCTCTGTACAGTCACGAGCAATAATATGTAAACACATCGTCAAGTTCAATAGCGATTTTCTTTTAAATAGCGATTGCAGCCTTGAGATAACTTAGATATTTCATTATAGTGTAGGTTCAAAAATATTATTTTCATAATAAAATAAGATTACATTTAGTAAATGTGGTGAAAATCAAAAATTTGGTAAGCGTATACATAGTATTGCTCGTGTCTGTATATATGTATTTGTACTGGTATTCAGCTGCATCCGGTTAGACTGGAAGCCGACCCCAACATAGTTGGGAAAAGGCTAGGCAGATGATGATGATGATGATGACTGTATATATGTATTTTTTTAAATGATTCTTTGAAAGAAGTTTTTCAATCGGTAGGTTAGGTATAATTCTATCATTTTTTATGCTACATGCAAATTACATTATATAGCTTGTGAATGAAAACTAAAAAATGGAATATTACAAAATTAACTATTTTTTTAAGTTTCTGTGTATCCACTTTTAATGTTATGGTGGAAAAAAATGAAAGGTGATTTTTCACACTAAAAGGTTACTTTTTTATCCATGTCAGGTAACTTTTTAGAAGACCCGGCTGGCAACACTGTCTTGCATATACACAATCAAAACAGTATCCACGGAGCGGCAACGTCGCGTCCGCCTCTCGTCCTGCGTCGTTCGTCATGCAGTGCGCGCGGCAGCATGTCTTCGTCACGCGGTGCGCGGCGCTCATGTCACTACTCGACCGACTCGCGAGACGCAAACACATGTTTTTTCTGTTACAAAATGGCGGGAGAAGTCATTTGATGATTTCCCACCTTCAAAAAAAAAGTAAGTAGGTACGATTATATAATACTAGCTTTTGCCCGCGGCTCCGCCCGCGTGGATGTCGGTTATCGCGTAAAAAAGTAGCCTATGTCCTTACCCATATCCCAGGCTATATCTCGGCCAAATTTCATGACGATCGGTTCAGCGGTTAAGGCGTGAAAGCGTAACAGACAGACAGACAGACAGACAGAGTTACTTTCGCATTTATAATATTAGTAGGGATTTTAAATGACAACTATGTTACTAGCATAGCGCTGTCCTGTGGTACTTGTCCGCGGACAGCGACGGAACACCATGCCCTGCGGCTAGAAGCCTTCTTCAATGACGACGGGCAGATACAATGCGGTGCTCCACGAACGTCTTGAAGTACTCGTTGCGGTGCAGCTCCAGTAACTGCACCCTCGGCGTGTAACTCGTCTTCTGGCTCATGTAATTCACGATGTCCTCCACCTTAGTAGTGTGGACGGTGTGGAGTGTAGACGGGAGAAGCATGTACACCGGTGTTTTGCATTGCGGTGCACAAGGTCATGTCGTGCTCCGCACCAACCTGCAGCGACATTATACTGCACAAGTGTGTGTGCCAAGACATGCGCACTAGCGACTGCACCCAGTCCGACGGGACGGTATACGGCAACCCGACACGACCAGGTAGAAATCGGGAGCAGTTCCAAAGTAGGTGTCACACAGGTCACACCTCCAACTTCTGCTCTCGAGGCTGCAACTTAAAGGGAACAATTAAACAACCTACCCAACCCGGGAATCGAACTCAGGGACCTCACTTATAGCTTCGCTCGCGACCACTATACCACAGGGTTAAAACTAATAAATAACTATGTTCTAAAAACAAGTATAGCAAGTGTTAACCGTTATTATTGTCAGATTCCAAATTATAATTACTAGTGGTCGCCCAGCGGTCGAAGTGCGACTATAATTCATCTAAATTTTAATCAACAATAATCAAAAACTCTAGTCTAGTACCTACCTAGTATAAATTATTACATTTAACTGTAAAGGCCTTAAGCGGTCAATGGATTGTGTAAGGAGTTTTTGTGGCAAGGCAGATGTTATAACATTACAGGAGACGTGGTTACTTCCACATGATATCCCACTGCTGGGCACAATTATAATTATATCATCGACACAATCACATAATTTTATCGAATTCACGGAATGCTTGAGCGAAGTATGTGCAATAATAGAGGGTAGTATTGTAGAATCAGTGCTCGTTCTCGGTGATTTTAATGCCCACCCAGACGGTCTCTTCTATAATGAGCTCATGAGTTTTTGTGGGGAGAAAAGATGGGTATGTGCGGGCGTCGAACGCCTGAGCCTTACCGCAGGTGACTATACTTTGATTAGTGATGTTCATGGTTCTTGTCGATGGTTAGACCGTTGTGTTAGTACTGAAATGGGTTATAAAATTATATCTAACGTAAAAATTCATTATAATGGTGCCGATTCTGTTGTCACAAAATTCTCTAAACTAGATTAAAAATCTCCAAAATTTAGTTTATTCCTGTCAAACGACGATTTCCTATTCTGAAATTGACTAAAGTGACACAACTTAACTATATTTTAGTTTGACAGCACTAAGATTGCACTGAATTATTAGTTTAGTGAAAATGGTAATTTTGCTATTCTGTTGTTGTCAATTTCATTATTCTATTCAACCTAATATTTTGGTTGTCTAACTAAATCTGACTATTTTTAATCGCGATTAAATAAGTGTGGAATAAAATTAGTTATCAAGAACTAAAATTCACATCGACACCTCGACTTCTGGTGCAAAAATAGTACTGTATTTTTTTTTCTTTTCTTTTGCTTATATCTCGAAAACGGTGTGTCCTATCGCAAAAATAATCAAAATTTCGACCTCCTTAATAGAACTCCAAACACCTCTAAAACTCAACTTGTGGATAATAATTTTTCATATTTTCCATGAAAAAAATTAAAATTCCATATAAATCACGTCGAGGCTGCCGACCCCGGCGCGCAGCTGGCTCTAAAAAAAACACGGGGTAGGGCAAACAAGTACCACGTTGCGAAGCCAAAACATACCTGGGTGCTTACTCTCGAATATAATTCCGATAGATCGTCATTGGAATTATCAGTTAAACGTCAGGGATTGGCCGGACTCACTGAGTCTAGCCAATCCCTGACGTTTAACTGATAATTCCAATGTCGATCTATCGGAATTATATTCCAGAGTAAGCACCCAGGTGCGAGTCGCGATTGTCAAATTCGATTTTAGTTATGTCAAAATAGTTTTTAAATTTAGAGATATTTTTTGCAGAATAGCGTTTAGATTCTCATAGTAGGAAAAAAGGTAAAAAGTAAAGAATTTTAGTTATAGTTTAGTTAGTTTAGTTCGGTGAACAACAGAATCGGCACCATTGTATACTGGTCTGATCACTTTCCTCTTGAAATAGAGTGCAATTATAATAATAATTGTAAAACATAGGAAAGTGACTTTAAATTGTTTACCTAACAAAATAGCTTGGGGAAATAGGACTCCTGGGCCTAGAGACAAAATACATTTCTGTTAGCGTTCCTGCCATACGCTACGCCAAAATGTATGGGAATGACATTATCGGCGGAAAGAACACAGTTACTTTACAAAATTCGTCAATGCTGTAATAGGCTTTATTGATTAACAAAGCCCTGAGTTTATTTTTAAACATGTTCACATTCTGAATATTCTTAAATTCTGCTGGTAATTTGTTAAACAGATTGACAGACTGCACGCGTGTCGAGTGTATGACAATATTAAGCTTTGCCTGCAGAATAGTCGGAAGATCATTTCAACGAGTATCTACTCTATTTTTTCTTTCATCGTCTGTTTCAAACTCGTATAAGTTTTTGATTAAATGAGTAAGGAGAACTAAAATATAAAGACATGGTACCGTTAAAATTCTAAGTTTAACAAAATACTCTCTACATGATTCCATCTGGTTTAAACGAAGCATGGTTCTTAATGCTCGCTTTTGTATCGTAAAGGCTGCCTTAATATTATATTTATAGCTGTTTCCCCAAAATTTAATGCTATATCTAAGTTTAGATTCAACTAGAGCGAAATAGACGGTACGAACTTGGGCAATAGACAAAATATCCCTCAGAGATCTAATAGCATAACACGCACTACTTACTGTATTCGTAATTGAATCTAATTCTGGCTTCCAATTAAGTAAATAATCAATTTGTACCCCTAAAAACCTCAAACTTTCCACCATATCAATTTTTCTGCCTAATGATTCCACGTTTACCAAAGCTTTGTTCCTAACCGTCGATTTAAATATCATACATTTAGTCTTATTTACATTTAATTTAAGATTATTCGTAGAAAACCAGCTTTCACAAACAGCTATCAATACATTTAATTTACACTTTAAAGTCTCCATATTGTCAGCAGCTACAACAGCACTTGTTAGATTATTTATTTGATATTGTAATATTGTTTGGTGGATAATGTCATCTGTCACATTAACGAACCGTTGAACAAATGTACAAGTATCTAATTTGACTACATGTTTACAAAACTAACTGAAAAAAAAAAAATCCGTCATACTCGAGGGCAAAACGCCACAGGCATGGAGCAGAGGTGTGATGGTACTTTTCTTTAAGAAGGGTGACAATGCCCTTCTTATGGATTATAGGCCCGTCTCACTTCTGAGCCATGTCTACAAGCTGTTTTTCAGAGTCATCACGAACCGTCTCGCTCGCAAGTTAGACGACTTCCAGCCTCCCGAACAAGCCGGATTCCGTAACGACTTTAGCACCGTAGACCACATACATACGCTGCGGCAGGTTATACAGAAGACCGAAGAGTATAATCTGCCTCTCTGCTTAGCGTTTGTGGACTTCGAGAAAGCCTTCGATTCGAACGAGACATGGGCTGTACTGCAGTCTCTTCAACGGTGCCAGATCGACTATTGGTACATCGAGGTGCTGAAGTGTCTGTATGAAAACGCCACTATGTCAGTCCGACTCCAGGACCATACTTCAAAGTCAAGGTCAAAGCATTTATTTCAATTAGGCACTTAAAAGGCACTTTTGAACGTCAACATTAACATTTAAACGGAATTCATTCTAGTCGCCCATTCCAAAATGTATTTTCGTATGGAGAAGAACGGGCAAGAAACTCCACCGTTACTCTTTTAAAATGTTTTACATACAATTTATCATAGTACATTCTTTATATACTTAATTATATGTGAAAACGATGCACCCAGAACAAAATTACTATACCAAAAAAGGTAACAAAATGCAACTGAAGCAATAAAGATAAATTAATTATATGATAGATACATGGTGCCCTTATATTTACAAACATTGTAAGAGTAAATATACGATTTTCCTAGAATATTAACAAGAAATAAGTCAGTGTGTGAGTGTAAATCAATGTCATAAATATAATTATTTATATATTCAATTAGCGACCAGTTTAATTTTGTCTAGACTTTAGATTGTCCTATGGAGCAGGACCAGCATGTTTCCAAGCATTCTTATCTTGGATATAATCCTCTAATTTATAATACGCTTGTTTACAAAGTGTACTTTTAATAGGGGTTTTATATTTCCTTTCATTTAATTGCAATTATATCACAAGGTATTTTGTTATAACATTTAACACAGTACCCCATAAAAGATGAATGTACTTTAGCTAATCTGAAAAATGGTTGATCTATTTTGTCTTTGTTTCTAGTATTAAAATTATGTCTATCACTTATTTTATTAAAAAGATGTAGATTTTTTCTTACATACATGATATTTTCATTAATGAATTGGCAAGGTACTGTCATAATATTAATAGTTTTAAACAGTTCCCTGAGGGATTCGCGGCGACGTAGATTATAAATGGCTCTGACAGCTCTCTTTTGCAAAATAAAGATGAATTCAATGTCAGCAGCCCGACCCCACAGTAAAATGCCATACGACATAATGCTGTGGAAGTAGCTAAAATAGACCAAACGCGCGGTTTCTACATCTGTTAACTGTCTGATCTTTCTAACAGCATAAGCGGCCGAGCTAAGCCGCCCCGCAAGAGATGTTATATGAGGTCCCCATTGTAATTTATCGTCTAGCGTGATTCCCAGGAACACCGTTTGATTAACTTCAAAACCTATCCTTTTGCAGCGAGGTGTGAGACAGGGAGATGTTATCTCTCCGAAACTGTTCACCGCTGCACTGGAGGATATCTTCAAGGATCTGGGTGCTTACTCTCGAATATAATTCCGATAGATCGTCATTGGAATTATCAGTCTCACTGAGTCCAGCCAATCCCTGACGTTTAACTGATAATTCCAATGTCGATCTGTCGGAATTATATTCCAGAGTAAGCACCCTGGACTGGAAAGGGGCTGGCATCAACATCAATGGCGAGAACATCACTCACCTTCGGTTTGCCGATGATATAGTTGTCATGGCTGAGACCATGGAGGACCTCAGTGCAATGCTCAATGACCTGAGCGAAGCTTCCGAAAGAGTGGGTCTTAAAATGAACATGGACAAAACAAAGGTCATGTCGAATGCCCATGTAATACCCCCTCTCTTGACCATCGGAGGCGCTACACTCGAAGTTGTGGACGAGTACGTTTACCTAGAACAAACTGTCCAGTTAGGTAAGTCCAACTTCGAGAAAGAGGTCAATCGTCGAATCCGGCTCGGCTGGGTAGTGTTCGGGAGGCTTCGCAATATCTTCTCGTCCCAAATACCGCAGTGTCTCAAGACGAAAGTCTTTGACCAGTGTGTGTTGCCAGTGATGACCTATGGTACAGAAACGTCATCGCTCACAATGGGCCTTATCAGAAGGCTTAAAGTCACCCAAAGGGCAATAGAGAGGGCTATGGTCGGAATTTCCCTACGTGATCGAATCAGAAATGAAGAGATCCGCAGGTGGACCCAGGCAGCCGACATTGCCCGAAGAATTGCCAAACTTAAGTGGCAGTGAGCAGGGCACATTGCTCGCAGAACAGATGGCCGATGGGGCCGAAAAGTTCTGCACCGCGTACCGGAAGACGTAGAGTAGGAAGGCCGCCCACAAGGCGGACCGATGACCTTATGAAGGCCGCGGGAATCCGCTGGATGTGGGAAGCACAAGACCGGTCGAAGTGGAGGAGCCTGGGGGAGGCCTACGTCCAGCAGTGGACGTCTTTCGGCTGAAATGATGATGATGATGAATTGCAATGAAGAAGTTAGTATTTTATAAATTAAAATTTGAGTATCAAAAAATAATTCCCCTCAACAAAATCCGTCCTCTTGCGTCATCCATCGGGCCTCGCAAAATTTATCTTGCCCACATAAAATTTAGGTCTTGCCCCGCTACTGATCACGACTGTCGAAAAAACTAAAAGTATCCAAACTGGCTGTGCAGTCAGTTCGCACATGGTTAGAAATTTTCGAAATTCATAATTTTATTGATATAAAATTAATATTTAGTAGGTAAGTACTTGATAATAAAATGCTCTCATCTTTTAACATTGTTCACTATGTTCTTCATTCATATGTCCGAAAGATTTATGTGAACGTTTTTATTCCTCGTTACGGGTTTCATTTTATTTTCCATATTCACAAATGATAGTAATAAAAACAAAGTACCTTATTTATTACGTTTTTTCCCAAAAGTATTTTACAAGAAAGAAGAATTTTCACGGAAAGAATATAACTATGAAACAAAGAATTTGCAAAAATAGTAAACAACCTTATCGGAAATAATGCCTCAGTATATATTAGTCCATGATAATGCGGCGAAAAGCGCGACACTTCCTACTAGCATCTGGCCTCGGCCGGCACCACAGATAACTATATACTAGTCGGCCGGCACTGTCGGTACTAGCGATGGGCGTTGAATCAACGAACTAGTTGAATCAACCGTTGATCTCCTGTCAACGTATTAACGTTAACTGATATTGAATCAACTAGTTAAATTCGTCAACGACGTTCATGAATGAACTAGTTAAATTCGAAACGACGTTCATGAATTAACTAGTTAAATTCTTCAACGACGTTTATGAATCAACTTTCGTCAACAACGTTTATGAATGAACTAGTTATATTTGTCAACGACGTTTATGAATTTGACTTGTTTATTATTCAACTAAATTGGAGAACGCAAACTACGCAAACGCAACGATCTGAGCAAATTAAAAAACTTCCGTTGAAAATGATAACACACGTTGCGAGTGACGGCCTTGCCATAGAATTTGAACTCTAAGTAACGAGTAATGGAAGAAATTATTTTTGAAAAAGAATGACGATATTGGTGGACTGGCGCGCGCCGCTCGTGCCGCCTGATACAAACCGGTTCATACTGGTTTCATGGTTTGTTTGTTTACGTTTAGAAACGAAGTTCGCTTTCTTTATTTTTGTTTTACTCAATTTGTGACAAGTTGCGCACAAGGTCAGAGTTTTTTGTTGTTTATCGAAAATAATAATAAGCTTTATAGTTAATGTTTAAAGGAACAGTGTTAGGTGTTGTTTTTGTAAATAAGTACTTATAATTGTTTTTACCTATTTGCATTTAAAATGTCGGGACGTACTAAGAGTAATTTGACAAAAATGATTCTAGCGAGAAAGCTGTCTGTAACGTGTGCAAGGAGAAAGTATCATACAAATCGACCACGGCTTTAAAAAGCTACTTAAAACGGAAACATATTACGTCTCGATCATCAAGTTTCATATTTGAATCAAAATTAGCATTATATTAGGTCAGTAGATGTAGCTCAGAGACTAGTTCAACTCGTTGAACGTCGCCGCGTTGAATAAAACCGTTGAATAAATTAACATTTAAACGGTTTACGGTCGAGCGGCCAAGCGAATTATATTAAATAACGTAAAGCGACCGCGATGACGTCATCACACCAATTTGCGTCGCGGGCGCTCCGCCCGCTTATCGTAAACTCGAAAATACAATGGATCTTTGTATGGGGGCTGGTTCGACTGTTCATTGTTTAAGAATGCTGACGAAATGGACTTTATAACTTGTCTTTCTTTCGTTTGAATGAATGGTCGTAAAAAATTACGTAATTCGTTGAAAATGAGCTCGAGAATTTTTATCTTAGAAAGTTTCCGCTATCGAAAAAAATGACAATAACAAAAAAAAACAAGCGACGACCTATGTTTTTTATGGTTTTAAATGCATGGTGTGTATATTCCTAGCATAACAAATGAATAAAACCACCTACCTTTAGTACAAAATGAATCATCCACAAGCATCACAAAACAAAACAATAACAACCGCCTGACGTAAGTTTTATGACAGACCTCGCAAAACAAATAGATTAAAAATATTTTTGTTCGAGCGTTCCAGGTTTTTCTTGGCTTGAAACGTAGTATATTGAGCATGGAATCAGAATGTACGGTTACCATAGAGAAATATTTAGTCGATTTTTGTCACGAGTTAAAATAAATGAGTCACTCCGCAACAAAGCGCGCGTGGGATAGATTTTATCCCGTGGCCGCTCAACGGCATTTTGCGCGTGGGATTAAATATATCCCGTGGCCGCTCAAGGGGTTGACATTAATGCATGTTAACTCGTTGACGAATTTAACTAGTTGATCAACTAGTTAACGAACGTAAATCAACGTTGACGTTTCGTTAACGGAAAAACCTTCAACGACCCATCGCCCATCGCTAGTCGGTACACGGGCATTTACGCACACATGCATACGTTTTATGTTCGGAAATAACAATATGCGATTTACAAAAAATCTATTGATCGGGCTAAAAAATAATTTTGAAAAATTTGGCTTGTAGAATAATCTGACAAAAAAACAATGAATGAATGCATGTAGGTATATTAGTATGGTTTTTAATTAAACAAATTTTTAGAGGTATTCGTGGTTTTTTCTATCGTATCAAATTAGGTAGTTGTATTATTATGTTTCCAACACACTATCTAACTAGCATATATCCTGAAGATTATCATATATTTTTCTGATTTTGTTTACTTCAGTGTATCATAATCTTTTAGGCAATAAAAAACTTTCGTTTAAAACACATTTATGTCCTCACCCAGAAACAACGGCTCAGTGCTTTTGAGTGTTGCCATAGTACAATTACACATTAAATTGCCTAATTTGTCATAATAAAAATATATCTAAAAATACCGTTAAAATTCATGATTATAACATAACAGTGCTGCCACAGTGGATAATATAATTCGGTATTTAAATATTACATTTGTTTCCAAGATAAGTCAATGAAATCACGAGATAAGCAAATGAATTAGATCCCTAAATAAAAGTTCAAGAGCTATTTTAGTGTTTTATTGTCTATCCCAAAGTTCCTTGGTCTATCCAATTGTATAATTATATTTTTGCCAAGTCTCTATGGTGGTCTGTGTGGTGCAGGACGTAAAAGAATACCACCATCCCAATTCTTACCGTGGCTGTCGTAGAAGGCTACCAAGGGACTTACTAGAGAATGGGCAGCAGCGTTCTCTATGCATTTTACCACCATACTGCGATCGCCAACCCGCCTGCCAAGTGTGGCGATTATGGCAAAACCTCCCCTTTTGGGAAAGGCCTATGTCCAGCAGTGGACGTCTTTCGGCTGGGGTGCAAGTCACTATGAGTAATTCATAATATCCAGAAATATCTGTACACGACGAGTCCTTCGCTTTTGAGACTAGCCTAAGAAGACGATTGAAATGTCTAGCCAGAGACCACAGAGCATAATATTATAAAATTAAAGAGACCTAATGCGAAATTAGCCGTAAGCAAAATAGGTCTCTATAATTCTGAATATAGAGACTTATTTTGCTTCCGGCTACTTTCGCATTAGGTCTCTCTAATTTTAAAGGTGCGATATACGGGAATAGAGTGCCATCTCACAGGGTTTTGCATGCCAATCTATCGCGAGTAGCGCCATCTGGCTTTCTTGTTCCTTAACTACACCCACACCACCACACACACACACCCATACATGCTTCTCCCAGGCTGCGCCACAACACTCTATCCTCCGCCTTCCGCATCCAGTCTGTCCAGCCACCTTTTTAAGGTCGTCGGTCCATCTAGCTGGGGGGCGTACCACGCAACGGTCTCCACTCCAGGACTCGTCTGCTCCAGTAGACCAATATACTTACCAGTACGTTTTACGTGGTATTTTGATTTCTGGCTCTTTTTTCACTAGTTGTCTTGACGCGTAATTCATTAATTAAATAAACTGACTTTATATCCATTGACAATATTGTATTTCTCGTTTTGCTTCGTCTATTTATCTCAGAATTTATATAGAACTCGGATATTTTGAATAGCAATGATCGTTTCATTGCTGTTCAAAATATCTAGGCACTTTATAAAAAATCCTATTTACATTATCTCTCGCTTCTTCTCTGATCTTAAAACAAACTATGTTAAAGACATACCTGTAAGTTTCAATATGATGTAGGTTAGGGTGGTCCAAGCCCGTACGGTAATTTTTTTAAAATTAAAATATAGGTGTCGCCACCCCCTGGATTTGTTACACCTACCATGCCTATTATGTGTGAAGAATTTCAGCCCCCTATCTTATATAGAATATCTTATAGGTGTTCATCGAATTAGAAGTCAAACAAAAAGTCTGACAAAAAGTTCGAGATTTTAAGTAAAACACGTACCTAATTAATGTCTAATAAATTACAAGTATTTTAATCAAATAAGTATGCAAAGTATTTAAATGTGAACAAAATTTAATAACAAAGCAATAATTAACATTATATTAGTCGCAATCGTTCAAAACTATGTTTGTTAACTCCTTTTTGGATGCTTCAGTAGAAACGATTTTTCTGTTTTATTCAACTATGTGAAGTAAAAATTGCTTTTCTTCCTCATTCTTAGTGAGTACCGTATCGTGTTTTAATTTTCAAATAGTTTAACACCTCTCTCCGCTGTATCATTAAAAACACGCAAATTTTTGACGCAGCTTTTACCTTGAAGGTAATCAACATTGTCATTCCAAATCTCAGGAGGTAATTGCTAGAAAGAGTCTTTGATATCAAGAACTGAGTGTTTTCAAAGTTCTTTGTATTGCAGAGGTCTGAGGTAAGGTTAGCAGAATCACCTCGTACTGAATGATTACCTCCATCAGAATATGTTTTTTGAACAACAGGTCAGTTTCTCACTATCAGACATCTGGTCAGAAAACAAGGCAAATGCAACTACACTATCTGACAAATACCATAAGTGACGTTCTAATAGACACCCTAGCTCCCCCCCCGAGTGGGTTCCCGCATTGTCGTTGCGGGGGGGCTCAGTAACCGTGGATTCCAGCCACGGTGAAGCCAAGAGGAACCCAAAGGTGGGGCCGCTCGTCAGGGCTTTTGCCTTCAAGCCATTGACGTAGCGGCCAAAAAGTAGGTTGCGGTGAGGTGCTCCGCAACTGAGGTGGGCCGCGATGTCGAATGGGAGGCATCGCGGCTGAGGGTTACGGGCTGCGGTAGAGGAGTGCCGGTGCTTCTGAGCAGCGCTCTTCCCTTCCGTGGCCTGGACGGGGCCGCCACCGTTTGATGGCGGACGCGGTGGGGCCGCAGGGGAAGAGGAGTGTCGGTATAGCGTCAGCCGCTCTCCCTATCCCCTGCGGCCGAAAAGTGGTAGACGGGACGGCGCGTTGTGTTCCACACGCGCGCCGTCAAAGATGTCAGCAACCACCGGTGGGGTCCGCAAGGGCCGATGCCTGCCAGGGGTGCGGGTTTGTTCGAAAGAGATACCACGGCCCCTGGCATACGGGCTACTGAGGGAACACAGGTGGGTTTTAGTCAGTAAAAGTCTGACACGCCCTCCTGCTGTACTCAGCAGGAGAAGTAATTTGATGCTTTCCCACCCAAAAAAAAAAAAAAAAGACACCCTAGCTGCTATACCGATTTCGGAATAAATGGCTTCGTACAATTTAAGCTCTTCCAAAGTAGGAAGTCATTTACTGGTGCATCTCCTGCCAAAGGCGCTTCGATCCAAATTTTGGTGTACATGAGCACACCAAAACTAACAAATCGAACAATTTGTTTTTATTCTCTCTTGGTTAGTTTAAATACTTGTAAATTATTTCAAACGAGAAAAATCTTCAAAGCATACAGCAATTTTGGCCATCCAACGAGCATGATGAATCGGACCTGGAGCGCGCCAATATATCTTTGCAGGTGATTTGTTCAAAACAATCATGATGAGCTTTATTAGCTCTTTGTAATCATCACGAACTTGATTCTCTCTAGATAGAGCCGTTTTAGAGAACATTCATTGACCTTTTCTCGTTTCTTGTCGTTTGAGGTCATAATCATCTTACGTTCTTCTCCTTGATCGATGAGAAACGCTCTGTCTTCCGCAATTTTATCAAAATTCATGGCGCTTGCATGGGCAATATCAAAAAGTTTGTCTAGTTCAAATATTGCCTTTTTCTTTGAGCTTCAGAATTTCTTCCTCTATTTTTCTTGAAAAGCAGCCAGTTCTTAAGAAACTTAATCAGTTTTTAAATGCAGCGATTTTGTTGTCTGGTCGGAATACTAGATTTGCTCCATACATCTATAAGTTCTTGAACAAGTACATGCGCGGAATCTTTCACATTTTTGAATTCATTTAATATGTGGTGATAAAGGAGTAAAACTTGGCGAAGAGTAGTGAGTTGGTTAAGCCTCATCAATGGCTCAACATCTCGAACACCAAGTAGAAAAATTTCGTCTTTTTTTCGAGAAGATGAACACATTTTATTACACTGATTCAGTTCACAGTCTATTAATTAAACAAGTACCAAAATTGTTTAAATTTGTCTATATAAATTTAATAGTTTCTTTTAAAATATATTTACTAGTTTAACACACGAAACGGTCCCGTTACAAAAAGTAAAAATTAGTCATTTTACACAAAAAAAAATTCAAACACAACACTCGATGGAGCACCCCTTTCTACTTGAACTATCTTGCTGAAATACTATGTTATTACTGTACCGTATGTTGCGGGTATGATATGTGTATGGTGGTGGGTAGATTGATAATTTGTCCAATAAACCAGTGTGTCGCTAACCCTCGCCTTTCATTGACGCTGCATTGGCGACGAGTACGGGATTTTTAATATTTGGTGTCTTGATTAGGCGTGCAGTATCGAGTTTACTAACTATTAATTACGGTTTTTAAAATGCCAATCGGAAAATTAGAACCGTTCAATATAAGTTCAAAACAATGGCCTGCTTATATACGCCGGGTTAATCAGTACATTTTACTAAACGACGTAAAAGATACCCTAAAAGTGCCGATGTTAATAACAATAGTAGGCGAAGCCACCTATTCGTTGATGTGTGATCTGTGTTCCCCTGACTTTCCCGAGAACAAATCTTACGAGGAACTGGTGAAGCTAGTTACCGATCATTTGGAACCGCAGCGATCTGAGATCGCCGAGCGCCACGTGTTCCGGCTGCGGCGACAACGGCCCGGCGAACCCTTGATGGAATATTTACAGGCACTAAAACATCTGGCAACAACTTGTAATTTTGGCAAATGTAAGAAATGTTCTACGCTCGAGGAAAATCTAAGAGATCAGTTTGTTTCGGGTTTGACAAATGACGCAATGCGTTCAAGAATATTTGCAGAAAGGAAAATAGAATATAAGGAGGCGGTGGAGTTAGCACTAGCACTAGAGGCTGCAGAGAAGCACGCGGAGGTGAGCGGCAGCACGGTGCCGACGACGACCTCAGGTGCCGGCGCCGAGGCAGGTGAAGACCTGCACTACACACGCGGGGGGCGAGGACGCACCCGCGGCTCGCGCGCTCCGGCTGGCGCGGGCGGTGCGGCGGGCCCAGCCGGCGCGGCAGGCGCGGCGGGCACGGAGCGCACGGCGGGCACATCGCTGAGCGGCGCGGCGGCTGCGCCAGCATGCTGGCGTTGCGGTAAGGCGCATCGCGCGGACAGGTGCCGTTATGTGAATTACAATTGTGACGAGTGTAAACAAAGAGGTCATCTACGAGTAATGTGCAAATCAGTGAAAGGTAGTGGCAACCGGGCAGACAGTCGGCAAAATTATATGAGTAGTGAGGACGATTCAGACGATATGTTTAAGATTGTTGTTGGAGGTAAGGGTAATAAACCTTATTTTATAAACGTCATCATAGATAACTTTGAGACCAAGTGTGAAATTGACACCGGTAGTCGTATCTCGGCAATCAATGAAGACATGTATACCCGCAAGTTTTCACATAAGATAATTAAAACTGATAATTTGATGTTACGTAGTTATGCCGGTTCACGCATCGAATCGCTGGGTTTTATAGAAGTCCAAGTTAGGTTACGAGATGTAGAAGTAAAATCCTTGCCACTTTACGTAATTAAAAACGGAGCGTGCCCATTAATGGGACGAGATTGGTTGCGTGCGCTGAAAGTAACACAAATAAATCTGAATAGATAACCGACGATGGATTCGTGAACCGCTTATGTGTTGAATTTCCGGAAGTGTTTACGGATAAGTTAGGTACTTGTAAGCGAACCATTCGACTACAGCTGACTAATGATGAACCTGTTTACGTGCGTGCGCGGTCAGTGCCGCTAGCGTTGCGCGCTCGTGTGGAGCGCGAGCTGACGCGATTGGAGTCTGATGGATCCATATACCGCGTCGACTATTCCGACTACGGAACGCCCATTGTGCCGGTTGTTAAAAAAAATGGAGATATACGAATTTGTGGGGATTACAAAATTACAATTAACCCAAAACTCAAACGTGATTATTATCCCTTGCCCCGCATTGATGAGTTGTTCGCGAACTTAAGCGGAGGTGAAAAATACACGAAAATAGATCTCACTCACGCTTACGAACAGTGTTTATTAACAGAGGAGTCACAACCCTACACAGCAATAACAACTCACCTCGGGACATATGCCTATCGTCGTACGCCGTACGGACTAGCGTGCATACCCGAGAAATTCCAGAAATTAATGGAGGAAACCCTACGTGGTATTCCAGGTTGCGTCGTTTTTCTAGATGACATTTGCATAACGGGGGCTAATGATAAAGAACACATTAGTCATTTACGAGCTGTACTCGAAAGGTTGCGCGAAACGGGTTTAACAGTAAAGTTAAGTAAGTGCAGTTTTTTACAAGATAGCGTAAAATACTTAGGTTTTGTTATTGACAAAATGGGTTTACGGCCAGACACTGCTAAATTGGAGGCTATTTCCAGCGCACCAACACCAGAGAATATAACTCAATTGAAAAGTTTTTTGGGAATGCTAAATTATTACGGAAAATTCATTAGTAATTTGAGCATATTGTTGTATCCATTACATAATTTACTTAAAAAAGACGTACGCTGGAAATGGGATGCAAGTTGTGAGCAGGCGTTCACAGAAGCTAAGCGAGTTCTCCTGGGCGAGCGAGTGTTGGCACATTATGAGGAGGGGCGGCCGCTCGTACTCGCGGTAGACAGTAGTGCGTATGGGCTGGGCGCAGTGTTGGCTCACCGCTATTCCGATGGCAGCGAGCGCCCGGTTAGCTGTGTGTCCCGCACACTTAACGCGGCCGAGCGGAATTACAGTCAACTAGATAAGGAGGCACTCGCGATAATGTTTGGTGTAACAAAGCACCATCAATACTTGTTCGGCAGGAGTTTTATATTACGCACGGACCATCAGCCATTGACGTACATTTTGGGTGCTAAGAGTGGCATTCCACAGACCGCTGCCAGCCGGCTACAGCGGTGGGCCGCACGCTTGGCCGCATACGATTTCACTGTAGAATTTGTCCGTTCGGCTGAAAATGGGCCGGCCGATGCTTTATCCAGGCTTCCACTACCTCAGGAGGGTCGCTTAGTGGACTCAGTCACTTACATTAATTTAATAGAGGAATCCATCCCAATTAGTTTTAAGGATATTGCTAAGGAGACGGAGAAAGACACATTGTTATGCAAGGTTAAAGGTTATGTCACATTTGGTTGGCCGTTGACAGTGTCGGAAAGTGAGAAACCGTATTATGCAAGGAAACAGGATTTAGCTATAGAATTGGGTTGCATCATCTATAAATACAGGATCATTATACCGAAAGCATTACAAAAACAAATTTTAGATGAAATTCACGATGGGCACTTAGGAATTAATAAGATGAAGAATTTGTCGAGGAATTATGTGTATTGGCCCGATCTAGATAAGGACATCGAAGAGGTATGTCGCGCGTGCACGGCGTGCCGCGCCGTACGCGACGCGCCGCCACACGCACCACTGCACCCTTGGGAGTTTCCGCTGCATCCATGGCAGCGAGTACATGCAGACTTCGGGGATTGTGGGGGTAAACGGTATTTAATTATGGTGGACGCAAACTCGAAATGGATAGAAGCTATTGCTATGGGTAGGACGGACACTCAGGCGACTATCACAGCAATGCGAACAATTTTTGCCCGCTTCGGCTTACCATCATTACTCGTCACTGACAACGGCCCACCATTTTTCTCACAGGAATTTAAAACATTTTGCAAGAAAAATTGTATAAAGCACGTGACCACAGCTCCTTACAGACCACAGGGAAACGGTGCAGCAGAAAATGCGGTAAAAACCGTTAAGAAAGCGATCAAACGTGCTTTGTACGAGGGCGACGACGTCGCCACGGCTCTTTGTAAGTTTTTATTCCAGTATCGTAACTGTCAACATGCAACCACTGGCGTCTCCCCTGCGGTGGCGTTGCAAGGGCGTAGGCTCCGCGGGCGTCTTGATGCGCTTCGGCCCGACGTGTCTGCAGTAGTGCGCGTCGCGCAGGAGCGACAAGTGGCCGCTGCGGGCGGCACGACGCGCGCGCTGGCGCCTGGCGACGCTGTGCTGGCCCGCGACTACACCGCGAGGGGGGACAAGTGGTTATCGGGAACAATAGTCGACCAGACTGGACCGGTCTCGTACAAAGTAGGCGTTGGACGTGGAGTCAGCTGGCGCAGACATGTCGATCAAATTATGCCTGTACATAACAAGAATCGCCACTCATTATCTCGGACTAGTATAGTTTCCGAGAGTAAAGATTTACCACCAGAACGAGAGGTTCCTTCGGTCTGTGGGGAGGCGGGGGACACATTCGAGGATGCGTCTGACGGCATTGGTGAGAAGTCTCAGACCACTGGCTCTGAAGTAGCATCCGGGCCGGAGACACCACCACCACCGCCAGGTGCGTCTGCTCGTGCTCTACGGGCCTATAATCGGGCTCGACCAGGTGTCATAAATTAACAATGTTTTGTTAATTGTTTATTTTATATTTTAGGTTATGCTTTAGCTTAAAGGGGAGAAATGTACCGTATGTTGCGGGTATGATATGTGTATGGTGGTGGGTAGATTGATAATTTGTCCAATAAACCAGTGTGTCGCTAACCCTCGCCTTTCATTGACGCTGCAATTACTATGAATACATGTAACAAATTCACGGGGTGGCCAAATGAAAATAAATAAAAAATGTTTTTTGGACCACCCTAATGTAGGTACTGAATTTTAATGTACATGCATACTTTTGTAAGGGCAAAGCTCTCTACGAATTCCGGCCATGTCTTTTATGTTCGTATAACTCATCAAAATGTAGGAAACAGCAGATTTTTTTTTTTGCGATTTCAGGTTTTGTAACCATAGTAAAAGTTGTTCATAATGATGAGTAAAATGACCTCTTATGTGGTTGTTGGTGTTTTTCCCATAACCCTGTATATGTGATATTATCGTCACGCATGTCGTACGTTTCACTTGGAAATACACTAGCAGAAAAAAAACTACAAACATGTTACGATTTTAAAGATATTTATTAACTTCATTAAATTAAAATATATACAGGACGTCCCACGGATATGCCACATGGAGGGAAAGTACCTTGAATATTGTAGATGTAACATTTTACTGAACGATGACATAATTTGACTTTAAAAAACAATTCAAACTGCATTCATAGATATTTAAACAATAGGGTATTTTCCAATTTTTCAAAAACTATTGTAATTTAAAGATTGGAACGAGATATTTAACAGAAAAATAAAAATTAATTGATTTCTATCCATTTTCTCAATTAAAAACGATTTAAACCAAATTTGTCTTTCGTTGTTTTTGAATTTACCGCCGAAACGCTTCTTACGATGGCTTTTTATCACGTGACGTCAACTTTGTGTAAACTAAAGTAGTTAGTAAGTAAATAAGTGAATGTCGAGTTTATAATCAGCAAGATTTTTAATGGATATAAAGTGATATTACTGGTGTGAGATGCCTCTGTGCACAAATACTTCTAAAACGGCGCCAAACTAAGTATTTGTACCGGTGCCGTATAAACAAAGTCGACGTCACATGTCACGTGATAAAAAGTCATCGTAAGGAGCGTTTTGGCGGTAAATTCAAAACAGCTAAAAATAAGTTAGATTTTAATTGAGAAAATGTGTATTAATAAATTTATTTTTATTTTTCTGTTAAATATATCGTCCCAATCTACAAATTAAAACAGTTTTTATGAAAGCGGAAAATACCCTATTACATGGTTGAACCGGGAATCGAACCCGTTACATGAGAAAAATAACCCTGTAGCTTTATCATACCAATCGAAAGGCTTCATCATAAGGATTATTTTTTGCTAAGTAACATAGTGTCACAAATAAAAGGAAGATTATGAATTTTAACATTGTGAAATTTTGTTCTTAAAAATGAAATGCTGACATTGCCGTAGGTAAATACTTGAGATTTTGAGAAATGAGATAAATAATCTTCCGGTTTCAGAAACACAAAACCTTACTTTTCAGCAAGATGAGGCTCCGGCTCATAAAAGTCACAGAACAAGGGACTATCTCATTGAACACTTTCATCCCTGGATCGGGACAAATGGACAGATACTCGTAAGATGGCCGCCGAGATCCCCAGATCTAAAAGTGTTAACGAGCTACAAGCAGAACTTAGACGTATTATTCTAAATATTCACCACAACAAGATCAAAAAATCGACATGGAGCGAACTAATCAAAAGAATGCGACTTTGTATTCAACAGGAAGGGACTCCATTGGGAAGGGACCATGGATTTAACAATTTTGTGTTCAAATTTATGGTCTTCCTTTTATTTTTGACACTATGTTATGTAGCAAAAAAATATCCTTATGATGAAGCCTTTCGATCGGTTTGATAAAGGTACAGGGTGATTATTTTATCATGTAACGGGTTCGATTCCCGGTACAACCATGTAATAGTTTAAATATCTATTAATGCAGTTTAAATTGTTTCTTAAAGTCAAATAATGTCTTCTTTCAGTAAAATGTTCCATCTCCAATATTCAATGTACTTTCCCTCCATGTGGCATATCCGTGGGACGCCCTGTATATATATATATACAGGTATGCATGGGAGTAATTACAATTAGAGAAGTACGTATTTCTAGCTTTATAACTTTATATCTACACATTCTACAATACTAGGTTAACGATAGAAAAATAATTACAGCTATATTGAGATTGTTCACGGCGGCGCAACCGACACTGCGTTCAGCGAAGGCAGCACCGCGCGCGTGGCGTGCGAGCGGCCAGCATCGTCAGCAACAGAGCGCCGTCAGCAACAGAGCGCCGTCAGCAACAGAGCGCCGTCAGCAACAGAGCGCCGTCAGCAACAGAGCGCCGTCAGCAACAGAGCGCCGTCAGCAACAGAGCGCCGTCAGCAACAGAGCGCCGTCAGCAACAGAGCGCCGTCAGCAACAGAGCGCCGTCAGCAACAGAGCGCCGTCAGCAACAGAGCGCCGTCAGCAACAGAGCGCCGTCAGCAACAGAGCGCCGTCAGCAACAGAGCGCCGTCAGCAACAGAGCGCCGTCAGCAACAGAGCGCCGTCAGCAACAGAGCGCCGTCAGCAACAGAGCGCTGTCAGCAACAGAGCGCCGTCAGCAACAGAGCGCCGTCAGCAACAGAGCGCTGTCAGTCGTCGTTGGACTGTGTGGCCACGCCGCGTGGCGTGCGAGCGGCCAGCATCGTCAGCAACAGAGCGCTGTCAGTCGTCGTCAGACTGTGTGGCCGCGCCGCGTGGCGTGCGAGTGGCCAGCATCGTCAGCAACAGAGCGCCGTCAGTCGCCGTCGGACTCCGTGCGGTCGCGGCGCGGCAGCAGCAGCACGTCGATGGCGGCGCACGAGGCCGCCCGGCGCGCGGCCGGCGCCAGGCGCACGCCGCACGGTGTGGCCGCGCGTGGCGTGCGAGCGGCCAGCACCGTCAGTCGCCGTCGGACTCCGTGCGGTCGCGGCGCGGCAGCAGCAGCACGTCGATGGCGGCGCACGAGGCCGCCCGGCGCGCGGCCGGCGCCAGGCGCACGCCGCAGAGCGCGCGCAGCCGCGGCAGGGTGTGGCCGCGCGAGTGGAACTCCAGCGTCTGCGCGCGCCCGGCCCGGCAGCGCCACCACCACGCGGCGCCGCCCACGTTCTCGTACGCGTTCTCCTGCAACGCGTCCGAAGGGACTCTCAGCTAGGGTACAGTTTAAGGGTGGTTGGTGAAAACGGGCATTACTTTCTTAAAATGTGACCACTGATTAGAATATAGGTAGGTACGTAGATACTTATTTATTTATTTAACTTTATGCAATTTAAATTTTTAGAAATTAAAATGTTGTCAAAACAATCAAGAAAAAATTAAAATGGATATGCTAGCCATCTTGTCACGAAAGTATACGATTTTTGGGGTAGGTTGTGTGTGTGTGTAGGGTATTGTACTACTTACAATTATATTATGCGTACACGACACAATCAAACAATACTAGTACAGAAGGAGTAAAAAACAGAGGATACAAAATAAGCCACCACACGATAACACTTTTTATCTCTCCCGTCAAAGTGACACAGAACGAATATAATATTCAAAAATGTTGACTGTGAGGTCGGACGGTGTAGGTCTGTATCCCACAGATTTAATAAGTTTTGGAAATTAACAAATAAATTTAAACATAGGTCGGGTACGCCGGTGAGCGTCGCGGGCATGAACGACCCTACTGATATATTTATTTATTTATGTACACACAGTAAAATACATAGGAGATAGACCGAATGCTTTTCATAACATTTTAATGTAAACTCGTGGCTGTGTGGCTATAGCGGCCCGTCAAATAGTGGCACTGCCACTGGCTATTATACAGACAGAAAGACCCTGTAATAGCATGTTTCTTGGACTTATCAAAGGCTTTCGACCTGGTCAATTATGACCTGCTCTGGCATCAGCTCACTCATGTAGTGTCGTGTCGTGTCCCGTCTGATGTAATATCACTGTTTAGATATTGGTACAGTAGTCAAAAGAATACAGTTAAGGGGTCAGGCTCATTCTGATATGTATGGGCTGGATTGTGGGGTGAGGCAGGGGGTTTGAGCTCCCCCTTCTTTTTAACCTGCACATAAACAAACTGATGGGTGAGCTCCGTAGCACTAAAATTGGCTGTCACGGTGTGTGTGTGAACAACATCAGCTACGCTGATGATATGGTGCTGCTGAGCCCATCTAATGGTGCTATGAGAAGGCTTCTTAAAATTTGTGAAATTTATGCAGTGGCATACACACTTATCCAATTAATCTTGTGTACCATTGGACGAACAGTTCAATGGTTTCATTGGTTGTTTATTAACCCCCGACGCAAAAACGACGGGGTGTTATAAGTTTGACGTGTCTCTGTGTGTGTGTGTGTGTGTGTGTTTTAGTTTTTTTTGTTTGAAAGGTGTATTAGTCGGGAGTGTTCTTAGATATGTTTCATCAAAATCGGTTCAGCCGTTTGAAGATTATTAGCTCTTTTCTGGTTGAAAAAGCGATTTTAGCCTGTTCCATGGGTCTGATCGACTCAAAATTTGGGATTCTATTACTTCAATGATATTTATTTTTCCAAGTTATTCACCAACAAACAGCAGAAGTATCGTGTTTGGGCTCATTGAAAAGGTCTCAATGAATAGATTATAGATAAATGGTGATTTAAGGGAGACATTAAGTTTAAAAAGCAAGAAATGAAAAATAAATTTAAAAATTTAAAAACCCCCGACCCAAACAAAAACTGTAAAAAGTAAAAAATAATATTTATAGGCCTTTTAATTTGAACGTAATATTTTAATCAGGGCATTGTCAAGTCGGGGGACGGCTAGGCCTCTGTTTGGCGTTTTCATTGACCGTCCCCCGACTTGACAATGCCCTGATTAAAATATTACGTAAATATTATTTTTTACTTTTTACAGTTTTTGTTTGGGTCGGGGGTTTTTAAATTTTTTAATTTATTTTTTATTATTTACTTAATTTAATATTAGGCTAAGTTACACTACTAATAACATTATATGGTGTTTTTCCGAAATAAAATATTTGAATTTGTATAAGGGGGCAAAACAGAGAATGAAAATTATGAAAGTTCGTATAAAAACGTATAATTTTTTAAGGAAAATCAATTAAAGAGTTCTTAAATTCACGCATACTAAGTCGTCGGCACCGGCTAGTTTTATCTATAGTTTTTTTTTTTATAATCCCCATTTTATAATCCTAGTGCAGCTAGTGTGTTCAATTAAATTAACTTCAAAAATAAATGTAATATTTCGTTTCAGGTCACCAAAATGGTTCTGCAATACGTAAGATAAAAAGATGGGCCTAATGGAAGTAAACAAAAGCTAGAAGAGGCTGTTGAAACAGTTAAAATCAATAGGATGTCGGGAAATGAAGCAGCAAAACGTTTCCAAATACCAAGAACGACAATAATGGACCATGTAACTGGTCGAAGAGGAAAAAAGTCTAATCGTCTGGGCAAACACACCGCACTTCATGCAGAAGTGGAAAAAAAAATTGCCAACTCTTTGCATGTTATAGAAAATAATGGCTTCGGACTATCGCGCAAGGAAGTGATGGAGCTTGTCTCAAATTATATAAAAGCAAACAAATTAAAAAACCCTTTTAAAGATGGAATTCCAGGCCATGACTGGTTTAATAACTTTGCTACAAGAAAAATAAGTGGGCACTCAAAAAGCCGCAGGCTGTTGAATATTCTATGAAAAAAGCAGCTGACCCGTTCATTATAGACGAATATTCCAATATACTTGAAAAACTATTGAAGAATTAGGCCTGGAAAAACAACCAGAAAGAATCTTGAATATTGACGAGAGGAGTTTTTCAAATGACGCGTCAGTCAAAACTGATAGAGAATCTCCTTTAGCGTCCCCAAAGGCCTCCACATCAAAATGCGTACCAACAATAACTTGTAGCAGACGAGTACTTATGAAGAGGAGAAATTTGTTTTTGAAGAACTGGTAACGAAGACAGATGAAATACGTATCATAGAGAAAGATACATTGTTAAGCGTTAAGAAGAATGGAAAAAAAGAAAACGTTAAATTAAAGAGAACCAAATGTGAGAGTATTAAAAACGGTGTGATGTTAATATTTGAAAATAAAAATGTAAAAACAAGTTCAGGTGAAGAGTGACTATAGAGTACACGATTCCTCTGATTTAGAATACTTAGGAGACTACTAAAACACATATTTATCTGGTGATACTGATCATACATATCAAGAAAATATTTACCCACATGTGACATTTGGACTCGGCGATCTCAATAACATCGCTGAGACTACTACTAAAGTTAAAAAAGGTGATATGGTTTTGGTTTTGCTCTAAAACTAACATCAAACATTTTGTTGGTGTAATAATTAAATGTAAAATAATCTCCCAACAATAAAATCATCATCATCATTTCAGCTGAAAGACTTCCACTGCTGGACATAGGCCTCCCCAAATTGGGGGGGGGGGGGGGGGGGTTTGCTATAATCGCTACGCTTGGCAGGCGGGTTGGTGATCTCACTCGCAACAATAATTTACGTGAGCAAAGTCCGAAACAGTAAGCAAAATTTCGTTTTTACTTATAACATACGAGATATTTGCGAAATGAAGTACATTCATGACTTAATTACGATTTTACCCCACCCAAAAATTTCTCGCCGTTGCCAAGTGGTTTGCAAAATTGAGTTTGGAATTACAATATACATTATGAAATAGTATAATAATATGATCGATGGCATGTGTTTTACCCACCATTAGTTTACTGTTAAGCCAAGGAGTGCCATTTTTGAGATAGATTTATTTCCTTGTCGTTAAATAATTTCTAATTAGACAAGTAAGAGTAGTGTTCCTATAGGCCGACCGTCTAACTGAGTCCTCGCCTGCGCGGTACAGGGGCGCGGGGGTATGACGACCAAGGGGACTGAGACAGGTGCGGGGGGTGGGTGAATATTTGTAATAGCTCATTTCGATCGCTACACGGGTAGCGATCGCACGTGTTAATTGTTGCGGACGCCTTGTGAGAAGTACTATCAAGATTCACTAATGCAGTCGCATACTAAGGGCTATATTGCTATGAAGTGGCGGTCCAGGCCGTACCTACAGCTGTGTGTATAAGTGATGTATTAACACAAAACTCACCGCTCTACTCACACACTGGCGTTAATCTTTGTATTTTATACATACCGTCGGCGACGACAGACATGACCTTGGTCGGTTCATACCATTGCTAAAATTTACTTTTATAATTTGAGTTCCGGTAGCGTGCAGCGTATCGTCTTGGATTAAGAAACTCATAGGTCTGGGTTCAAATCTCGCGATGAAGCTTTAATTTTTCTTTTCAACAATCATCTTCATCTGTTCTTTTATTATTCGATTTATTAATATACCAGAATAATAATGTAACAAATTTGTTTTATTACTCGTATTGTTATTTAAATAAAGGTTTAACAATAATAAATGATTACAAAATGTTTATTCGTTATAACTTCATGAAGAATGTATAAAAATAACTAATAATAACTTCTTGTTAAAACAGTTTATTTTCTCATAAAGAACAATTTATTGAAGTAAATAAGCTAGTTGGTGAACTATGATAATCAGGCTATTGTATCTTAGTAATATAATAATATTGTGCTGATTACTACTGTGTGTCGGTACTCTAAATAAATCACAATATTCTACAAAAATCTACCCACGTAAAAGTAACAAATGCAGACAAGTTGTCACAATACAATTAAATGACTCAGTAGTACTACTTTTATTCTACTGCGAGTGAGTTCGTTTTAACTCAAACCTCAAAGTTAACAAATCGTATTTAATAGGACTTAAAGAGGTTATAGCTTAAGTGTTCATTTTCATTCCGAAAAGAAGATTGAAACTAAACCTCAAAATAATCCAGATTACGGATAAGACAAAATATTATTTGAATATTACTAAAATAAATAAATATTTGTAATTTATAACTTAATGTTAATGTTTTTTCCGTTAACTATGTTTTTTAAGCTGATTCTCGAGCTGGTTTTCCATGATGCCTTGTTTGCCATGAACCTTCTGCGTGGAGTGCACGGCGCACGGTTCGTAAAGATGTGTCGAATAATTCGGCAAAATGTCTTGTCGTTTTGAAACCACTTGTTTCATATTCGCTGAACGTGTGCCTGTTATAGGAGCTGGGGTCTTCCACTTTGCTTTCCACGGGCAAGGCTACCGCCTTCCTCATATCTTTTCACCCACCGACTCACAGTATTTCACTAAAACAAAAAAGGGGTACTGTTAGGCTACTAAGCAAAATACACACTTTATGTATTACCTACTATTTAGAAACAAAATTATTTAAAAGGGCAATTTCACATAGATATTAAGTTTATTGTTATTTTCATCGTTCTATAATCTAGGAAATAAATTTACATTGAAATTTTATATTTTTATTTTATTTAGACATTGTGATATTTATAAAACGTTTAAAAATAACTACAAGGATCAGCAGTTACACTCTAATTAAATAAATGTTTAATATTTATATTTAAATCATAATACTCACACTCAGTCCGGTTTCATCACATTGGTATTTGTGATATAGGTATTAAGTCCACTTTTATGCAGCGCAATAATATTCGCTTTCATTTCTATATTTAAATTTGCTTACATTTTAAAATGAATTAGAAGGACGCTAATAGATGAAACACACGTCACTAGCACACAATTATCAACCAACACCGTTCTACAAGATGTTGATTTGCATCCTAGTCAAATTCAAGGACGTTATTATGCTAATGATTCTCGACCTAAATCAACAATAAAAAGGGTAGGTATTTTTTAAAATATTTTTTCCTGTTTACTAAAATCCGTAAGTGTGAACCAGCCGTATTTAAACGCGGCCCGTCTGTTACTAGCCTAACCGCGCTTCCACACACAAACGCAAAGTCAAACAATACATCCATTCACAACGCTTGCGCGATCGTTGGTTCGGGCGCCGCGTGCGCGGCCCCCCGCCCGCCCCCGAACCAACAGTGTGTTTGATGTCGCCGAAATGTGCGCGCGCGCTTCTCAGTTCTCGGTAAATTGTTGAGACGTCATTCGATACAAAGTGCAAGATGACGGACAATTACACTAATGTCGAGTTGGTGGAGATGGTCCGCCAGTATGCCATCAGTGGAGACAGCCTACGTGGAGCCATCCGGATGTTCACGGAAATGTTTCCCGATCGGGAACCCCCATCACAGAGCGTCATGCTGGCTGCTACGCAGAGACTGCGGGATCATCGGCAGTTTGACGTTCCCCGGCATGCTCAAGCTCGCGGCAGCGTAGGTAGGCCTGCCTGTCGCCTTGCAGGAAGACATCCTGGAATACTTCCAGCGAGAACCACGGGCAAGCACGCGGGAGGCTGGTCGACGCTTTGGAGTGCACCACACCACAGTGTACGTGCAAGGATCATTAGTGCTTTCGACACTTTAAAACGAATGTGTTAGTGTTACGTAAACTAAAGGAAAACCAGCTACGTCGTGCTCGATTGTGCCAAGAGTGTGAAGGTGGCAACTTTGAACAACTCCTCCGGGTAACTTAAGTAGGTAATTTATTTATTTGTTTATTTTGTAAATACGTTGTTAGCTTAACCAATTTTATTAGTGTAAATAAGTTGATTTTAAATTTTTAACTACGCCAATAATACCTAAGAGTCGAAAGTATCACCACCTACTTACACATAACTAGCAAATCTTTCCATTTCGATCAAACCTAAAAAAACATTTTTAAACTTAGTAGATCGGTACATCAACTAAGGTAGGTAGGTATTATAACCGGTCCTAATCACGTTAAGTAGTAAAGAAAATTTCAAATCAACCGATTTAATCCACAAATAAAAACAAAATCATTACGAAAAGTTTAGGCTGAACGATAGCATTAGAGCAAAACGAACATTTTATTTTTATTAATCATCTGATGCCAGGTCAGTGAACTTTTCTTTGGCGCACGAGTATTACTATCATTAGTAAGATTTCCGTATTCTAATGATGCTTAAAAAGAGGTAATTATCAAACTAAATTTATGACAATAATGTAGGTGATTTTCGAAATAAAATTAGGTAAAATTATTGCTACCGGTCGCTCAGGTCATTCATTGCTCGCCGCTCGGTCGCGCACGCTTGAATTTGGTTCGTAGGTAAGACGTCGACACTCACGCACACAGCTGCATTGTCGCTGTGTCCGTAGTCGGGTGATTCTCTTTTATTTGTATTGAATTAAGGGTTTAATTCTGAAATACTGTTAAATTTCAACAACAAAAAAAAGCAGCGCTTATTAGTTATTGCCTGGTACTGTACTTTCAATTGATTATTTATGTCTTTTATGACAACTACCTGAAATTTGACGAGGATGCAAAACAACATCTTGTATAAGTCGCGGTGAATGAGTCGTAAATCATTTAAATTTATTTAGGTTTCTGTGGGTATAATGATAAAGTTTTACGAGTTTAGTGAATAAGAAGAACAGAACAAGAAACTATACTCAAAAGTGATTTTTAAAACAATAAAAAGACTATCACACAGCGAGTGGGATTCGAAACCGCGACTCGCTGCGCTCAAACGCGATAATCAAGTGCAGTAACCGCTCAGCTATCATGCCATTTGCTTTAATGGTTGAATTTAGGAAATACATTCATTCGTAAACGTATGAGAGTGTGTGTGTATATAGTATTATAGCCTATAGAAATTGCTTATTATAAGAAGGTCGTAAGTTAAAGCGAAGTGTCAATCTATTGCTTTTTGAGATTGGGGCACCATTAGTGAGGGCTACTGTACACATGTAATAACAATCTCAATATGAATCGAAAGATATTCGGATATAAAGTGAATAGTCAGTGCAAGCAAATGGCTTTTAACGTTTACGAATATTTTAGAAAAAAGAAACTGGACCCGAATTCTATGGAATATCAACAAGACATACATTTAAACAAAACCGTAGCAGAAGTTACTGGATTAACGGAAAAGACTGTATCTAGAATCGTAAATCAAGGGAAATTATTGAAAGACAACGAAAGCTTCAAATCACTGAAAAAATCCAAACTGGTTCGCAAAAAAAGAGTGGAAATAGACTATTTCACAAAAGGAGTGGTAAAAAGAAAGGTCACTCAGTTTTATACAGTTGATAAAAAAAATACCTACTCTGAAAACGTTGAATGCTGTACTTAGAGAAGTGAATATATTACACTGCGGAAGGGAATATTTAAGGCTGTTGCTACATGAACTAGGTTTTTAATTTAAGAAATGTGGGTGTGCGTTACTCCAGCGGAATGTTGTCGCTTTTCAGGATTTCGGCTTGACAAATAATTAGTACCCCGTCTCGTGTAAATGTGCCCGAAATTTAGAATTTGTGCTTCCAGGCGATCCAAAGATATTCACGAAAAACAGATTCCACTGGAGTAACGTCACCCCAGCGGCATGTTTTTTAACCGGTGGTCGTAGCTGAATAAAAACTAGCTACTTAGATAGACCTAATTTGTGCCTAATTGTGCACAAAAAACGAAATTTGTGCGTCTTGAGGTTTCAGAGTTATTCAAGATGCCGCTGGAGTAACGTTTAGCAAATTGCCGTATCTCTTAAACGGCATGACATACAACTACGATTTTTTTTACGACAGTGGGTCTTAATTTGTGCGTATGTTGTACAATTTTATTTTTTCTTTAATCGACACCGTTGGAAAATAAGAAATAGTTTTTCAAAAACCTTAAAATCGATCGTTGCGCTTCAATGAGAAACCCTAGAAACTTACCAATTATGGTGGTTTATACCTTTTATGAACTCACAGCATCATGCGAAATTAGATGTTTCTATTCCAACTCCTCAGAGAGTTGTTCCATTTTAATTAAAATCTGGCTACGCTAAAATGTAACACTCCAATACATGAGTTATTATTGAGTGACGGTAATTATGATTCGACAAATAATTAGTACCTTTATTCAATTGTTTATCCTTAAAGTTTCAGCTTAAAACTCCTTGTAACTACTCAGATAGAAGAAAATAACCATGGTAAAAGAAATTTCACGATTAACCGAACAAATTCGAATGACTGTATAAAAGCGGCCGCGCAGTACATTGTGCCAACCTTCTTAAATTTGTAGTACAAGATTACGTTTTTAGAAACTGTCTCACACAAAAGTGTTACATAAAATTATTTATTGTTTTGTAAAACACGTATGTACACACACAGTATGGAAGCCATATTATATTGAGGATTTGCAAATCTTTAAACTTTCAGTCAAATGTTAGAACATAAATACCTACAGAAAAACCTACCTACAGCAATTTAATAAAGACTACACTATGTATATTTGTCGATAAATTGTATTTGTTATTGCTAAAAAAGATCATTATGATATAACAATAAAATAAAAATACTGTTTATAGATTTTGTTTTGAATTTAAATAAAATAGCATTATATACTATGTGAAATGTTGTTTTGTTAACACTGTGTTTTAATAAGCTCGTCAATAAAGTTACTACTCTCTGATAACCCTCTAAGTTACATCTTTATATAAAAGTAAGTAAATAGTTATTTAAACCATTTGTACGCACCTGTACCAACAAAATTCAATTATAATGCTACAAATTTAAGAAGGTTAGCACAATGTACTGCGCGGCCGCTTTTATACAGTCATTCGAATTTGTTCGGTTAATCGTGAAATTTCTTTTACCATGGTTTGTTTCTTCTATCTGAGTAGTTACAAGGATTTTTCAGCTGAAACTTTAAGGATAAACAATTGAATAAAGGTACTAATTATTTGTCGAATCATAATTACCGTCACTTAATAATAACTCATGTATTGGAGTGTTACATTTTAGCATAGCCAGATTTTAATTAAAATGGAATAACTCTCTGAGGAGTTGGAATAGAAACATCTAATTTCGCATGATGCTGTGAGTTCATAAAAGGTATAAACCACCATAATTGGTAAGTTTCTAGGGTTTCTCATTGAAGCGCAACGATCGATTTTAAGGTTTTTGAAAAACTATTTCTTATTTTCCAACGGTGTCGATTAAAGAAAAAATAAAATTGTACAACATACGCACAAATTAAGACCCACTGTCGTAAAAAAAATCGTAATTGTATGTCATGCCGTTTAAGAGATACGGCAATTTGCTAAACGTTACTCCAGCGGCATCTTTAATAACTCTGAAACCTCAAGACGCACAAATTTCATTTTTTGGGCACAATTAGGCACAAATTAGATCTAACTAAGTAGCTAGTTTGTATTAGGCTACGACCACCGGTTAAAAAACATGCCGCTGGGGTGACGTTACTCCAGCGGAATCTGTTTTTCGTGAATATCTTTGGATCGGCTGGAAGCACAAATTCTAAATTTCGGGCACATTTACACGAAACGGGTTACTAATTATCTGTCAAGCCGAAATCCTGAAAAGCGACAACATTCCGCTGGAGTAACGCACATGAAATGTGGTTCTAAAAGGAAACTCCTTATTGAACAGCCAAATATAACATCGTGGAGGTGGAAATACTTAAGGACTATAAAAAAATATCGTAGAAAAGGGAGACATATTTTATATCTTGACGAAACTTATGTAAATGAGTCTCATAATGTTTCAAAATGCTGGCAATCCAAGGATGTACATGGCGTGCTATCTCACATCGGAAAAGGGAACCGTTTGATCATCGTACATTGTGGAGGTCAAACTGGATTTGTAGACGGAGCACTTGTGATATTTAAATCCAAATGTAAGACGGGTGATTATTACGATTCTATGAATTTCGAGAATTTTAGTAAATGGATTAACGAAAAGCTAATGCCCAATATACCACCAAATTCCATCATCGTGATGGATAACGCAGCTTACCATTCGGTTCGAGAAGAAAAAAAGCCGACTATGGATTCTACCAAGACAGTAATGCAAACATGGTTACGAAGACATGACGTGGTTTTTGATAATAAGCTTAGAAAGGACGATTTATTTAAATTGATTAAAAGGACAGACACTGAAGATATTTATAAAATTGACGAGTTATTGAAAAGAAGCGGACATGAAGTGTTGCGTTTGCCTCCATACCACCCAGACCTGAACCCTATTGAGTTGGTCTAGGGTGACATTAAGGGACAATTAGCACTAAAAAGTGTGGACTCTAATTTAGACCAAAAAAAAACTACGTTAGAGGGATTATTTGCTGAATATTCCGTACAGAAATGGGAGCATTGTGTTAATCATGTTATTAATATCGAGAATGAGTACTGCAAACATGATGCAATTCGGGATGATGCTGTTGATTTTATTATTCACACTCAGGGCGACTCTGATGAATCCGATGATGACTCCGTCGAAAGTGAGGAATCAAGTTCCACCGACATTGATATGGACCTGTATGATTGATTTATTTTCATGATTATTCTATATAATAAATAGTACAATAATTGCGGGTCATCCAACGCAATCACAGGTTGGACGATACCGCACTTGATAGGCTGCGCTCAGAAGTGCTGAGCAACCATATCGTCTCGACTCCGACACAGACCGCGGGATATGCGTCAACTATTCATACAATCTCGCCGCGGTCCCATCATGTTGAAGAAGATGATAGGGTTGCCACAGTAAGTAGCCAGTACAACGCTCGACTGAGGAGCGCACTGGAGGATGACGTTTCGCGAGTATCGATCCACTCCGACCGAACTTAGACCCCGATTACCACGGCTACCTATGTACAAGAAAAATAGGGCGCTGGTATGTGCCTTGGACTCGCAGCTCAAGAATTTCTTCGAGAGCAGCGAGGATCTCGTTGATACACACTCGATCCTGTATTGCGCGGCTGTTGCGGCATGTCGTTTAGCTAACGTCAAGTTTCCAAGCTGCGACGGAGCTTCTCGACCGAAACCAACCACACCAGCCTGGCAGTGCAGGATCGAGCGTCGTACCGATGGGGCCAGGGTACTTATCATCAGACTATACTGCTTCAGGGAGGGCAATACACGACCACGTGTGATGCGCTTTGTGAGACAGGCTTTCTTCTTGAATTGGCTTGTACCAAGGTTTTTGAAATTGTTTTTGCTTGAATTGGCTTGTACCAAGGTTTTTGAAATTGTTTTTGCTTGAATTGGCTTGTACCAAGGTTTTTGAAATTGTAATGGGTTCCCTACGATTTGTAGTGTTATTTGGCATATTTTTCATTGTTGTTCATATCAAGCATTTTTTTGTGTGGCAAATGGGCATTCCCTGTAGCGTAGATATTCCCTATAAATCTGGTCAGGCCGTAGGGTATAAACTATCCCGCTATTTGCTATGAGAGATGAGCAAAATAAGATACCATAATATTTTATCTGCCCAGATATGAGTTTAATTCAATTCAATTCAAATCTTTATTGCATATCACATGTGTGTACAAGATCTTAATATTATTTACAAAGTTCACATGGAGGGTCCATGTGAACTTTGTAAATAATATTAAGATCTTGTCGGGCACAACAATATGTAATTCTTAAGTAGCATGCTTTAAAATTAATAGCTGTATTCGATTATCATTAAAAAAACGAATCAATTTAAAATAAATAATATTAAATTTTAGGGTACTATTAAAATTCATTTAAGTAAATGCATGACATAACAATAATACAGTATATTTTTAAAATTACAAATCCATTGAGAGAAACTAAATACAAGGAATGAATATTATAATTATGTCAGGGATTAAAATTATGTAAAATAAAATAAGTCAAATAATAAAACATACAAAAAAAACAAAAGTCAAATAAAGATAATTAAATTAATGTCTAAACATGAATAAAATAGTGGTGAAAGTCGGATGACTTAGGATTTTTTTAATGATGACATCAAAGTGGGATCCACTTTGATGTCATCATTAAAAAAATAGTTCAGTGTGTAATAGCATTTATCGACTAGTAGTTTTCTGAGCCGGCTAATAAATATTTTATCATTTTGTTCCATTTTCAAATCGTTAAGTATTTTATTATATATTTTGATTGATGTTACATGAGGACTTGTACTGTGTAATTTTAGCCTTGATTTATTACGAGCTTATTTTCAAAACGTGATCGCGGTGCATATCGGCGAGGTTGGTCTGTAATTTTATGGTAGAAGTTTGGATATTGTCTAACGAATTTACAGATTTCTAGAATATAAATTGATGTCAAAGTTAAAATGTCTAGTTTCCTAAAATGCGGTTTACAACTTACGTCATTGTCAATATAAACCATTATCCTAATGCATTTTTTCTGTAGGATGAACAAGTCGTTGCTATCCACACTATTTCCCCAAAGTATTATTCCATACTTAAGCCAAGCATATGCATATGCATAGTAAGTGGATAGGGCAGTTTTTAAATCCGTGGTTTTTTTGAGCTCACGTAGTGCATATAAAAAACTAGATAATTTTGATTTAAGTTTTTGGATGTGCGCTTTCCAGTTCATGTGGATATCTAAGTCAAGACCTAACAAAGTAAAGGTGTCCACGCAGTCCAATTTGATACTGTCAAACGTAAAATTTATGGTCAAGGGTTTTTTTTGGTAAGGCCTAAATTGCATAATTTTGGTTTTCGAGAAATTTATTTCGAGATTGTGGTATTTCATCCAATTTTGAATATTTAACATTATATTGGTCAGATTCTCATGTAGGTGTTGAGAGTCGTTACAGGACGTAATTAATGAAATATCATCGGCGAACAGTACGCACGACTCTGTCAGTATTTTAGGGGGGTCGTTGATATAAATTAAAAATAACAAACACCCAACAACACTACCTTATGGTATCGAGTTAGTAATGCAAAGTTATGATATACCTACAACACAAATATTCAATCACTAAATCTTGCGGTGGATGAGGCGGGAAAAGGCGCAAACAATACATCCTACGGCCTATTCATAACAGACAAAAAGTCATGTCTGCATTTTTTTCATTGACACTGGTGCAAACGTGGCCGTGTGTCGGCCACGTTTGCCAAGAAAACTGGGCGGGAAAACACCGCCGACCGATTTATGCTTGTTCGCAGCGAACTATACGTTCATCCCGAAGTACGGTGAAATAACGCTAGGTACACCTAGACCTCAACCTGCGAAGTCTTCCTGGAAATTCATCGTAGCTGCTGTCGGCAAGCTAATAATCGGTGCTGACTTCCTTAAGCATCACCAATTACTTGTCGACATAAATCAAAATCAAAAGTCATTTATTCAAATTAGGCTGAGAATCAGCACTTTTCAAACGTCAAATTACATAAGACAGTCCCCCAAAAACGCCCACCCTTCGACACTTCCTAGTGCTTTAGCTGGGAAGAAGAACTGGCGCAACAAACTCCCCAGCAACACAGCTGTCTGTTTAGTTGGATGGACTTGATTCTATACATACGTAATATGCAAAGTAATAAACAATAACGCTTAATACCAAAAATACGCGACCAACTATTCTTGTCATTTAAATAGTCGTTAATGGAATAGTAAGCCTTTAAACAAAGGATTGATTTTACTTGAGCTTTAAACGCATCAAAAGGTCAATCTAGCAAAGAAGTGGGAAGCTTGTTATAAAAGGTTATACCAAGCCCAACAAATGAGTTATGAACCTTATGAAGCCGGTGAAAGGGAGCACGTAGTTAGTAGGTCGAGCAGATGTGGCTCAGGCTTAACATTAACTCGCACTCGGTTATCATCGGCACTGCATACAGGCCGCCGTGGCTTGATGTCAATGTCTTCTTGGACGCGATTACTGATTCTCTCTCCTCCTTTGCTAATGCGGACAAGGTTATCTTGCTTGGCGACTTCAATATTAACGTTTTATGTCACACTGACAACAAATCGAAAATGTTAAACGATTTTAAAAATTGCTGCAAGCTTAAACAAGTAGTTACTGAGCCAACCCATTTCACAGACCATAGTGAAACTCTAATTGATAAAGTGTACACTGACGCCCGTGTATGGGGTCTCAGTATCACACATACCGGAACTCGGGCACCACGCAATTATTTGTGTCGAACTTAATTTTAAAATAGAGAAGTCTGCTCCATACTGGACTACCTATAGGCCACTTAAAGACATCCTTCCAGATATTTTTAATGAAGACTTAAATAAGATGGACTGGGAACATATTATAAGTCTGGAAGATGTGAACTCCATGGTTACAATGTTTAATCAATACATTTTGACACTATTCGATTTGCATGCACCCCTTAAAAAAACCTTAATTAAAGAAAAATCTTATCCCTGGATAACCGACACTGTCAAAGAAATGATACGGCTGCGTGACAAATGCCATTTGAAGTCAAAAACAACTAAATCCGAACATCACATTCAATCCTACAAAGAATTTAAATACCTCGTTAGAGCCGCTTTTGACAGTGAGAAGTGTGCATATTTTAAAACATACATCAATAATAACATTAAACAACCAAAGAAGTTATGGACACATATTAAATCAACAATAGCCATCTCAAAAAAACCAGAGCATAGTCTACCACATTTCTGTAACAACCCAGAATCTATCAACCAACACTTTCTGGATGTGCCTGGCAGTGGTAAGGTCACAACTGCTGACTTAACATATTTTGAGCACCATAGACACAGTAACAGTCATTTTCGGCTTGAGCCCGTCCAACAGGATGTGGTGCTGAAGATCTTGCGAGGTCTTAAGTCGAATGCACTGGGCGCTGATCATATTTCACTGGAGATGCTGATGTTGACACTCCCTCGAACACTTGCAGTTATCACAGCTATCATCAACAAGTCGATAGTCACCTCTTCTTTCCCTGATCTGTGGAAAATGGCAATAGTTAGACCAATCCCAAAAGTACCTAACCCCACCAGCGTGAAAGACCTCCGTCCAATAAGCCTGCTGCCATGTATTTCCAAGATTTTAGAAAGAGTTGTCTCGGACCAGCTTAGGGCATATCTTGAGCACCACAGTATTGTGCCTCTGGCTCAGTCCGGATTTCGCACGGGACATAGCACAGCTACAGCGCTCCTGGATGTAGTTGGTAATATTCTCGAAGCTAGAGACAAGGGCATGGGATCCATTCTTGTCTTACTTGATTTCTCACGCGCCTTTGACTCAATTAATACTTCGCTTCTTCTCTCCAAGCTGGCGTTCTATGGATGTGATGTAGAAACGGTCAAATGGTTTGGGAGTTACCTCAGTGATCGATCACAATACGTCCAGGTGACATGTGACAGTAACGGAGATACCATATCCTCTGGTCCGAGGCGCGTTGTTAGGGGCGTACCGCAGGGATCAATCCTGGGCCCGCTTCTCTTCATTCTTTACAGTGCTGATATCATCAACTGTTTGATCAATACTAAGTTCCACCTGTACGCTGATGATCTGCAGTTGTACATCTCCTTCCGCTCCCAGGATACTGCTGAAACTGTACAAAAAATTAATGAGGATTTGGAGAGGATCTCTGCTTGGTCCAGAAGTAACTCCTTGGTCCTGAACCCAAGTGAGTCCAAGTTCATTGTGATGGGATCCAGGGATTTCCTGAACAAAATGCTGGCTTGTAACCTGGGCCTCAGGATTGATGGTTGTGATGTGGAAAGGGTTCTGGAGGCTCGTAATCTTGGGCTAGTATTTGATGGGCAGCTGTACTTCGAAACTCACATCTTGGAAGCTGTACGCAACTGCTTCTACAGACTTAAACTCTTATATCGTATCCGTCCCTACATAAGTGTGGATATGCGTGTCATGCTGTGTGAGTCACTTGTTCTATCCAAGCTAAACTACGCTGACACTGTGTATGGGGCGTGCATTCTCGGTAGAAGCGAAAAACTGATGCAGCGGGTGCAGAACGCCTGTGCAAGATTCTGCTACAATGTCCCACCCCGATCCCATATCACTCCATTTTTAAATAAGGGTAATTTGATGAGAATGTCAGCACGCAGAAAGCTACATCTGGCTACCCTACTCTTTGGCACTATTCTCACACAGAAACCAGACTATTTATACAAAAAGTTGTCCTGGTCGCGCTATATTAACAAGATTAAAACTAGAGCATCTTCGTACCTTTTGTTGGCCTCATCGCACAGAACTGCTGCATTCCGTGGCTGTTTCAAATTCGCTGCCTCTCGTTGCTGGAACGATTTGCCACCTCATTTTCGTGCTATAAAGACAGTTGGCACATTCAGAACTAAATTTAAACAGCACTTACTGCAACTTCAAAAAGATACCCTTTGAACTTACCCTTGTTCTGCACGCAGCTGGCAATAGTGGCGAGCGTTTGGCAGCGATTGTACTGGCCCAACAGCATCAGTTTTGCACTTTGTTTTGTATTATTTTCATCGTTTTTTGTTTTTCTTGAAATCGGAATGGCTCGAGTCTAGTATCGTTTGGCAGGAGTTGGGGGGTAAAAATGGTTAAAACTGGTAGGGCTTGGGTCCCCGATTATAACGCTACCACTCTTATTAAAAGGTAATACATATTTTTCGAGAAGATTACAAAGTAAGTTTCTAACCTCAAATCGAATAAAAGCGATGACGGAACGTTAAAATGGGTGATTGACAACCAAATCTGACACAACATATTGTCTGTTTGTTGTTCTTGTTTATTCTTAAACAACTTTTCGTAGATGTAACTGCTTTAGTACAATTTTTTTGTTAGATTTATAAAAATAATATAACATTTTGTAATCTGTCTATTATAAAGAACCCAAAAAGACAGGTTCCCCAAACCTTTTAGAAAATACAACTAATTAGATAACATTGCTAAATTGAAGAGTACAACTGTGACGTAGTCTGGCAACTGAATTGGCAGGTAATACGTTTAGTCGGTTAACCAGACGCCTTTGTTGACAGCGTTATCGACATTGCCATTGTATCCGTGCGTTTTGGTTTTGTTGAATTGTGATAATATTAGCTTGTTTCCTTGTTTTGTTTTTGTTATTTAGTTATTGTTCGTTTTTGTTATTTATCGTTATTGGGTTTTAAATTCGTATCGTGGAAAAATGAGTAAACCCGAGGCTGGTAACTGAACGCTTTATTATTAATGTGACAGAGAGTTCATCAGAATCAGATTCAGAATAGAGACTATAAATATATATGTGACTATAATTAATATGATTTTAACATTTGAAATAAAAGGTTTAGCATCTATGAGTCACGTGGTTTTTTTTGTTTACCCTTTTTTAACTACCTAAACCTTTAGAGTATAGACACATTTTATCTTATTTATATCTATTTCCTTTTTGTTGTATATCTGTCCGTGACATCACAGGGGGCCATATCAGAATACCAGCGCTGCGACACTTTTAAATGTCGCAGCATCATGCTGAGATAGTGGCCTTTTGGCTTCGTACAGGGCTTTATTTTTTATTTTCCTTTTTTTTTTGTTTTTGTATAAATTTTATGTTAATTTTAATAGTAGTGTAGCATAGTAGTGTTTTCTCTTTTATGTGTTTAATTATCGTATTATACTGTAGCAAGTTTGCAAGATTCCTGTGCGAGTCCAATAAATATTTTTTCTTTCTTTCTTTCTAGTTTATCCTTATTTCTAGTGTTAACGGTGTGAATATCACTGTTTTTAGCGTACAAGTGTATATGTTGCCTAATAAATACGATGTTAGCTAATATGAATTGTGATGCCACTGTGAGAACACCAATATCTTTAAAAAAGTCCCTCAAGGTAAATCTGCCACCTAGCTGGTAAATTGCACGAACAGCACGTTTTTGAAGGACAAAAATATCAGCGGCTTTGCCCCACAGTAGAATACCGTAGGACATAACGCTGTGAAAATAACTAAAGTATACTAATCGAGCTGTATCGAAGTCAGTGTATTGTCTTACTTTTCTGACGGCGTAGGCAGCTGAACTGAGCCTCCCTGCTAGGGTTGATATGTGTGATCCCCACTGAAGTTTGGCATCTACTGTTATGCCCAGAAAAACTGCCGAGTCTTTGGTTTCAAGCACCTCTTTATCTAAGACGATATTGGGACCTAGATTTCTAACATTCGGTAAGGCGAACTTTACACATTTCATTTTTTTGGCATTGAGAACAAGGTTATTTGCCGTAAACCAATCCGTAAACATTGAGAGTGCACTGTTTACGTCGTCAAAGTCTTGTCTATTCCTATCTACTTTAAAAATAAGAGAAGTATCATCTGCAAACAGTACAACATCACAAATACCCTTTAAATAGAACGGTAAGTCATTAATATACTCGTATACTAAAAACAAGAATGGGCCGAGTATTGAGCCTTGAGGCACACCTAACTGAACTGGCAGCCCGGAAGATTTTTTACCATTAATTTTACGCAAAAGCGTCTCATGGTGCACGCAATCAAAGGCTTTGGAGAGATCACAAAAAACTCCAATAGCATTTTGCGAGTTCTCCTATGCGTCAAATGTGTGTTTCAGCAGAGCAACACACGCGTCTGTAGTCGAACGACCTTTTGTAAAGCCATATTGCTCTTTATGAAGGAGGCTATTTAAATTAAAATCTTTTAGCAACTGCTTGAGTATTAACTTTTCAAATATTTTGCTAAATGCAGGTAAGATAGAAATAGGCCTGAAATTACGAATGTTATTTTTATTACCTGATTTAAATAATGGTATGACTTTACTACTCTTCATAAGGTCAGGAAAAGTTCCTGAATCAACACATTTATTAAAAGTGACAGCTAGATAGGGGGCTACAATATCTATAATATTACTTAAAAGTTTAATGGAAATGCCCCAGAAATCACCAGTATTTTTAGACTTCAGTGTGTTAAAAACATTAACTACATCACGAGGCGTTACATGTTCGAAACTGAATAGGTCACTACATTTAGGCACACTACTATGCAAAAGGTGTTCTGCTTTTGACGGGGACGAATTTAAGGAGCGAGTCGTAGTTACAGGTATGTTGGCAAAAAACTCATTAAATGCCTCCGCTACTTCAGCTTCTGTAATAATTAATTTGTCGTCGACTATAATCTCAAGTTGATTGTCTTGTTTAACCGACTTACCCGTTTCATTATTAATTATTTTCCAAGTGGTTTTAACTTTATTGTTCTTCGATCAATAATAGTACTAGATTAAGGATCAGGAACAAAACTTAGTCGCTCAAGTGGCCATGTTTGCACACACGTAAACATTTAGAAAAATGTTGAATAATATTAACAACTTCAGTTTATTATAAACCTTAATGTTTACACATAAAGTTTAATTACCATTGCAAAAAATATTTATTTTAGTCCTTTCATCGGAGAAAGGTTATTAAAGCAAAAAATTTAAAATGTCGCTTGAAAATAAAAAGTCATCAGTACAAAAATATTTATTCTAAAATGAAACTTAAGTTCAAAGTACTTAGGTTAAAAACATTTTATTTACAATTTTGTGTTTATTCTATTGTGGAATTAGACGTAGTTCTTGGTATTATTACATTTCAATGCTCAGAACACAGTAAGTATTGAAAGAAATAGAGTTGCATAATATTTTTTTTTAGGTTCGTTTTGTATGGTTTTTTTTTTTTTTTTTGGGTGGGAAATCATCAAATGACTTCTCCTGCTGAGTAGAGCAGGAGGGCGTGTCAGACTTTTACTGACTAAAACCCACCCGTATTCCCTCAGTAGCCCGTATGCCAGGGGCCGTGGTATCTCTTTCGAACAAACCCGCACCCCTGGCAGGCAACGGCCCTTGCGGACCCCACCGGTGGTTGCTGACATCTTTGACGGCGCGCGTGTGGAACACAACGCGCCGTCCCGTCTACCACTTTTCGGCCGCAGGGGATAGGGAGAGCGGCTGACGCTATACCGACACTCCTCTTCCCCTGCGGCCCCACCGCGTCCGCCATCAAACGGTGGCGGCCCCGTCCAGGCCACGGAAGGGAAGAGCGCTGCTCAGAAGCACCGGCACTCCTCCTCTACCGCAGCCTGTAACCCTCAGCCGCGATGCCTCTCGTTTTGTATGGTGGCAAATATTTTTGACCGATTCAAAAAAGTAGTAGATATTTTACATTGCCGCTGATACAACGACTTAAAACCACCTGCATCAGCCCGAGGCACGTCATGTAGTCCCGTAGTATCTTTAAAACTTAAAGTTGCTGAAGATGTGGCCTATAAAGAAATTTTATCAAAATGTTATATTACAGCAACTATTTTAATACTTTATGATAATTACCTACCTGCAATTTGGAAAACGCTGTTTTTAGTAATCTACGCCTTTGCGTGTTTCAAGTTATGTCGAATCTGTCAAAATGAATCGAACATATTCTCGAATTTTCTACAAGGGTTGAATATTTCTTCTCCTCTTTCTTTCGCGACAATAGATACCCATTCTACACAGCGAAATGGGTCACTAGGAAATCTACAAATAAACATAACATTATAAAATGTCAACACTACTCCATGCATTCCCTGTTGAAGAACAGTCGATGTTTGATACAATAGTTGGTGCGTCGTAGCAAACATTGGCCAAACAATTATAATATTAGCTAATTTAATTATATTTACAATTTAATTGTGTTTTTATTTTATGAAAAACACCTATTGATTTAAACTTACCGGAAAAAAGATATTCCTTCTAAAACCTTGGTGTTACGGTGGTTATTTACACAGTTTTTGAACGCGCACTGCGACATTTTCACGTCTTTAAGGTTGGACCATACTAATTTGAAATAAGACCACAAAAGTATTTGTGGTCTTATTTTTCGGGCCGTTTTTGAAGCGCTTATCGGGAATCTAGTACTATTATTGATCGAAGTTACTGTTAGAATTTTTAATTGTGTCGCTTAAAAATTTCGATTTTGCAAAAGCACTAATCTTTTTAAATAATTTTGAATAGTTCTTGACATACTCTAGGAAGGTATCAAACCTGTATTTTTTCAATCCATATAATTCGTATAGTCTCGCTATACTTTTGTAAATACCCGGAGTAGCCCATTCATTAAAACCAGCGGAGGTGCCATTAATGTTAATGGTTTTGGTCTTGAAAGCAGATTGGTACTCTTTTTGCACAACATCAAAAAGGGCTTCATAAATTTCATTCGGATTCTCGTGTTGTGCTATGGATGGCGTAATTCTATGAGCTATATTATTTTTAAACCTTTTGCAACGACTAGCTGTATAAGGCCTACATTCAAGTGTACGCGGTCGCTTTTTATGTAATGGCATGGGGAAGCTAGCTAATAAACCACAGTGGTCGGACGTTAAGTCAGTTAGTACTCATTTATTTTTGGCATCACAATCAGTAAACATATTATCAAGACATGTTGACGAAGATGCCGTGATCCTAGTAGGTTCAAAAAACAAGTTAATTAAATTAAAAGACCTAAACAGATTGAGAAGTCTAATACTTAATGGAGTAACATCTAAAATATTAATATTAAAATCTCCACATAAAATTATACTTTTATTACTTGATTTTAACTTATTGAGTAAATCCTCCATTACCGATTCGAAACTAATCAAATCGCCAGAGGGTCGATAAACGCAAATTATAACATATCGCTCGAGTTCAACATAAGACAACTCAATAGTGCGCTCAATAGAAAGGTTAGCTAAATCTAAACGTTTTTTACATTTTAACTTGTTTGAAACAAGAACTAAAGATCCATCGCGAATAGCAGTTTTTCTTACAAATGCACTTTGAACAGTAAAATTATCATCATTGATAAACACTACTTCATGTTCCTTGGCATGTTTCATAGCCAGTCGTTGTCTCGTCGTCAAAGTCACAAACCTTATCGTCATGGCACTGGTTACCTATACCGCCGAGCCTACCTACAATAAGAAGCATCGACGTTGAACTGCCAGAGGCCATCATGCATGAAGACACCACAACACCACATTGAAATCACCGGACAACCAAACGGCAAAATTAGACCAATACCACCACATTGATACCTGTCCGTGAAAAAGGAATTTGAGACGATTATGCAGCAGGAGGAGGAGGAGGTTTATAGGCTGAGTATGTGTGTATGCAGCAAGGATGATGCCGTCCAAGCAAAACTCCCTGGCTCACACCACTGCACGTTGTACCTAAGAAAACGGTCGCGTATGTGGCGACTACAGAAGGTTGAAAGACGTTACCATACCAGACCGATATCCAATACCTACCACGATTCAAAGGTTTCACCTACCTAATACACAGAAAAAAATCTTCATTGCTCTCGACGTAAAGCGTGCGTACCAACAACTAACAGTATATGAACCGAACATCGCGAAAATCACCATCATAAACACCCTTCGATCTACTTATTCTTATTTCCACTAATGTGTCCAGGACTGAAAAACGGGTAACATTACAACTGTTCATACTTCATATTCATCGTATTGGCGTCATTCGCGAAGTTATTCTAACTAACTTCAAATTGCAATTTTGAAGAGGGTGAACCGATTTCAGTATACGGGTTATTACAATATTATCAATTTCTTAAATATCCTTACACTTGGCGGAATGAAATTTCAGTAATCAAGTGAGTTATAAATTGTCCTGTATTTTTTTTTACTTACCGAAAAACTTACATTTTCATATGCCTAACTTAAGAAATAGTAAGTTTCCCATACAAACGTTCAGTGGTTTTTGCGTGCGTACTGTTCACCAGACAGACCGAAGGAGTTACTTTCGAATTACCAATTAGTATGGGTTACTATTCTATTACCTGTTCGGAATTTTGTCGTTGCACGTAGAGCGGCCTCCAGCGCGGCGGTGCAGGCCCCGTCACCATCCCGGCAGGCCCCGCCAGCCCTACGGGCCCCGCCAGACCCACGGGCCCCACCGCCCCAGGGACCCCTGCTACCAAGCCGGGTCCTCCATACACGCCCACGTTCGCGTACCTACAGACATGTAATACGGATGTATGTAGTATGTGAGCAATGTGGACGAGTCCAGTTTTGTTATCCAGTATCGTACTCACCCCGGTTCGGGCGGTAGATGTATGCGCAGAGCGTGGGCGGTGCGGGCAGCGTGCGCAACGTGCACGGGGTAGGCGGCGTGCGCGGCGTGCGGGGCGTGCGAGGCGTGCGGCGCGTGCGGCACGTGCGGCGCGGGCGCGCGGGGCAGGGGCGCGCGCGGCGGGGTGCGCGGGGCCCCCGCCGCCGCGCGCCCTCAGATGGCCGCGCGCTCCACCACGCACACGCCGGCGTACGAGCGGCCCAGCGACATGCTGGCCGGCAGCAGCGCCCAGCTGGCCGCGGCCGGGTCGAACACCTCCACGCTGCTGAGGTTGGCGGCGCCGTCGTCGCCGCCCACCACGTACAGACGGCCCAGATGCGCCGCCACGGCCGCGTTGCGGCGCGCCGTGTGCATGGGCGGCGCTGCCTGCCAGCCCGCGCCGGCCCAGCGCTCCACGCTGCGCCGCACGGCGGGCCCATCGTGGCCGCCCACGGCGTACAACGCGCCGTCCACCACGCCCACGCCGCAGCCCGAGCGGCGCGCGCCCATCTCCTCCACGGGCTCCCAGACGTCGGCCGCGGGGTCGTAGCGCTCTACGGTGTGCAGGCACTGGCGCGACGCGCCGTCGTAGCCGCCCACGGCGTACAGCTTGCCGCCCAGCACGCCCACGCCCACGGACGAGCGGCGCGTGGACATGGACGCCACCGGGCGCCACACGCCCTCGCGCGTGTCCAGCGCCTCGGCCGAGCTCAGCCCCGTGGCGCCGTCGAACCTGCGCCGAGGGTCCGAGTCACGTCCGCACTCACCGCGACTACACACTATACCTCTCGGTAAGATGGCTCACCCGCCGACGGCGTAGATGACGTGCCCGATGACGGCCACGCCGAGCGTGGAGCGGCGCGCGCCCAGCGGTGGGCCCGCGCTCCACGTGTCAGTGGCCACGTCATACACGTCCACGCTGCGCACGCGCAGGGTACCTGCACACGCACGCGTTACCGACAGCTATGGAAGACAATCTTGAGTCGAGATTGATCCTTCCCGGCAGTTATGGAAAATCTCGTTTTCGAGATCCCCGAAATGAAATGTTGTTTTGTAGTAAATAGATCTTCTAAAACATTTTTTCGGGACTACTCACGCTTATTCAGCTCTGTTCAGCTTTTGTCCATAGAAAACAAAGATTTTGTATGGAGTCCGTTCAGCTTTCCGCGGCTGAACGGATGCGTAGGCATCTCATACAAAATCGTTGTTTTCTTTGAACAAAAGCTGAACAGAGCTTAATAAGTGTGAGTAGTCCCTTATTCAGTATTTTAAAACTATACTCCATTTAAAATAGCGTTAGAAAAAAGAGGTTCGTAGAAGCAGGACTTCAAAACATTTTATTTCAACGTTAAGTAATAACTTTTTTGATAGACAGTACGAATAAATTAGATATCTAAACGAAACAAAGATAATTTTATTTTAAACAATGCTTTATTTATGAGATCTTCATCACACATTACAAACTTACATCAAATGAATGATTGAAAAAAAAAACTGTCTAATGCTATTTTAAATGCAGCATAGTTAGCCGAAACATCCCGAGGTCATGGTCCTGATTTTCGTAAAGGTATCTTTCTAACAATTCACAAAAAAAAGAAAAAATATGGTTTTAAAGCCAATCATTTGCTTTGTTCCAAATATGGAATCGGAACACAAAAAAAATACAGTTTAAGGTAGGTAGGTAGGTAGGTAGCCCGGGAAATTCAAATATTCTTACGTTTTTTTATGAATAGTAGTAGCACTACTTGTTGAAGTACATGAACCGCAAAAATGTATGGGAATGACATTATCTGCGGAAAGGTTACGTCGTGTCCTTTCCGCAGGTAATGTCATTCCCATACATTTTGTTGTAGCGTTTGGCGTGAACGCTAACAAAAATTTATTTTGTCTCTAGGCCCTGAGCTGTTGAAAGAGATCGAGAGATTCTATAGACAGTTATACACGTCAACAAACAACCCCGTTACAAATCCGGCAAACGATCCAAGAGCCAGATTGACACTATACTGAAGACATCCCGGATGTCCGCTTTCACACCTTTAGGATGGCTCAGAAGTAGCTCAAAAAAACATAACGCCGGGTGATGACGGAATTACGGCCGAACTCCTTAAAGCCGGAGGAAAACCCGTTTTCAAGGCTCCTCCAGAAGCTGTTTGATTCCGGCATAATCGAACTTAGTTACTTCTAAGAAGGAAAACATAACTACACATGACATGATATGGATAAAAAAATAAAATAAAAAACAACCGACTACCAAAAAACACTACAAAGTGAAAAATAACTTTAATTTCGGAAGTCGGTAACTTTAGATAATTATGTATTTTATTAATTTATTGTCACCGCCTTCCGAAATTAAAGTTATTCTTCACTTTCTAGTGTTTTTTGGTAGTCGGTTGTTTATTTTTTGAATAAGTTTTTATTTTTCACTTTTTAGTTATAGTACAGAGGCCAGCACATCAAGCTACCCCCAATCTGTCAAATTTCTTTTGATAGTTTTTCAACTTTATCACAAAGGAATAAGGTTCATGTTCAATTGGGAAAATTTGACAGTTTAGGATAGGTTGACCTGCTGGCGTCTGTACCTACCCCACACCAATCCGAAATTTCATCATCCTTGGGGTCAAAACAATGCATATTATTAATGCTATAGCAGCAATCTCGGTTAATTTGCTGTCATTTTTCGAAGAGTTCCGTTGCCTGTCTCCGAAACGCATCATCCAATCTATATGAAATTTAAATGGGACCATTTCGAAATAAACTCGTTTCGAACAAAAAAATAATTTTGCAAATCGGTCTTATGACGGAGTTATGCCCGAACCTCCACCTAACTCCTAACCGTTAGAGTTGTACCTTCCTTCATCAGCTCAACGTGATGAGATGATGATGATCATCATCATCATTTCAGCCGAAAGACGTCCAATGCTGGACATAGGCCTCCCCCAGGCTCCTCCACTTCGACCGGTCTTGTGCTTCCCACATCCAGCGGATACCCGCGGCCTTCATAAGGTCATCGGTTCACCTTGTGGGAGGCCTTCCCACTCTACGTCTTCCGGTACGCGGTCGCCACTCCAGAACCTTTCGGCCCCATCGGCCATCTGTTCTGCGAGCAATGTGCCCTGCCCACTGCCACTTCAGTTTGGCAATTCTTCGGGCTATGTCGGTTGCCTTGGTTCTCCTGCGGATCTCTTCATTTGATTCGATCGCGTAACGAAACTCCGAGCATGGCTCTCTCCATTGCCCTTTGGATGACTTTAAGCCTTCTGATAAGGCCCATTGTGAGCGACCACGTCTCTGTACCATAGGTCATCACTGGCAACACACACTGGTCAAAGACTTGTGACTGTGGTATTTGGGATGATGATAACCACACGCAAATGTCTCAATAGCTTTAGAAAATATATGAAAAACATTGTTAATACCTACAAAATTTGAGGGTTGCCCTCGATTTCTCTGGGATTCCATCATCAGATCCTGACTTGGTGCCAATGGGACCACCACCTCAGGAGTATACTCTTTCAAATAAAAAAGTATTTTGAGAATCGGTCCACAAATGGGGAAGAAAGTAATAAATAACGAAACTGGTAGGAAAAAAATACGAAATACGGATTATACATTGGAGACTTCGCGTGGTGCAATAAGCTCTAACATAGAAGTAGTTCAAGAATTTGTAAAATTATCTACTAATATACCATCTAAAACGACGGAAGTTTTAAACTCGTCCCTCGATGTCTCAATAAGAGCGAACGTTCCAAGCTGTCCGGTTGAATTTCAATTTAAGCACATAAACCCTATGATAGTTTTAAAATCTTTTCGGCAAATCCAAATCAAATTGACCGAAGATCTATGGGGAATGTCTATAAAAGTTTGTACATTCATAATCGAGACCATAGCGGCATACTTGGCTTTAATATTTAATTTGTGTGTGGATCAAGAAGTCTTCCCGGATTTAATGAAATATAGTAAGGTTCTACCACTATTCAAATCTGGGGACAGCGAAGACGCCAACAATTATAGACCAGTATAGACCAGTATCCGTGCTGCCGGTATTCAGCAAGGTGTTCGAAAAGATAATGCTCAATCAACTGCTTTATCATTTTAACACCAACAAAATCTTACACGATCAGCAATATGGTTTCACCAAAGGACATTGTACGACTGACGCCAGTATTACCTTATTAAAACACATATTTACAGCTTGGGAGGAGGCCCAGGATGCCAATGGAATTTTTTGTGACCTCTCCAAGGCATTTGACTGCGCTAATCACTTGCTTTTAAAACTTGAGCATTACGGACTAGGTAAACTTGCGCTCGGTCTAGTAAAATCTTATTTAAATGATAGACAGCAAAAAGTTCATATTAATGGTGTCAATTCACATGGTTTAAAAATAAAAATGGGTATTCCACAAGGCTCAATATTAGGTCCTTTCCTCTTTTTAGTATATATTAATGATCTACCCAATTTATTAAAAAACCAACCACAAATGGTGTTATTTGCTGACGATACATCCTTAATTTTTAAAATAAATAGAATTGCAACAAATCTTGAAGACGTAAATAATGCCCTACTGCTGGTACAAAATTGGTTCACTGCTAATAATTTAGTGTTAAATGGGAAAAAAACGAAATGCATAAGATTTGCTTTACCAAATGATAAAAGTACTGATTGTGACATATTATTGAATAAAGAGAAACTAGAATTCGTCGATTAAACTGTTTTTCTAGGGATCACGCTCGATTCAAAACTACATACAGTGGAGTCCTCATTTAACAGCTCTTGCAGGACGGCTAAGTTTCACGGTTCGCTTCGCGGTTTCTACATTCACTAATGTAGAAACCGCGAAGCTAGTCTATTTCAGTTACTTTCATAGTATCATGTCATAAGGTATTTTACTATGGGGACGGGCTGCAGATATCAAGCCTATTTTTATTCTGCAGAAAAGAGCCATTAGAGCAATATATGGCCTCCATACGCGGGATTCTCTAAGGGACATGAAAAGTTATTAATATCATGACGATACCTTGTCAATATATCTATGAGAACATCATGTACAGTCGCCAGCACGTCAAGCTAAACCCTATACATAACTATAACTACGACGCGCCATGCAGTGTTAGAAAGAAAGTGTCTTTAGCGTGATTGGTGGAATTTTAAACATTTCTAAAATTGCCCAATTGCTGCACACACTCATATTTGGGAGCCAATTATGATGTTTTACTAGGAATAAGCCACACCCACACCCCACTGCGCGTACGTCACCGCTCCCGAGTTTCACTCATCACATTGTTCGTTTATTCTTTACGTCAGTGATTAAAAATACGTGGAGCCGTACTGTAGTCGTCGTGTGCGTGATATTAGTAACTCTTAAACTATTAAATAATATTAATATGGCGACTGGTGCCTCAGTTGACGCAAGTTGAAAGAGCGTGTATGATAGCGCTTCGATTGAGTGGATCCCGGGTGACAGAGATTTGTCAGCATACGGGCATAACGGTGAGTAATAAATCATTATTTTTTATTTATTTAAAATAATCAAAGGCTAATAAAAAATGAAAAAATGTGTCATATGTGTTATCAATAGTAAATTATATCGCATTTTAATAAGTAGGCTTTTAGATTTAATCGTTTTAACATTATAAGTATTGTTTTGACTATGGTAGTACCGACTGAGTTCGTAGATGGCGCGACTAACGAATGACAGCGCACTGCCGGTTGATGGCGGGAAGAGAATGGCGGGAAAACGCCACTTGGGTAGTCGTGCCAGTCTTGCGAGCTCAGTCGTGCCTAAGACGTCGATGTACTAGTACTAACGCTCGAGTTTTATTTTTAAAGTTACCTAGCGTGAATTGTTAAGTATATTTGGTTCTGTGTGTTGGAGAAAGTCAAATATAAGTGAGTACATGATAAAGTGACTATTATTTCAAAAACCTTATTCTTAAAAAGCCATGAGCCCGAATAACAGTTAATTTCAATATTTAAACTATTATTAGATACTCTGTTAGAATTCAGAGTCCACATCTCAGAAGTGGGATAAAGATCCCTGTTTGGCCAGTTAAATATATTTTCTAACCTTAATTATCTACCAGTAGGGGTATTAAACTATAATGACATTTTATTTGTCCTCATAATATGTTATTAAATTCTTTACAATTATTTTGGTTCTTGGCTAGTAAAAAGTCAGTATTTTTTTCTTTTAATTTTGCCGTAATGAAGCGTCCTACCGTCTACGTCATAAGAATATAAATTCTGCTATTTTGTTCAATATCCTGCTACCAATTATTGCGCATGTAACGAAGTTTTACAAATTTGATTTATTTTAATACATAAAGGTTTCTACAAAATCTTTTTGAGTACTTTTACTTAATTGATGCTATACAACCACGAGTTTTATTAAAGGATGGTTGTCTTAGTATTGGCGATAGTTGTTCGATCTTGTGTTTACAATATACTTTGTGCCAATGTCCGCTATTTAAGTATTGACAGATGGCTTACTCATGCTTTGTCGGTTTATAAAATCCATTTAAATACTTTAGGTAATTTTATGTATATAACGTGCCTGTGTTATGTTCCATGTTGCGCTAATTCTTTTATTTTAGAATCTGTTTTAAAGAACGAATTCTTTGGGATATAATTAAAATTCCAGGGCCTTCCCATGGAGGGGGACAATCGAGAACGTCTTGTCTACACCCCGACGGATCCGACGGGCTCACCAAATGCTAACCGACGGTCACGCAGTCCTGGAAGGCGGCAATCCTGCAGACGGGATGTGAGTCGGTCACGCAGCCGGCCGTGCCGTCGGTCAACAGGGCGCCTGAGTCGTTGCTCACCAGATCAACCGGTGCAGCCTCGAAAGCGGGATAGTCCCCGCTCAGGCAAACGGCTGAGTCAACGGCCTTGCAACCCGGAGGCCCGACAGCGAAGTGAGCAGAGCAGCCGCAACCCGGACCGCCGAGCATCGAGCCGCACGGACCGCCGAGCATCGAGCCGCACGGACAGCCGAGCTTCGAGCCGCACGGACCGCCGAGCTTCGAGCCGCACGGACCGCCGAGCTTCGAGCCGCACGGACCGCCGAGCATCGAGCCGCACGGACCGCCGAGCATCGAGCCGCACGGACCGCCGAGCATCGAGCCGCACGGACCGCCGAGCATCGAGCCGCACGGACCGCCGAGCATCGAGCCGCACGGACCGCCGAGCATCGAGCCGCACGGACCGCCGAGCATCGAGCCGCACGGACCGCCGAGCATCGAGCCGCACGGACCGCCGAGCATCGAGCCGCACGGACCGCCGAGCATCGAGCCGCACGGACCGCCGAGCATCGAGCCGCACGGACCGCCGAGCATCGAGCCGCACGGACCGCCGAGCATCGAGCCGCACGGACCGCCGAGCATCGAGCCGCACGGACCGCCGAGCATCGAGCCGCACGGACCGCCGAGCATCGAGCCACACGGACCGCCGAGCATCGAGCCGCGCTGCATCAGGGCGTCTTTCACCTGGCCGTACAAGCTGCCACTCACCAAGCCGTTGGAGCTGTCGTTCGCGTAGTCCAGTAAGGCAACCGCGGGCCAGTGCGGTGAGAGACGTACCAGCCGGAACTCAAGTTAAGACCACGGGTGAGTCAACTTCTCCACAAGGATTACCTACTCTTTTGGATCTTGTTAATGTTTTAAAATCTATGTCTAGTAATAGTGCAGATAAATTAGGGTCCTTTAACAACACGATTCCCGAGTTTGACCCAAGTAAACGGGAACAGACAATGACCATGTGGCTTCATAAAGTAAATGAGTGCGCAACGATTTATGGGTGGTCGGAGAAGCAAACAATTCATTTTGCATTACCAAAATTAAAGGGTATAGCACAAAGGTGGTACGAAGGTCTTCCGTCGGTCCTGTTTACTTGGGCTGAATGGCAGGAGAAACTTTTAGCTGCTTTCCCATCGGAAGAAAATTATGGCCAAATGCTAAGCGATATGTTGGCCAAGCGGGCTAGGTTCACGGACTCCTTAGAAGAGTATTATTATGAAAAACTGTCCCTAATCAATAGGTGTGGTATAACTGGAAAAAGGGCAGTTGAATGCATTTTGCATGGCATCGACGACCGGTCGGTTAGATTAGGGGCTGAGGCAGCTCAGTTTGATGACCCTAACAAACTTCTTTCGTATTTGCGTAATGCTCGAAATATAAAATTCAACAACGAGCGTAAATTAACTAAAGGTCAACCTCAAAAACACCCAAATAGCTCTAACCCTAGGCCTCCACGTTGTTCGAATTGTAAAAAGGACGGTCATATTACGTCTCAGTGCACACAACCCGTTAAGAAGTGTAGTCGGTGCAATAGAATAGGTCATGAGTTGGAACAGTGTTACGCTAAACTGCCGACTTCTGAAGAAAAAAAGGTCATGCGAGTAGAGGATAGGGGTGAAATAGTTGCAGTAAACTCTTCAAAAATAACCACCCCGGTATCGGAGTCAAACAAAAAATATTTCAAAACTGCTACTGTTAACGGTTATTCCACAACCGCGTTCATAGATTTTGGGAGTGAATGCTCAATGATTAGGTTGTCAGCATTTCGAAATATAGGTTCGAGTTATAGTGTCAGTAATCTTCCAGTATTAAGAGGATTCGGTAATTCGGTCGTCCCTTGCATAGGTAAACAGCGAGTCCAGATAATTATTGATCAGGTGGAGGCTGATCTCGAGTTGTTGATAATCGCGGATGACACGATGCATGTGCCCCTTTTAATAGGTCAAACGTTTACGGAGCAACCACATGTAGTCATTCGTAAAACAAGTGATTCCTTGGAAATATCTGAACTTGTGCACCAATATACAGGAAAAGTTTTTATCCAGTGCGCAAATTTTTTTTGGTGGTTCAGTATCAGTGATAGAACACATTTCCATAATTTTTTCAGTACTTTTTTTTTTTAATTTATCCGACTTTATGTCAGTAAAATATGGACACAAACTACTCGTAATAACATCAATGGGCGCGCGCGGCGGCCGGCGCAAACGGCGGGGTTGCACGGGGATGAAAACCCCTCCCGGGAGGCAGGGTAGCGTTGTGGCCGACGACAGTCCGCTCATCGCACGCGCTGTTGTGACGTCGCGTCTAATCGTTTTCCCGCGCAAGCGCTCCGCCGCACGCGCATGTGTGTCGTACTTGTACCTACCGGCCACGATGTCAGAGAGACTTCACTAACCGCTAGTTTTATGAGATTGTGCGAGTGTATTTAGTGAGTGACGAAAGTTTACGACCAGCTCGCAGAATGTATGCAACGGAGGACGGAGAGCATACCTACCTCAAATGCGAGCCCATGGGATCCGTAACCTTGTAGTTCCTAATGAAAGGACCATTTCAGCGGCTACTCAAAGGATGCTTGATCACGGACAGTTCCTAAGTCCGTCAGTTCGTAAGTACGTACCTAGAGATGTCAATTTAATTGATAATAATGCTTTATTTTCTGTATTTTGATGGTCCTTAGCCCATGAAAGTATGAAGGAAAAATTGGAAATACTGTTTAGATAACTTCAGGTCACGGGTCACGGCCTAAACATAAAAATGTCTAGTTCGAACCTGATAAAATTAGCGATCCGTACATTGACCCACGTAAATAATACCTACATCGTAAATACGGCACAACGAGCGAGCGCACAGCTGATAGGTAGGTACTTTCGCGCGTTCTGATTCGCCGCGCGCCGCCCGCCGGCGGGCGCTGGGTGGCCATGCAACCACTTTTAAAGTAGTCATCTTTCGTTAACGATAACTTTATTTTTTTGTACTAAGACATCTCAAAATAAAAAAACTATGTTTAATAAAACTCGTTTATGTTTAATTTGTCAAAATTTGCGCAGTGGATAAAAACTTTTCCTGTATAGTACCTAACAGCAAAATAAGTTTGTTCTGTAAAGATTCCCTCGAAGTTTTGGGTCATACTGTTGTGGACGTGTATACAGATCCACCATATCAGGGCGACATATTTGTTGATGGAAGTTTGAGGTATCAGAAGGGTGTTCGCTACTTAGTAGCCGCTGGACTATTCCAGATGAGAGAATGTGGAACAGGAGAGATCGATGTCAGTAACACTTCGTCAACACCATTGGTGTTTCCAAAACATTTCCTGATTGCTCGTGGTCGTGTGGCTCAGGAAGAGTCTAGTTTGCAAGTTCTGAACGTTTCTTCAACTGTCAGCAAGGACTTTAAGTTTATTACTGAAGCTGATTTAAATCTGGAAGATGGACTTACTGTCGAGTATAAAATCCAACTGGTCAATTTATTGAATAAGTATCGATCCTGTTTTGCTTTTAACTTATCAGAATTAGGGAGCACCACAGCTGGTCATATGTCTATAGATCTCCAAGACAACGAACCAGTCGTCTATAGACCCTATCGTTTGTCGATCAGCGAAAAAGAGAAGGTTAGGGAAATGGTTTCTGAATTATTGGAAAATGGCATCGTAAGACCATCAACTTCATGTTACGCAAGTCCTATTGTAGTGGTTAGGAAGAAGTCTGGTGAACTTCGTTTATGCATAGATTATCGTGCCCTTAATAAAAAAACTGTGCGGGAAAACTATCCCATGCCACTGATTGATGATCAGCTGGATGCCCTTTCTGGTAATAAATATTACACAACATTGGACCTTGCTTCAGGGTATTATCAGATACCAATTCGGGAAGCAGACAAAAATAAAACTGGGTTCGTGACGCCAGATGGTCATTACGAATTCAATCGTATGCCATTTGGCCTCGCAAACGCCCCGGCCACCTTCCAACGTATTATGAACCAAGTCCTTGGGTCATTACGACATAAGGAAGCCCTGGCCTACTTAGACGACGTGATTATTCCTTCAAAGGATATCAATGAAGGAATGTTCAGATTAGAGTCAGTGTTGCGCCTGTTCGCACATGCTGGCCTTACATTAAAGCTTTCCAAGTGCTTCTTTTTCTGTAGCTCGGTCGAATTTTTGGGCTTTGAAATATCTGCTAGTGGCATCCGTCCTGGTGAGAGGAAAATAGAGGCTGTGAAACTGTTTCCAACCCCTCAGAGCCAACATAATGTTCGCCAGTTTCTTGGGCTGTCTAGCTTTTTCCGCAGATTTGTCAAAAACTTTTCTGTAATAGCAAAACCTCTAACACAACTCTTGAAGAAAGACTCCAAATGGTCATGGGGCACGGATCAGGAAACCGCATTCCGTTGTCTACAAAAAGAGCTCATACAACGTCCCATTTTAGCCCTCTACAATCCGAAGGCAGATATCCAGCTTCATACGGACGCTTGTAAGATTGGAGTGGCAGGTATCTTGTTTCAAAGGGATAAGGACGATGTGCTCAAGCCAATCGCGTATTTTAGTAGGCAAACGACGCCCGAGGAACAAAACTACTCGTCATACGACTTGGAGACGCTTGCCGTAGTCTCTTCCTTGCAGAAGTTCCGCGTGTATTTAGTAGGCATCCCTTTTAAAATTATTACCGACTGCAACTCTCTCCGTGCAACCTTTCAGAAGAGAGATATGATTCCACGAGTAGCTAGGTGGTGGGAACAGATGCAGGAATATAATTTTTGCATCGAGTATAGGGCCGGTCATCGCATGGCTCATGTCGATGCACTGAGCCGGAACCCTATGCAGCAGGCTCATGCTGTTATGGTCGTTAGTGATTGTGATTGGTTAGCTACAGTCCAAGGCGCAGATACTGAGATTCAAAGGATCGTTGGAATTCTAAAAGATCCGCAATTTGCTGACGTAATTGACGTTAAATCAAATTTCAAGTTGAAGAATGATAGGCTTTTTAGGGTAACTAGTGAGGGCGATAGGTGGGTCGTGCCGAAAGGGGTAAGATGGCAGATTGTGAAACAAAATCACGACGATATAGGCCACTTTGCACTCGACAAAACTCTGGAACGTATCAAAGCGACATTTTGGTTTGCAAAGATGCGTAACTTTGTAAAGAAATATGTTAGCTCTTGTCTAGAATGCGCGTATTCAAAAGTTTCTGGCGGGAAAAAACCCGGTACTTTACATCCTATACCAAAGATTGATATTCCCTTTGACACTATCCACGCAGATCATGTTGGTACCTTTATACGCAGTGCGAGAGGAAATATGTATATTTTAGCTCTGATTGATGCATTTACTCGGTATATTTATTTAAAACCCGTAAGAAACACGAAGACTTCTACCTCTATAAAGGTTTTCCGGGAGTATTTTGGTTTGTTTGGTGTCCCTAAAAGGGTCATAACGGATCGTGGAACCTCGTTTACAAGTGAAAACTTCAAAAGGTTTCTGATCGAAAAGAACATCAAACATGTGCTGAACGCTGTGTCTACCCCTAGGGCCAATGGTCAAGTGGAACGCTATAATAGGACACTTGTTGATGCCTTGACTGCAAAGTGTGTTGGTTCTCCTGATAATAAATGGGATGAGCATCTACCTGATGTTCAGTGGGGCATGAACAATACGTTCAACAAGGGCATAAATCGAACACCGTCAGAGGCTCTGTTCGGTATAAGGCCATCGGGTCCAAGTGACTGTAGAATTGTATCCGAACTCTCGGGTGACTTATCTGGTCCTTCTAACAACCAAGACCTATCACAAATTAGGGAAGAAATCAACTCGCATGTCAATTCCTATCAAGAGTCCCAAAAGAAAGCTTATGATGCAAAGCACTGCCCAGTTCCAAAATATAAAGTAGGTGATCTGGTGAGGGTCGAACGACAAGTCCCAGCTACAGGAAATAGTAAAAAACTTGTTCCGAAATTTCAGGGACCCTACCGAATAACAAAAGTTTACGATTTCGATCGGTACCAAATTGAGGACACTCCCCTCACCCGAAAATCTAACCGGTCTTATTCGACAGTTGTTGCAAGTGACAAAATTAAGGCCTGGTTGAACTTTAATAGACCACATGACGAATCGTCTGGCAATGACAGCGAATAACCCAATTCTTGCATGAAATGTTAATATTACTATTTAATGTTGATTGTGTGATTACCAAACCTAACTTATTCCAGTTTTACCCGCAGGTTTACTTTTTCAGTATCTGGGCCATGAAATAATGCCCGTTACTGTAAATCCTTTCAGACCCTTAGACCATGAAATAATGTCTACTGAGGTCAAAACCGGCCATGAAATAATGCCGTTAAAATGGGCCATGAAATAATGCCCGTATATGTACATCGAGCCATGAAATAATGCCCGTATGTACATTGAGCCATGAAATATCGCTCATTCATTACTAATTATAGTGGGCCATGAAATACTGCCCAAAATTATAATTTATGATTGTAATAATAATCAATGTTGAGATAAAAACAAATGTGTAATAAATCTGTAACTTTATTTTCTATAAGTACACTTAATAAAATAGATTAAAAAAAAAAAAAAAAAATACTGTAAGACTGTAGTATTGTAATGCATTAATTTATTCAATTATTGAAAACTTAAGTTTATGTTTTGTTTGGATTATCTTTACACGAGGACGTATAATGTACCTTGGATGGCCGACTGTTATCAATAGTAAATTATATCGCATTTTAATAAGTAGGCTTTTAGATTTAATCGTTTTAACATTATAAGTATTGTTTTGACTATGGTAGTACCGACTGAGTTCGTAGATGGCGCGACTAACGAATGACAGCGCACTGCCGGTTGATGGCGGGAAGAGAATGGCGGGAAAACGCCACTTGGGTAGTCGTGCCAGTCTTGCGAGCTCAGTCGTGCCTAAGACGTCGATGTACTAGTACTAACGCTCGAGTTTTATTTTTAAAGTTACCTAGCGTGAATTGTTAAGTATATTTGGTTCTGTGTGTTGGAGAAAGTCAAATATAAGTGAGTACATGATAAAGTGACTATTATTTCAAAAACCTTATTCTTAAAAAGCCATGAGCCCGAATAACAGTTAATTTCAATATTTAAACTATTATTAGATACTCTGTTAGAATTCAGAGTCCACATATGTGTTATTCTATAGAATATTCGAAATAAGTTAACAGAAGGGTTCATTACGTAAGTATCGTCTTTGTGTTCTTTCTTAAGAGTTTCTGATAGTGTAAGTTTTTAATTGTGAGCGCTGTTCCAAGTAGCATATAAAGACTGTTTTAGGAAAACGCAGAAGTAGGTAATTCGTTTCTATTTCTTAGGTTATGTGTGTGTCTTTTTTGTAAGTTTAATTTTGGTTTGTGTAGTGTTATCTAAAATCTTTTTTTATTATTATGCAAGTATTATAAGTTGTATAGTTGACAGAGGTTGAAATGTTTGGTTTTTTGCGTATAACTGTTTGGTAGGTGTTAGGAAGTCATAACAATATAACCGTTTTATAATTTTATTTTGCGTCCTCTGTATGGAATTGAGGTTAGTCTTAGATGCTGATCCCCAAATCTCAATCAGGTATTCTAGATCAGGTTTTACTAAAGAATCGTAAATAGTGCGTTTAATGTTAGGTGGTAAGCAGTTTCCCATTCTGCGTAGAGCTCCAGAAAGTGACACAAGTTTGGTTTTTACGTGCTCGATAATTATGAGGTTTCCAGGACAGTTTGTCATCTAATAGTAGACCAAGATACTTTTCTATACTGGACTGCTTGATAGTAAGATTATTAACAATCAAGGGGGGGGGGGGGGGGCATGGGGTGGAATCTTTTTGGTTTTGGCTGCAAATATCAGGATTGTTTGCTACTACAAGAGGACTTATGCAGGCTGTCACAATACTGTCTGATCAATAAACTTCATCTTAGTCTTCCAAAATGTCACTTTATTTCTTTTACAAAAAACAGAAATACTATTAACTTCCCTTATACCTTGAATGACATACAATTGACTAAAAACGAGTGCACACGTGATCTTGGCGTACTGCTTGATTGCAAACTACATTTAGACACCCATATCGACACCATAATTAACAAAGCCTTTCAGATGTATGGTTTTGTCATGCGGTCTTGTAAGGACTTCAAAAAGCCTTCTACATTTCTCTGCTTGTTTAAAACACTAGTCCGATCACAGTTGGAATACGCGGTGCCCATCTGGTGCCCGTATTACGATAAATATAAGCAAGCGATAGAAATGGTTCAGAAAAAATTTCTACGTTCCACGCACTACAAGTGCTTCCGTGCAAGGATTCCCTATGCAGATTTGCTAAAGCATTATAGGACATTGAGCTTGGATTCCAGACGTTCACTGATCATGGTTATGATGCTTCACGGTATATGCAATAACAAATTCAACTGTACTGAGATCTCGAATAGATTGTGTTATGTAGTACCTAGAACTGTTATACGGCGTGAGGTGCGCGCACCTCGACTATTCTATACTACGCGATGTAGAACGAAGGCTGGGGTGCGAGCCCCTCTCCGCCGACTTTTCGAAACCTATAACACCCAATTTATTGATTTTGATATTTTCGCGCTGTCGCAATCTAAATTCAAAAGAATGATTTCACAATCTCTTGCAAGTCGTCTGTAAGACGATTCGTCGGTGTTTTTCTGCTAAGTGTATAATTTTTATTTGTTTTTAATTTTAATTTGTATGTTTTCATTTATCATGCGTTCGCTTTCATAATCTTATGTCATTTCGTGGACAATAGTGTGGGTTATACGTTTTTACTACTTTAATGTAACAACTTTTTCTGTAAATGTAATGTATAACTGTTTTTTGTCCCAAATAAATAAAATAAAATAAAAATAAAATATCATGTAAGATGTTTTCGAACTATTTATAGTAAGTTATGTAGAAACCACTCATTTATTACGTTTAAATCGTTTTGCGCCTCACTGATGATATTGTGTATGGATTGATCACGGATGACCGAAGAATAATAATCATCTGCGTAAAGTGTTAGATAACCTGTTAACCCTATCTGATTGATGTTGTTCACATAAATTAGAAATAATGGTGGTCCCAGAATGGATCCTTGTATTGTATGTTGTTGTTGTGTTATGTATTACCCAGTAACTGGGTTGTAGAGGTCAGATAGGCAGTCGCTCCATGTAAAATAATGGTATTCAGATGCATCCGGTTAGACTGGAAGCCGACTCTAACATAGTTGGGAAAAGGCTAAGCAGATTATATTTTGTAGGGAATTATATTTAAGTATTAATACATGTTTGCCTGTAGTAATAAATTAAGTAAAAATGTGCAAATAAACTATAGCTATTTGATTCGTTCCAGAAAAAAAGAAAACTTTTTACTTCTGGCTTCGGGCGGCGCGGCGGTGGCATGAAAACGGAACCCTAGAAGCCCACCACCGCCAACTCTAAGCGAGAACCACGACGGCGGCAGACGATGCGACTATGGTCGGTGTCGATCATTTTTTGAGCACACGAGCGTACAGCGTGAGTCCATGCATAGCTTAGCTTGTAATCACACTTATCACATTAACTTATTCATCATTTACATAAAACATGGTGTTCCTAAGAAGTGAATAACAAACTTGATTAAAATAGGTAACACCTACTACATAATAGACATGTAGTTGTAAGAACGCTCGGCGCGCACTCAAACCGGTTTTAGGCGCGCCGCCAGACCAGACTCAGTAAAAATTATTACTAATATATAAAATGTTCAGTTGTTTACAACCCGCCTCAACAAAGGTGGAAGTTCTCAATACGACAGATTATTTATCTGTCTATGTTTATATTTTGAAGAATAATATTTTTAACCGTCCCATACCTACTCATTTAGCTAACTTGGCCCGTCCCGTACAATTTGTCATAGTAAAGAATTTTATGTAAGTATTGAAATTTACAACATTTATTTGTTTTAGATTTCAATAGACACCGGAAGGCGCCTGAAGAAACGTCGGAAAGAAATGCCGCCGACCTGCAAGATTTTAATGACCTAGGCGCAGAGGAAGCACACTCTGTGCCGGATACTGAGTGCACGGTGTTGAGTGTCGTAGCCTTAGCTATAGATGACGAACTCCGATTCTAGGCACTAGTAAATAATGCACTTTATTCACCCGGGTTTCCGTAGGAACCAATCCTATGTGTTCATACAGTTCAGTGTCCAAGTTTCACTGAAATCCGTTTTTTCATTAGCGTGAAAAAGTAACAAACAATATCCATCCATTCTCACAAACTTTCACAATAAATAGTAGCACAGTTTTACAATCCTTAAGTAGTATTTTAGTTTTGTAATTATTTTATTTCTCAAAATAAAATAAACATCCTTATGCCTACGGAATAGAAGCCAAAATCGGTTGAATCGATTGTAAAAAAGGTTATTTTGTGTCTAATCTTATTTCAAATGGAGTACGCCGCCTCCGACCCGGTTAGTTGAGGCCATAAATCATGCACAAAGGATTAGTAAATAACATTTCTCAAAATTAGTATCACACCTGCACAGTTAAAAGGATGGTTTTTCTGTTATCAGTAAACTGTCGAAAATTCTCAGTAACACATTGTGGGTGTAAAAGATATGCATTTAATTTCTATCTTTTATTATTTTATTAAGAAACATGCGATAAGAAACCTAATCTAAAAAGTTAGAAAAAGAAAAAAATCTTTAACTTATGTGTTAGTGTTCCCACTAACTGGGAATGTTCTCGGGCACCAGCCCAGTACATCATACTAATCTATCCTCCGTTTGAAATAACATTAGACAGTTAAATAAACCTTTTTTTACAGTCTGTTCAACTGATTTTGACTTCTATTGCGTTGTAAGCATGATAAATGGTATCTGCAGTTAACAGTTGGTATTGTAACCACTTTTTGCTTTTAATGCCATCCTTATGCCTACGGAATAGAAGTCACAATCGGTTGAACTGATTGTAAAAAAAGGTTTGTTTAAATGTCTTAAACAAACCTTTCTTATTTCAAATGGAGTATAGGTAACATTTTACATTTGTTTCGCGGCAGCATTTAATATTGCTTGTCAGGTTATACTGTATAATTAATCTGTTACAAATATCAATAAAAATATAAACTTGTAATAAAATAATATCAATTTGTTTTTAATTTATTTTCTATTTGTTTAGTTTGGTTTTATAAATTTTGTTGTAAGTATATTTTAATTTAGAGTAGGTGTTGGATTTGTTTTTAAGTTTTCAATTATATTAATGTTTCAAAATAAAAGGTTATGATTTTTATTCCACATTTTATTTTTTTCCCGCGGTTTCACACTGGTTTCCGTAAAAACGTATCCTTTGTCCTTTTCTGATAGGTAGGTTCCCTTCTCACCGAGCGGAGGCCTGTATCCCAGCAGTGGGAACATTCAAAGCTGATTATGAATGATAGGTAGGTGGGTACGCAAAATGCCGAGATAATCGGTTGTGTAGTTAAGGCGCTAGAAGCGGGGGGGGGGGGGGGGGGGGTGGCGGTAGCTCTAGCTACCACCCACCCATGTTTTTCATGATGATGCGTAACAAACAAAGAAACTCATATTCTAATTTTCAAAATATTTAGAATGTAATGAAGTAACGATAATAATTTATAGATTCGAATTTTATTTGATGATTCATAAGTTCATAAACCAAGAAATCGTATCTTATTTCTTGCGCAATAAGTTTGAACTTGCATGTAAAAGCAAACTTCGGTAGGTTTAGGTTTCCGTTTCTAAGTTCAACCTTATTGCTATGAGAATAAGATCGTGTCAAACGTTAATCTCAAATAAGGCGGACTAACAAGAGGCGTTTTGTAGGTTTATTTAATTAAAAGTTCGTTTGTGATGGGTACCTATCTATATTTTTTTCGAAATTTCAAGCCGATTGTGTCATGGGTTTTCAGCATTCAATTAAGTAAAAATACTTAGAATAGAAGAGCAAGGAACGCACGAAAACAGGTGACCGCCAGCCCACCAGTAAGTAGGTATCAAAACCCGGAAAAAGTAATTGAAAACTGCGTAAAATTAATAAAAACTGTTTTTCTCACATCAGATTGCCTACCTGTCTATTTTATGCGGCTTCACCCGAGTTCTCATAGGAATAGGTATTCTTATGACAGATTGGGTGTAGCCGCAAATGAACCTCGTATGGGAACCCATGTCCTTCATGATGATGCGTAACAAACAAAGGAACTCATATTCTCATTGACAAAATGACAAAATATTTTGAATGTAATGAAATAACGATAATAATTATAGATTCGAATTTTATTTCCCTAGAAATCGTATCTTATTTCTTGCCCAATAAGTTTGAACTTTCATGTAAAAGCAAATTTCGGTAGGTGGGTATAGGTAATTCCGTTACTAAGTTCAACCTTATTACTTTGGGAATAAGATCGTGTCAAACGTTAATCTCAAACAAGGCGGACTGACAAGAGGCGTTTTGTAGGTGTGATGAATTAAAACTTCGTTCACGTTTGTGATGGGTATCTACGAGTATATTGTTTTCGAAATTTCAAGCCGATTGTGTCATGGGTTTTTGCATTGAACTTCGTAAAAATACTTAGAATAGAAGAGCAAAGAACGCGCGAAAACAGGTGACCGCCAGCCCACCAGTAAGTAGGTAACAAAACTCGGAAAAAGTAATTAAAAACTGCGTGAAATAATAAAAAAGTGTTTCTCTCACATCAGATTTTCTACCTGTCTACTTTATTATTCTCCGAGAGCGTGTAATTTCGTTACCTACCTGTTTAAATATATGAGTAGGTAACACCTACTTAATACTTACAGATATTTCCAACTATTATTTAAAAATGAAGAAATAAAATATTAAAAAACGATTCTATCCAAGCTTTCTTAAGTAGTTTAGGCAATGCGCCGTGCACGGGCCGCTTCTTTTTATTACAACGCTATTATTTGGATTCTATTCAAGTATTCAACCTGCTACGCTATTTCTTATCGCAAAGTATCTTATTCTACACCACGACGCGCAAACGCACACACTCTCACGTACGCACTGCAGCACGAAACATTACGAGTAAGAACGGACAAAAAGCTATATATCTCTTTCACACGATTCTCGCTGTTGCTGCTTATAAAGCGTTCAAGGTCAAAGTGGGGTAACTTGATGTGCTGGCGACTGTACGTTAGGAAAAACTTAAATCTTTTCAGTAAACGAGGTGAAAGAGTGTGTGTCTTTCACCTCGTTTACTGAAAAGATTTAAATTTTTTCATTAGAACTAGAAATAGGCACCAATGGGTTCAACCAGGATTCAGACTGGCTAAAGTAGACTCATCCTTCATGGGGTACTGTTTAAAATGTTACAATAAAATACCTCCCCACATACTCGAACTGAATGAATCGAAATTTAAATCTTGTATAAAACGCACACTATGCAGCCATGCTTATTATAAGTTGGGGTATTACATCGTTGACAAAAATGCTTGGCTAAACGCTGCTTGTCCTGCTCCCAAACGAACAAACAAAACACAAACAAACTAAATTGAATAACATTTGAAAACATTGTTGGAGCTGCTGAAGACTAAAAGCTAGATAGCTTTGCATTATATCTTTGCATTGTATAAATTCAAAATTTTAGTATTGTATAATTGCATAGCATATGTGCGAGCACTATGGTCCTACTATAAATCAAACATTTACAGGGTACGTCTTTCATTGACTTGAATGTGCCCTGGCAGCTGAGAGTATGTCATGCTCACTCAAATGTCTCGCTGGTGGTGGCGTGGTGTTGGATCATTAAGTTCCCTTCAAAATGGTTGAGCTGAATGGTGTTGATGCATACGTCATGTCCGCGAACGGGCGCCGCCAGTAGGGACTGGTCATCTCTTAGCTCCCACGGCTTATTTTAATTTCTGAATTGTTATTTTATTTTTGTTCTAATTACGGACGCTTTTAATGTGCACTTTTTACATCGTTCTCACATTGATAATTTCAACATAATGATGTAACCAACTTTTTTTAACAAAATCATGATTTTTAAAGAGTGTCCATGGAGTTTCTTGCCCGTTCTTCTCCATAGGTACCTACGCTTTGGAATGGACAACTAGCTTCATCTTTCTAACTCACCTTGACAATTTAAAAGTGCCTGTAATTGGTTTAATTGAAATAAATGCTTTGAGTTTGAGTTTGAGCGCGGCGGCAGCGCGGTATATGGATTAACAAAGCAGCGCTGCAGCCGCGCGTTTCTTATTTAGGTAGATATATGGATTAACAAAGCAGCGCTGCAGCCGCGCGTTTCTTATTTAGGTATATGGATTAACAAAGCAGCGCTGCAGCCGCGCGTTTCTTATTTAGGTATATGGATTAACAAAGCAGCGCTGCAGCCGCGCGTTTCTTATTTAGGTATATGGATTAACAAAGCAGCGCTGCAGCCGCGCGTTTCTTATTTAGGTATATGGATTAACAAAGCAGCGCTGCAGCCGCGCGTTTCTTATTTAGGTATATGGATTAACAAAGCAGCGCTGTAGCCGCGCGTTTCTTATTTAGGTATATGGATTAACAAAGCAGCGCTGCAGCCGCGCGTTTCTTATTTAGGTATATGGATTAACAAAGCAGCGCTGTAGCCGCGCGTTTCTTATTTAGGTATATGGATTAACAAAGCAGCGCTGCAGCCGCGCGTTTCTTATTTAGGTATATGGATTAACAAAGCAGCGCTGCAGCCGCGCGTTTCTTATTTAGGTATATGGATTAACAAAGCAGCGCTGTAGCCGCGCGTTTCTTATTTAGGTATATGGATTAACAAAGCAGCGCTGCAGCCGCGCGTTTCTTATTTAGGTATATGGATTAACAAAGCAGCGCGGGGGCCGCGCTGCTTTTGCTGCTGCCTTTGCGGCAAATTTAAAGGCGCCCTTAATTTCCCACTATGTACTTTTTTTATTTACTTCTGCCCCACTCCTTACAAAATGCTGGGTACGCCCATGCGAGAGTTGTTTTATATTAAAATTAGATTAAATAAAATGGCCTATGGCTCTTTTCAACATGGGCACCTTCCTTGCTATCCTTCCGTGCATCTGTTCTTCTATAAAACACCTTCGAATAGTGCGTGCAGAGATTGCTGAAGGGTTGTTTACACCAAAATATTCTTTTCTCAGCTCATTAGACCCTTTAAAAGGATTTTGTTTTGCCAAACGAACGATATTTCGATCATTTCGACGAGATGACTTTCTCTGTTTAGGTACAAAAATAAACTGTTCGAGAGTTATTCACTATTCAGTTTTTTTTTTTTTTTTTTTGAGATTCAACATTGTTAACTCATATTTATGTTAGGATATGATTATGTGTCATGTTGATTATTAATTCCATTATTCCATTAAATACATAGCAATTATATTTTAAATATTAGAATATAAAACATACAAACACATTTAAAAATATAAAATAGTACATTTTTTTATAGAGAATAGGGTCCAAGCTACGCGGTCAGGGCTCCAGAGAGAGGAACCTTCTAACAATGCGAGCCGTGTCCAGGAGTACCGCTTTCTGGATCAAGCCCTTGATCCAGCTGCTCAACGATAGCCTCCTTAGGTATTGGTCGAGGCTCTTGGCTATCAAACCATTGAAAACCAACGTCAGCACTAGTTGCCTGGCATTTGTGCTGAACTGGGCCGTTTTGGTGCAGCCGTGAAGCAAACTATAATAGAAAGTTAAAATAACTTTCATGTACGTGACGTGCGATGACTATTAAACGATGTGATTCGCCTGAGAGATTACACTTATTTACTTGTAGTAGCAGTAGCACGGAAATGTGCTGCCATCTTACGCTATTTTAGAGCAACAATAAAAACAAAAAACATTTTATGTGCCCCAATGTGAGTATCTCATACACGTTCTCCCTTTTGGCCATCGTTAGCAACTAATTCGTGAAGTCTGGGCAGGATATAGCAGTATCTTGATCAGGGTCAGGGGGGGAGTGTAATCTCTCGGGCGAATCAGATCGTTTAATAGTCATCGAACGTCACTTACGGGTAAGTTTGTTTGACTTTCTATTAAACTTCAGTGATTCGCCCTTCGAGATTACACTTATTTACTTGTAGATGTTTAAGGCTCCGTGCACGAAATTAACTGATTTTGGTCAATTTTGATCACTTGTGAGTTAGGGAAACGAAATTTAGATATTTTATTTTTTTACTATAATAGTTGAGTTCTAATTCTTGCATGTGGTGGAAAGGGATTTTTCAAATAACTTAAAGAATAGTGGAAAATCACCAATTTTCACCGCCCCTTTTCCGAAAAAGTGACGAGCGAGTGATGTTTGGCTTCGTGTTACAAACAACTACAAAGAATTCTGCACATAAAAAAATATAAATAACATCATTTAATGGTCTACTTGAAGATAGTAGAATCACTTTTTTGACTTTTATACGAAATATAGCAGAAAATAAATATTGAAATAACGTTATTTTTAGGAAACTGCTAGACAAATAAGTATTTTTTTCTATTACTTAAAATCACTTTATTGAAATTTTAAAAATTACGTATTAATCTTAAGTTAACCATTGAATATAATCTAAATTTTATTTTTATAATAAACAACAACTTCATTTCGTAAATAAAAGTCAAAGTGAACTATACCGGATGACATTTTTTAGTGTCTGGACCACAATATGACGTGTCGTGTAAGTAGAATAGAACTCATATACGCTAACCTTTCCCTGGTACCATTGATTTAATAAAATTTCCGAATATCCAAAAAAATACCGAAAAAGAATACATCCTACGACACTCGCGTAAAACTAATAATAGCCAAAATAGTAATAGTAAACGAGCGTCAGCTGCGATCACCCATGAATGAAGCATGATGAAGTGTACATCTTTGCAACTGATCCCTTCGCTCACATTTGCGCGTATACCTACACACGTCACCGTGCTGTGTGGAGTTGTAGTAGGCAAATAATTTGATACACTGTGTGACGCGTGTCTTGAAACCGTAAACAAAACAAATTACGTCTCGTAAGATAGCTTTTTAGCTAGTAAGTAAAGCTTTGATACAAATGTAAACAAACCTGTAGATATTAAATTCTTATAACAATCACTCACATTCATCTGTATTTCGAAGGTTTTAGCTTGATGTGTAAAAAAAGGAATCCTAATAATTATTATTGTAATCTAAAACCATTGAAACAAATGCGTAGTGGACTAAGCGAATTGCCTAAAAATACGGTAAGAATAAGACGGCTCGTTAGTGAAGTGGTTGAGCGATTAGCTGCGTGTTCTTTTATTTTATGTGTGTTTTGAAAACTCAACCAGTGCTAATTGTGTACATTGTAGATACCAACGCGGGTAAATATGGACTCGTCGGTCCATAGAATGTTCGCCTGCGGGTGGTTCTCTAGCCAGCGACAGAACTCAATACGAGGTCCAGGGTCCAGAGCATGCAAAGCTTGCACGCGTAAGAAGTGGTATGGATGCATATCCATTGAATGGAGTAGCTTCCATACCACATACTGGTTTACGCCATATCGACGAGCTGCTTGCCGGGTGCTCCTCCTCCTCGGGTGTTGCTGGAAATATTCCAGGATGGTGTCTTCAACATGTATGAACAAGGGTGGCCGGCCTCTGCCCCTGGCATGACCGGGAAGCTGAAACTGGCCATGGTCAAGTAACCGCTGATAAGTGCAGAATATCAAGTCTGTGTTGGAGGTCAGGGATTCCGTTACGTCTAAGCGATTGTAGGTATTCTTCGTCGGCGTACATTCGCCTCGCACCATTTAAATTTTCACCGGACAAAAAATAATACCTCATCATGGCAAGGTACTTTACGCTGGAGTATGCGTACGTCATTATGAAAACAATCACTGGGCAGTTGAAGCACACGCGGAAAAACAGCGATCGACGTCACGCTGTGACCAATCGGAGGTGACTGGAGAAACGGGGAGCGGCGCGCGCGGGCGGGAGGGGGTTGCGTATACGGTGAAACGTGAGCGGTACGCCTGCGAAAAAAGCGGCCTGCTTCAATCAAAGGATTGAATTTCGCTACGAATTTTCATTGATAATTTCTGCGCGTAGAGTAGGGTGCCTATAAGTTGGATTTTCATATTATTTGCTGATTTTTCTTTGTTTTTTTTTTTTTAATTTTAATATGAAAAGTTTACTACAAATAAGTAACAGTATTCATTGATAGGTTAATTTCATTTAATTTTTGAAAAAAAAAAAAGTTTAATTTCTGTGCCACAGGCTTCTACTCCGTTCACCTATTAAACCCAATTTTTTTCCAGACGCTAAAAAAAATCAGCCGGTATAATCGACCGCGCAAAATCGATCCCGTCAGAAAGGACCGGGTCTTCCCAGCGTGAGGACGTATCACTTTGCATCGCAGGAGTCACGTGGGCTCCTCCGATTCTACGTAAAAATATTCCAGATTGTTGGAATTATATGAATCATTCCTTGTAAACTTAAAAGTTATTTTATATATATCTGTCCTTGTGAACAAATAGATTATGTGTCAGAGATGACTTGTGTCAACTCTTCCCCTTTTTGCCTTCTACGACGATGTGTAACGCCTGTGTGTTTTCATAATACAATTTAATCTATTTAAATCGTGCAGTTACTTTGATTTATTCCCCTCTTTCTAACAGGTTATGGGCCCAGATAATAGTAATTGCGAAAATAGTTTATTATTTCGGGAGTTTAGCGATTAATAAATACGTCGTGACCGGAAAAATTTCATTGTAAAATGGCGAACATGGGCGCATCTTTTCCAATAGAAAAATTAAAAGGAATACAAGATTACCACAATTGGAAATTCTCAATGCGTATGATACTAGTGCACGAGGATTTATGGGAGTTTGTGGAATCGAAGGAGGTAAGGGATGAAAAGAAAAATTTGAAAGCTTTGGCGAAAATATGTCTTTCAGTACATAGCACTGCATATCCGCATGTTAGGAATGCAAAGACTGCATTCGAAGCTTGGAATAATTTACAACAAGCATTTGAAGACAAGGGTTTATGCAGACGGCTAAGTCTTTTAAGAAGTCTTTTCGGTATGAAACTGTGTGAGTGTGAAAATATGGATGCGTATATATTAAAAATCACAGAGTTTGTACAGCAATTAAATGATATTGGATCACCCCTCGAAGAGGATTTTGTTGCTGTTATTATGCTGAGTGGATTGCCACCGGATTATGACCCTTTGATAATGAATCTTGAAAATAATAATATGAAACTCTCCAGTGAAACGGTGAAGTCAAAGTTGTTGCAGGAATATCAACGACGAACTGACAGTGGTGACCCAGCAACAGCTTTAAGGACGCATTTACGAATTCACGCGCTTCAATTTTAGGTATTGAGTCTTACTACTACACGTGCACGGCTCACACACACAGCGATTTACCGCGAAGCGGCGAAATTATGAGTTAACTGATACGACTTGATACTTGAGCATACTTGTATTAAATTTTTAGCCATGTATTTTTTTATGCTTACGTTGTTTTGTTTTTTCAAAAAGTTGGTAACGTGATGTGTTCTTAAAAGTAGACACCATTCATTTCATTTAATTGCACACTGATTGGTTGGTGAGCAAGTACTTGCCAAAGTACCTATGTATTTACAATTTATGCAACAATTATTTGAAAACAAATGATTAAAAACATAAGCTTATGTTATTTGTTTTATTTAGTAAGTATTTCATAATTACTATATCTTATCATATTTTTATGTTATCGAATGTAGGTAAGTGGGTTCTCGAAAACAAGAAAGCAAAGAGAGAAGAAAGAAACTGCGTTTATTTGTCATACACACTGTGCATTATACATAAACTTACAATATTCATTGCTTTATAAATGTTTGAAAAATAATTAGCACGCCAACAAAAAACAATGCAATGGATTTTGTTGGACGGTCAAATTGGAATGTGTTGCCATTGCGTCCGTGTGTCGCTGCAGGGTGCCAACTGAAAACCAGCGCTGGGTGTCTCACGCCCAGCAAATGCTGAGATGGTAACCCTTTCGGTATGGACACGCTCAGCACAACTGATACTGAATGTTTTTTTGTTAAGTTTAACGTTCTCTTTTTTTTTTTATGTGTTTGTTGCTGTTGTGTTGTGTCTGTGTCGAATAAATGTTTTCTATGTCTATGTATGTCCATTCCAAGTGTGTTACACATTTAGGAAGCTGGGCTAGGAGCTAAGCTAGCTAAATTATAAAAATGAACAAAACGCACGAAAAAAAAAACATTTAAAAATATCATTTGTATTCGTTTTCATTATATTATTATGACAATGTGAAGAATGTTTTGTAGTTCCATTTCTCTTTGGAATCCTAGATCGATCAATTCTGGAAGGAGGCAGTTCTTCTCTTCTGCGTTACTTCTACAGGTACGAAGTTATTTACGAGATTTTTTCCCAAACGTCTTTGGCATCTAAAACAATAATTGCGTTTTATGAGGTATATAAACTATTAACATTCTTATCAGGTAGCTCTATTAGTTTATTCGTTCAAGTAGCAGTCTTCAAAGTACACATTCAGGTCTACCGTCGTCCAGACGTAAGATCTCAGCGGTAACTAACATAACGAGCCAAAACTCGGCTCACCTAGCTCTGCTCGTCTACTAGTTCCAGTAGCAGTCATGTACACCTTCAGGTCACTCCGTCAAGTCCGGAGGTAAGATCTCAACATAACTAATAAAACGAGCCCAAACTCGGCACATCTAGCTCTACTCGTCTATTAGTTCCAGTAGCAGTCTTCGAAGTATACCTTCAGGTCACTCCATCAAGTCAGGAGGTAAGATCTCAACATAACTAACAAAACGAGCCCAAACTCGGCACATCTAGCTCTACTCGTCTATTAGTTCCAGTAGCAGTCTTCGAAGTATACCTTCAGGTCACTCCATCAAGTCAGGAGGTAAGATCTAAATATAACTAACAAAACGAGCCCAAACTCGGCACATCTAGCTCTACTCGTCTATTAGTTCCAGTAGCAGTCTTCGAAGTTTACCTTCAGGTCATTCCATCAAGTCAGGAGGTAAAATCTCAACATAACTAACAAAACGAGCCCAAACTCGGCACATCTAGCTCTACTCGTCTATTAGTTCCAGTAGCAGTCTTCGAAGTATACCTTCAGGTCACTCCATCAAGTCAGGAGGTAAGATCTCAACATAACTAACAAAACGATCCCAAACTCGGCACATCTAGTTCTACTCGTCTATTAGTTCCAGTAGCAGTCTTCGAAGTATACCTTCAGGTCACTCCATCAAGTCAGGAGGTAAGATCTCAACATAACTAACAAAACGAGCCCAAACTCGGCCCATCTAGCTCTACTTGTCTATTAGTTCCAGTAGCAGTCTTCCAAGTATACCTTCAGGTCACTCCATCAAGTCAGGAGGTAAGATCTCAACATAACTAACAAAACGAGCCCAAACTCGGCACATCTAGCTCTACTTGTCTATTAGTTCCAGTAGCAGTCTTCGAAGTATACCTTCAGGTCACTCCATCAAGTCAGGAGGTAAGATCTCAACATAACTAACAAAACGATCCCAAACTCGGCACATCTAGCTCTACTCGTCTATTAGTTCCAGTAGCAGTCTTCGAAGTTTACCTTCAGGTCATTCCATCAAGTCAGGAGGTAAAATCTCAATATAACTAACAAAACGAGCCCAAACTCGGCACATCTAGCTCTACTAGTCTATTAGTTCCAGTAGCAGTCTTCGAAGTATACCTTCAGGTCACTCCATCAAGTCAGGAGGTAAGATCTCAACATAACTAACAAAACGAGCCCAAACTCGGCCCATCTAGCTCTACTTGTCTATTAGTTCCAGTAGCAGTCTTCCAAGTATACCTTCAGGTCACTCCATCAAGTCAGGAGGTAAGATCTCAATATAACTAACAAAACGAGCCCAAACTCGGCAAATCTAGCTCTACTCGTCTATTAGTTCCAGTAGCAGTCTTCGAAGCATACCTTCAGGTCACTCCATCAAGTCAGGAGGTAAGATCTCAACATAACTAACAAAACGAGCCCAAACTCGGCACATCTAGCTCTACTGGTCTACTAGTTCCAGTCGCAGTCTTCGAAGTACACCTTCAGATCACTCCATCAATATGAATTTATATAATCCCTATTTACTTCTAGCAAAAGTATAAGAAATTGTGAATAAAATCTTACCTTTGCTGTCCGTAGTCCGTCTAAAATGCGTGAAGTATCATGTTTATTACGTCAATTATTTTGTATTCGTACAGCGATCTTTTTCACCACGAGCCGCTGCTTGCAAGCGACACAGAGTCCACTCACAACGGCGGCCGAGCGTAGACTAATATTTCATTACAAAATTTTGTGCAATAAATCCAGACAACAACCACTAAAATAACCCTTAATTCCATTCAATAAGATTCACGCGTGGAAGCTAAATATGTTGAAAATAATAGATTCGATTTTTTTTTTTTTTCTGAGACAATTTAATACATTTTGATAATTCTTTTTTCGCTTTTTTGGAGTTGAACGTATCTGCTTACATAAAATATTTTTAAATAATTGAATTTATGTTATTAAATAGAAGAAAAATCTTCCTAAACTCAACACGTTATTGTCAATGTTGTGTGAAGAGGTAACGGAAATTATTTTTTACTATGGTAAAAACCAAAATGTTCAAGTAAAAAATTTCACCCATTTGAAGATGAAGAAGTAATCTATCTTTGGCAATTATTTGTTACATTTGGTTAAGTATCGTTTTGCTGCAAAAAGCACCGAAAAACTGCTTATTTTTGTCAGATTTGCAAATGCGTCCTTAATGGCCAAGAAAACTTATAAATGCTTCAAATGTAAGAAATCTGGACATATTATGAAGAATTGCCCTCAAAAATTTAATAAGAGCAAAGATAAAAGAGTATCAGATGAGGCGTTGTTGACAGCACTCTCCTCGGTCATAGTTAAAGAAGATATGTGGTGCATCGACTCAGGTGCTACAAATCACATGTGCAATAGAAGGAGTGCATTTAGTGGTGATTACGTAAGCATGAAGCCCATTGTAGTGAACGTAGCCAATGGTGAAAAACTATCAGCCGTCGGTTTAGGAAGCGTTCAAGTTAAGTTGCGGGACTGTTTAAAGACAATAAGCGGTGTGTATTTTGTGCCTAACCTGGCTGCAAACCTATTGTCAGTAAGCGCTATGACAAAGAAAGGTTTTACAGTATCCTTTGATTCAAAGGTTTGTAGAATAAAAAAAGGTAATAAGGTTATAGCTACTGCTAGTCATATAAACAGTATATATCAACTAGACGTGTCTGAAAGTGCCATACAATGCTCTGCAGCTGTGGAAACTGTATCAACTTCTCAGGTGAAGAAAGCTAATGGTACTGGTTTAACAGCGAGCTCAACTGGTGAAAGATCGATGATCTCTTCAAGTCCGGGAACACATACATCAGTCGGTAAGGTATCCCAGGAAATTTGGCATCGAAGACTGGCTCATCTTAATTCAAGAAGCATGTATGTCTTGAAAAAAGGTATGGTAACTGGCATTGATTATGATAGTAGTAATTTTCAGTCTTGCATAGCATGCGTTCAGGGTAAACAAACTAGAAAACCCTTTCCGCAGATGTCCCAAAGTAGGTCAAATGAGATACTTGGGCTTATTCATTCTGACCTGTGTGGCCCTATGCCACAGACTTCTTTTGGAGGTTCGAAATATTTTTTAACCTTTACAGATGATTTTTCGAGGAAGACTTTTGTTTATTTTTTGAAAGCTAAAAATGAAGTATTTCATTATTTTAAAATATTCAAGGTGTTCGTAGAAAATCAAACAGGTAGAAAAATAAAAATACTTCGAACTGATAATGGTTGTGAGTATATTAACAATCAATTTCAGGAATATCTGAAAGAATATGGAATACAAAGTCAAACAACAATTCCATACTCCCCAGCGCAGAATGGAGTTAGTGAACGCGCTAACCGGACTATAGTTGAAAAGGCCCGGTGTATGCTGCAGGATGCGGGATTAGATAACCGCTTCTGGGCAGAAGCAGTGCAGACTGCAGTTTATATTAAGAACAGAAGCCCGACAAAAGCAGTGATGGGTTCGACGCCTCAAGAGAGATGGACAAAAAGAAAGGTAGATATTAGTCATTTCAGAGTTTTTGGATGTTTAGCCTATGCTTTAACACAAAATAGGAAGAAATTTGATCCTAAATGTAAAAAGTATATATTTGTGGGTTACTGTGAAGAAAGTAAAGGTTACAGGCTAATAAATCCGGAATGTCCTACTACTTGTGTAAAGGCCAGAGACGTTACATTTTTTGAAGATCAATTTATTTCAATAACTGAACATAAGAATAATATGTCAAGTGATGACTTCATCATCACTGATAGTCTAGTACATCAGCTACACAACTCAGAAACTGAATCAGCTGATGGAAATGAGTCGGCTCCTGGATTTAGTGGTGACATACATAACAAGCCAAATAAGCGAAGGCAAGAAATAATTATTTCAGGTTCTGATAGGCAAGAATCTTCGACATCTAGTTCAGACGAATGTTCGGATGTTACTTACATTCCAGGATCATCAACACTAGAACATGAGGACACTGATTCTTCAAACTTTGAGAGCATGGATGATTCTGAAGAAAATGCTAATGTGGCATTTCAGTGTAATAATGATGAACCAATGACAGTCCAAGAGGCGTTGAGCGGTACAGATTCAGCTAAATGGCAAGCTGCAATGCAAGATGAGTACAACTCTTTTGAGAAAAATAATTGTTGGACGTTAGTTGATTTAAAACAGGGGCAGAAACCTGTGAAATCTAAATGGGTGTTTAAAATCAAACGAGGATTAAATGGAAGAATTCTTAAATACAAAGCTCGTTTAGTTGCCAAAGGATTCACGCAAAAATATGGGATTGATTACCAGGAAACTTTTGCTCCGGTGGTTCGTTATTCTACTATCAGAATTTTATTTGCTATAGCTGCAGTTAAAGAATTAGATATTGATCAGATGGATGTCACTACAGCTTTTTTAAATGGAGATCTTTGTGAAGATGTTGTAATGGAACAGCCGGAAGGCTTTCTACAAAAAGGAAGAGAAGAGATGGTTTATAAACTAAATAAATCCATCTATGGCTTAAAACAGGCTGCAAAATGCTGGTATGACAAAATAAGTTATGTCCTTACAAAGAAAATGCAGTTTAAGAAGTCATCTGTTGAGCCATGTGTATACTTCAGATACCAACTGAGGCGTTTAACAATAATAGCCTTGTATGTCGATGACATACTGTTATTTACATCCTCCAATGAAGATAAGGAAGAAGTAAAAAAAACATTTAAAGAAAGAATTTGAAATGAGTCCTTCATTTCAAATTCTTTCTTTAAATGTTTTTTTTTTAGGTTCAGTTCATGAATTCTTGGGAATGAGAGTAAAGAGAGAAAAAGGAAGAATTACGCTTGATCAATCTAACTATATATCTAATGTTCTGAATAGATTCAAGATGGAAGATTGCAAGCCGACTACGACACCAATGGAAGTTGGACTCAAACTTACTAAAGGTGATTCAGAAAGCTGTGGATATCGTAACCTGATTGGGTGCCTAATGTATATTGCTGTTTGCACTCGTCCAGACATCGCACATGCGGTAAGTTTTTTGAGTCAATTTAACAATGGTAGTTCTGATGTCCATTGGAAGGCTGCAAAGCGAATATTAAGGTATTTAAAAGGTACGATTCATTATAGTTTAGTTTATGAGAAAACTTCTGCTGTGGAAGTATGCGGATATGCTGACGCCGATTGGGGTTCGTGTCCAATGGACCGTAAGTCATATACCGGATTTTTATTTCAAATAGGTAATTCTGTTGTCAGCTGGGAAAGTCGTAAGCAAAAAACCGTTGCACTGTCCAGCACAGAAGCAGAATATATGGCACTTTCTGATGCATGCAAAGAAGGTCTGTTCATAAGGAGCTTATTAAAAGAATGTCTGAATTCAGATTGTGAAATAAACCTATTTAATGATAATCAATCCGCACAGCGGTTAAGTGAAAATTCAATGTTCCATTCAAGGACTAAACATATTGATGTCAGACATCACTTTATAAGAGATATAGTGGTAAAGAATTTAATAAAGATTAAATATCTTCCTACAGATAAAATGATTGCTGACATGCTTACAAAACCTTTGACGCGAGAAAAGTTTAAAAAGTTTTTGTGTCAATTAAATTTGGGTACTTAATAATGTTTAATTACTTAAATGTAACGTTTTAGTTTAAGGGAGTGTGTTGGAATTATATGAATCATTCCTTGTAAACTTAAAAGTTATTTTATATATATCTGTCCTTGTGAACAAATAGATTATGTGTCAGAGATGAGTCAACTCTTCCCCTTTTTGCCTTCTACGACGATGTGTAACGCCTGTGTGTTTTCATAATACAATTTAATCTATTTAAATCGTGCAGTTACTTTGATTTATTCCCCTCTTTCTAACACAGATATTGTACACCGACTACCACATTTTGATCCGGTAAGTATTAATTTTATTTTAAGTACATGCAAAATGTTAATGTTATAACGGTGTGCGTCTGTTCGTAGTTCTTTAACGGAGCTTGGTAGGAGCAAACTTTTAGAAATCGTCACGTAATAAAAATGATAGAAATGACAATTTTTATCATTTTTATGCTGAGCTGTGGGCATAACGATTTCTCGTAAAATCATCAAAAGTCTTTTGTGATGTAATAGAAAAAAAAGAAAGACAGAGATAGTTTTTATGGTTTCCAAGAGTGCTGAAGCCCCTATTGAGGTCAATATGACAAATCCAAGATGACAGTTGTGAAAAGTTAAAATTTCATCATAGGTGTCGTTTTTGAGATTTTTGAGGGTGCCGATGGTGTAGTCAAAATAAAAATTCAAGATGCGTAAATCCGTAGTTCCAAATGTTGAAGAAGGACAATCAGACATGGTAAGAAAAATATTATGCTGTCTTAACGGTTCCTTGGCCAAATTGTGAAGATGAAACCCTTAAATTCAAATTTCAATAACTTTATTTTTATCCTAATTCAATTCCAATTCTCCTATTGTATTTGTATTATTTATTTTATTTTAAATACAGTTTTCAAATGTGGGGGGCCCAGGCTCAATAGATTTTTTGCGTGACAACGTCTTATAATTCGATGGAGCCGGCTGCACGCACGAAAAAACATGACTCATGCGGCGTTACCTCGCTCTGAGGCGTTCCATTTAAGGCTTGAAGTGCAAGCGAGAGCGCGGAACGAGCGACAAAGAGGCACAATCGGCCTCCGCGTTCAGCAGCGTTCGACATCAGTCTCTCTCCAACTTGAGTAAGCGATGCGTCTGCGTGGACAGCTGCTATCAATAATACAATAATAAACAATAGTATTATCTTATGACGTTGTCACGTTCAACTATCGTCAGTAAACCGACTTTACAGACAACCGATTTTTTTTCAATTTGTTTTTGAACTTTCTAAGTTTATCTTGGCCATTATTGACAACGATGATGTCAAAATTAAATTTCGAAATATGCAAACTACTCGTATTTATGTAAAATGTTTTCCTCAATGTTATTGAATGTCTAAAAGTACCTACATGCTTGTGACACGAAATTGTACCATTTTTGTTTATTGTGATATGTATACTAAATGAATATACACAAACATTCTAGACTTTTATTTCTCAACCATACCTAAATAACAAAAAATATAAATCTATAGGATACTACAACTCTACTACTACTACTGTGTACTATCAAAACTGTTTAAGAGCATTTATCCCACGTGGGTTGGCAACGGCGTATTTATAGCAGTTTTTTAGTATGAAGATTCCCAGTCGAACCGCGGAAAGACAGACATGAAACACGCTCACCGTTGAACCCGCCGACGGCGTACACCTTGCCGCCCACCACGCCCAGGCCGGCCCGGCAGCGCCGCGACGGCAGCTCGGCGCCCGGCCGCCAGCGCGCGCCGTCCAGCGCCAGCGCCTCCACGCCGCGCACGGCCTTGGGCGCCTGCCCGCCCACCGCCAGCAGCACGCGCGGCGCGCGCGCGGGCTGGCGCGGCCGCGCGCGCGCGCACGCCGCCGCGCACGCCGCGCGCCGCTCCGGCCGCATGAGGTGGTAGGACAGCGCCTCGATGACCAGGTCCTTGACGCGCAGGCCGGCGCTGCACAGCGGCTCGGCGTTGGCGCGCGCCACCAGCGCGTCCTGCGCCAGCAGCGGCAGGCGCACGTGCTCCAGCAGCGCGCCCAGGTGCGGCGCGCGCGCGCCCGGCGCCGACTGCAGCCAGCGCACCACGGCGTCCAGCACGGCCTCCTCGCTGGGCACCTGCGGGCGGCAGGGTCAGCACTGCGCGCACGGCGCGAGGCGCGCGCGCGGCACTCACCGTGATGCGGTCGTTGTCCAGCAGCTGCGCCAGCGTGTCGGCCTCCAGCGCCAGGAACTCCTCCGTGTCCAGCACCTGCGAGGAGAGGCGGTCGCCGCATATCAGGTGCGTACTTGACGCTATTTTTATGTCAAATCTAACTATGCGATCGCTCGACGCGCTCACCTCGACGAAGTGGTTCTCGATGAAGCGTGTAGCGGCGGTGCTGAGGTCGGCGCAGGCGTGCAGCTCGGCGAAGGCGCGGATGCCGAGCGCGTTGTCGGGCGACAGCGCGCTGGCCAGGAACACGCAGCACGCCGTGCGCACGCCGCCCACCGCCAGCAGCGACGCCGCCGACAGCAGGCTCTAACACACGACATACACTCGTATGTACCAGGAATGAGACATCACATCACAATTAAGTGAATATCTAAAAACTAGTGTAGTGGAGAGCGCCTGTGTGAATACTTTGATTCGATCATGTTCCTGATTCACTCAGACTACAGAGATGCCGGGAACGTCGACAGTAAGCCGAGCTACCTGCACATTGTCCTCGGTGATGACGAGCGATTCAGGCGTGTACACGTACTCGATGATAGCCTCTAGCGCGGCCGGCTCCACGTTCTGAAACCAACATGCAGGTTACGTGTGACTATGTAATAGGTGGCCTCCTATAAAAATATAGAAAGAATAAAATATATTTATTATCCAGGTAATACAATGGTATCTTTAGAAAGACATGGATGAATAACATTGTTATCGTTCACAACAGTAAATAATGATTTCCACCAAACTGCTCGTATCGGAACGGATTTTACAATCTTTAAACGACATTAAATCGTGTAGGTACACAATGTTTAAAGTCTATATTACCAAGCCGCGCACAGCAGCTTGACCGCGGGCGTCTTCCGCGACACGCGATCGTAGGCGAAAGTAGGTTGCGACGCGCAATCGGCTCCGTTTGGATGTCGTTGTATCCGATCGTATTGTTACAAGCAAAAGAAGGATGCGTGCACGCTCACCCGATTAGTTCTGCACAGCACTACGCCAAAGTGATCCTGACAACCGTACGCTTATGACGTCACAGAACGACTTCTATACTAGTCCATGGCGCCCGGGGCACTGACAACCAATTGTTTTGTAGAGATGGGAATACTTTTAATTATCGACAAGGATTGCTAACAACTATTTAATTCCGGCTCGGCACCCATCTGAAGGTCGAAATTCGTCTATTTTCCCTTTGTTATAAAGTAGTTAAATAAGTTCATATTTTACTGACCTCAAATTGTTTTCGATAGTAGTATTCATAAATATTTCAATGGGCAATATCAAACAGTAACTTTCGCGTCACATCACTGGCCGACTATGCAAGATGAAAAATAAAAAATCGGACCTCCCATTCAAAATCGTTCCGCTGACTTTTGATTTTGCATGGACCTCCCATGCAAAATCAAAAGTCAGCGGAATGTTTTTTTTTTTCATATTTCTTTCGACCCATGTTCCTTGGAAAAAGTTGTTCAATTTCACGAGTAGATACTATCACACTGAAACATTTTAACGGTCATTTAAAATTCACCTTGTTTATGAAGTCTTTGGCGTTCTGGGGACATCAAAAATATTCGGAGTTTTTGTTTTTGTTGATTTTAAGAGAAATAAGGGCTCTCATTTGTGTGGAAAAATTTAAAACAATATAAGACAGTGCTATATTAATCAATAAAATAAAATGAAACAAAGCTTTTAAGTAGGTACGTTAAATTTATTTTCATAAGATAGTAAAATGAAGGGCTTCTAATGAAGTCGTGGCGCTGGTGGCACGAAAATCTGGAACTTCTATTGAAGTCCGTGGCGGTGAAAAGGTTTACCTTTTCATCGCCACGGACTTCAATCGCCAAGCGCCAATCGCCAAGCGCCAAGCTACAAATGTATAACGAAATGGTTGTCTATTGTTTGCCCGAAGATTATATGCCATAATCATCATTTTCCCGAATTTCATTTACCCGAATTTCATTTGCCCTAAAAGACATATGACATACTTTTAATTGCCCGAATTTTAGATACCATAAGATACGAATGCCATAAGTATTGTTTGCCTTATTTTTATGTGCCATAATAATTATTAGACATAATATTTAAATGGCATACAAAAGAAGAATTTTTGCGTGCTTTAGCATCAAATTTGTATTTGCATTAAAAAAGAAATTGTACTACCTAATTATAATTATATAGTTTGATTATTAAACTTGTTTTTAATTCTAATACTTACCTACTTATTAGCTTTCTGGCTGTCGATGTCGATGGGTGCACAATGTTTGGTATAATAAGAATAAACTTATTTATTCTGTGCATGGTTTTTTTTTCTGTGCATGGTTGATGGTGGGCTAGGTCGACGGAGCCCCGCTTCGCGCTTCGCGGGGCTCCTACTTCTGTGTGGTTCATAAAAAAATAACCACGAAGGGGATGGCGGGGTCGTGTGAGCGAGCGAATAACCTGTCCGAGTCGGGGTGCCCTAAAGTCCCAATTGCATCCAATTTCTCTTGATATAAACAACCGTTACACACCCGATGTCGATGGCAAATTATGTTATGGCATATCATAATTATGGCATGTGATAATTAGGGCTTACAATGATTATGACAAATGATGTTATGGTAAGTGACTTTATGGGAATCAATGATTCTGGCACGTGACTAATATGGCAAATGAGAGTAGGGAATAATACTCATTTGTATTATGTCGTATGATATTATGGCTGTTGACTATTATGGCAAATTATATTAGGGCAAATAAAATTCGGGTAAACGGCGGTATACCATAACGAAATATATAGCAAACAATAGTGATGAGGGTATCGTCATATCGATGAATGAGATTTATACGCGTTAACTTAAGTTTAATTTTAAGGAGAAGGGGAATTTTGGTACTCGTTCCAATAGGCCCAATAGCAATCATTGTGGTGTCATTGGATAGGTCTTTTAATAAGGAAAAATATTTACTGACGACTTGTCCCAAATTTTTGTCCGAAAACTACAGGAAGCCCCCAAAGTTCAAGTTTTAGTTGATATCAATTGCAAATACGGTAAGATTACATACCTATCATGGTTGAGCATACGAAAAATAGCAATGTAAAACAACATTATTTAAAACGATAAATGTATTGTGTTACTATTCATGCATAATATATCGTGGTATGATATGATAATGGTGTTGACTTTTAAAATCATGTTTTTTTTTTACATAAAAAGGTATATTAAGTACCTTTAAGATTTCTGTTTTTTGTTACTACGGTGATTATAGACCTCGGAAATAGGGAACCAGCCGCGGGGTGGGGTGGGCGGTATGCGGTGCCAGTGGACTGCCTTTTGTGCCGAGTCATTCAATAGTCATTCTGTGCGTCGTATCGTCCTGTGCGTGAGACGACGACGTTCCGCGGCTGTTTATCCTACGGATTCTACCTAGTACTTCCTCTGTTCACGGTAGTCGGCGTACCGAACGCACGCGTACACGGCCCTGGTAACTACATATTTATTTCTCTAAACGGCCGCTGACAGTGATTCTCAAACTTTCTTTCGAAGTCAGTTGAAATGTTTACCTGTAAACGTTGTGACACCGAATCGAGGGATGGTGCTACGTGTGTTGCCTGTAAGGCGAAATTCGACTTTCCCTGTGCTGGGATAACAGAGGTTGGATGGAGAAAACTTGGCGAGCGTAAATCGACATGGAAATTTCAAACCTGCAAGAGTACCCCGGTTGCCAGCCCTCAAACGGGTTGTTTGAAGGCATCACCAGCTAACTCAGAGACCAACATGATGGAGCTTCAAAGTTTGTCAGCTAAAAGTGAAGCGTTGCCTGCGTTGATAGAGAGTTTTAAGTGAAGAGTGCCATTATCTAAGGATGAAGACCTGTTCACAATAATGGCCAAGATTGGGAATGCAATTGAGTTTCATGTACAGAAGGAACAGATCAACTACATAGCAAGGGTGCCGACCACAGAAATCTTAATAATAAGGCAATAGAAGTCGCAAAGATGCGTGACCTTGTCGCCGCGCTTGTGACTTGTAGAACACAAGTGCGCGTGGAGCGTTTGTTGCGGTAACTTGTGTTGTTTGGGACGCGGAGAAGTAAACATGGTGTTTTGCAGTATATGCAACAGCGGAACTTCTTCCAAAATTTGTAACTTTACAAATAAAGGGACATTTCATATGCAAAAGCTATTTTTTTTTATATAATGTCGTTTTTAATAAATATAGGCAAATCAAATGTTTTCAACACCACTACTACGATTATCGAAGATAAATGATATTTTTCTCAATTCAATAACCATTAATACTTAAGCTTGTTCATGTCTACTATTACAACTGTTAAAACCAGCAATGAAATTATAGTCATGCGCAATAAACGATATCGCCGCGTACGTAAATTCCAGGAACACGCCGCATGAGTTGGCCGCGAATTAGTGACGTGCAATTACTATTTTGTATCGATAATTTATTACGTTTGGCTTAATATTAGGTCTTTACCTATGAAATTGCCGTTCTGCAGTACTGGCCATTTCAAATCAAAATAATTTTTGTTTGGCTAAGAATTCTAATTTCAAATTAATTTTATTTTAAAAACATGGATTTTTTTTTCTAAAAGTAGTCATTTCTTTATTGATTAGTGTTACATTTTCATCGCATTTCAATCTTTTTCGTCATCATGGATACGTTAAAAATTCGAGTAATTATGGAATATGAGTACCGTCGTGGCAGCAACGCGGCACAAGCGGCACGCAACATCAACGACGTTTACGGAGCTAACACTACAAACCAACGCACCACCTGTTATTGGTTTGCTCGCTTCCGTTCTGGAAATTTCGACCTGAAAAATGAACCTCGCGGTCGTCCGAAGACTTTGGTCGACAATGACGAATTAAAGGCGATTGTGGAAGCTGATGATACACAATCTACGGCTGAATTAGCAGCAGCTTTCGACGTTAGCGTCAAAACAATATTGGTCCATTTGCGTCAAATTGGCAAGGTAAAAAAGCTTGACAAATGGGTGCCCCACGAACTCAATGATCGCCAGCGCGAAGTACGCGTCGAGACGTGCCTTGCACTGCTCAACAGACACACAAATGAAGGAATTTTGAACCGCATTGTTACCTGCGATGAAAAATGGATTCTGTTTGATAACCGTAAGCGCTCAGCAAGTTGGTTGGATCCTGGTTCAGCACCTAAACAATGCCCTAAACGAAAACTTACCCCTAGAAAAGTGATGGTCACTGTTTGGTGGTCTAGCGCCGGTGTGATTCATCACAGCTTCTTACCAAACGGGGTGAGCATTACTGCAGATGTGTACTGTGAAGAACTGAACACAATGATGGAGAAGCTGGCGCATCTCCAACCAGCATTGGTCAATCGCTCGTCTCCGCTGCTCCTGCACGACAACGCGCGACCTCATACTGCACAGCAGACGGTCTCCAAGTTGCAAGAACTGGGGTTGGAAGCTCTCCGTCATCCGCCCTATTCACCAGACCTTGCGCCTACAGACTACTACTTTTTCCAGAATTTGGATAACTTCTTGGCGGGAAAAAAATTTAATACCCGAGAGGCAGTACAAAATGCCTTTGAAGAATTTGTTGCCTCCCGTCCAGCTGATTTCTTTAAGAAGGGCATCAATAAACTGCCACTGCGATGGCAAAGATGCATTGATTGCATGGGTGATTACTTCGATTAATACAAATAAAAAATTCATGAAAAAAATTTTACATTTTTTCATACAAAACGGCAATTTCATAGGTAAAGACCTATTATTTAGTTTTACCGAAATGGGAATGAATTATGATTTTGCGTTAAATATTTAATTATTACATCTCATTATGTATGTTTTCTTCGTATCTAAATAGTTTAATAAAAAGCCCTTTATCAACGATCATCTGTTAATCCTTACTTTTAAACTACTTCTTCAATCAGATTTTTTTTATGAGGTAGGTTTATTAATTGTTATGTGTATCATTGACGTGTCCCGCATTTATCATGTTTTTAAATGTCACAATAACTACGTATTTTTATAACGCTTTTATTAGTTCGGGTTGTATGTATGTATGTATCTATGTATGTAACGGAATCTTTGAGCCTAATTTTCACTGGTTTCTAGACGTCTGATCAACTTGAAACTTTGCACAAGTCTTAAGGGCTGATGACAATGCAATAACCCGATAAAAAATGCAAACTTTCAAAAAAAATAATTAATTAAAAAAAAAAAAAAAAAAAAAATCCCGATAAATATTTGATCGAACTAAAAAATGGAAAATAAATAGTAGTTTAAAAAAAACTGAAAAAACACGCTTTTATTGCTGACCGAACTAAAAAGTAGAAAATAATTTATAATTACAAAGAGTTTATGTTCCAGTAATAGGAAGTCAATAATTCAATTCAGAGTAAAAAGCGTGGGGTGCTTGATATGTTAATTATTACAACTATTCTATTGGCAACCATCTATGAGAGGAGAGTCATGAAAATATAGGAAAATGCACTCCACGCTTTTAACTCTGAATTGAATTATTGACTTCCTACTACTGTAACATAAACTCTTTGTAATTAAAATTTTTTTTCTAGTTTTTAGTTCGGTCAGCAATAAAAGCTTGTTTTTTTAGTTTTTTAAACTATTATTTATTATAATGTAAGGATAGTTGATTAAATTCGATCGGTGAGAAGCAGGGAAAGAAAAAGATAAAGAAAAAACATACGTATTAATATTATTTATGCATCTGTTTTACTTTATTCAATGCTATTATTACAGATTTCCAAAGGATCCGGATATCAAAGATAAATAGATTTCTGCTACTGGAAAAAGAAATTGGTTCCCAACAAACTATTGAAAAAATTAATCGTCGTCGTCGTATAATCGTCAACGTAATAAATCGATCAAAAGCGCTTCGAGGAATGAAACACTTTCAATAAATGAGTTTTCTATTGATATAAGCATTACGCGCTTTGCACTGCACTATTCCAAAGTGAGAGTGAGCGCGCGATATCATTCTCTGTTTTTCGCACACGTTTATTATTGGTTGCAGGGACCGCGCTTCCTGAGATCATGCGTTTTTAGAAAATATTGCGTAATGTCATCGCTAAAAGTTTAATTTTTGTTGCAAAAATGCAAAATGCATGTGTAGGCGATACTGTGTATTTATTGTTTGTTTATGTGTTGGTAGCTGCGAACCGGCGACACGCGTCCCAGTATTAAAAGACAGTAGATAGCATTTCTATTGCCTTTATTTTAACATAAACACATATAAATTACATTTTTAAATATTAGTAAGTATAAAAATATAAAAACATTTAAAAATATAAAAAATAGTAACCCACCGGCATCGGGAACAAGGTCCAAGCTACCGGCGGTCAGGGCTCCAGAGAGAGGAACCTCCTAACAATGCGACCCGTGTCCAGTAGAACTGTTTTCTGGATCAAGCCCTTGATCCAGCTGCCTAACGAGAGCCTCCTGAGGTGTTGGTCGAGGCTCTTGGCTATAATGCCATTGGCCGTCACGACTATCGGTACAATGATCGCTGAGTCCACATCCCACATGTCGACAACCTCGTGAGCCAAGTCAAGATACTTGATTTGTTTATCTTTCTCGGCTTTCACGAGGTTCCCGTCATGCGGGACCGTTATATCAACGATCATTGCACGCCGCTCTAGTCGATCCACCACCACTATATCAGGCTTATTGGCAACAATAGTCCTGTCAGTGATGATGGATCGATCCCAGTACAGTGTGACATGTCCCTTTTCGAGAACTGGGTCGGGCACATACCTGTAGTATGGCACTTCTGAATCCACAAGGCTGTATTTCAGAGCAAGTTGCTGGTGAATAATCCTGGCTACAAGGTTGTGTCTATGCAAGTACTCCTCGTTAGCTAGACGAGAACACCCGGAGATTATGTGTCTAATTGATTCACCCGGACGGTGGCATGCCCGACAAATGTCAACCGTGCCGTCTTTCACAATAAATCTCCGGTAGTTGTTCGTCATAATAACTTCGTCCATAATTGCACAGACAAAACCTTCGGTTTCCCCAAAGAGGTCACCGAAACGCAGCCAGGCTACGGACGCTAGAAAGTCTACATCGGGTTCATGTAGAGCCCGGAAAAAGCGTCCGTGAAGCTCCTTACTCTGCCATACTTCCATGCGATCATTAGTGTCAAGCACTACAGGCCTGCGCCAGTTCTCTTTAGCCAAGGAGAGCGGGGTGAGGCCCTTATCCACCGCAACTACATCTCGATGCATACCCACGTCGGTTGCTAGGAAATAATCCCTGAGACTGCATATCTCGCGATTGTGGAGAGTCTTGGCATTTAAAAAGCCTCGACCTCCACATTTTCGCGGGATATACAGTCTCATTACCGATGACCGTGGGTGATGCATTCGATATGCAGTAAGCAGCGTACGGACCCTCCTATCCAGGGCGTCGAGTTCGGTCTGAGTCCATTTGAGTATGCCGAAAGAATACTATTGCCTTATTATTAAGATTTCTATGGTGCCTACACGCAGTGATGCACTAAATAAAGACATTATTTGTTCTGTACATAACAGCTACGTTAAGAACGATTTTATAGCGGCGTTTTTTTTTTTGGGTGGGAAATCATCAAATAACTTCTCCCGCTCTGGGTGGAGCAGGAGGGCGTGTCAGACTTTTACTGACTAAAACCCACCCGTGTTTCCTCAGTAGCCCGTATGCCAGGGGCTGCGGTATCTCTTTCGAACAAAACCGCACCCCTGACAGGCATCGGCCCTTGCGGGCCCCATCATTTTTTGTGCTGACATCCCTTTGAGGCGCGCGTGGAAAACAACGCGCCGTCGACTTGGGCTTGGTCCTTACCGGACAGCGAACTACCCATTACTCGCCGTCCGCAAGCCCATGGCTACGGTGGCCGGAAATCGGCCTGGGATTCCCGACGCCCGGGGCGTCTCCGTATCCTGCGGCGGCTAGGGTCGCGAGGGCGCATAGACTGCCTCTTCCTCACGTGCGCCGCCTCCCTCTTCGCGAGCATTACTGCTTCGCTGAAGGAGGTGACGGCTACCCATGCACTCTCGCTCCGTACCATGGCCTGGACCAGGGCCGGACGCGAGAGATCGCCGCCGCCGATCGCATCCACGAGGACACGGCGGTGCTCCACCCAAGCCGGGCAGACCGCCACCGTGTCCTCAGGGCGATCTTCGCAGTGGAAACACCAACAACAGTGTGTATATCAACGACCAACGACCACAAAATAAACTCCTACTTAATAAAACTAAAGCACAAGCCAAAGAGCGTGGCTTTTTACATGTGTGGGAACACCACATCTCCAAAACACTGCATCAAGACAGAGCAAGATTTTAAAAAAGTTTGTTTGTTAATTGAAAATTTTCATCTTGCCTGTAAGTTGTTTGTTGACACATCAATCAAAATGACAGCTTACCGCCCTGACGGGTTTTTGTTGTGTGTTGCAATTTCAAGTGTAATTTCTTGTGTTTACCAACAAACCAAGCCAAGAAAAAGGTATACCGCCGTTTACCCGAATTTTATTTGCCCTAATATAATTTGCCATAATAGTCAACAGCCATAATATCATACGACATAATACTCATTTGCCCTACTCTCATTTGCCATATTAGTCACGTGCCAGAATCATTGTTAATCATTATACCCACAGAAACCTAAATAAATTTAAATTATTTACGACTCATTCACCGCGACTTATAGAACGGTGTTGGTTGATATTGTGTGCTAGTGACGTGTGTTTCATCTATTAGCGTTCTTCTAATTCATTTTAAAATGTAAGCAAATTTAAATATAGAAATGAAAGCGAATATTATTGCGCTGCATAAAAATGGACTTAATACCTATATCACAAATACCTATGTGATGAAACCGGACTGAGTGTGAGTATTATGATTTAAATATAAACATTAAACATTTATTTAATTAGAGTATAACTGCTGATCCTTGTAGTTATTTTTAAACGTTTTATAAATATCACAATGTCTAAATAGAATAAAAATATAAAATTTCAATGTAAAGGAGAATGGGCGTTTTGGTACCACCCTCCAACAGCAATAATTGTTGTATAGTTGAAAAGGTCTTAACCATATAAACAATTTTTACTACGGCCACTTTCACGAATTCATAGTCCGTTCGGAGATATCGCGTTATGAATATGTAAAAAAAAAATGCTATTTTAGTCTATTTTTATTTCACTTATGTACTTATACTAAGCTACTATTGCAAGAAAATCCCCTCCCCTCCCTCTTCGATTTGTCACAGGATAGCGCGCGCGCCACGGTAGCCGAAGCCAGTCGTTCAGTACCTCTGCTCGAAACTAGTTTCGTTGCGTCTTTACAGTTCGGCTAGTTTGAAGATCTATTCCTGTTTTATTAACCTCGGCTTGCTCACGGACACTGTTTCTTGTTATTAACGTTGAACCCGGCGTGCTCACGGACACGGTTACTGTTTTAAACGTTGACTTCGGCTTGATTTACGGACTTTTGAACTGCTCATTGATCGGACTATCACAATGGAACACAACCGCAACTGTGTTATGTGTCGGCGAGGCTTTTATCGTGGAAGATATCGAGAACATATTTTAAGTGATGACCTTCCAAGATCGCGTCCGGACCTTGCAGCATACTTACAAGAACATGCAGTTTTGGAGGTAAGATATTTTTGAAATCAATAACTGTTATTTTATGCCTGTACTTCGAACTATTTATTTTCTCTAACTTCAATATCTATCGCTCACGTAAATGGAGTAAGTAGGTATCTTACTCCATTTACACTTACTACATACTACTGATACTTGAATCCATAATTCGAGAGAGTAATGGTACGATTTCGATTTTGGTCCCATAGTAAAAGTTGTTTATGTTGATGTGTAGAATGAACCCTTGAGAGGTTTTAGGTCAATTAAAATAACCCTGATAAATCACATCTATGAAAACAAAGCTGAATAGTGCTTGACTGACGATGTGCGCGTACGTAAGCAAAGCGTGGCCTTTTGGTGCATTTTTATACTTCCCTAACATTCAAACACTATTTTAAGCTTTAGTGTCACATGGCCTCATCCATCGCGCGAGTGCATTTACCTAAATGAATGAAAGTGTCCACCGCACGTGTTAATTCTGTTTTTAGATTGTAACAACCACTTCTAGTAATCAAAACAATAGACAACACAAAACAAAGATATTTGTCGGGAACATAATAAAGTAGCCGCCCATTCTGGGTCACATTGTCTCGTCTGCCGCGTTAGTGCAGGTAAATAGATTAACAAAAGAATCTGACGCATTACCAATGCTGTTTTAAGATTTTAACATCCACTACTAGTAATCAAAACAATAGACGAAACCAAGCAAAGTATTTTTTAGTATTAGCCGCCAACCGCCAAACGAGTCGAGATACGAGTAAGAAGACTATCTTTTATGATCGTACCTTTTAATGTTGTGCTAAAAATTGCCTTTATTCATTATTACACTGTCCATCTTTGTTCATTTCTATTCTTATTGACGATATTTCTAGACGTATGCAGGGTGCTTACTCTGGAATATAATTCCGATAGATCGACATTGGTTAAACGTCAGTTGGTTGAGTTAAACGTCAGGGATTGGCTAGACTCAGAGAGTCCTGCCAATTCCTAACGTTTGACTGACAATTACAATGTCGATATATCAGATTTATGTTTGAGAGTAAGCACCCTGGTCGTATATGAAGTTCCATTTAATGATCGCAATAGAACAAAACCTTATTTATTTGTTTAGAGTATATTCTCTTTTACAGGTGGAGTTTAACAACACTCGAAGTGTATGCCACCGATGCTGGCAAAGAATAGAAACCAGCGTTAGAATACCAGAACCTGCCATACCAGAAGTGCAAGAACCCGATGTTGGAAATGTTGGAGAACTTCACGTTCCTGAGTACACCAGAGCTTCAAATACTCCAAGACACTGCATTTTTAATAATTGCCAAAACCCTACCCGCCATCGCATACCAACGGCCATCAAGATTCACATTTTTAGTCAACACAAGCTATATATTCCCGATGGAGCTCGAGTATGTGTACAACATCTTGAAGGCAATAGCTGGGATGAGTTACCCCAGTTTTGCAATGTTAGTCACAACTTCAATGCAGAACAGTTTAGAGACATCTTTGATATGTTCAGAACGGCTTTGCAAACTGGACAGAGACTTAATTTTGAAGTGAGAGATGCTATGAGCGACGAAGAAATGCACTTTTGGACTGGACGAAAACCTGTTGAGTTTGATGCCATACTAGAGCAAACTCCGTCACTTAGCGAAAGATGCAAGAAACCAAAAACTGCGTTAGGCATATATTTAACAAAACTGCGAACCGGAGATTCCGATGAAAGACTTGCGACACTATTCAAAATGTCAAGAAGAAAACTAGAGCGGCAACTAGCTATTGTTCGCGAATGCCTCAGCAATGAATACGTGATCCTACATTTGGGAATAGATCACATTACTAGAGATAACATATTACAAAGGAACCTAACTATCCCTAAAGCTTTGTTCGGAAATAACGAAAATGATAAAGTAATATTAATATGCGACGGCACATACATATACATCAACAAAAGTTCCAACTTTTTATTCCAGCGGCAGTCCTATAGTATGCACAAGTTTCAGAACTTACTAAAACCATTTTTAATAGTATGCACGGATGGCTACATTTTAGATGTCAAGGGCCCCTATGCTGCAACAAAAACCGACGCCAATATAATGAGCGACATCATGAATATTGAGGAAGATCCAATACATTGGTTGCTGCAGACAGATGATGCATTTATATTAGACAGAGGGTTTAGAGACAGTCTAGGTGATATCGAAGCGTGTAGATACGAATCATATGTGCCACCAACAAAAGATAGAAATGAAACACAGCTGACTGTTGAACAGGCGAATGAATCTCGGGCCGTAACAATATGCCGATGGGTCGTGGAAGTGGTGAATGGAAGATTCAAACGCGATTTCAAGCTCTTGCGGCAAAAATATTTTAATAAAACACTGCCATACATGTTTTGTGATTTCAAAATCGCTTCAGCGCTTTTAAACCACTTCCACGTACCTATTACTGACAGCAATTATGCTGAAGCCTACCTAGCCAGGATCACTGATAAAATAGATACGCCTAATCTACTACACAATTACGTGGAAAGAAATCGACTAAACAGTCAAAGAGTTGACTTTCAGAGAATAGAGGCGAGCGAAATAGATTTTTTTCCGCAAATGATAGAAGATCAGATTATTATTCTGGCTCTGGGCACTTATCAATTAAAACTGGCAAAATCATACTGCGCAGAGCATTTGCAAAACGGGCTCTATAATATTGAAGTGTATAGAGAAAATGCCCTCGACGACTTGCCCGATTATGGCATCAATGAAAATGCGTGGCTTCTACGTGGACGTATTCAGTCACGTCACGTAAGATCAAGAGTGTACTACTCATACATTCTGATAAATAGTGACCACACATCAGAAGATGTCATCTTACAACACTACTGCACGTGTTTGACGGGAAGACGTACTGTAGGCACCTGTGCACACATTTTATCAATTATTTGGTATTTGGGATATGCCAGACGTGAGGGTTTCCTTGCTCCTGCAATGTTTTTAAATGATGTTATTGTAAGAGATATTTATGATTAAGTTCAGTTAAATAAATAAATAACGTTACTATTCTATTTTTTTATAAATGTATACTGAAATGACAATAATGGTTTTGATGATGATTTCCCCTAAAAAGTGATATTTAGTAGTGATATACTCCCTCACAAACAGTAAATTCGACATCAGTAACAACTAACAGAAAAAAAAGTTTGAAGTCAATTATCTCCGAACGGACAACAAATCGAGACAAGCGCCATACATACTAGTGTTTATATATGTAATAGCTTTCCGGTCATATAAAAATTATATCTGTTGGAGCGGGTACCAGGTTCCATACATTTTTGCCCATTGTCCTTTATTTCCTAGATTATAGAACGATGAAAATAACAATAAACTTAATATCTATGTGAAATTGCCCTTTTAAATAATTTTGTTTCTAAATAGTAGGTAATACATAAAGTGTGTATTTTGCTTAGTAGCCTAACAGTACCCCTTTTTTGTTTTAGTGAAATACTGTGAGTCGGTGGGTGAAAAGATATGAGGAAGGCGGTAGCCTTGCCCGTGGAAAGCAAAGTGGAAGACCCCAGCTCCTATAACAGGCACACGTTCAGCAAATATGAAACAAGTGGTTTCAAAACGACAAGACATTTTGCCGAATTATTCGACACATCTTTACGAACCGTGCGCCGTGCACTCCACGCAGAAGGTTCGCATCATTGAAAACCAGTTCGAGAATCAGCTCAAAAAACATAGTTAACGGAAAAAAACATTAACATTAAGTTATAAATTACAAATATTTATTTATTTTAGTAATATTCAAATAATATTTTGTCTTATCCGTAATCTGGATTATTTTGAGGTTTACTTTCAATCTTCTTTTCGGAATGAAAATGAACACTTATACCCAGTTTCTGAATTGAGAATTTGAATTTGAGAACGTCGTGATCTGTACTTAAGTATAACTCAATAATTTTTTCGTTTCTGAATTAAGTATTTTTAAACTCTAATCAAAATTTGAGTATTTTAACCTCATTTACTTAAATTTGACAGAAAGCGTACTCAACTCATACTTAAGGTCGTCGGTTGCGTTTCTGAACTAAAAAAAACGTGTTTGACAATACTCAAAGCATAATCAACGTCAAGTTAAGTAGTTGAAAGTTGACAAACCAATTTCAGCTACTCAAACTGTAATCAGTTATAGCAACTAGAGATTTTGTAAGGGATTTTGATCATAATAAGTGACGACGATACTTCCCTATCATCTTTGGAGATGCCTCAACGTAGACAACCATGCAGAAGAATAGCAGGACATTAGCCTTACTTGTTCATCACGCTGTTTTAACAGAATGAAGCCTAAACTGACCTGTCGTATTCAACGGCGGGACTGCATTTCTCCCATGCAGCTACTAATAGGTCTGAGGTATAACGCGACTGGTAGCTTTCAAGCTGTGTTGGGGGACACCGTGAATGTGAGCAAGGTGACGGTGGTTTCCTTTTTTGAGGGTGGGAAATCATCAAATAACTTCTCTTCTCCCGCTCTGGGTGGAGCAGGAGACTATATATATATCAGACTTTTACTGACTAAAACCCACCAGTTGCCTGTGTGACAGGGGCCACGGTATCTCTTTCGAACAACCCGCATCCATGGCAGGCATCGGCCCTTGCCCCCTTCAGTTGGTGCTAACATCTCTTTGAGGCGCGCGTGGGACACAACGCGCCGTCGAACCGGGTCTGGTCCTTACCGGACAGCGAGCTACCCATTACTCGCCGTCCACAAACACGCGCCTACGGTGGCCGAGAATCAGCCTGGGATTCCCGGCGCCCAGGGCATCTCCTGCGGAGGCTAAGGCCGTGAGGGCGCATATATTGCCTTTCCCTCACGTGCGCCGCCTCCCTCTTCCTTACTGCTTCGCAGAAGGAGGTGACGGCTACCCATGCACTCTCGCTTTGAACCATGGCCTGAACCAGGGCCGGACGCGAGAGATCGCCGCCGCCGATCGCGTCCACAAGGACACGGCGGTGCTCCGCCCAAGCCGGGAAGCGACGGTGTGCCGCGTGGTAGAGACGGTGACTGTAGCGTGGTGCGATAGCATTTTTTACTTAAAGTCGTAAGTCAAAGAAAGCCTTTGAAAATAGATTAGAATTTTTAAGAGATTTCGCTGGATATCTTAATGGATATGTTTCTTGTTATTTAATTTAACTTGATTTCATTACTAGTATCTACTAGAATCTAGTTAGACTGATTTATGCATTCACAAAAATATTTGAAAATAATGTCGTATAATTACGTAAGTTGAAAATGAAATTTCTCATTTATGAACAGATTTTGATTATTTTTATAATAAACAATAGATCTATATACAAAAACATTTTTCCAGTTGGAATTATATAAATCGGACCACGGGTTCCGAAGTTATTGCAGATTTGATGTAAGAAAAATATATCAAACTAAATTTCATAATAGTTTTTGTTCTGGATGTGAACTGAACATAGTATGTCCCTGTCCTTTTGCACTCCATTACACTTCCGTATCTGAAGCAATAATAATCACAAACATCTAAATAGCGAATGTGGTAAAATTATATTATGGTAAACAATGTACCTAGGTTATTATGTACTTACTTTGTTATTATTGAAGGAATATTTTCTTACTCCTTTAAAGTACAGTTAGGTGATCTCTTTTTCTCATCGCTATCCATTTTAATTGGTACAATTATAGGTAGTTTACGTAAAATACTAACAGAATTCCAATAAAACTTGTGTTTATTTACTTACAGATTTGACATTCACGTTTCGGTTGAACCGTCAAACACGTCAAATATGAAATAGATAAAATATGCATTAAAGAGTTGCTATAAATTTGTGAATAACATAAATTTGCTGAAATTAATATCGTTATTTAAAATTAAAGTACTTTGTAAGTCTGTTTTAAATTTATAACATTAAAATGATTTAATTTTTGAGTTTTTGAAAAGTACCGGTTTTTAGAATGTAAAATGGAACGTGTCAGCTTTGATCAGGAATTCTTAAGTATATGATCAGTTGATTATTGTTTGATGTAATTCAATTTTAACTTGTGTAACGCAAAAAACTTAAGCATATACTTAAGTATTTGAGAATAATCAGTTGAGATTTGCTACTTTTCTCAAATCAGAAACTGGGTGTTAAGCTATAACCTCTTTAAGTCCTATTAAATACGATTTGTTAACTTTGAGGTTTGAGTTAGAACGAACTCACTCGCAGTAGAATAAAAGTAGTACTACTGAGTCATTTAATTGTATTGTGACAACTTGTCTGCATTTGTTACTTTTACGTGGGTAGATTTTTGTAGAATATTGTGATTTATTTAGAGTACCGACACACAGTAGTAATCAGCACAATATTATTATATTACTAAGATACAATAGCCTGATTATCATAGTTCACCAACTAGCTTATTTACTTCAATAAATTGTTCTTTATGAGAAAATAAACTGTCTTAACAAGAAGTTATTATTAGTTATTTTTATACATTCTTCATGAAGTTATAACGAATAAACATTTTGTAATCAATTATTATTGGTAAACCTTTATTTAAATAACAATACGAGTAATAATAAAAAAATGTTACATTATTATTCTGGTATATTAATAAATCGAATAATAAAAGAACAGATGAAGATGATTGTTGAAAAGAAAAATTAAAGCTTCATCGCGAGATTTGAACCCAGACCTATGAGTTTCTTAATCCAAGACGATACGCTGCACGCTACCGGAACTCAAATTATAAAAGTAAATTTTAGCAATGGTATGAACCGACCAAGGTCATGTCTGTCGTTGCCGACGGTATGTATTAGGTCTTTACCTATGAAATTGCCGTTCTGCAGTACTGGCCATTTCAAATCAAAATAATTTTTGTTTGGCTAAGAATTCTAATTTCAAATTAATTTTTTAAAAACATGGATTTTTTTTTCTAAAAGTAGTCATTTCTTTATTGATTAGTGTTACATTTTCATCGCATTTCAATCTTTTTCGTCATCATGGATACGTTAAAAATTCGAGTAATTATGGAATATGAGTACCGTCGTGGCAGCAACGCGGCACAAGCGGCACGCAACATCAACGACGTTTACGGAGCTAACACTACAAACCAACGCACCACCTGTTATTGGTTTGCTCGCTTCCGTTCTGGAAATTTCGACCTGAAAAATGAACCTCGCGGTCGTCCGAAGACTTTGGTCGACAATGACGAATTAAAGGCGATTGTGGAAGCTGATGATACACAGTCTACGGCTGAATTAGCAGCAGCTTTCGACGTTAGCGTCAAAACAATATTGGTCCATTTGCGTCAAATTGGCAAGGTAAAAAAGCTTGACAAATGGGTGCCCCACGAACTCAATGATCGCCAGCGCGAAGTACGCGTCGAGACGTGCCTTGCACTGCTCAACAGACACACAAATGAAGGAATTTTGAACCGCATTGTTACCTGCGATGAAAAATGGATTCTGTTTGATAACCGTAAGCGCTCAGCAAGTTGGTTGGATCCTGGTTCAGCACCTAAACAATGCCCTAAACGAAAACTTACCCCTAGAAAAGTGATGGTCACTGTTTGGTGGTCTAGCGCCGGTGTGATTCATCACAGCTTCTTACCAAACGGGGTGAGCATTACTGCAGATGTGTACTGTGAAGAACTGAACACAATGATGGAGAAGCTGGCGCATCTCCAACCAGCATTGGTCAATCGCTCGTCTCCGCTGCTCCTGCACGACAACGCGCGACCTCATACTGCACAGCAGACGGTCTCCAAGTTGCAAGAACTGGGGTTGGAAGCTCTCCGTCATCCGCCCTACTCACCAGACCTTGCGCCTACAGACTACTACTTTTTCCAGAATTTGGATAACTTCTTGGCGGGAAAAAAATTTAATACCCGAGAGGCAGTACAAAATGCCTTTGAAGAATTTGTTGCCTCCCGTCCAGCTGATTTCTTTAAGAAGGGCATCAATAAACTGCCACTGCGATGGCAAAGATGCATTGATTGCATGGGTGATTACTTCGATTAATACAAATAAAAAATTCATGAAAAAAAATCGTTTAAAGTTTTTCATACAAAACGGCAATTTCATAGGTAAAGACCTATTATAAAATACAGAGAGTAACGCCAGTGTGTGAGTGGAGCGGTGAGTTTTGTGTTAATACATCACTTATACACACAGCTGTAGGTACGGCCTGGACCGCCACTTCATAGCAATATAGCCCTTAGTATGCGACTGCATTAGTGAATCTTGATAGTACATACAATATTAAGTAGCTTACCGTTTTATTCTTTGTAATCTCCTCTTGTATGCTATTTTCAAATTACGCTTCTTGCGTCTTTTTTTGTCAACCATTTTGATATTATAATAAGAATTAACGACAACTAGTAATTAATATTTACAGCGTAATACCTAATTAGTAATTACACACTAAATTAACCTAATATTTACACACACTATACAGGGTTACTGGTAACTCGACGTATTCCTTGCAGGATGTCATAGTAGGGTTAAAATTCAACAAATTAAGCCACCAAATGTTCTACCGAAATTCAGTAGTTTTTGAATTAGTTACGAGTTTTAGTTTTTTTATGAAAAATCCCAGATTAAATCATTTGAAACCAATTTAAAAATGATTTACGGCGCGACTGTACTGAAATTTAAGTTATTATCATAGTTGACGCCGTAGCAGACCTTTGTTAATTAAAAGTTCAATAATGCCGAAAACTTTGGCAAATATCACTAACCAAACATTTAATTTTTTGTAATTTTTGCTATTACTTCATAAAAAATGTAGTCTCGTGCAAAAAAAAAAATGCTACACCTGGTGTACAAATTACTAAGAAAATATCCTTGTCTTATCAGCTATCCAAAAAGGTATGAAAGTTAATACAAAATCATGGACTACATTATGAAAATCGTTTTTGATTTAGTACAGGCGTGCGTTTCACAAAAAGGTGATTATACGAAAAATCAAAAACAAAATCGTGAACATTATTATTCTTTTTAATCAATATTAAAAACTTTAATTACACACATTTAATAGAACTCGCAAACTTATATATGTCTTTAAAAAATTACGCAATTCTGCCGATACGGACACCCTTAAAGTCGTATATTACGCATTGTGCCAATCCATTTTAGTGTACTGTATTCCAGTCTGGGGTGGAGCCAGTGAAAATCATTTTGTACGACTAGAACGAGCTCAGAGAGCTGTACTTAAAGTCCTACTCTCTCGGCCGTTGAGATACTCTACAGCACAGGTTTATGCAGAATCCAAAGTGCTATCAGTCAGGCAACTGTATATCCTCCAGTCCACGCTCCGCAAGCACTCAACTCGTCCGCTGACAGAGCCAAAAGGTAGGGTCAAACACACAGTCTTCCCGTTAGAGTCGTATAAAACTTCCTTCGCTAAAAGGCATTTTTACATCAACAGTACGAAACTTTACAACCAGTTAAATAAATTATTAAAAATTTTCCCTAAACCTAAATACCAGTGTAAATCTGAGTTGCTACAATATCTGCAAAAACTTACCTACCGTATGACTGAGGATCTTTTGATTGGAAACTATTCCAACCTCCACAGATAGGTTTTTATTGCTCAAAATTAAATACATCCATAACTTGAATTTAACATACATACCTACATCTCGCCCACAACCACTTCTACAAACACCTACTCACACACATACACTTACTCACAAAATGTCTCACTCACTCACTCGACATCAAACACACACACACACTTCACCAATTAGTTAATCTAAATTCGTTTTATATTTTTTTCTCTGTTTTATTATGTTCCTGCTTTTTACTATATTCCATACACACCAGCCTAATTTTGCAATGTATCTTTTATGTTTGTTTTTTACTATTTTACTTTATATATCATTGTGTCCTATCTAGGTAAATTATAAGGCTTATTATATCCATGCATAATTTTGAAGGTACACTGACTTCTAAGATACAGGTTTTTACCTAGTTTAGAGGTCAGGGTCTTTTTTACTGGATTCACTTAGCTTAAGCCATTTTTTATATTTGTTCCTTGTTCCATGTAATGTTTGTGCATTTCTGGGAGTAATAAAAGATTTATTATTATTATTATTATTATTTCACACGTCTTGTTCGATGTGCTGCCCTCGGTTTCGAATACATGTTCTTATTAGCTTCCTTACTTCGGTTTTTGTTATTCTTGATGTGATTGTTGCCCTCATTTGGTCCGCCGCATTTGTTATTCTCTCCCTTTGTTCTTCAATTGAATTTACTGGGGTCACATAAACTAGATCTTTCATATGACCCCAGACGTAAAAGTCTAGCGGCTTCGTGCAGGCCATGGAATCGGCCCACCGCGCCCTATCCATCGGTTTGGATAGGTTTCATCCAGCAATTGTCGAATTGTGATTCGGAAGTGGGCTGGACATCCGTCATGTTGGTAAATCGTTTTTGCTCTTCTTTCTTCCGGTACATCCGTGAACAGTGCTGATAAATAATTTCTGAGGAAATCTTCATAAAGTTCCTCATTTAGTGTTCGGGGTAAAAAATGTGGGCCAATTAATTTGTCGTCAATAATACCCATCCAAACATTAAGCGAGAACCTTCGCTGGGATGCGGTTGGTTTCAGTTTTTTAGGGTTTGCTTTGCTTCTGCTTTCGGTGCCCAGTAATGTAAGTTGTGGTGATTTGTGATACCATCACGATCAAAACATGACTCATCGGTCCACAGAATGTTTTTTAAAAAGTTTTCGCTGTCGGCGTCGGCACTTATGTAGCATAAAACGACAAAATTCAAGCCGTCTCGGCGGATCTCCTTCTTCTAATGACTGGACTGGTTGGTAATGGTTAGGATGTCGACCTGACAAGTGAACTACAGACCGGACTTTCCACTGTGACATACCATCACGCGCTATGATGTTTGTCGATGTGTTAGGATCGTCAATAAAACGTTGAAGAATAAGCTCCTCGTCCTCAGCCGTGTATCTCCGGGAACGACCAGTGTCAACTTGCCTGCTTCTTTGGACGCTGCCAGTTTCAGATATTCGCCGATAAGTCGATCCGAAGACACTAACGTGGGGGAGTCGGCGGTTGGGAAAGCGAAGTTGATATTCTCGCCGCGCCTCAGCAGCGTTACCGTCACAAAGTCCGTAACAGTAAATTATGTCAGCGTATTCAGGATTAGAATATGCAGCCATAGTCAGCGCTTATGAAGGCACAGCACAGCACAAGAGCAAGATATGCAGCAACAGTTAGGGAAATAGCCAGTAACAAAACACGAGCTTGCGCGACGTAGAGTTGAAACTAACTAACGCTGACAACCAAATTTTGCAAAATCGCACCCCCTGTCATGCCGAGAGAACAATAGCGACCAATCACAAAGCTCCCCGAGTGTTTGGAGTTCAAGCGCAGGTAAAAACTACGAATAATACGAATACGAAACAATAGGTTGACCGTCTCGCAATTTTACCTGCCCTTCGGTAGAACATTTGGTAGCTTAATTTGTTGCATTTTAACCCTACTATGACGTCCTGCAAGGAATACGTCGAGTTACCAGTAACCCTGTATTTATGAAAATCTTTTATATGCCCATAAAAATATTAAATTGTTTAAAAATTACAGTGATATCCATAGTATAAATACCAGGAACAAACACAAATTTGTTGTACCATCAACAAGGCTCAAGAAAGTAGGTGGGTCATTCAGATGTCAATGTATTCGCTTTTATAATAAACTTCCAAGCCATGTTCAAGATTGGGCACGCCACGATTGCGGCGGTAAGTGCCCTCTTTGAGGAGTGGTTTGAGAGGCGGCATAGCGTCCTCACCTTCCGCCTAACGCAGGTCCTCACCGGACACGGTTGTTTCGGGAGGTTCCTGTTTCGGATAGGGCGGGAGGAAACGCCCGGGTGTTTCCACTGCGAAGATCGCCCTGAGGACACGGTGGAGCACACGGTGGCGGTCTGCCCGGCTTGGGCGGAGCACCACCGTGTCCTCGTGGAGGCGATCGGCGGCGGGGATCTCTCGCGTCCGGCCCTGGTCCAGGCCATGGTACGGAGCGAGAGGGCATGGGGAGCCGTCACCTCCTTCAGCGAAGCAATAATGCTCGCGAAGAGGGAGGCGGCGCACGTGAGGGAAAGGCAGCATATGCGCCCTCGCAACCCCAGCCGCCGCAGGATACGGAGACGCCCTGGGCGTCGGGAATCCCAGGCCGATTTCCGGCCACCGTAGGCATGGGCTTGCGGACGGCGAGTAATGGGTAGCTCGCTGTCCGGTAAGGACCAAACCCAAGTCGACGGCGCGTTGTGTTCCACGCGCGCCTCAAAGAGATGTCAGCACAGAAAATGATGGGGTCCGCAAGGGCCGATGCCTGCCAGGGGTGCGGGTTTGTTCGAAAGAGACACCACAGCCCCTGGCATACGGGCTACTGAAGGAACACGGGTGGGTTTTAGTCAGTAAAAGTCTGACACGCCCTCCTGCTCCACCCAGAGCGGGAGAAGTTATTTGATGATTTCCCACCCAAACAAAAAAAAGCCATGTTCAAGATCTAAGTCTCAAAAAAAAATATATATACGCGTCGAATTGAGTAACCTCCTCCGTTTTTTCGTCGGTTCAAATAAAATCATTTATCATTTACCTGTATGGTGATGGTGGGCTGCGTGCTCTCGTCGAACTGCGTGAACATCGCGTGGAAGTAGGGCGAGGCGGCCGCCAGCACGGCGCGGTGCGCGGGCAGCGCGGCGGAGGGCGACAGGTCGGGCGCAGCGCGCGCGTGCAGGGTCACGTCGCACAGCACGGCGTCGCGCCGTAGCCGCGCCAGCGCTGCCAGCAGGCGCGTGGGGTGCGCGGCGTGCGCATCTGGGCCCGCGCCGCCTCCCGGCGGCCGCTGCGAGGACTCGTCCAGCGACGACTGCGACGCGCAGCGCACCATCATGCTGCGAAGCGCACACGCCCACACCCACGCTTATTGTCAATACTGATAGTCTACACGATTATAGGATATTGCTATCTGACTTCAATTTATACCCGACTACGGCAAAGCCATAAATAGAGTGCTAAAAGCATAACCCTTCCTGAAGGGTTATGCTTTTAGCACTCTATTTAAATTTGTATTTACGTATGTTCCACCGAAGCGGCTAAACCTCTCATAGGAGTTTAATGAATGAGGTGTCAATCGATTCGTTATTATGATCCGGCGGGGTTACAGACTGCTCCACTTTGGTTTCAGGAGTGGGTTGATAATGGAAAGCCCAAATCTGGTGCTCTTTTTGAAAATATGTGTAAATCGCGTGCTACGTTTAAATCATTGCTTAAATGGTGTCAGAACAACCAGACACAAATAAAAATGGATATTTTAACAGCACAACACACGGCTAAAAATTTCTGTCAATTTTGGAAGGAAACAGGTAAACTGAGTCCAAGGTCGGGCGTTCCAGTGAGCGTCGAGGGTAGTACTGAGCCCGACTAGATTGCCAACCCGTTTAGTGAGCATTTTAAGATCTCCTCGCCTTTGGCTACCGGGAATAAAGGAAGTCAGTCACATGAGGTACGTACTGGGGACACAATCGTTCGGATTACAAGTAGGGATGTGGCGCAGGCGGTGAAAGGCATGAAACGAGGAAAATCCCCTGGCCATGACTTGTTGAGTATTGAACACTTGCAATATGCAGGCGTCCACTTGCCAAGGGTGCTGGCCATGCTTTTCACATTCTGCGTAGGGCACTCATACCTACCTGATGCTTTGATGAGGACCGTAGTTGTTCCTATTATTAAGAACAAGACAGGGGGGGACGCGTCTAGTTTGAGTAATTACAGGCCTATATCGCTCGCAACTGTGATTGCTAATGTGGATAGTGTGATTGAGAAATATTTAGATAAACATCTTAAATTACATGACGCTCAGTTCGGATTTCGAAATGGGCTGTCTACTGAAACAGCTATATTGAGTCTCAAGCACGACAAGCACACTATCCGGTATTACACCAGTAGGAATACACCGGTTTATGCCTTTTTCTTAGACCTTTCTAGGGCGTTCGACCAGCACCCTAATTGCGTAACTCACGATTGATCATAATTGGTTTCGTCTTCACAGTTAAACAATATTCATTGCGTTATTTATGTTGTTGAACAGACACATTTTTCGAACATATGAAGCAATGGTTTAACAATCCGTTTCAAAACGATACAGATTATGATGAATCGTGAGTTACGCAATTAGGGTGCTGGTTAGAGGTTTGCACCGGAGCAGTGAGTACCGGAGAATAACCGGTGATTTACCGGTAAAAGTACTCGATTGAAATAATCGGTAATTGACCGATTGATCTCCGGTGATCGATCTTATTTTATTTATTTAATTAATTTACACAAATAAAAGACACATTCAACATTATTTTTTTATAATTATTTAACATTCATGACAATTATTTACCAACTTGTTTCTTTGAATCAAAGCGGCCTTGTCCGTTTATGTGATTCATTTCACTAGCAACTAACGGGCCAAAAAATTTGTTGCAATGTTCGTAGTTATTTTTGTAATTTTATGGGTTGCTTTTTTGAAATATTTCTAGCACAATCACCTTCTGGTTCTTCGTCAGAAAATGTCAATGTCAAAAATGTCATGAATTTATTCAAAATGTATACGGAAACACAGTAGGTATCCTGAAAAAAGCCACGATTGGGATGAAGTTGTACAATTCTGGAATAGCATTTAAGATTAAGCTCAGCTGCTTACGCAGTAAGAAAAATAAGGCAGTTGACTGATGTAGCCACAGCTAGGTTAGTTTACTTTGCTTATTTTCACAGTATTATGTCTTATGGCGTTCTGCTGTGGGGATCGGCAGCTGACGTAGATTCAATTTTCATTTTACAAAAGAGGGCAATCCGCGCAATCTATAAAATGGGGCCTCGCGAGTCTCTTAGAAACAAATTCAGCGAAATTGATATATTAACTCTGCCTTCTCTTTATATCCTAGAAAATATCTTATATGTTCGCAAAAACTTAGGCCTTTTCAAAAAACGATGCGATTTCCATAATCTGAATACACGTAGTAAAGATGAAATTGTGATTCCAAAATTTAGACTGACTAAAACTAGCAAGTCATTTCTAATAAACAGTATCCGCTTCTACAACAAGTTGCCAAAGTCGGTTACAGAACTTAGCGATGGAAAGTTTAAAACGCACATCAAACGTGTCCTTATCAAAAAAGCATATTATAAGATGAAAGACTACGTTGAAGACAGGGAAGTTTGGCATTAATCCCTTCTGCACATGTGGCTTCCCTGGTACCTCATTAACAGCATAACTATGTGAAAGTCTATTAACTGCTCTCAAATACAATGTTCTTTTTTTTTCTTTTTTTTTTTACAACGCTGACATAATCTCGTCATTAATTGACATTATACATCAATTTTATTTAGGTTCATTTTATTTATGTAGATTATTTTACATATTGTGAATGAGAGAACGTTGTAGGCCTTACTGACTGTAGATTTGTAGACGATTTTGTATTCTGTATTCGTCTAAGTACTTGGTACTTATTGACAGGCCTGCGCTGTCCTCCCATACATTTAATCTCTGTAATTTGAAAATATTGTTAAAGCCAATTATTTTTAAAAGAGTAACCGTGGAGTTTCTTGCCGGCACGTCTCCATAGGAAACAACAATTTGGAACCGTGCACCTAGCTTCTGACGTTTCATAAGTGCCCATGCAGGTTTATATGAAATAAAAATATTTTGATTTGATTTGACATGTTGTGTTTCTAAATCAAAATCAGCATTTGTTGTCTTTATAAAACGTTTTTTTTTTATTTTAATAAATGATTATATAAAGTATATCAATTTATTATTCTTATATCTTCATTTTTAATGTATAAATTTTAAAAAAGAAACAAAATTTCTTTATTCTCCGGTGACCTCCGGTTTTTCACCGGAGATTGCCCAATCACCGGTGAATTCAATCGGTTGTTAAAATCTCGCTCCGGTGCAAACCTCTAGTGCTGGTTGTATATGACAAGCTGTGGCAGAAGTTGTCGAGTGAGTCTGAACTTCCTGACGAATTTACATCGCTCCTTAAATACTGGTATGGCAATCAGCGTAACAACGTCAGGTGGGCGGGATCACTATCGGTTGCGTATAGGTTGGAGTGTGGCGTAAGACAGGGTGGTCTGACTTCGCCCAAGCTCTTTAACCTGTACATGGATCGGCTGGTCCGTGAGCTCAGCAGCACTCCGGTAGGGTGCTCGATTGATGGACTTCTTGTTAATAATATAAGTTATGCCGATGATATGGTGCTGCTGAGCCCATCGATCAGTGCCCTCAGGCGCTTATTAAAGTTATGCGAGTGCTATGCGGAAGCCCGCGGGCTCAGGTATAATACGGCAAAGAGTGCAGTGATGATTTTCAAGTCCGATGCGAAGAGCTATGACACCGTACCTCAGGTCACTTTGGACGGCAGTGCTCTCAAAAGAATGGCACAGTTTAAGTACCTGGGCCACTGGGTCACCGAGACACTCGCAGATGATGTGGATATTGAAAGGGAACGCAGGGCATTGTCAGTTAGAGCTAATATGCTAGCCCGTAGGTTTGCACGTTGTACTGCTCAGGTAAAAATAAGTTTATTCAAGGCATACTGTCAGTCTTCTTATACATGTAGCCTATGGGTGAAGCACACGCAGAAGACTTACAGTGCCCTGCGTGTTCAATACAATAACCCGTTCAGGATGTTGATGGGGTTGCCACGCTTTTGTAGCGCTTCAGGTATGTTTGTAGACGCTCAAGTGGATACCTTTCGAGCGATACATCGCAAAAGAATAGCGTCTCTGATGCGCCACATACGGGGCAGCCCCAACAGCTTTCTGCAGTTTATTGCAGGGAGAATGGACGCAGATTGCTCCCTCATGGAGCATTGGACAAAACTACATGTACGAGTAGTGCGGTCCTGATCAAATGTTTAATGTTTCTACAATTCTGTGCCTATTTTTGTATTCCCTTTCTTATTATATTATTTAAAAAACATGTAAGTATCTACCTATGGATGATAATTTTTCTGAAATAAATGAATTGAATTGAAAAGACTTTCATCTTGAGACATTGCGGTATGTGGGACGAGATGATATTGCGAAGCTGCCCGAACGCTGCCCAGCCGAGTCTGATTCGAAGATTGACCTCTTTCTCGAAGTTGGACCTACCTAATTGAACAGTTTGTCCTAGGTAAACGTACTCGTCCACAACTTCGAGTGCAGCGCCTCCGACCGTTATGAGAGTGGATGTTACATGGGCATTGGACATGACCTTTGTCTTGTGCATGTTCATTTTAAGACCCACTCTTTCGGAAGCTCTACTGAGGTCATCGAGCATTGTAATGAGGCCCTCCCCACAACCACCCATGACAACTATATCATCGGCAAACCGAAGGTGAGTGATGATATACATACTCTGCCCATTAACGTTCCCACTCCTGGGACACAGGCCTCCTCTCCATGAGAGGGAGTGGGCCGTAATCTACCACGCGGGCCCAGTGCGGGTTGGATGATATAGTTATATATATATAGTTATATACTCGCCATTGATGTTGATGCCAGCCCCTTTCCAATCCAGAACCTTGAAAACATCCTCCAGTGCAGCGGTGAACAGTTTCGGAGAGATAACGTTTCCCTGTCTAACACCTCGCTGCGGAAGAATAGGTTTCGAGGTCTGGTCCTGGAATCGGACTGACATAGTGGCGTTTTCGTACATACACTTCAACGCCTCGATGTACCTATAGTCTATCTGGCACCGTTGGAGGATCTGCAGTACAGCCCACGTCTCGATCGAATTTAACGCTTTTTCGTAGTTCACAAATGCCAAAGATGCAGGTCTTCTCTTCGGTCTTCTGTATAACCTGCCGTAGCGTATGTATGTGGTCTACGGTGCTCAAGCCTAGTAGCAGACATGGCTCAGAAGTGAGATGGGCCTATAATTCTTAAGAAGGCCATTGTCACCCTTCTTAAAGAAAAGTTCCACCACACCTCCTTTCCATGCCTTTTGCCCTCGAGTATGACGGAATCAAACAGCTTCTGGAGGGCCTTAAGAACGGGTTCCCCGCCGGCCTTTAGGAATTTGGCCGTGATTCCGTCATCACCCGGCCTCTTGTTGTTTTTGAGCTGCTTCAGAGCCGTCCTAATCTCGTACAAACTGACGTCTGGGATGTCTTCGGTGTAGGGTCGGGTAAATCTTGCTCTTGGGTCGTTTGCCAAATTCGTAACGGGGTTGCTCGTTGACTGTGTGTATAATTGTCCATAGAACCTCTAAATCTCCTCAACAGCTCAGGCTTGGTGGATACGATCCTGCCTTCATCAGTCTTCAGTTTCGTAAGCTGGCACTGCCCAGTAGACAGATCTCTAGCAAATACCTCGGAGCCTAAAGGCTAATAAATTCCGCTCTATCGCGTCTTTAATAAGTTCTGTATTAAAGCGGCGGAGGTCGCTTTTCAAGGACTTATGGATCTGTCTATTAAGCTGCCGGTACTCGAGCGCATCGTCTGAAGACTGCAGGACCATCTCATGCATCTCTAACCAAACGGTGATCACTACCAGTTTTCACCGTGTTGATCACAGAGACATCATTGAATACTTGCTGCTTCGTCGACTTAATGAAGTCTATCTCATTTTTGGTTGCACCATCAGGACTCTGCCAGGTCCACTTCCTGAGCTCACATTTTTGTAGAAGGAGTTCATCATAAAGAGGCCGTCCTTCTCCTTAAAACTATCCGGTGGTTCCTACGTCCAACTCCAAATTGCCCCACTCGCAACTCATCATCGCTTCGTTTGCCCAGTTTCGCGTTGAAGTCCCCCATGACAACGGTGAAGCGAGTTTTGGAATCATGCATGGCGCTGCTTGATTATATATATTAAATTTTAATTACAAATATTCTTGATTCGATAAATCATCATCAATCATGTTGGGATGTAAATTTATTGGAATGAACTATGTTGTTTTCTCAACTATGGCAATAGTTGAGAAACCAACATAGTTCATTCATTATGTTTCATTAAACCTTTGCTATTACAATATAAATTGTAGTTTGCTAGTTGGATAATTGAAAATTAAAAATTGCAATAATCAATCATTTTTCCAGCGGCTCCGCCCGCGTGGATGACGGTTATCGCGTAAAAAAGTAGCCTTGTCCTACTCCATATGCCAGGCTATATCTCTGCCAAATTTCATGACGATCGGTTCAGCGGTTTAGGCGTGAAAGCGTGACAGACAGGCAGACTGACAGAGTTACTTTCGCATACACATATAATATTAGTAGGGATTAATGCTAGGTAGGTGTGTGATTACCTGTGTTTAATTATATCTTTGTTTGAGTACCTTACAATAAACGATTTCTAATAAATTTGATTGTTAGATTATGGGATTCCTTTATTTTGCCTTAAAGGCTGATTTACAATGATGAATACGCCGAATACCGAATTTAAAACGAATATTCGGCGCATCTCTAATAATTACCCATCTAACAATAAATAATAAAAACACCGGATAACAAGTATCTGGCAATACCAACCTACTATATTCTAAAAATTAATTCATTAAAAAAATCTACACTGACATTATATAAGGTGTTAAAAAATTAACTGCAAGAAAAGTAAGTACTTGTTTAGAATTATAAATAAAAAATTTGGCGAAAAAAAAAACCCCCGACCCAAACAAAAACTCAAAAAAGTAAAAAATAATATTTACAGGCCTTTTAATTTTAACGTAATATTTTGATCAGGGCATTGTCAAGTCGGGGGACGGCTAGGCCTCTGTTTGGCGTTTTCATTGACCGTCCCCCGACTTGACAATGCCCTGATCAAAATATTACGTTAAAATTAAAAGGCCTATAAATATTATTTTTTACTTTTTTGAGTTTTTGTTTGGGTCGGGGGTTTTTTAAATTTTAAATTTAATTTTTATTTCTTGCTTTTTAAACTTAATGTTTCCCTTAAATCACCATTTATCTATACTCTATTCATTGAGACCTTTTCAATGAGCCCAAACACGATAGATACTTCTGCTGTTTGTTGGTGAATAACTTGGATTTCCTGGAAATTCCAGGTGTTGCTCCAGCATCAGTTCAAGGTTATTTTATTCGTCTAATTTCATTGAAGTAATAGAATCCCAAATTTTGAGTTGATCAGAGGCTAATACACCTTTCAAACAAAAAAAACTAAATCAAAATCGGTTCATCCGTTTGGGAGCTACGTTGCCTCAGACAGACACACACACACACACACACACACACACACACAGACACGTCAAACTTATAACACCCCGTCGTTTTTGCGTCGGGGGTTTAAAAAGATTTCAAAATAACAACCCGTTTCCGAGATATGCAATATTTTCACTTCGAAGTTCGAACAATGAATATGCGCACTGTACACCGCACGCGCGCCGGCGCCGGCGGCCTAGGACACCGCTGCCGCCCCGGCGCACGCGTGAGTCGTTCACCCCTGCGACACGACACGCGACGGCGCAAATTCGTAAGCTGATTCTAATTTTCCCATCACATTTCTCAGACTTTGGACTGGCAAATTATCGAACTACTTACAAATAGCATTTTTAATATTCATAAATGACTTTAAATTAAGTTTGAATCAACCTATTTACAGTAATTTAAAAACTAAACAACAAGTCAAGTTTACAAAAGGTGCTGGAAGTGTTCACCTATTTGTCCAATGCACAAGTTAGCACGACGTATTTATTACGTTTCCTTGCTCTGCGATTTATGTGTCTCTGTCACTTCTTAACCGAGTTCATAATTAAATCAAATGCACTAATTATACGAGTTTTTAATTCGTCAGCACAGACTCGAGCAGGTGCAGATCCATCCAGGAAAACGGGTCCAAGTACCGTCTGCCCTATGATTCCAGCCCATAAGTTTACTGAGAATCGATGTTGAAAATGGTCAAGGACCACAGCTCGCGGGTTTTCGTACAACCACCAGTGGTGAACATTATGGATATTAAATAACCCCACTCTACTAAAAGTCGACTCATCTGTTCACAGAATTTTACGAGGTTCTTCCACCAACCACCTACAGAACCTTAACCTTGGCTCGTAATCTGCGGTAATTAGTTCATGTACTCTTAAAAATTGGTATGGAAGTTGACCTTCTTCACGCAGCACGTTCCACGCAGTAACATGACTTATTTCTAGGTCCCGACCTGCGTCACGTGTGCTCGCATGTGGATTGTCGTTGAAGTAGTCCAGCACTCGATCTTCAATGTCACCGAAGAGCCGTGGCCTTGATGAGGACGAAGCTGGCCATAGTCTAATAAGCGGTGGTAGACTCCTAGGATTGTTTGAACAGCAGGCACTCGTCGTTGGTCACCATACAGTTCACGGTAACGGTTACGTGTCGCAGCCATAATGTAGCACACTACCATATCTAAGTACTGTCGATTGGAATACGTAAACGGCATTATTAAAAGTATTCGCGAAACTGCGCGAACGCACGTATTTGCCGTAATGACACAGGGAATCACACCCTTCTCGCGCGACGGATATCGGACGACTAAAGGGGTCGGGAAGGGGTAGCGAGAGCTGTGGGAAGAGTAGAGGGCGGGCGGCGGGGGAACCGCTAGCGAGTCGCTCGCGCGAAGTCAGTGAATTTGGATATGTATTTTATTAATTTATTGAAAGCGCCTTCCGAAATTTAAGTTATTTTTTACTTTCTAGTGTTTTTTGGAAGTCGGTTGTTTTTTTTTTGAGTTTTTTTTTTCACTTTTTAGTTATAGTACCCGCTCCACACCAATTCATCATCCTTGGGGTCAAAACAATGCATATTTATGCGATAGCAGCAATCGCGGTTGATTTGCTATCACTTTTTGAAGAGTTCCGGTTTCTGTCTCCGAAACGCATCATCAGATCTATATGAAAGGAGATTGTTCTGCATCCATACATCGTTCGCCCCAGAACCAACAGCAAAGGAAAATTACTTTGCGTGTTCTAAATTACAAGTATATGCCTATGAAGACAAAGTTTAATGACGGACAACTTGCAGAAAGGATATATTTCAAAAGAAAATAAAGATTTTGAGGTTATATTTAGTAAGAAACAATGCTTTCAATACTTCGAAATACATGCTAATAAATGCCTGTAACACGTTAGTGAAAGCAATCAGAGTCCGTAAAAAATAGCAAGGTCGTCGAATGTATTCCGAAAATAAAAGCAAATTGAAATCACTAGGTACACAAAGCAATCACGAAGAAATGCGCGCGAGTGTGACTTGACTGCATTACCACTTTGACAGTTGAGTTGATTGACAGATATGACAATGATGATGATCTCTAAGGATGCCAATACATTAGATCGATTATTTTAAATAAAATCGATACCATTTAGTACCCAGCGAGTTATTTCTATTTCGAATATTACAATGCATCTCACTTATGTGTAGTAATTGTTTAAAAGGATTATTATTTAGGATGTATGGATTAAGATATAAAAATTGGTTTTGTCGTTGAATTCTTTTCGTACCTAGAGTATATAGTACGGTACCAATAAAATCGGCGCAAAAGTTCCTACAGAAGCGTCATACAAAAAAAAAAAAAAAAAAAAAAAAAAAGCGTCATACACTTCTGAGTCACCCAACCTACAGCGAAAAAGGTTGAAAAGAAAGTACGTTTGAATGCGTGTAAAATCCTTAAGCAGGTGGCGAACACAAGTAATCTCGTTTTCGATGAGTGTGACATGAAAGATTGGACATCACTAATTGTCATCTAATCTAATTGTCAAAGGCCACGTTCCGAGTTACGATAATATCGATTTGAGCGCGCTCACGCCCTTTCCGAACTGCCATGGCGTGAGCGCGACAACGATGTCCCGCGAATCGTCATAGATGACGTCATGACATGCGCCATCTTGCGATACTAATATCACCGTGAGCGGTGTCAAAAATGACAGTTGTGCTGTTTTGTTTTCAGTCGCATCGAATCTTTAGCTAACTTAGATAGTCACGAGCGTTCCGTTTTGATGACAAAAATGACGGTTCCTAGCTTTCAGAATCGTGATATCTAACTCGGAACGCAAAAAAACGGTCGTCGTTGCAACTGGTTTGAAGACGAAGAATAATTGCGTTGCCGTCTTTTCGACGTTCTCGTCGTTGTCGTCTTTTCGACGTTCCCGACGCATTGACAACTGGTAATATATTATCGACTCTATATCATTGGTATAAAGTTCACTTTTTATTGCAAGGACTGTTTTGTAAACGACGACGACGAACGACGAGTGACTCGTCGTCCGTCCGTCTACTACTTATCGCGTTCCGTTCGGTCGTTCGAAGACGACGACTCGTCTACTCGTGTTGTTCCGTTCGTTGAATCATTTATCATTGCGTTCTCGACTGTATTTTCAAAGACGTAAAATAAAGAATCGCGCTGAATAATTCGAAGACTGGTTTGTGCAACGAAGACTGTTTGAACCCTGGGGCCTAAGTCTACTAATTTATAAACGTTACAATGGTCTCTCAATGGTGTGTTTTTGACAGTTTTTGTATGGCAAATCTGTCAAAAACTTACCATTGAGAGACCATTGTGACGTTTATAAATTAGTAGACTTAGGCCCCAGGACGTAAAACGGTTCCATCGTCGCAGAACATAAAACGGTCTTTGGAAACGGTTCGTCGTCGCAACGCCCACTCCTAGTCAATAGTCGCTCTTTTAATTATTCAATATGGAACGCAGAATGTCCGTTTCATACAGATACTCGCAATTAGTCTAATAAAATATATTTATAATTATTATCTAGGTCAGATGTTTGTTGGTCCTGGGGCCATTTCCGACGATGTCCTTTAAATGGGACCATTTCGAAATAAACACCTTTCTAAAAAAAAAGGATTTTGCAAATCGGTCTATAAATAACGGAGTTATGCCCGAATCTGCACCTAACTCCTAAGTTAAAGAGTTGTATCTTCCATCATCAGCTCAGCGTCATGAGATGATGATGACCATACGCAAATATCTCAATAGCTTCGTTCGTTTTGTTGATGAAGAATTCTATCTCTACTAATTGCGCTCTGTTTTCTAGGTAAGATTTGAACCATTCATATGACTTGCCGCGGATTCCCACTCCGTAGAACTTAATTAATAATATTCCTTATTGCACTTTATCGTAGGCTTTGGTCATGTCAAGCAGCGTACCGATTACGTATTGTTTAGTATTTGTTATATTTAGGGCTCCCTGTATTTTGTAAACTGCTAGCGATGTGGACTATTCCTTCGAAAGCCATTTTGGCATTCATAAAATATTTTATATTTCTCACAGAAGGTGTACACACGTTTACACATTGCTTTTTCAAAAATCTTTGATGCAATAGGCAGAAGAGCTATTGGACGATAATTTTTAGGGTCTGTTTTGCTAAAAATTTTTTGTGTAAAGGTTTCACTAGCGCGATTTTTAGCTGATCAGGGAATACGCCCTCTTCAAAAGATTGGTTTATTAATTTGAAGAATGGCAAAGTGAGTTCGTCTGCACATTACCTGAGTAAACTAGGTGGAAATTCGTCAATTCCGTTACTGTTTTTGTTTTTGAGGCTTCTTATCAAAGTGTTTATTACATAGGGCTCTACAGGGGAGAGAAACATTGTGTTTTGGGTAGGTGAGAGCACGGCAAAAAGCGTGGGGTACTTTTTAAGATATTATCAAAATGAAAATCACTCTACTCATATCTGTCAAAAAAATATTTATAACTATTGACACCATGCACACCACGCTTTAAAAAAAAAAAAAAAAAAATTATTCACCCTATTATTAATTTATATTTATTGAAATTTTTAACACTATTCTTAATTTAAATTTATTAAAATTTATTTTCTATTTTTTAGTTCGGTTTTCTATAAAAAGCGTGTTTTTTAGTTTTTTTAAACTATTATTAATTTTTTCTTTTTGGTTTGTTTTATTGGTACGTCCCACATTGTTTTGACTTTGTTATTTGACTTTTTTATTTTGCTAACGTACCTACTGTAATTTTCTTGCTGTACCTATTTACAATGTTTTTAAATATTTTCTTATATTTTTTGTAATAGTTTGTTATTATTGGGTTATTTGTTTTTAAGTGTTTTTAATAATCTTTTATTTTTGCAGGAGATTTTGATGCCTTTAGTTAACCAATATTTCTTGTAATTCGCTTTTATTTCATTTTTTGTTTGGGTATGCATGCGTTCAGGAATTTAGATAATGTTGGGAAATGCTTTATAGTTGTCGTTCACATTGCTATTTGTTGATATAATAACGTTCCAATCTATGGTATTCAGAACAGATTTAAATTTTAATGTTAGTATTGTTAAATAAACTCTTGCATGCGTACCAAGTAGGTTGTGTGGTGTTTAAATTAGGTATGGTGATGTGTATCACTGTTCCGCAATGATCTGAGAAACCTAGTTCTTCAACAGAAGTGAATATTTTGTTTGTATTCAAGTTTGTGACAATTAGGTCTAAACATATAGATGTTGTTTGGGTTATACGTGTGGGATTTTTTATGTGTTGTGTTAGTTTGTATTCTAACATTAGATCTAGGAATAGACTAGTCTTCCTGTTTTCAATGCGCGGCCATGCCATGCCTAAGACTCTTGCTCACTAAGGCAGTCTTACAACTTTGAGGAACCACTTTACTTTTCCTCCCGGCGCTTTTTTATAGTACTTACCTTTTTAGTTTAGTACTTTTTTTAAGGGTAAAGAAATCCCCAAATTGTGCAAAATCATAGGAGCCAAGAAAAAACAGGATTTAGTGGAATATTGGGTGAGGAAGATCACGTGGTGAGTTTAAATGTGTTTCCAAGCAATAATGAGGTATATGACATATTCAAGGACAAGGTCAACAACCCATAACTCGAAGGTCAAGTATTTTTTTTACAAAAAAAAAATGGAGTCAGGTAGTCGCCGGAGCCCCGTATCGCGGGGCTCCTATTTCTGCGTTGTTTAAAAAAGAAATAACCACGAAGAGGATAGCGGGGTATTTGTTCGCTCGTTTCGCTCGCTCACTAGACCCCACCATCCTCTTCTAAACTAACCTGTCCGAATCGGGGTGCCTTAAGTGCAGAGCTCGCTTCGCTCGCTCTTGCATCCAAGTTCTCCTAGTAATATTTTTGTCTTACCACGCCTAGATAATATGGATCTTTTGGATAATAATGTTGGTTTAGTGTGTAGTGTTCTGAAACTTTCAGATTTTTTTTCTCAAAAACTAGAGACATTTGCAAAGTGTGAAATTTTGCGAAAGTGGTTTACTTACAGAAATGTATACGCATATCAAATCGTGAATCTCCGAACGAGCGGGAGGATACGTACAGTGGAGCCTTCTGAACCTTCCCTGCGGGGATGTCGAAAGTTATCCAATGGGACAGTGCTACCGAGACAAAAAAGTAGCCTATTTACTCCTTATAACATAAGCCTTATAACTGGCAGTTGAAGTCCCATCAAAATTAGTCCAGCCGTTACCCAGAACAAACAGACGCAAGACAGACAGTAAAAAAATATGTTTCTTGTTTAATAACAAGAAACATATTTTATATAACAGCGTTTTAATAAACGCTGTTATTTTGACATTACAGTATAATTATGAACATGTATAGATGTTTAGATAATTCATTGGTTATCTTTAAAAGATAGGTACATAAGCTCCCAAATGAGAATAACAAGGAATAATCAAGACATCAAAGTTGATTATTTTATTGTTTTTTTTTTTTTATATTGTCAGTAAAAGGTTAAAATGCTATTTATAGAAATGCCAATGTGCCTAATAAAATTTTTCCTAATAAAATTCTGCCATCTTAAAAGTACGCCATTGTAAATTGGATATATAAATATATGTCAGTAAAGCATATCAACTATACGGATTTGTAATGCGATCAACAGTTGATTTTAAAAAGCCCTAGTACGCTCTCAACTGGGCATACTCCAGTTGAGATGTCCGTCTGGAGTCCATACTACAAAAAGTACGTTCAGATGATTGTGTGTTCAATATAAATTCCTGCATACCATACATTATAGATACTATGGATATTATTTGCCATATCAAGATTTGCTAGCAAAGTATAAGCTCGCAACACTTGAAAATAGACGTAAGTATTTAGAAGCCATGATTTTATATGGTATTGTTGGTAATTTTGACTGCATTGAATTATCCAACACGCTATGTGTTGTGTACCTTTAAAGAAAGTACTTGTAAATCTTCTTGACAAATATGATTTGTACAAGTACCCGATATGTTGGAAAATAACGGATCAGTTTAGGGCTACATAATTAGGGTTTTATTGAACACTAGCTTTTGCCAGCGGCTTCGCCCGCGGGGAAATTTCATCCCCTATTTAACTCCCTTAGGGGTTGAATTTCGAAAAACCCTTACTTTTTCTTTGTCTACATTATAAAGGGAACCTCTGTGCAAAATTTCAGCTTTCTAGCTCCAAGGGTTTAGGCTGGGCGTTGATGAGTCAATCAGTCAGTCAGTCAGGACTTTTCTTTTTATTAATATACATAATACTATGCTACGCGGTTCCTAGAACAGTCCACAAGCGAAAGGTGCCAGTGCCGGTGCAAAGTCCAACTCTGGCTTGCGTTCGTCTGTTCGCAGAATGGTCGATTCCTACAATAGGGTTTTTGCACATTTTGACATTTTTGCATGTGCTCCCTATAGGTTCAAAACCCTTATTCTTAAGGGGGCGTCCATTAATTACGTGAGGCAATTTTGGCGATTTTTCAACCGCCACCCCCGCTTTGGTGAGATGTGAGATTTGGCTCGACCCTCACCCCCTCCTCATAATCTCACGTGAGACATATTTCAAATACGTGCTATTAGTGTAAAACGTTAATCTGTGCCTATTTGCGTTGGATTTATGTGTTGCATTTGGCTGGCTTGGCTGGCCGGTGGCGGTTTAACCACCGAGGAGCCCCCGTCTCCACCACGTGAGATTGAGTGAGATTCGACTCGACCGCCTCCCCCCCCCCCCCTAAACGCCTCACGTAATTAATGGACGCCCCTAAGCTCTCCTGAATAGCATTATATATTTTTCTTATTTGTACCATATCTTTTTTAATATATACATGTACCATATATCTTAACACAATAGTTAATAGTTACAAAAAAAAAACTTGTATTACATGACCCTAGCGATTATTTCCACTGTATTGTATCCTATTGTTAACCCGTGAACAGTCACGAGCATTAATATGTACACATCGCCAAATTCAAAAGCGATTTTCTTTTAAATAGCGATTGCAACCATGAGATAACTTGGGTATTTCATTATAGTGTGGGTTCCAAAATATTATTTTCACAATAAAATAAGATTACAATGAGTAAAAGTGGAGAAAATCAGTTTTAAAAGTTGGTAAGCGTATACATATTATTGCTCGTGACTGAACAGGGTTGTGGGCTGCCAACTGTGTTATGCCAAATAACTTTTGGAGCATCAAGATTCTGCTGTTTCATAGAAAAGTGTAATACCTACACTGTCAAAATGTATGGAACAGCAGATTTTTTTTTGTATAACCTACGAAATATTTCTGCACTGGGGGGTCTAGAATTATGTGCTGAATTCATGGTTACAGTTTGCGTACTGGTTAAAAACGTATCCTGTATCATCATCAGCCTACAGCAGTCCACTACTGGACATAGGCCTCTCCAATTGCACGCCATTCAGCTAGATTCTCGGCAACTGTCATCCAGTTGCTACCAGTAACCCTGCGAAGATCGTCACGCCATCTAGCCTGAGGGCGTCCTACCTTACTCCGGATTCTATCTTTAAGAGAAACTGCGAGCATAGCTCGTTCCATATCTCGCTGAGCGACTTTGAATTGATGGACCAGCCGTACTGTGAGTGTCCACGTTGCAGCTCCATAGGTCATAACAGGTAGGACACACTGGTTGAAGACATTAGTCTTCAGGCTTTGTGGAATACGCGACGAGAAGACTCGACGAAGCTTCCCAAATGCTGCCCAACCCAGCTGAATTCTTCTGTTAGCCTCTTTCTCAAAGTTGTTCTTACCAAACTGCAGAGTTTGCCAGAGGTAAACGTAATCTCGAACAAACTTGAGAGCACCGCCATTGACAGCAATCTGTCTCGGAGTAACGTGTTAGTTGAACATAACCTGAGTTTTGTCCAAGTTCATCCGGAGACCAATGCATACAGAAGAATCAACTAGGTCGTTCAGCATCTGCTGCAAGTCCTGCAGCGATTCAGCCTGTATGACAATGTCATCTGCAATCCTGGCTATTGAGTGAAGCTCGTGATAAATAGTTTTTTTGTTCTTGCCAGTACAGTATAGGATCATACTTCAGGTGCACAACTGCCTACAATACTTTGTTTAAGCTCTCACTTTACATTCAACTAATTGTAAATAATTTTATGGATTTTACCAAAACAAAAAATATCGAATGGCGATTTGAAATATTGATTCACTGGGTCGATCCAGTACTGCACATCAATTAAAAAATCGATCTTTTGGGCCTGAAAAATCGATTCTTCGATTAATCAATCTCAGATCGCCATCCCTAGTCACTACTGAACCGAATTGCATGAGAGAGGCTAACCTGTATCGTCCCCTATCTCCATCACCCTCGGCTGCACTGTTGTCCCCTGATCTGCAAACATTATATCACATTCTGTGGTCTTACAAGATTGTTGCTATAGAGACACCTAGGCTGGATGGAAAAGAATGCGTGAGTTACAGATAACATAATTAAATATCAGGACTTCAATGAGCGACACTACAAAGAGGACGTTCATTGTTATGATTCGAAAAGCAATACGATTGCACTCCGCGGAATCTGGTGATCGGTCGAGGTAGCGGGTTGTACTCACAAGGCTCTGTCGCGCTCGGAGTCGGCTTGGCCGTCCATGTCGCCGGCGGCAATATCCTTATGCTCGCCTGCCCGCTCACTGCCCCCTGGTCACCCGTCACCAGTGTCCACCATAAACAAAGGCCTCGGTTGCACTAACGTTCAATCACAAGTACTTAAAACTCCCTAACTGACTAACTTACTCCTACTAAACGATGTCATGAAATTATAAAACAATAGATTGTATATTTCTGTGATATTTCCTAATTACGCAAAGTAGTTACATATCTCGATTCAATCTATTGACATAAGAATCACAGAACATCTAAACTAGTATTTACTGATAAGAATTCGCTCGGCTCGCTAAACATACGATTAGGACATTTATGACAATGACAATATGTCAAACTTCATTCGCTATGCAGTGTGACCATCTTTTAAATGGCGAATCGGCCACAGACTGGGCAAAAATTCTGCCAAAATCTGCCACACTTGGCGCCAAAAATATGCCTTCATGGAAACAGAAAAAAATACACAACAAATTCAATGAAATTTCTTTAATCAACAAAAATATTTAACAATTTTCTTAGGTTTTATTATACTTTAAACTACTTACTCTACGTATCCGCATTTCTCTCCAAATTTTCGGTGTAAAGACGTCAGCACATCAAGCTACCGGAAACTGTCTTTTCCCAATTGAACATAAACCTTATCAAAATCAAAAGTTATTTATTCAAACTTTACGTTTTTTACGTTAGGTTAGGTTGTTTAAGTCAAAATTACATAAGACAGTCCCCCAAAAACGCCCACCCTTCGACACTTCCTACTTTCCTAGTGCTTTAGCTGGGAAGAAGTGGCGCAACAAACTCCCCAGCAGCACAGCTGTCTGATAAGTTGGAAGAACTTGATTCTATACAGTAATAAGTAGGTAAGTAATTAAATTTCATCAAAAATTTAAAAAACCCCCGACCCAAACAAAAACTCTAAAAAGTAAAAAATTATATTTATAGGCTTTTTGATTTGAACGTAAAGGTGGATCTATCTGTGTGCCAAACATCCAAATCCCCTCAATCGTTTTTGCGTGATTGAGTAACAAACATCCAAACATCCAGGGCCGTCTTAAGTCTATTCTGCGCCGGGGTGCGGGACTCAGCCTGCGCCCTCGTTTTTTTTTACACTGCAGCGTGGCACGTGACCGACGACACACTGCACTATGAAAGGGGTCCTAGTCAACCAAGAAAACACAATACAAGTAATTTTGATAATTTAATTATTTATTACTCTAAAAAACAAAATTAAACTTAAAACTTCGATTACTAAGTAGGTATCTATTTATTACATGTACATACACATACATCAAACAAACTCAATTTTTCTTGCTTTTGAGTTGGCAAAGATTTTGATTAAATCATTTATTTTTATATCAATTTTGGATTCTATACTTTTATAAAACTGTGCAATGGCATTCAGTTCAATGAAATATCCAAAAATTCAGCGCGGGTGCACCGCACCCCTTGCACCCCCTGGTAAAGACGGCCCTGCAAACATCTTCCCAAACTTTCACAATTATAATAATAGTATGATAAATATTTCTCTTCTGACGTTAACAATACAAAGTGATGTGATTACTATCCTTCACACAAAACCATCTCAGCCAGTTTCTGGTTCATAATAATATGGCTCAGGTTCATGTATATATTATTTACTTCTGCACAAAAAACTCTTCAAACAAATTATGTACTTATATCCCCCTTTTCAAAATTATTTTTAGTATTATTTTGTTCACAAGTGTGTTGAAAAACGTCGTATGATACACGTATGTATTGATGATTTCGAGATATACCCTATCCAATAAAATAAGAATGATAAAATTCAGACTATTCTGTAAGCAGTTATGCGCGGTTTTACATTACAATCAGTGAGTGAATAATCAATCATCCCTGTTTTCCTACCCTTAGGGTTTTTTTTTTTTCATTTAGCCTACACTGTCCCACTGCTGAGCAAAGGCCTCCCCCAAATCCTTCCAGGCATCCTTTTACAGGGCCTCCTCGATCCAGCCCTTGCAATACGCGTCTAGGTCGTCACGCCACCTTTTCTTGGCCTCGGCGCCGTCCATCCTCAGGCACCCACTGTGTGGCGACAATTGCCCAGCGGTCACTGTGCATGCGACTAGTGTGACCCGCCCAGTCCCAGTCCCATTCCCAACCCTTAAGCTTAGATAAAAAAAAAAAGAATTATCAAAATCGAACTACTCTGTCAAGATATGCGTGGTCATACATAAAAAAAAATACGCGTCGAATTGAGTAACCTCCTCCGTTTTTTTGTCTGTTAAAAAATATTTTTTTTTATATCTTTTGTAAAAAAGATGAATTTATTGAAAATTCAAATTAAGTAGTGCGAATTTTCTTGAAATCTTTTCAATCTGCCAAAATCTGCCCCTTTTGTGAGTCGTCAGCATGATCAGCCTTCCGTCTATGTCTGCCACAACAGTTAGGAGCGAAATCTGCCAAATTGACAAAAATCTGCCACAAATCATTGAGTTATAATGTAGTACATTATAACTCAATGCCACAAATGGTCACACTGTCGCTGTGGTTCGCTGTCAGTAATCAGTGATGCAATGGCAGTGTTACCTGGCCTAGTTTTCACTTTATCCCAGGCTTCGTCGCAGTTTACCCCAGATTAACTACTAATTTGAAAAAAAAAATACCCTAAATTAATTCCCTCAGTTTTTCTTACTTTACAAATAAAATAACGAGATTTATTTTAACCCTTACATCACAAATGCGTCCTCTGCATCGACTGCATAGTTAACTTTGTTTATGTAAATGTTTAATGATTACAAATTATACTCTATCTATATCATAGCCAAAGATAGCCTATTACCTACAGAGCTCGGTCTTGACGACTGATTAGAGAAAAAGTCTCTCTCTACGGCTGCACATTATTTATAGGAGATGATAAAAAGAAAATGCTACCTTAAAAATGTAATGGATTCGTTTATTACCACCAGCATCTAAGCTCCACTGAATCCCGGCCCAAAACTAAACGCAACGCGACTCATTTCTACTAAGTAGTTTAATAATATAGTTAGTAAGTATTAGAACATAGAGATTCAGCAATTTTGGGAAGTGGAGGACATTCATGAATGTCCAGCGATATCAGAAGAAGACCAAAAAGCATCGAGTTTTACCAATCTTCGACCTGTAAATGGGAAGATGGAAGCTACGTCGTTAAAATACCATTCAAAGAAAATTTTGAGAAAAATAAAAGCGAGTCGAAAACAAAATCAATTGCTCAAAGCGGAAGTTAAGTAAGCCACCAGCACTGGCACGTGACTATAAAACGTTTATTTCTGAATACCTAGAACTCGGACATATGACAACCGCTGAGCAGCACGTACAGCCTAGGGTTCATGATTTCTCGAGCTTATCAGTTTCTCGGGTCTCGAGAATTCTCGAGGCTAATTTCTCGGGTCTTCTCGGGTTGTCGAGAAATTTACATTTACGTATGTTTTTGCATATCTGTTCGGTTCTAATAACGAAAAAGTCGTCATAAAATTAAAAAAATGTGCATCATGAAAAATATCTTATTTTAATATAAGCGAGTCGAAAACAAAATCAATTGCTCAATTAAAGCGGAAGTTAAGGCGACGATAGCTGACAGCTACCTGCAGCGATGCACTGCCACCCGTCGCCCGCAAGAGACCCCGCCTCAACGCGCATCAAATTTTTCGAAAAACAACCCATGTTGATTTATCAAACACAATTCAAAGAAAACCCGTATACTAAATTTTGGGTGATTAAATTGCCTTTTAGATGGTGAAAGTTTCATGGAAATACATTTGATAGTTTTTGCGTGATTATCGTTTTTATGTCCGCGATAGACCTTACTTTAAGAATTAATTACATTATGTTTAAAAATATTATTTAAAATATTCACATATCAAATGACGAAGAAAATTGTCTAATTTCACATATATTTTTTTCAAATACATAAGACAAGCCGTTTAGACGTGATCTTCAGTACAAAGTCCTTAAAAGTCGGCTGTCTGCGCCTTAAGTAAGCCACCAGCACTGGCACGTGACTATAAAACGTTTATTTCTGAATACCTAGAGCTCGGACATATGACACCCGCTGAGCCGCACGTACAGCCTAGGGTTCATGATTTCTCGAGCTTATCAGTTTCTCGGGTCTCGAGAATTCTCGAGGCTAATTTCTCGGGTCTTCTCGGGTTGTCGAGAAATTTTCATTGACGTATGCTTTTGCATATCTGTTCGGTTCAAATAACGAAAAAGTCGTCATAAAATTAAAAATGTGCATCATGAAAAATATATTATTTTAAGTCAACAAATTAAGTAAGTAATCAATAGAACAACATCCGAACATACATACAACACAATTCGATCTGCTAACTATGTTGTTGAAACTTGGTAAGTAGATGGGTGAATATTTGAAGATAGACATATTCAGGATTCATAAATTAACTTCAAATAATGCTTCCAATTAAAACTTTTGTGGATTTAACGTAAAGTTTATAGTGCAGGAAACGAATCAAAAAATCAATTGCACAGTATTTGAACCATTGTAAAGGACAGAATCTGAAGCTGAAAATTTTCGTCAAACGGTGATGAGATTTGAAACACACGGTAATTAGTATTTTAAAATGGTAATTATGCTTCGTGGTTGGTAATTATAAATAAAATGAAAAATACACCTAAATAACATATTTATTTATTATTTATGCAACATATTAATGACATTAAACTTAGGTAGGTTTAATATTGACTTGATTGAAAAAAAAAAACTCAAAATCAACCGGTTTTCCTAAAACTCAATAATATAATCTGTCTAGTCATCGACATCATTTCAGCCAAAAGACGTCCACTGCTGGACATAGGCCTCCCCAAGCTCCTCCACTTTGACCGGTTCTGTGCTTCCCGCATCCAGCAGATTCCCGCGGCCTTCACAAGGTCATCGGTGCACCTTGTGGCAGGCCTTCCGATACTTCGTTGACGTTCTAAAGTGCCTTTTAAGTGCCTAATTGAAATAAATGCTTTGACTTTGACGTCTACCGGTACGCCGTCGCCATTCCAGAACATTTCGACCCCATCGGCCATCAGTTCTGCGAGCAATGTGCCCTGCCCACTGCCACTTAAGTTTGGCAATTCTTCGGGCTATGTCGGTTACGAATCTGGCAAACAGCCCAAGAGCTAGATTGTCCCAAAACTATACCGAAGACCTATTAGGAAGGCTCTGAAGCAGCTTAAAAACAACAAGGTGCGATGGTGTGACCTGACGGAATTACGGCCGAACTTCTGAGGGAACGGAAAACCCAGTCCTAAGGCCCTCCAAAAGCTGTGTGATTCCGTCATACTCGAGAGCCAAACGCCACAAGCATGAGACTCTGAACAGAGACCCGTGGGGACGCCCCTACAAAACGGTGCGAGATAACATCCGCCCGTGGGCTCCCCCGCTGACGCAGAGTCTCCGGCCCCAGCTCGTGCAGGACGTGGTGAGCGCTTTGTTCCCCTCGCGAGGGGAGCACGCTCCCCCCCCCCCCCCCATAGGCCCGCCTCCTGCGGTGCCCGATGCGGACCACACCGACGACGATGACGACTCTCCAGAGGTGATCGAGGTAAACCTGAGAGTGGCGGTACGTAGGCTGAATGCCAAGAATACCGCCCCAGGACCCAACGGCTTGCCCGGAAAAGCCTGAGTCCTGGCCTTGAAGGCTCTCGGGCCTCGACTAAGAGGGCTCCTAAGCGCATTCTTGGAGGAGGGCCAGTTTCCACTTCGCTGGAAGACGGGGAAGCTGGTCCTCATTAAGAAGCCGGGGTGCCCAGCGGACTCTCCGTCCGCTTACCGGCCCATCGTGCTGCTCGACGAGGTGGGCAAGCTCTTTGAAAGAGTAATTACAGACCGCCTCGTCGGGTGGCTGGTGCGGGTGGGGCCGGATTTGGCGGAGAGCCAGTTTGGTTTCCGCAGGGGGCGCTCCACGGTGGATGCCATCATTCGCGTGCAAGCCCTCACGACGGGGGATGCTGTGGCCCGGGGTGAGGTCGTCTTGGCGGTGTCTCTGGACATCGCCAATGCCTTCAACACCCTGCCCTGGAGTTGCATCAGGGAGGCACTCCGGTATCACCGGATGCCGACCTACCTCTGTCGTGTGGTCGAGGCCTATTTGACGGACAGGGCCGTCATCTACCCCGGTCACCTTGGAGAGTGGAACCGGCAAGAGATGTCGTGCGGTGTCCCACAGGGATCGGTCCTGGGGCCGCATCTGTGGAACATCGGGTACGACTGGGTGCTGCGCGCCGACCTCCCTATCGGCGTCAGTGCAGTTTGCTACGCTGACGACACGCTGGTCCTGGCGCAAGGGAGGTCGTACCAGGCGGCGGCCGACTTAGCGACACAAGAGGTTGCGACAATCGTCGATAGGATCCGGCAACAACTCGAGGTGGCCTTGCACAAATCCGAGGCCATGTGGTTTCATGGTCCTCGAAATGCGCCACCGACGGGTTCCCAGATAACTGTGGGAGGGGTTCACATCGGCGTCGAGTCAACGATGAAGTACCTGGGACTCGTCCTCGACAGCCGGTGGAACTTCGCGGAGCATTTCCGCCGTTTGGCTCCCTGACTGGAGCGGGCCGGGGCTGCCTTGAAGCGGCTCCTGCCTAATCTAGGAAGGCCAAACGCCTCCTGCCGGAGGCTCTACGCGGGGATCGTGCGGTTCATGACCCTATACGGGGCGCCAGTGTGGGCGCCTACATTGAGGCGCCAACCAGCTCGCCGGTTGAGGGCGTCCCATAGGGTCATGGCCATCCGGATGATCCGAGGATATCGCACGATCTCCGGCGAGGCGGCGGGCCTCCTTGCCGGATTACCGCCACGATCTGGAGGCAAAGGTCCTCGCCCAAATGTGGGAGTGGCGCAAGGAGGCCAAACGCCGGGGCGTAACTCTGCTGTCGCGGGAAATCGCGGCTCAGCGGACAGAGCTCCGGTGGGATCTCATGGTGACATGGAGAGTGCGATTGTCGCAACTCAGTGCTGGGCACGCCACGATTGCGGCGGTAAGTCCCCTCTTTGAGGAGTGGTTTGAGAGGCGGCATGGCGTCCTCACCTTCCGTCTGACGCAGGTCCTCACCGGACACGGTTGTTTCGGGAGGTTCCTGTTTCGGATAGGGCGGGAGGAAACGCCCGGGTGTTTCCACTGCGAAGATCGCCCTGAGGACACGGTGGAGCACACGGTGGCGGTCTGCCCGGCTTGGGTGGAGCACCGCCGTGTCCTCGTGGGGGCGATCGGCAGCGGCGATCTCTCGTGTCCGGACCTGGTCCAGGCCATGATATGGAGCGAGAGGGCATGAGTAGCCGTCACCTCCTTCAGCGAAGCAGTGATGTTCGCGAAGAGGGAGGCAGCGCACGTGAGGGAGAGGCAGTCATTGCGCCCTCGCGACCCTAGCCGCCGCAGGATACGGAAACGCCCTGGGCGTCGGGAATCCCAGGCCGATTTCCGGCCACCGTAGGCATGAGCTTGCGGACGGCGAGTAATGGGTAGCTCGTTGTCCGGTAAGGACCAAGCCCAAGTCGACGGCGCGTTGTGTTCCACGCGCGCCTCAAAGAGATGTCAGTACAAAAAATGATGGGGCCCGCGAGGGCCGATGCCTGCCAGGGGTGCGGGTTTGATCGAAACAGATACCACATCCCGTGGCATACGGGCTACTGAGGGAACACGGGTGGGTTTTAGTCAGTAAAAGTCTGACACGCCCTCCTGCTCCACCCAGAGCGGGGGAAGTTATTTGATGATTTCCAACACAAAAAAAAAAAAAAAAACGCCACAAGCATGGAACAGGCGAATGGTGGTCCTTTTCCTTAAGAAGGGTGATAATACCCTTTTCAAGAATTATAGGCCTATCTCACTTCTGAGCCATGTCTACACGCTGTTTTAAAAAGTCATCACGAAACGTGTCGGGCGCAAGTTTGACGACTTCCTGCCTCCCGAACAAGCTGAATTTCGTAAAGACTTTAGCATTGAAGACCACATATGTATGCTACGGCAGGTAATACAGAAAGCCGAAGAGTATAATAACTGAGTTGCCGTGAGGTCCCTAACATCTGGCTACTTAATGGGCTACTTTCTAAAATGTTTACTATACAAATGGCACTTATTTGTTTCCAAAGATCTTAAATAACACGTGCCTAGAACTATCTTTAATCTAAAGCTAAAACCATGGGTTTGGCCGTTTTGCACATTCAGATGAAATTTAAAATTCACAACACAAAACTTTCTCGCCCGGCGAATGAAACACAAACAAAAACATTAATTATTATTCCCTGTTTTGACATTGACAATTGGTAGTGTTGCCATAGCAAAAAAGTCGCAATCGCTTTAATTTATTTAATTGAAAATAATTGTTTCGCTTTGTATTTTAGTGAAAAAATACATTTTAGAGAACTGATTATCATTTCCAACTTGTTTATATAATCTTTTTTGTGGTTTTTATCAACTGTTTTTAAATGTGGCTACACCAAGAGTTTATCGATATGATATCGATAAGACAATTTGGAGAAGCTTCGCCCTACGGTTACATAAACCTGTCGCACTTTCTAAAATGCTTACTATACAAATGGCACCTATTTGTTTCCCAAGATCTTAAATAACACGTGCCTAGAACTATCTTTTAAGCACGATAGAACCATGGGATTGGCCGTTTTGCACATTCAGATGTAATTTAAAATTCACAACACAAAACTTTCTCGCCCGGCGAATAAAACACAAACAAAAACATTAATTATTATTCCCTGTTTTGACATTGACAATTGGTTGCCATAGCAAAAAAGTCGCAATCGCTTTAACTTATATAGTGAAAATAGTTGTTTTGCTTTGTATTTTAGTGAAAAAATACATTTAGAGAACTGATTATCATATAAATTACTACGAATACTAGTTTTCAACGTGTTTATATAAACTTTTTTGTGGTTTATTATCAACTGTTTTTAAATGTGGCTACACCAAGGCTTTAACGATATGATATCGATAAGATGATTTGGAGATGCTTCGCCCTACGGTTACTTAAACCTGTCGTTTGCTAACGAACCCTTAAATTGTGTCTCTGGGATATACCGTTGATTAATGTATTTAAGGCTTTGTATTTATTTTTAGTTAAGTAATCGTTAGGACTAATTTAATGTACCTTTCTGAGTGTGGCTGTTAGTTAGGTAATCGTTAGGACTAATGTACCTTTCTGAGTGTGGCTGTATGACTTCTGTAACTTCGTGCCTGCTATCGGGCCATTTACTTGATTGAAAAGTAAAATTACTTGACACTGGCTAAATGCACAAACCGTGCGAAGCCAATAACTAAAAAAAAAAAGACACGATAGAAGTTAGGAATGTTTTTTTTTTTTTCAACACAATTAAAGAGCGCACCCATCAGAGTAATTCAAAATCATAGGCATCAAAAGAGGTCAAAAGATTTTTGAGTAGAACGTATGGTTGCAGTTAAAAGTACTGTGTATTTTCCATAGATGTCACTTTTTGAAAGGAATAATTATTTTAATAAAATGTTAAATAAAAAAAAAAAAAAATGTGTAATAATGCGCTTTGTTTTGCCAGAAGGTTTCGTACTATATCAATTAGATTGATTCGATTTCTTTTGAACAATCTTTTGGCGATTGCCGCGCTCTCTTTACAATGTAAAGAGTGACATCAGCGGAGCGGCATGGTGGCCTCCAACAGACGAGGTGCTTGTGCTGCAGTATCCCGAGCCAGACGTAAACATCCTCAAGATAGGGTCAAAATTCAGTATGGGAACAAAAACAACAGCAGCGTTCTCAGGAGTTTCATAGACTATGAGGGACTTCTTTTAGAGACCTCGATTTCGTCATCACGCTCATAGGCGCAGTAAAGAAATGCACCTAAAGTATTTTATTGTGAGCGCGCGCGCAGGCGACGCGACGGGAAGGTTTGAGTGGGAGCGAGACAAAACGCGGTACAGTTTTGTGTAGGTACTAACTTATTATGATTTTGGGTAGCTACGCATTTAATTACTTTACTTATAGCATTTTATATCATTGGTTGTAGGGTAATATTAAATATGTACTGTTTAATAAAGATAATTATTTTAATTTGTTACTTGTTTTTGTATAAATTGTAAAAAACCTGGCTTGATTTTCGTACGTTGTTTTCGGGTGACCACTGAAAATCAGCGCTGTGCTGTGGATCCCATAGTACAGCATAATGCTGAGTGGAAGCCTTCTTGTCACAGTCACGGCGTGCAGCTGCCGACTATTTGTGTTCTTTATGCCTTACTATGTATACTTATCTGTGTGTTGTTATCATGTTTTTTTCTTTATTTTTAATGTTGTCATCTTTTATATGCACGTGTTTCTGTGACAAATAAAACTATTTTTCTTTCTTTTCTTTCTTTCTTTCTTTCTAGACCGCTGTAAGAGGCAGTCGTTTCATGTGTTAAATATTTCCCTTGTCATTCTCTATCTTTATTATATAGTTCGAAGTTATTATATTGTAAAAAGTACAAAGTGGTTTCAATTAATAGTTGGTGCTCTAAATACCTATAGAGCTAACAAATCATTCGACTGAAATGACTTCTTATTACAGTTGCTCAAAAAGTTTCGTATTGCAGGGACGTATAGCGTTCGGGATGTGGGCTATTACATACTAGTGTTTTTTTTTTACCTTTCCCGAACTCGTGCGTTCTCTTTCCCAACTGTCAAAATAATGTCTATTAAAAAGAAAAACCAACCATGAAGTTTTTACTAAAGAGTTTTTGTGATTCATACAAATACGTATATTTCTAAAAAGAAGCTACTAATTTATTTCAATATCAGATTTAATTGAATGAGTTAGGTTAGGTTTCATTTCATTTCATCTCATCAAATTTCAATTTCATTTCATATCAATAAAAAAAATCTACTGAAGACTAAGCTGTATGGGCATAGTTCCCTTTGCCTACTTTGCCTAAATGGGTGAACTAAAAAAAAACTCTGCTTATATTCTACGGTTGGCGCCATTTTCCAGAAATTTTCTTTGCGAGTTTAGTTGTTTTTTGTACAAAATGAGTAATGTCAACCCTATTTTTTTTTTTTGAATTAACACCACCGGAACTCAGTATAATTGCACAAAATGCTTCGGAGAACATTTTACCGGAAAAGTCAAAAAGTCGTTACATATCTACATAGGACGAATTTATTGCGTGGAGAGAAGAGAAAAAAGCAAATAGTTTTTCAGAAATTGACTTTGACTTTGACTTTATAAGTGAATACCCAAAATTAAATGCTTTCTTAAAACGACAATCAGACGGTTTTACAAGTAAAAAGTCGAAAATATTAACATCCTATGAAGTGGAAAGGTTTTTGAACGAAGCTCCCGATGATCGTTATTTAGCCACAAAGGTAATTTATGAATATTTATAAAAAAACTGAAAAACGTCGTAAACTGAATACTAAAGAAAAATATAAGTATTTACTTATATTTTTCTTTAGTATTCAGTTTACGAAATCGCAAAATACAGTCAATACATTATTTAAAAAAATATTAATCAAATCCCTTTTTTTTGTAGGTTGCGTTGCTCTGATTTTTGGTGTTGCTGGAGCTTGCCGCAGAGAGGAGTTAGCCAATATTACTTTAAAAGATATTGAAGCCCATGGAAAATGCTACTAATCAAGATTCCGAACACAAAAAATAAGATACCGAGAAACTTTGTTGTTGAAGGAGATTTTCTTAGAATAGTGCAAAAATATATGAATCAGCGGTCCCAAAAAGGAAAAACCGACCGTTTTTTATTCAAAATTACCAAAAAGGGAAGTGTACCTACAGCTCAAACAAACAAATTTGGTAATATGCCAAAAGTTTCTTGGCCTGCCAGATGCTGAGTATTATACTGGGCACAGCTTCAGGAGGACCGCTGCTAGATTATTGGCAGATTCAGGAGCCAATTTGACGTCCTTAAAGCCACTAGGAGGTTGAAAATCAGACAAAGTTGCAGAAAGCTATTTGGTGATTCATTAAACAACAAACTAGAAACTGGGAAAAAATCAAACAATCCATTAATTTAAGGTCCGGTCCGTCTCCTTCACAGGTTGAAGAGAACGTTCGCCCATCTACCTTCGTTGATAATGATAATTCATCAGATCCAATTCCATCAACTATCAAACGCCATTGTATGACAAACTTATACATGAACAATCACACGAAATTATTAATAGTTTGTCTCAAACAGTTAATATACAACCTAAAACTTCCCCAGTTAGTATAAAAAACTGTACCAATTTCAATGTACATGTGTACTATAACTTTTATAAGAAATAAATGATTAGTTAGTTGAGTTTATTGTGATTTTATTAAATTGCTTCATTTTTTCGCAACTGTATTAAAAATAGTCGTTCAGTACACATGCGGAACCGTCATTGCAACTTGTTCCGACTGTCAACCCTCCCCTTCGGCTGCGCCTCGGCTCGGGTAGACATTTGTCGGAACTCTTTGAAATGACAGCCTTTCCGCACTTGTAATGAAATATACTATTCCGAAATAGTTTACAACAAGTAGGTAGATGATACTTAAAATTCCCAGTTTTTTTTAGGAGTCCCTCACCTAGTCAGTGGTCGTAAATGGAAATGTGAATCCATATTAGTTTTGTTAGGTCCGTCTTAAGTGATCAGCGACATGGCCATACAGTTTTTGCTCTTAATGTTCAGATACAAAATTACTAAGATTGTTAACCTTCGCAATCAGCAGAGCACATATACTTTACACACACCCTAACTACCTACTTAGGTACTACACAACACACTATACTTTGCAATTGTGATAGTCTCTGCTAACTGCCTCAAACGTTGTATTACATAATAAGCGTGACTGTTGAGAGAGTGGTCCAGGGTTCGATTTTCAGGCCAAATAAAGTACGACTTGATGATTTCATGTAGAATTTGCAGGCTCTTTCCTATCTACTTAAGTAGGTACCTACATGGGACGAAGGTATACCTAAACATTAAGGTAGGGTCAGCAGGGTTCTTAGTTAGTTACCTACTATTAATTGTAAATATGCTTCTTATACTGCAGATAGGTACCCTATCGTCAGTAGAATACTATTATTCATTCCTGTGACTATGACACTGTTAGTCGATCTTTGGGAGATCTCTGCATCTACTCGCATAATGGTGATGGTGAACTCCGGCCGGATCCGCAGGTCTATTTAGTTAAAATGTTACAGTGAAGACTAAGGTGAAGTGAGTGTTTTTTTAAAGAAAAGATAGGCCGGAGTCTCGATGCATCGCGCACCGCGTGCATCCCTCGGGGTGCGCTGCAGTGCAGTCACAAAACACTATTACAACCACTATTGTACGGATTGTACCACAATACCACAGTATAACTTCAAGCGGAGGGTGCAGCAGCGGGGTGTCTGCGTGAGGCAGGGTGCCGGGCGCGAAGCGGGGCGCAGTGCAAGGCCACGCGGGGGGCATATCGATCTGCGAGTGCGAACAGCTGTGGTATTGCCGGCTCTCCTACAATTTCCAATACCCTACTGATGTTTCGTTTGTTACCCTCATACACTGAAATCTTATGATTTCTGTGCCCTCATAACTTGTAGAAGAGTTTTCGTTCACCTTTGCAGAGTAGGTACATTTTGCAGTAACATAGATACCTACCAAACTTGACTCCGTTCGGAACGAATAAGACCAAAAATAAACGGTAGGCGTATCCATTCTACTTGGCAGGTATGAAGATTGGAGACAGATCTGAGACAAAATACATTTCTGATAACGTTAACGGAATGACATTACCTGCGGAAAGGTTACGTCGCGGTCGTATCCTTTCCGCAGGTAGTGTCATTCCCATACATTTTGGCGTAGCGTTTGGCGTGGACGCTAACAGAAATGTGTTTTGTCTAGGCCTGCAGGCGATGACGCGAGCTAGAGAGACCATGGACGCGGTGTATTGCGAGGCGCGGGGTTCAGGGCGGCCAGGGCGCGCCAGCTCATTGTGTGGGTATTTGGTTGGAGAGGCTTCATTACAAAGGGATGGCTAGAAATAGCAACACTATGAATTTGCGAACTGTACCTACGTCATGGTGAACGTTCCGGTGTCTGAGGTAATATTAAGCCTAATCAAGATAAAAAATCACGGTTCTAAATAGAATTTGTCCTGATTCTAATATAGAAGTCGCTCACAGTTCGTCCTTTAGGAATACAACTTGTGGTGTACCTCAAGGGAGTGTCCTTGGGCCCTTACGGTTTCTCATATTTATAAATGATTTGCCGAAATGTACCGAATATCGAACCGTCCTATTTATATGCACAGTGATCTACAAGATACCTTAAATAAAGTATCTGAAATACAAAATACTTTCAAATTAAGTATTTCAGTTAACAGATACCAGAATAATTTTCTGGAATGGTAATAATAATATTATTGCACAGCCGTAGTCGTATCTGAAGAACTTAACTTTAAAATCACGCTACACACCGGAAACGCGATACCAAAACATAATATCAAACCAGCATGGCAACAGAGGTTAGAAAAAGACATCGAAAAATTAAGAGCAGATTGTGGTAGGCTTACACAATACATTAACAACATCAGGTCAAGTAAAGTAGTAAGGAGAGTTGAGGCTATATTTAGGAGTAATGTCACGCACACCAGACACGAAAATAACAATAGAAAACCTGAAGATTTCTTAGATACCTTAAAACAAAAACTAGCTCTTAAAGTTCATAGACTCAGAAGATACAAAAAAGCACAACAGCGCAAAAACGATAATGCCATATTTTCCACAAATGAAAAAATATTTTACAGAAACCTACACAAACCAGACACCGACACAAATGATGAGAATAACACAGACACACCTCACCAACCTACAAAAGATCAACTAGAAACATATTGGTCTAGCATTTGGGAAAAACACAAACAACATAACGATAAAGCAACGTGGATAACAGAAGAAGAAACAAAATGGAAGGCTATTCAGGAAATGGAATTTGTAGAGATTACCGAGTCAGATATCACACACATGACAGGCAGATTACATAACTGGAAATCTCCTGGTATAGATAAAATACACAATTTTTGGTACAAAAAGTTAACTTCATTACACAAACCCATAGCAAAAAACTTAACAGAAATTATATTAGGTCATCAAAATATACCCAATTTTATTGCAACAGGCATAACATACATGCTACCTAAAACAAAAAATTCACCACTACCTTCCCAATACAGACCAATCACTTGCCTGCCCACGATATATAAAATATTAACATCAGCTATAACAACCAAAATTAACTCACATATTGAACACCATAACATAATGGCAGAGGAGCAGAAAGGATGCAGGCGGGGCCATATGGGGTGCAAAGAACAGTTAATTATTGATTCTACTATCCATAAACATGCCACCTCAAAGCATAGAAATCTACATTGTACCTATATAGATTATAAAAAAGCTTTCGACAGTATTCCACATTCTTGGTTGATACAAATACTAGAAATTTATAGAATAAACTCAAAAATAATAGATTTCCTACGAAAAATAATGCCACTGTGGAAAACCACACTTCAACTAAATTGGAATCACAATAATGTTACAACGCGACAAATATCTATCAAGAAGGGTATCTACCAAGGGGATTCACTGAGTCCCCTCTGGTTTTGTCTAGCACTAAACCCTCTGTCTCATCTGCTGCAGCGATGTCGGGCCGGCTATTGTCTCAAACACACATCAGAACAAACAACAGTCTCACATCTCATTTACATGGACGATATTAAACTATACGCACAAACTGAAAAAGATATGAAGAAATTAGTAGAAGCTACAGCAGAGTTTAGTTTAGATATAAACATGCATTTTGGTCTGGATAAATGTAAAACACTTCATATCATGCGTGGCAAGATACGACCCGGCAACTATGTCGTAAATAACACAGACACCATAACAGCAATGGAACCGACCGACGTATATAAGTATTTAGGGTACACGCAACTAAAGGGACTAGATCATGTTAGGATTAAAGAAACACTTACTACAGAGTACAAAAAGAGACTAAACGCCATATGTAAAACACAACTGTCTAGTAAGAATCTCATCAAGGCCTTAAATACATTTGCCATCCCCATTTTAACATACTCATTTGGAGTTATTAAATGGACAAAAACAGACACAGAACAATTAGAACGAATCACACGCACCACCCTTACAAAACATAACAACTTACACCCTAAATCTGCAATAGAAAGACTCACTATCAAAAGACAAAATGGAGGGAGAGGCCTGATAGACATCCAGCACCTGTGGCGGAAACAAGTCTGGCAACTAAAAACATTTTTTCACTCAAAATCTCGCACTAACAACATTCATAAAGCCATAATTCAAAATGATAGTAACTACACCCCACTTAACTTGAATGAACAGCTAGATATTCCAAAAATTACTAGCGAAAACTCGCAGAAACTAAAAATTGAGGATTGGAAGAAAAAGGTACTTCACGGCCGACATTCTCATGACCTAGAACAATCCCATGTGAACCAAGTAGCCTCAAATAAGTTTCTGAAAATAGGCAACTTATTCCCAGAAACTGAAGGATTTATAATTGCGATACAAGACCAGATTATTAACACAAAAAATTATAGAAAATATATCATCAAAGATCCATCAGTAACAAATGATAAATGTCGCAAGTGTCACGCACAACCAGAAACAATTCAACACATAACAGGAGCGTGCACAACTCTTACGCAGACAGATTACACACATAGGCACAACCAGGTAGCAAATGTAATCCACCAAAAATTAGCACTGAAATACACACTCATAAAAGACACAAACACTCCTTATTACAATTACACACCACAAACGATCCTAGAAAATGACACACATAAACTTTATTACGACCGCGCCATACTAACCTACAGGACAATTCACTACAACAGACCGGATATAACCCTACAAGATAAAATAAATAAAGTTACTTACCTAATAGATATAGCCGTTCCTAACACACACAACGTTCAGAAGACAATATCTGAAAAAATTAGTAAATACGCCGAACTCAAAGATGAAGTGACTAGAATTTGGCGCCAGCAAAAAGTTTACGTTGTCCCTATAGTCCTCTCCACAACAGGCGTCATCCCAAATCACCTTATTCATAGCCTTAAATTACTAAACCTAAAAGAAACCCTCTATATTACCTTACAAAAAGCTGCAATTTTAAATACATGTCGCATTGTCCGAAAGTTCATGCAAATAGATGAAAACGAAATAGGACCTCATCAAAACACATATTAAACATAACACACCACACGCTGCATTTACTTGGCTTCAGTCCGTAAATGTTGCAAAAACCAGCCAAAGAGCTGAGAAGAAAAACACTCTACAAAAATTAATAATAATAATAATAAGCCCCCTAAAATCCAACCTTACGTCCAAGCTGAACACCTAGCTACGTGGGGGGCGGACACGCGTATTGTACCTTCATCTGTACAAAAAACTTACGCGGCTAACAAGGAAAGGTAACCCTTTACGGAGATGAGTAATCAAAGAATATATAATTTACGGTCGCTTCCCGGGGAGCGCCGGGGCGCATCTGGAGCCGATGCTAGGTGCCACAGCATGCGAACCATCGGCGGTGAGGAGTTGAGCAAGCGGGCTCCCACCGACAAAATTGTTACAGCTGGTCGCAGTGAGTTGAACAGGCGGGCTCACTGCGTAGAAGCCACAGCCGATTCCACGGGCGATGATACCATTTCATTATTCTCATCCATCCCTTCTACTCGCCCCTCCTACATGACAAGAAGAACAGCTAGCTTGTCCACCACCAGTACGCTTGGTAGTGTTGTGGAAGATGTCAACCTTGACTCTGAGCTTGCACCCACTACAAGCAATCCTACTACGCGCAGGCGATGGACACCCGAAATGAACAAGTTCATACTGCGCACTTATCTTCAATTAACTTCACTAGATACAGATAGAAGAACTTATCTCGAACCGCTCCATCTAAAATTTACAGAAAAATTCCCGAATATGCAGGTTAGTCGACAGAGAATAGGAGACCAACGTAGAGCTATAATAAATAACAAATTACTACCACAAAAAACAATAGATGAAATACAAAACGAAGTAAAACACGAGTTAGATCAACTACAGTTAAACCATTTCACCCTGCAGTCTCAAAACTCAGGTGAGCTTAGACAACTAGTACTTACACCGACACAACCTACAACACTAGAGACACATAAAACACAAAATAGAACACAGACCCGAATGAGATGGACCAGTGAACACAATGAAGCTATAATGCGTTCATATTATAGAGTTACAGCTTTAGGCACGAATGAAACTACATATCGAAAACCTATGTACGAAGACTTCATTCATCAATTCCCTTCACTTGCTCATCTAAGTGAACAACGAATAGCCGATCAGAGAAGAGCAATAATAAACAATCAATACTTAAGTGACGAGAAATTAAATTTATTAAAGTCAGAGATATTGGAGGAACTAAGCACAGATAACACAAGCAATTACAATACTGAATCGATAGCAGTTATTAGAAATATCAACAATACCAATATCCAGTTAACAAATAACATTGATATAAACTCTATAGAAGAACTAACATCTAATATACAAACACCGGGTAACACAGAAATAACTAACCTAGAAAGGGACCCAGTAATAGACGATTCTTTCCAACTAGCATTCCAATTTTATAAAGACACTAGCCCTACAAATAGAAGTTATATTCCTAAACAAAAACCATCTAAAAATCTTGCAAGAATAATTAGCTACCTAAACAAAATCATTCTCCCTGAAAAAATGAACAACGATACAGACTTTCACACATTCCAGACCGTTATATATTGTGCGGCATGGACCGTTGCTAAGGTCAATGGAGCCAAGATAACACTCGAACCAAGACAAATAACCCAAAGTACAAAAACAGAATTTAAACCAAAATGGCGAAGGCGACTTGAACAAAAAGTAAGCGATTTACGTTCAAAAGTAGGTAGACTGACACAATTCATTAACGGCAGTAGAAGTAGAAAATTAATGAAACATGTAAACAAAATTATAAGACAATATAGAATACATACCGTACACGAAGAACCAAACACACAAGCAGCACACACACTAGATACACTCAAACAAAAACTCTCAGTTGTAACAGGCCGACTCCAAAGATATAAAGCTTGCACATTAAGAAAACAACAAAATAATCAATTCATTCAAAACGAAAAACTTTTTTATCGCAATATCAGACAGGCAGCAGTTAACGTCCAAAATAGCAATCTAAATGATGATGAGCTTAACACTCCTAACCCAGAGGCCTTACAAAACTTCTGGGCAGGCATATGGGAACAACCTATTCATCATAACTCCCAAGCCGAGTGGATACAAGAAGAATTATCAAATAACACAAACATTCAGACAATGGCATTTGAGCATATCTCCCCACAAATATTTCATAAAGTTCTAAGTCGCCTACATAATTGGAAAGCACCTGGGTCAGACCATATCCATAGTTACTGGTACAAAAAATTCACAGCAGCTCATTGTTATTTATATAATTTTATAAACAGCTTCATCCAAGATCCTAAAATAACACCTCCTTATGTTACGTCTGGCACAACTTACATGATACCGAAAGATCGCAATGACCTCTCTAACCCAGCGAAATATAGACCTATTACATGCTTACAGACTTTGTATAAAATCATCACATCCTGCATATCCGAAATTATATACGAACACATTGACGCCAACAACATCTTAGCCGAACAGCAAAAGGGTTGCCGAAAATATAGTCAAGGCTGCAAAGAACAATTAATCATTGATTCCGTTATATTGAAAAGAGTTCAGAAAACTAAAACTGATTTATTCACCATGTATATTGATTACAAGAAGGCATATGATTCTGTTCCCCATTCATGGCTATTGCAAGTGTTAGAAATTTACAAAATAAACCCAACAATAGTTACGTTTTTGAAGACCATGATGTCAACTTGGTGTACAGTATTAAGACTCAGTACTTCAACCGAAACCACAGATTCAAGCCCAATTAAAATACAGAGAGGTATCTTCCAAGGAGATGCACTTAGCCCACTGTGGTTCTGCCTCGCTCTAAATCCCCTATCTAAGATACTAAACGCTACCTCATTAGGAATCCCTTTAAATCATACTGCTACCAACCGACAAACTAACCCACAGAAAGGCATTTTAAATCATTTACTTTATATGGATGATATAAAGCTTTATGCAGAAACCGAGAGTCAACTTAACAAACTAGCTAACCTAACAGAAACATTCACAAATGACATTAAAATGGAGTTCGGCATAGATAAATGCAAAATAAATTCAGTTAGAGCAGGCCAGAACTACCAACACCAATACACCTTAGGTACAGGCGAACGAATAGAGCCATTGGATGAACCTGACACTTATAAATACTTAGGTTACGATCAATCCCGTCAGATACACTACAAAGATACTAAACAAAAACTTAAACAACAGTTTCAACACCGACTTAATACAATATTAAAAACACAACTCTATTCGAGAAACACCATAAAAGCAATTAACACCTTTGCTATACCTGTGCTCACCTATTCATTCGGGATAATAAACTGGACCAAAACTGACCTAATAAACCTACAACGGAAAATAAACACAACAATGACAAAATTTCGCAAACATCACCCAAGATCTTGTATACAAAGGTTAACGTTACCAAGAAAAGAAGGAGGCAGAGGACTTATAGATATCCGAAACTTACACAACAGACAGATCACAGCTCTTAGACAATACTTCTTTGCCAAAACTGAATCTTCCCCACTCCACAAACTAATAGCACTTAATGACCAACACTTTACACCTCTTAATTTAAAAGACACCGCAGAACAAAAAAACGAGAAAGTGATTGACGACAGAACCAAATGCCAAGAGTGGAACCAGAAGTCTCTACACGGGAGACATCGCCAAGATTTATGCCAATTAAATGTCGACAAAGATGCGTCGAACGCGTGGTTGAATCGAGGCGAACTATTCCCGGAGACTGAAGGGTTCATGCTTGCAATTCAAGACCAAGTAATTGAGACTAAGAACTACAGAAAATACATAATAAAAAATTTGGCAACCGATACTTGTAGAAAATGCAATAGTTCCCCAGAGACAATCCAACATATCACCGGTGCCTGCAAATCAATAGCCCAGACAGACTACAAACATCGACACGATCAAGTAGCCAACGTCGTACACCAAAAACTAGCTCATAAATACAAACTTATAGACACTATAGTACCTTATTATAAATATAACCCTGAAACGGTATTAGAGAACCCCACAACAAAACTGTACTTTGACAGAGCCATACTCACAGACCGCACAATCCACTTTAACAGACCCGACATCACATTAATCAATAAAATAAATAAAACTGGGTTCCTTATAGACATTGCTGTGCCTAATACGCATAACTTACAGACTACAATAGCCGAAAAACTATCTAAATACACCGAACTAAAAGACGAAATAACTCGACTTTGGCATCTGCAAAAAGTCACAATAGTCCCCATAGTGCTATCTACAACAGGAGTAATACCTAAACAACTTCATCAGTCCCTTAGTTCCCTCGACCTGCCGTCTAACACCTACCACCTGCTGCAGAAGGCAGTGATTCTTAACACATGCAGGCTAGTTAGAAAATTTCTTCAGTGTGAGTCTGACACCTTGCACCAATACTCCCACGCAAATATAGTTTCAACTAACACACAGGCTACTCATAATAGTACTCCCACCCTTAACCCCACTGCTGGACACTTGGCTTAGGCCCGTGCCATCAGTTTTTACCCGGCTAAGCCGAGGAAAACAAATAAGAAACAAAATAATAATAATATTAATAATTTTGACCAATTTTAAAAGTATTTTTTTCATCAATCAAAGAAGAAACCGGTAAACCATCAAATTTTTTAAATCAGAGACCAAAATATTCAACCATGTAAGAAACTTTATTCTAAAGCTGCCGAATTTCTTAGTTTTATCGGAGGTGACATCTGTCATGTCACCTCCGATAAAACTAAGAAAATCACAAAGCATAAAATTTATTACTGGAAGAAATGAAATTATGGAACTAAGATAAATGTTGACAAGATCAGCGGCACTTCGAGCACGCCTACCACCTCCGGACTCGTCGCTCAGCTCCGCCTCGCCGCCGCCGGTACCCAGCCCCACTGCGGGCGCTGTGACGACACCGGCCGCGGTAGTTGCGTCGAGCTCGAGCGACGAGTATTTCTCTCCGCCCACGACGCCACCACCTGCTCGTCGACGGGGAGGACGCCGGCCGCCGGACGGCTTAGGACCTCGAGGCCCACCGGCCTCTGATAGGGTCCCAGCTCCCGGCGGAAGTGTGCAGCGCATGAGATGGACACGATCCATCAACGAAAACGTCATGCGCTCATACTATGGGGCTACAGAGGGAGGAAACAACCTGACCGCGTACCGTGTTCGGATGCTCTCTCTTTTTCAGGTGCTTGAGCCAGCTGTCAACGTTTCGGCACAACGACTGTCGGATCAGGTGCGGGTCATCCAGCGTAATCATATGTTGGATGACACTGTACTTGATCGCCTACGAAATGAAATGCAGAGTAGCCATGTCATCGTCCCCCCGTCGCAGACAGTTGAGGTACCACCACGGCTCAACACAAGTCACGCGCCTCAAGCTGACGAGGGGAGTGTTGACAGGGCTACAAACGTAAGTACCCAGTGCAGTGAGGAATTGAGGAGTGCTTTGGAGGGTGCGATTCGAGAATATCGGTTCATGTCGCCTGAACTTAGACCACGCTTACCTCGTTTGCCCATGCATAATAAGAATAGGGCGCTGGTGGCGGCTTTGGATTCGCAGTTGTCAAATTATTTTGATGACTGCGAAGACCTCACCGATACTCATTCGATTCTGTACTGCGCGGCTGTAGCGGCTTGTCGTGTAGCTCATGTCAAATTCGCAAATGACTCTAGAGCTACGCGACCGAAACCAGCCGTTCCAGCTTGGCAGTGCAGGATTGAACGTCGTATTGGTGGGGCCAGGGCCCTCATCGGCAAACTAATCTGCTTCAGGGAGGGCAACACTCGCCCTAGAGTGATGCGCTTTGTGAGACGGGCATTCTCAGGGACTGATACCAGCCCTCAAGATTATATGTCCCGTGTCACAGAGCGCATAGACTTCCTGAAGCAGAAAGTGTATGCATGGGCAAACCGTATTCGTCGGTATAAGCGCCGGGTAGACCGATACACTCAGAACCGCACCTTCCAGTGCGATGAAAGGTGGGTTTATAGGGCTTGGGAGCGACCGAACCAAGGTGTGGCTGATACGCGCCTACCAGAAGATGACGCCATGTGCTCTTTTTGGCGCAATATCTGGTCGGTGCCTGTCAGTCACACCGAAGGTGATTGGGCTCGAGAAGTCGAGCGAGCCTGCGATCCTATACCAGAAATGGGGGCTATTATCATCTGCTCCCAAGATGTAGCTCGTGCAGTTCGTCCGCTGCCCAACTGGAAGTCTCCAGGGCCGGACGGGCTGCACAACTTCTGGATCAAATGGTTCATGGGATCGCATGCTCGCTTGGCGGCTCAGTATCAAGCTGCTTTAGAGTCTGGTTCGCTACCCCAGTTCCTGACGACAGGAGTTACCCACCTGCTCCATAAATCAGGTAGTACCGCGGAACCCAAAAATTATAGGCCGATCACGTGTTTACCGACGGTCTATAAAGTTCTTACATCCATTTTGAGAGCTAAAATGTACAATCATATAGACACCAATTCCATTATGTCTGTCTCTCAAAATGGATGTCGGAACGGGTCCCGCGGTACTAAGGAGCTGCTCCTCATTGATATGGCCATTAGCCAACAGGTTCGCCGTTCCCGAAAGGATCTTTCGACATGTTGGATAGATTACAAGAAGGCCTATGACTCAGTGCCACATACATGGCTCATGAGGGTGCTAGAATTGTATAAAGTAGATACAACTCTGCGCACCTTCCTGATGTCATGTATGGGGCAATGGAGGACGGTCCTTCGATATCCAGGATGTCGAAACATCCAGAGGAATAGCGAGCCGATAAGGATCGAGCGAGGTATATTTCAGGGCGACAGTTTGAGTCCGCTTTGGTTCTGCCTAGCCCTGAATCCTCTAAGCACATTGCTGGAGGATTCAGGTATAGGCTATCGGCTGAGGAGAGGTGGTCAGGTTATATCCCACCTCCTCTACATGGATGACCTAAAACTCTTTGCCCCCAACAATTTGCAACTGATGGAGCTACTGAAAGTAACTGAAACCTTCAGTAGCGCCATCAGGATGGAATTTGGTGTGGACAAATGTGCGGTCATGCATGTAAAGCGAGGGGAGATTATGGAATCCGTGGGAACCCAACTCTCGGATTCCATAAACCTTCGAGCCCTCTCCGCAGCCGAAACCTATAAGTATTTGGGTATGTCGGAAGCGTTGGGCATCAATGTCACTGACATGAAGCAATCGTTGAAGGAGCGCTTCTTTGGCCGCCTGAAGAAAGTATTTAATAGTCTTTTATCAGGCGGAAACAAGGTGCGCGCCTTCAACGGTTGGGTCATGCCGGTTTTGATGTACTCTTTCGGCATACTCAAATGGACTCAGACCGAACTCGACGCCCTGGATAGGAGGGTCCGTACGCTGCTGACTGCATATCGAATGCACCACCCACGGTCATCGGTAATGAGACTGTATATCCCGTGAAAATGTGGAGGTCGAGGGTTCTTAAATGCTAAGACTCTCCACAATCGCGAGATATGCAGTCTCAGGGATTATTTCCTAGAAACCGACGTGGGTATGCATCGAGATGTAGTTGGGGTGGATAAGGGCCTCACCCCGCTCTCCTTGGCTAAAGAGAACTGGCGCAAGCCTGTAGTGCTTGACACTAAGGATCGCATGGAGGTATGGCAGAGTAAGGAGCTCCACGGACGGTTTTTTCGGGCCCTACATGGACCCGATGTAGACCAACTAGCGTCCGTAGCCTGGCTGCGTTTCGGTGACCTCTTTGGGGAAACCGAAGGTTTTGTCTGTGCAATTATGGACAAAGTTATCATGACGAACAACTACCGGAGATTTATTGTGAAAGATGGTACGGTTGACATCTGTCGGGCATGCCACCGTCCGGGAGAATCAATCCGACACATAATCTCCGGTTGTTCTCGTCTAGCTAACGAGGAGTACTTGCATAGACACAACCTTGTAGCCAGGATTATCCACCAGCAACTTGCTCTGAAATACAACCTTGTGGAATCAGAAGTGCCGTACTACAGATATGTGCCCGACCCAGTTCTCGAAAATGGACATGTCACACTGTACTGGGATCGATCCATCATCACTGACAGGACTATTGTTGCCAATAAGCCTGATATAGTGGTGGTGGATCGACTAGAGCGGCGTACAATGATCGTTGATATAACGGTCCCGCATGACGGGAACCTCGTGAAAGCCGAGAAAGATAAACAAATCAAGTATCTTGTCTTGGCTCTCGAGGTTGTCGACATGTGGGATGTGGACTCAGCGATCATTGTACCGATAGTCGTTTCAGCCAATGGCTTGATAGCCAAGAGCCTCGACCAACATCTGAGGAGGCTCTCGTTGGGCAGCTGGGTCAAGGGCTTGATCCAGAAAGCGGTACTCCTGGACACGGCTCGCATCGTTAGGAGGTTCCTCTCTCTGGAGCCCTGACCGCCGGTAGCTTGGACCTTGTTCCCGATACCGGTGGGCTACTATTTTTTATATTTTTAAATGTTTTTATATTTTATAATAATATTTAAAAATGTAATTTATATGTATTTTTAACGGAATAAAGGAAATAATAATAATACAAAAAAAAAAAAAAGAGACTAAACGCCATATGTAAAACACAACTGTCTAGTAAGAATCTCATCAAGGCCTTAAATACATTTGCCTTCCCCATTTTAACATACTCATTTGGAGTTATTAAATGGACAAAAACAGACACAGAACAATTAGAACGAATCACACGCACCACCCTTACAAAACATAACAACTTACACCCTAAATCTGCAATAGAAAGACTCACTATCAAAAGACAAAATGGAGGGAGAGGCCTGATAGACATCCAGCACCTGTGGCGGAAACAAGTCTGGCAACTAAAAACATTTTTTCACTCAAAATCTCGCACTAGCAACATTCATAAAGCCATAGTTCAAAATGATAGTAACTACACCCCACTTAACTTGAATGAACAGCTAGATATTCCAAAAATTACTAGCGAAAACTCGCAGAAACTAAAAATTGAGGATTGGAAGAAAAAGGTACTTCACGGCCGACATCCTCATGACCTAGAACAATCCCATGTGAACCAAGTAGCCTCAAATAAGTTTCTGAAAATAGGCAACTTATTCCCAGAAACTGAAGGATTTATAATTGCGATACAAGACCAGATTATTAACACAAAAAATTATAGAAAATATATCATCAAAGATCCATCAGTAACAAATGATAAATGTCGCAAGTGTCACGCACAACCAGAAACAACCATAACAGGAGCGTGCACAACTCTTACGCAGACAGATTACACACATAGGCACAACCAGGTAGCAAATGTAATCCACCAAAAATTAGCACTGAAATACACACTCATAAAAGACACAAACACTCCTTATTACAATTACACACCACAAACGATCCTAGAAAATGACACACATAAACTTTATTACGACCGCGCCATACTAACCGACAGGACAATTCACTACAACAGACCGGATATAACCCTACAAGATAAAATAAATAAAGTTACTTACCTAATAGATATAGCCGTTCCTAACACACACAACGTTCAGAAGACAATATCTGAAAAAATTAGTAAATACGCCGAACTCAAAGATGAAGTGACTAGAATTTGGCGCCAGCAAAAAGTTTACGTGGTCCCTATAGTCCTCTCCACAACAGGCGTCATCCCAAATCACCTTATTCATACCCTTAAATTACTAAACCTAAAAGAAACCCTCTATATTACCTTACAAAAAGCTGCAATTTTAAATACATGTCGCATTGTCCGAAAGTTCATGCAAATAGATGAAAACGAAATAGGGCCTCATCAAAACACATATTAAACATAACACACCACACGCTGCATTTACTTGGCTTCGGTCCGTAAATGTTGCAAAAACCAGCCAAAGAGCTGAGAAGAAAAACACTCTACAAAAATAATAATAAATCATTTATTTGCATAAAACATGGTATAAACTGTTCTTAAATATAATAGTTATGGCACGAACATGTTCAGCTAGGATGAAACATAGCATGCAAAATCTGAAATACTAGCTATAAAATACGTCTCTTTTGAATATTTTTTATAGATAAAATACTTTTGTAATAAAACTACATTTTTTTAAATGAAAGTTTATTTACTAACCAACTTCAAAAAAGGAGGAGGTTCTATGTTCGATGGTATGTATTTTTATATTTTTATGTATGTTCACCGATTTCTTCCCATTTGTGGACCGATTCTCAAAATTATGTTTTTATTTGAAAGAGTATATACTCCTGAGATCCCACCACCCACCTCCCACCTCTCTCACCGAGAGGAGGCCTGTGTCCCAGCAGTGGGAACATTATAAGGCTGATGATGATGATGATGATGACTCCTGAGATGGTCCCATTGTCACCAAGTCAGGATCTGATGATGGAATCTCAGGTAAATCGAGGGCAACTCTCAAATGTTATAGGTATTAACAATGTTTTTCATATATTTTCTAAAGCTATTGAGACATTTGCGTATGGTCATCATCATCTCATGACGCTGAGCTGATGAAGGAAGGTACAACTCTTTTTAGGAGTTAGGTGGAGGTTCGGGCATAACTCCGTCCGCAGTGGTGGCCCAGTGGTCACGGCCGTGACTTACGAGTTGTAGGTCGTGAGTTCGAACCCAGACAGGCGCTTTACTTTGTGTAAATTACTTCATCACCACTGCTCTCAAAACGGTGAAGGAAAACATCGTGAGGAAACCGGCATGTACCAACCCGCAATGGGCCTGCGTGGTAGATTACGGCCCAATCCCTCTCACCGAGAGGAGGCCTGTGTCCCAGCAGTGGGAACATTATAGGCTGATGATGATGATGATGATGATGATGAAACAAAGGGTATTTAAATACAAGATACAAAATGAATTTAAAAAAGTTTTATAGATACAAGATGAAAATACGATAAAATATATTTAGATAAGTTACATCTCTGTATATGCAGTACACTTATTAAACCGTGTAAAAACTTTAAAATCGTATGAAAATTACATAAATAATTCAATCCATTGCATAATAAACTGGTTTTTTTTTGGGTGGAGGTTCATCAAATAACTCCTCCCGCTCTGGGTAGAGCAGGAGGGCGTGTCAGACTTTTATTGACTAAAACCCACCTGTGTTCTCTCAGTAGCCCGTATGCCAGGGGCTGCGGTACCTATCTCTTTCGAACGAACCCGCACCCCTGGCAGGCATCGGCCCTTGCGGGCCCCATCACGTTTGTGCTGACATCTCTTTGAGGCGCGCGTGGAACACAACGCGACGTCGACCCGGGCTTGGTCCTTACCGGACAGCGAGCTACCCATTACTCGCCGTCCGCAAGCCCACGCCTACGGTGGCCGGAAATCAGCCTGGGATTCCCGACGCCCAGGGCGTCTCCTGCGGCGGTTAGGTCCGTGAGGGCGCATAGACTGCCTCTCCCTCACGTGCGCCGCCTCCCTCTTCACGAGCTTACTGCTTCGCTGAAGGAGGTGACGGCTACCCGTGCACTCTCGCTCCGTACCATGGCATGCACCAGGATCGGACGCGAGAGATCGCTGCCACCGTGTGCTCCACCGTGTCCTCAGGGCGATCTTCGCAGTGGAAACACCCGGGCGTTTCTTCCCGCCTTAACCGAATCAGGAACCTCCCGAAAGCGTGTCCGGTGAAGACCAGCTTCAGGCGGAAAGTGAGGACGCCATGCCGCCTTTCAAGCCACTCCTCTAAGAGGGGACATACCGCCGCAATCGTGCCGTGCCCAGTAATAAACTGGTTAGGCACTTAATAATTAACTAAAAACTAAACCTGGAAAAAACGCAAGTTATGACGTTTCCACATAGAACAAAAAAACAGAATTCTAATTATATCATACGCAGACCAAAAAATTCCTGAAACCAACAGTGCCAGATTTCTAAGACTTAACTTGGATAGTGATCTTAACGGGAAATATCATAATTATAGAAACTGTCTGTAAAAAACTAAACCAGTGTTCTTATGCGCTTTGTAATCTTGCAAAAATAGCCAATGAGTTCGTAGTATTGATAGCATAAAAAAAAAACATAAACCTGCATGGGCACTTATGAAACGTCAGAAGCTAGGTGCACGGTTCCAAATTGTCGCTTCCTATGGAGAAGAGCTGGCAAGAAATTCCACGGTCACTCTTTTAAAAATAATTGGCTTTAACGTTGTTTTCAAATTACAGTGATAATAGGTATGGGAGGACAATGCAGGCCTCAGTAAGTAAGTACCTCTGTGTATCCCAGATTGGCGCTCTAACTGGAGTTGCAGCACGACTGGTAGGTGGCTCTACATTAAACAGTCTGTTCAAAGTACCAGTTTGTCGAACTCAGACAAAACTTGCGCCAGCAGCGAGGAGAGACGACATTCACCGACATTTTTAACGCCTCTTCTTTCAGGAAATTAAGTACATAAGGGTAATGCGTCAACAGCGGCAAAATGTAGAGTTCTTGTTCGTGGACGAGATATCTTTGGTTCCCTTTGGTAACCTTTTGGCGGCATAAACGTTATGCTCTTGTGCGACCTCATGCAGCTTCCGCCAGGAAGTTAGTATTAGTATTTTGTTACCAAGAAAGTCTTTCCGATTCCAGCGCCCCACGCTTTTACGATCAAATATTATGTATAATTAAAAGCACCTAGTTTACACTTCAGCCCAGAAATAGAGACAACTTGAACGGTCCATAATTTATTTTTTTGTTTTTACGTGCATCTATGCGAGTTTTTCTAGTGTTTTTTAAACTATTAGGTAACTTATTTTATGCTTTTTTGTCTTTGATAACGAAATGTTTTTAACATTTATATATTTGTTATATGTAGGCAAATGAGCCCGCATCTTCTCCATCTCTGCCAGTACGACTGTATTGTAGGGTTTATATATATTTAGGTTTATATATCGCACCTTGAAAACAAAACTGGCGTTATCCAAAAAATGTAATTTTTCAGTACGACTATTTAAAGTTTTTGATGCAGCATTTTGGTTAATAACTTAGCAAATAACTGAAATAAAAGACCGCAATTAGTTTTACTAATCAGTTTAACTATCTTACTTTAAGTTATATACTGGAAACATGCCAGTAAATTGTGGAGTTATTTAGAAAAAATAAAATAAAAAAAAGTTCCGCATAGTGCCACTTTTGTTTTACGTAAACGTTCCCGTTTTTAGAATAATTACCCAAAAATTAATAATGAGAGTAAGAAAACAAAAACAAATAAAACGAAATTATGTCATATTTATAAAGAAAACTTATTTATTTGTCAAAAAAAAATTAAGGTAGGTATGTATCATCACATAGCGTAATCCTTGCTTTATACAGTCTTCTTTATAATCTAAATAAATATCCGTTAAGGTTTTTCCGCCATCTATGTATTCTCTTGTCGTTTGCTGACGTAAATAGTGGCTTTCTATTCGAGGGCACTCCTTCAATCAAAATATCAGGTACTTTTTTATTCTGTCCGTGCTTACCTCTTTTTTTTCCTTCTAATACACCTATTGTCCTATTCTTCTTCACTATAACAGTTCTGATACATCTGTCTGTTATATCTAATGTATTCTTAAAAAAATGTTTTACATACTTTAGTTCTAGTACCGTTTAAATTAAAATAAAAAGCATTCTTTAACTTTCTATTGGAATCAACTCTCTTGTATTGATACTTAGGTATAATCTCTTCCATATTGCGAGCTATGTATTCTCTTTGCCTTATGAGTGAAGCCATGCCCCAATAATCATCAAATATTTGTTTCCTCAATTCTTCCTGAGCATTTTAAACGGCAGGTCGACTCACATGTTTGTTTTAGAAATTTATCTTGGAAAACCTTTTTAGTTTTGGAGGTTGAAACGTAATCTTTTCCGCAGTCTTTCAATGTCTTAAAAATATAGGCAACCTTTTGTTTTTTTTTGTTTTTCTTTGGTTTCTCGGTATTAGCTGCAGCTGCCGGAATATCCACTGCAATATCGTTAGCTACGTTCCCAGCACTTTGGTTATTACAATCAACAGCTGGTGTAATATCCACTGCAATATTATTATCTACATTTCCAGCACTTTGGTTACTAGAATCAACAGCTGGTACTATATCCACTGCAATATTATTATCTACATTTCCAGAACTTTGGTTATTAGAATTACCTGCTGGTGCAATATTATTATCTACATTCCCAGAACTTTAGTTATTTGAAATCATTTCCGTATTGTCATTAACAAATTCTAAATTAATGTCACTTATATTGGTACCTTGAGTGGTGGCTTGACGAATATTTGGTGGATCGGATGCACCAGAAGTTGAAGATGAAACCGATGATTTGCTGGAACATGAAGATGATGATAAAGACCTCGAAGACGACGATGAACTTGAGCTTGATCTACGGCATGTTTTCTTTGAGGGTGCATTATGTTGTATCATCGTCAGAAGCAGGCGAAAAGTCACCATCTTCGTCGTCGCAGAGGTTTTCTTTGTCAGATGGATATGTATGGTTGCTAATTGTTGGAAAATTGTTTAAATTGGATGTTAAGGCTTCAGGTTCTGAACTCTTTTCTTTGTTAAAATTAAACATCATCATCCTCATAACTTTATAGTATAACTGGCACAATATAGCACTTAAACAATAACTTAAAACATCAATATTTCAATAATTTTGTTTAAAAACAGACACTAAAAAGAAACTGCCATTATTGAATCACCAAAAAAATTAATTAATTTTACCAAATAAATGGCACTATGGTTATAATGCCATTTCTTCTTGTATTAGTTCTGAAAATTATTACAGGAAAAAACGTTTAAAAAGGCACTAAACAAAAAAGGTCATTTTTAAGTTCTTCATATAAATTTTTGTGGTGTAACATTAACTAAATAAGCGACACTATACTTAAAATGTCATTTTTTAATTCAGTAGAAAATTTGTTTTATCATTACTTTAACTAAATTAGCGACACTATACTTAAAATGACATTTACGTAGTTATTGCTACAGTGGATTACGAGCGTGAATCAACGTTTTAAAACGACACTAAACATAAAATGCCACTTTTTTACTTACCTCAGCGTGTGTCCACTCCGAATGCTTGTCTTCAACTGTTATAGTGTCACCTTATGAATTACTACTACGTCAATTTACCTAAAAGTATAAACTGACACTAGCGGCCTCTAGGAAAAAGTATTGAAACTATTATAATGTCGGTCTTTGCATTAAAAGTGCTTTCTTTCAAGGAATCTAGATGTCGTTGTAACTCAGTATTGCCATTTTCGGTATAATGCCACTTTTGTTTTCAAGGTGCGATATAATAGGTCTTTACCTATGAAATTGCCGTTTTGTATGAAAAAATTTAAACGATTTTTTTTCATGAATTTTTTATTTGTATTAATCGAAGTAATCACCCATGCAATCAATGCATCTTTGCCATCGCAGTGGCAGTTTATTGATGCCCTTCTTAAAGAAATCAGCTGGACGGGAGGCAACAAATTCTTCAAAGGCATTTTGTACTGCCTCTCGGGTATTAAATTTTTTTCCCGCCAAGAAGTTATCCAAATTCTGGAAAAAGTAGTAGTCTGTAGGCGCAAGGTCTGGTGAGTAGGGCGGATGACGGAGAGCTTCCAACCCCAGTTCTTGCAACTTGGAGACCGTCTGCTGTGCAGTATGAGGTCGCGCGTTGTCGTGCAGGAGCAGCGGAGACGAGCGATTGACCAATGCTGGTTGGAGATGCGCCAGCTTCTCCATCATTGTGTTCAGCTCTTCACAGTACACATCTGCAGTAATGCTCACCCCGTTTGGTAAGAAGCTGTGATGAATCACACCGGCGCTAGACCACCAAACAGTGACCATCACTTTTCTAGGGGTAAGTTTTCGTTTAGGGCATTGTTTAGGTGCTGAACCAGGATCCAACCAACTTGCTGAGCGCTTACGGTTATCAAACAGAATCCATTTTTCATCGCAGGTAACAATGCGGTTCAAAATTCCTTCATTTGTGTGTCTGTTGAGCAGTGCAAGGCACGTCTCGACGCGTACTTCGCGCTGGCGATCATTAAGTTCGTGGGGCACCCATTTGTCAAGCTTTTTTACCTTGCCAATTTGACGCAAATGGACCAATATTGTTTTGACGCTAACGTCGAAAGCTGCTGCTAATTCAGCCGTAGATTGTGTATCATCCCACAATCGCCTTTAATTCGTCATTGTCGACCAAAGTCTTCGGACGACCGCGAGGTTCATTTTTCAGGTCGAAATTTCCAGAACGGAAGCGAGCAAACCAATAACAGGTGGTGCGTTGGTTTGTAGTGTTAGCTCCGTAAACGTTGTTGATGTTGCGTGCCGCTTGTGCCGCGTTGCTGCCACGACGGTACTCATATTCCATAATTACTCGAATTTTTAACGTATCCATGATGACGAAAAAGATTGAAATGCGATGAAAATGTAACACTAATCAATAAAGAAATGACTACTTTTAGAAAAAAAAAACCATGTTTTTAAAATAAAATTAATTTGAAATTAGAATTCTTAGCCAAACAAAAATTATTTTGATTTGAAATGGCCAGTACTGCAGAACGGCAATTTCATAGGTAAAGACCTAATATACAGGCATCTATGACAATATTTACACTATTCAATATATAATAGGTTTGTTACAAGATATCACTGAGTACATTTACAGAAAATCTCAAGAAAATTTGACGGTCATAAAACTTAAAATAAAGAATGATAAGCATAATGCCTACAAACTATTTGTGCCAAAGCACAAACTGAGGATGTTTTTAGATGACCGCTTTTGGCCACAAGGCGTAATTTACCGTCGTTTTGTTCACATTAAAAACAAAGTAGTGGGCACACCAGAACGGGGTGAGGCTATCAATAAAAATATAATTTAATGGGAAGTACAAATAATGAAATAGAGCATAATGCCGTCCTTGCGTCGTTCAATTGCAAGTCGATTAAGAGGTCAATGGAAGGGGTTAGGTTATTATGCAAAGATGTAGATATAATTGCACTTCAGGAAACATGGTTGTTGCCCCATGACCTGTCCTGTCTATCGCAAGTCGATGAGGAGTTCGGCAGCACAGGAACGTCTGCAGTCGACACTTCGGCGGGAATGTTAGTAGGCCGGCCGTACGGTGGTGTCGCGTTGTTATGGCGAAAAAGTATGTTCGGTTGTGTGTGCGTAGTTCCGTGCGGTAATCCGCGTATTGCGGCCATTAAAGTGTCGCTTAGTGACCGTCTAGTTCTAGTGTTCAGTGTTTACTTACCTGTAGACAGTGCGGAAAATTTAACTGAATTCACGGACTGCTTAGGAATTATTAGTGCAATTATAGAGGAATGTAATGTGGAATCAGTTATTATCTTGGGTGATTTCAATGCGCACCCTAATCAATTGTTTTTTAATGAGCTGAACAGTTTTTGTTGTGAACAGGAATGGTTATGTTTAGATATTAATGAAATGAGTTCTGACACCTATACGTTCGTTAGTGAGGCTAACGGTAGTCGAAGATGGTTGGACCATTGTGTAGGAACCAAAGCAGCCTTACCGTTGATAAAGAGCGTGCATGTTAAATACGACATTTATTGGTCTGACCATTTTCCGTTACTCGTTAATTGTAATTTTAATCTGGTGAAACAAAAAACTGTACAACCGTGTGCTCAAGTGTCCGACGGTGTCAGGTGGGGGGAAAGGTCGTACGCTCAAATAGAGCAGTTTTCACGTCTCTGTGGTACGTACCTACGTAATATAGATTTCCTAGTGCAATTCATCATCATCATCATCAGCCTATAATGTTCCCACTGCTGGGACACAGGCCTCCTCTCGGTGAGAGGGATTGCTAGTGCAATTAGCATCTTGCAGTGGAAAGTTTTGTACAGATCCTGACCATAAGGTAGTGATTGACGACTTATACAGTGCCATTGTAGATTCCTTAAGGTTGGCAGCTGGTTCCTCATATCAAAAGAAGCCGAGGTATCGTAAACGTGTTGCAGGGTGGAATAAACACGTCGGTAGTGCCCACAGGGAGGCGCGGGCTAAGTTCAGTATGTGGGATTGGCACGGCAGACCTTCGTCAGGCCATCTTCTTGATGAAATGGTGGAATCGCGGAAAGTTTTCAAGGGTAGGCTGAAATGGTGTCAAAATCACCAAGATCAAATTAAAATGGATATCCTTGCCTCACATCACACCAATTCAGACTTTGGTAGTTTCTGGAAATGTACTAATAGTATGGGCGTAGCCCAGCGCCTTCCTGTGAGCGTTGATGGGGTTACGGAACCTTGTTCAGTGGCGGAACTGTTTAAGGAACAGTTCATGGTTCAGTCGCTATTGGGCCCAGCGCAGTCAGTGATCGATGCTGACGACCAAATGGGACCAGTCTTAACACTTGTCACAGCAAAAGATATAAGAGTAGCTCTTAAAACTATCAAAAGAGGAAAATCACCTGGTCACGATGGTCTCAGTATCGAGCATTTACAGCATGCAGGTTCCCACTTACCGAGAGTTCTGGCATTACTGTTTAGTTTGTGTATCGCGCACTCTCACCTGCCAGACAGTATGATGAAAACGGTGGTCGTGCCAGTAATTAAAAACAAAACTGGAGACGCATCAGATAGGTCGAATTATAGACCCATCTCGTTGGCAACTGTTGTAGCTAAAGTATTGGACAGTGTGCTGAACGTACAGCTCGAGAAACATTTGCGGTTGCACGATGCACAGTTCGGCTTTCGGCCCGGCCTATCCACCGAAAGTGCAATTGCTTGCCTTAAGCACACAGTCAGGTACTACACTAGCAGGAGTACACCAGTTTACGGGGCGTTTCTGGATCTTTCCAAGGCGTTCGACCGGGTCTCTTATGACATTCTTTGGAAAAAGTTAAAAGCCACAGGTGTCCCGAGCGAATTGCTTAACGTTTTTAGATACTGGTACCTACGGCAACCAAACAAACATTGTAAGGTGGGGGAGCAAGTTCTCTTCACCATACAGGTTGGAATGTGGCGTAAGGCAGGGAGGCTTAACCTCCCCTAACCTATTTAATCTGTATGTGAATGCATTGATCGAGGAACTCAGCAGTGCGCATGTGGGCTGCTATGTTGACGGGTTGTGTGTTAACAACATAAGCTACGCCGATGATATGGTCCTGCTGGCTCCCTCGGTCAGTGCACTCAGAAAATTGGTTAAGATATGTGAGGACTACGCTGCCAGCCATGGGTTGCTGTATAATGTAAATAAGTCAGAACTCATGGTTTTAAGGCTGTTGGCAAGAAGGGTCCAGAAAGTGTACCACCAATTAAAATAAACAATTTATCGATTCGTCTGGTACACCAGTTCAAATACCTTGGACATGTTATTGCTGACGACCTTAAAGACGATGCCGATATTGAGCGGGAACGCAGGGCATTGGCGGTGCGGGCGAACATGCTGGCCCGTAGGTTCGCGCGATGTACAGATGCGGTTAAAATCACGCTTTTTAAAGCATACTGCACATCCCTGTACTCGAGCGCTATGGATCAGCTGTACTAAACGTGCCGCCAATGCGTTGCGTGTCCAATACAACAACGCTTTCAGGACGCTGTTGCGACTGCCGCGTTATTGCAGTGCATCTGCAATGTTTGCTACAGCCAGAGTAGATAGCTTCTCAGCTGTTGTACGGAAAAAGAATGCTTCTCTTCTCACCAGATTGCGGGACAGTGGCAACAGCCTTCTGAAAGGTATTGCTGATGGGCCTGATGAAAGCCCCATAATGAGGCATCTTATTAAAAACACCCTGTCGGCATTAGAATTTAATTACTAACATAGCAAATAAGTTAAATTGTTACTAACATCTAGAATTGTATTTTTATTGTATTGTAATTACATTGGACCTAGTTGTCTGCTAAATAAATAAATAATAAATAAAAAATAAAAAATAACCTTGAGATCTGATCGTGTTCAAAGTCCATTACGTGGCCTTTCTCACATGGGCAAACACGACTATGATACGATATTCCATCATGGAATGCCAGTGCCTATCTTCCGGCTTCATCATCACACCTTGAAACCTAATCGTGGTCAAAGTTCATTACAAGACTTTTCTAAGAAATCCAAAACAGCTATGATACGGTTTTCCATCATAAAGTTTCAGTTCATATCTTCCGGCTCCATCATCAGATCAGTTCGACAGTACCATATTATTGTATTGTCATCAGAACTACATACAGCTGCCAATTTTCATTACGCTACGACCCTTGGAAGATGGTTAAATTAGTTACCGTAGATTCCATTACATAGTTAGTTACATACAGGTCGACCTAATAAAAGCGTGTTAAAAAGACTGATAGTTGTGGTCCATTTTTTAAGAAATTTAAACTTCTGACTTTGCCCTGTTTATACATATATGAGATGGCAGTGTTTGTAAAATCTAACTTGCATTTGTTTAAATCATTGAGATCATGACTCAGAGTACATTATTAGGGTAGACGACGCAACAAAGACACATGAGTGCTATTCCGCACAAAATTACGCTGTATTCGAAAAGCTTTTTAGGAATGGCACCTAAGATATATACCAAAATATCCAATTCAATTTAAGATACATACATGACATACACAATTTCAAAAAAGCTGTCCTTTATTTATTAAACATAAAAGCTTCATACACAATTAATGAGTAGTTACTTTGACGACCAATTGTAATACTCAATACTCAAATTTTATTTGCATTCCACAATGTGTACTTAGGTGGTAAATAATAAAAAATTGTGATCATTAAGGACCCTGTCGGGCACAGCAAAAAATAGTAGGAGAGAGGAAGCCTTAAATAAGTAGCCAAACTTTCATCTAAACTAAGTCCAATTGTACCACTTTATGGGTTCTTGATACCTACAAGCTTTAATATGTAGAAGAACTATGATTTTATTGAGATAATCATGAGCTGTTTTCTGAATGTAAATGATAGATGATTTAAATTATGATTTCATTTTGTTAATTCTAATTTATTGATCTAACTATACATTTTATTTTATGAATTTTAAATAGTTAAATCAATCTAAAGCTAATTTTATTGTTACTATTTTTTGTTTTAAGGCATAGACCATGACTTTATTGTTATTTTGAGTTATTCGTCGAAATGCTATTGAAGGCAATGTAAATTTATAGTCAATTGTTGATGTAATTTATATAAAAATAATAATAATAATTTTATGTGTAAATTCAAATACAAAACTACTTGTTTGTGGACTGTGACATAATATAGGATTCTTTATAATTTATCGCTTAAAAATTCGTTTATGCTATAGTAGCATTTTTCGATTAAAAATTGCTTCAGTTTTTTTATAAATAGATTTGTTTTATCTTCTTTTTTAATTATTTCAGGTAGTTTATTATAATTTTTTATGGACATCACGTAGGGGCTTGTAGAATGTATTTTTAGCCGAGAATGTGGAATATTTAATCTCGATTTGTGTCGGAGTGTGTAACGTGATTGTATATCCTCACGCTTTGTATAAATTCTTGATACTTACGAATAAATTTGCAGGTTTCTAATATGTATATACTAGGGAGTGTTAAAATATTATAATTTTGGAATTGAGGTTTACAGCTGTCAGTTTGATCGATGTTTACTAGGATTCTCACTAATTTCTTTTGGAGGGTAAATAATGTTGGTGCATCCGTGCTACTTCCCCAAAGGGTAACGCCGCCGCCGTAGCTTAGCCATGAATAAGCATAAGCATATTAGATGGTGAGCGCTGTTTGAAGATTGGTGGTTTTTTTAATTTCACGGAGAGCATATGAAAAACTTGAAATCTTTGATCTTAGTTTTTGTATGTGGGATTTCCAATTTATATGCGTATCCAAATTTAGTCCAAGTAAGGTGAATTCTTTAACAGTTTCTATTTTTTGCTGAATAATTTGTGCTCAAATTAGAGTTATATCAGCAAAGGATGCGCTGTCTACGCTGTTATTCAGCAAGTTTATGCAGCCAATGTATTCACTGTGCACTGTAAAAATGCTGTCATAAAGCTGTTGTGCTACTTGGGAGGAATCGGTTCTGGAGGTTCTGCATCCTATAGATGAATTGGGGTTTTGTGTGTTCAAAATTGCACATGCATATACGTCATGAATTCATGATGGGCCTAATGCACTCCGTGTAAATCCACGACTTGCACTTCAGTGACAACTTGCTACGTGCATTTAGAACAGAGTGTAACCTACCGAGACCGAAAGCAGCACAAGAGCGCGCCTGCTTTATGTGCTCAGCGAAGGAGAGGGTTTGATCCATGATCGCTCCTAGGTATTTGGCTCGTTTTCCCAATGGATCCGCTTGCCAAACATGGAGATGGGCCGGGGAGGTCAGGTGTAAGTCGTGGTTTCGAGAAGGGAACCGCTTGACTTTTATCCGGATTTACTTCGTTTCTCCACTTTCTAAACCACGCCCCAAGCACGTTGACTGCGGTTTGGAGAGCGAAGGCTATCGCGTCTTGACTATGCCTAGTGTGGTAGATGACTGTGTCGTCTGCGAACAGTGCCAACTGTGCCATTCTACTTTTGGGAATATTGCTAGTGAATAGCGTAAATACGTGGGGAGACAACACAGCGCCTTAAAGGACGCCTGGACGAATGGGATGGGGAGACGAAAGTGCCCCTTCGATGCGATAGCGGAAGGTGCGGTTCAACAGAAAGTCCCATAAGATGAGCACGAGACGATCAGGCACGCCAAGTGGGTACAGGGGTTGTGCCAGACTTTGTCGAAAGCTTTCGCTATGTCAAAGAATACTACACCGGTCATCGTAACGCGTTAGAAACCCACGTTTATATATGTTCTACGATGCGATGGACCTGTTGCACACAAGAGTGTTGGGTTCTGAAACCGAACTGCTCGTTGGGATTGAGGCCTTTTGACTCGGCGTAAACTTTGAGACGCTTGTAAATAAGCTTCTCATAGATTTTACTGAGACTGTTCAGTAAACTTGGGTATTCCGTGCTTGGGGATTAATGGGGATGACAATGAGCGTGGCTTGCTTCCATGCTTGCGGAGGATGTTGTTGCTCAAGGCTCCATTGAAGATGGTGCTCAAGAGCATGATCAGGAGGGCGGGCAACATTTGGAATACCTTATTGAGCATTGCGGGGTTTCAGACTTTTGATTATCTCGTGCACTTCGTCCGGGGTGACGGGAGGTAATGGATCATCAGGGTCTTCGAAGGGCGGGAGAGAGGTACTATGTTCGACTTCAGCGTCCACCTTAGAGAGGTGTGCTTGGTCTACTGGTTGAGAACTGGGCGAGCATTGGGCCTCTAGCCTGTCGGCTGACGGCTAGGCATTCGGCCTTGTCGAAGTCGTCGAAAGAAACGGTGCCATCGGGGCGGATCAGGGGAGGCATGGAGGCAACTTCTCAGGATTTGAGTTTCCTATGAAGCTCCCAGAAAGCCAGATGAGTGGGCTCAAGTTCGCTCAGCATCTTATCCCAACCGGCGTTACGTAGCTCCGACATGCGTGTCTTTACAGATCGCTGTAAATAACGCATGTAAACTTTGTTCGCGTCGCAGGGAAAGTACAGCTGCGTTCTTCTCATTCAGCAGTTCACGTACATTGTCCGGCAAGTTCCAGCGGGGGTCTTCCATCGCTGGAATTTCCCTTGAACAGTCGTTCAGGACTGATTATACGTGACTAGTGAATGAGTTGATCACGGCCGTAATGTGGGCGGGAGAGTCGAATTGATCGGGTATAGAGTCTAAATGGGAGGATGTGTTGGATTTCAGTCGATCGCTTGCTTTCCTCTAGTTCGCTACTACTTTGGTGAGGAGGAGATGGCCAGGATCTGGGAGACCCGTGCGGGGGGCCAGGTGCATGACGACTGGGCGATGGTCGGAGGTGAGTTCGTTTATTGCTTCTATGGAATCCAACCGTAGGTCGATTCTCTTGAGAATGGCAATATCGAGGACGTCAGGTCTATGAGACACATCGTGAGGGAAGTGGGTAGGGGTCATCAGGGCATTAACGTCAAAGTTCAGGCTGGAGCAGAGGTTGAACAATTGTCTCTGGTCGAAGTCATGGAACTGTCCCACGCGAGGTGTTTGGCGTTGAGATCGTCCGCTATAATAACGAGTCACTCCTGCATAACAGGACAGTGAGGTCGACAGCATCGGTTGGAAGGCCTCTGAGTGGGACTGGGGAGGAAGATACACTGAGACTAGCGAGATAGGTTGATGACCTGTCATGCCTAGTCTCAGCCTGCTTCCAATCGGGAGAGAGTGGAAGGATCCACAGGGCATCCCTATGGATCCTCCCACTCTCTCCCGATTAATCTCCAGTAAGGTAGGTCCTATAGTAAATGATTGTTCCGCCCTCGTAGCACCGCGACCTGTCGTTGCGAACTATGTGATAGTTTGCAATTTTCGGGTCACAAATTCACGATTGCAGGGTTTGAGGAACGACTCTGAACTAGCAATACGTCTATGATGGTCGCGGAGGATGCCACGGCATTCAAGGCCAACGTGATGAGATCGCTACGATCGATTACGAGAAAGATCGCTACGATCGATTACGAGAAAGGCGTTGAAAAATCCTAGCTTGAGGAATCGGAGTTTGTATTCTTCTAAAGTTTACCCAATGACTTACCTATATTTTAGTTTATGACGCAAATTGTACAGTGACGTAACAATTGGTTATGATTAGAATCTCAGGTTAGAATTGTGATGATAGTTACAGACCCTAATAATTGTTGACTATCATCACGCTAAGTATACCTTTATGGAACTAAGCAGTCAATCATGAGTATCATAACATTTCATAAATATACCCACTCGTTTAAAGAACGTCTATTTTGGACAACCTAGCGTTTTAGCTTTTGCCCGCGGCTTCGCCCGCGCGGAATTTTCATACCCCTATTTAACTCTCTTAGGGGTCGAATTATGAAAAGTCTTTCCTTATTCCTTGTCCCACATTATAAATGGAACCTCTGTGCAAAATTTCAGCTTTCTAGGTCCAACGGTATGGGCTGAGCGTTGATGAGTCAGTCAAGCAGTCATGACTTTTCTTTAATATAGATTGAGCAAAACAATTGGGTAGCTTGGCGGTTCGACCACTGCGCTGCTTCGTAAACTTGTGGTTGTAAGTCGATCCCAACGATTGGTGAATTTGCATAAAGTACCTACTTGTAATAAGACATTCATTCAAAGAGCTTTCAACGTTGACGTAAGTACAACCTAACACATTCTTGACGGTGGTCATTTTCATGGCTACATAATTATCTGGCTCTTTGTGATCAGCCGTATGAGTATCGTATTCGTGACGTAGTGGGTCGACTCGAGGCGCGGGGCGCCGGTGGCGCCGCTGGCGGGCGCGGTGGGCACAGGCGGCGCGGCCGGGCGCGGCGCCGGGCGGCCCCGAGCTGCCCCCCGCCGGCCGCGCTGCGCCGCTCGGCTCAGTATCGCGCGCGAGCCCGCCGCCGCCGCCGCACCGACCGCGCCGAGCCTGCCATGGAGCACTTTATTGAGACCGTGCGCAAGTACCCGTGCCTGTGGAACACCACGGCCATCGAGTACCGCGACCAGGAGCTGAAGGACGCCGCCTGGGCCGAGGTCATGAAGGAGACGGACCTGTCGTCAGGTGAGCCCCGCGCCCCGCCGCGCCCGCACGGCCGTGGCGCGCTGCGCCCGCCATTGTTGTGATAAAGAGGCACACACAACAAGGAAACCATTACCTAACGTAACGGTCACAGAGCATAATTATTATATACGGGCGACGGTGCCGACTGCCGAGCGGCGGCGACTCCGGACGCCGCCGCCGGCACTGTGCTTACCGTCCATCCCGTAACGTTACAGTTATAATTAAGTATAAGTTGAAATACCGGCAATAAAATAATAGCAAGCTATACATCATAATTTTAACAACGATAATGTAAACAACTACTTAGGTCTAAATAAAATATCTACCTACTCATTATGTTGAATGCGTTATATATTTACGGTCGGTAGTGCACAGAGTGTCTCTCCTCATGTTTTCCCAGCTTATCGAGGCCATGCTCCTCTGTGCATGCCTACCTGTAACAACTTCGATGGTAGGGAAGGTACGTATTTACGCAACCAGGTTTTTACACCAGGTAGGTATTTCCTTCCAAGTACACACACCAAGTACCGACCCGAAATACTTGCAAGACTTCAAGGTATTTTATACGGCTACTCGCTCGACTACGTTAGTTTTCGCAAATGCGATCATGCTCCTTAATTAAGATTCTACGTAACAATTTCGCATGCAAGTATTTTTTAACCGACGAAAAAACGGAGGTTACTCAATTCGATGAGAATATTTTTTTTTTTTTTATGTATGACCACGCATAACTTTTTCCAGAGTAGTCCGATTTTGATAATTCTTTTTTTATTGGAAAGGGTATACCCCGAAGTTGGTCCCATATGAATTTCGAAGAAAAATTCCAACCCTAAGGGTAAGAAAACAGGGGATGATTGATTGTTTACTCACAGATTTTAATACTGAACTGTGTATTACTAAAAGTAATCAAAAATTGAGCATGTAGTAATTAGTAGATTATAGCCACAAAAAATTGTAAAATAAAAACTTTTTAATAAAAAAATTAAACCGCCGAAAAACCGAAAAGTAAAAAATAATAAACTTGCTTTGTCCAACCCCAATAACTAAGTTCGGAAGTCGGTGACTTTGGATATGTACTCGTATTTAATTATATGTTACCGCCGGTTTTTCGGCGGTTTAATTTTTTTATTAAAAAGTTTTTTTATTTTAATGGTTTGTAAGTATTTATTTATAAACGTGATTGTGCTCCTTACTTATAGGAAGTTACAGATCAATTTCCTATGCAAGTATTTTTTCTTCAAACAGGGCTTGGAAGTATTTATTTGTAAACGCGATTGTGCTCTTTATTTATAGGATGTTACAGATCAATTTCCTATGCAAGTATTTTTTCTTCAAACAGGGCTTGGAAGTATTTATTTGTAAACGCGATTGTGCTCTTTATTTATAGGATGTTACAGATCAATTTCCTATGCAAGAATTTTTTCTTCTAACAGGGCTTGGAGGTAATGGTTTGTAAGTATTTATTTGTAAACGCAATTTTGCTCCTTATTTTTAGGGCATCACGGGTCAATTTCCTATGCAGGTATTTTTACTTCCAACAGGGCTTTTGAATACGAGATTGTGCTTTTTATTTGTAAGACGTCATGGTTCAATTTTCGATGCAGATAGAAAATACTTGAAAGTATCTCGAGCCCTGGTTTTAGGCCCTGGTTTCTTAAGGTGGACGTACTTGGAAGCCCTGGTACTCGATTTTGCAAGTACGACCCTTGTCTATTCGATGGAGATGCACACAACCACGTTACCTACCTAATAGATAACAGTCCTTCTAAAGTAGGTAGGTAGGTATATCTACCTATAGCTTACTGTTATTCTCTATAAAATGTTCCTGTTTAGTCGCATTCAATCAATTTAGAACGAAAAGAATCGAGTGGATAATATTAATTATTGTACCACAGTTGACAAAGCCCCTGTGAAAGTGAAAATCGGAAGTCGGTCATTGGATAGGGGCCATCCATAAATTACGTCACACATTAAGGGGGGACCCTTAATGTGTGACGTATTTATGGATGGCAATTTATGGATTATAGGGGGTCAATGAAATGTGACATTGTTTTACAAGGGCCAGTGGAGGTCAAAAGCTTTTTGACTCTACATAATAAGTACTTATTACATCTAAATGCGAAATAGAATAATATGTGTCGTCACACAAGGGGGCAGGGGGTTTTACGGACGGGGGGGGGGCGTCAACAACTATAAAATTTGTGTGACATAATTTATGGATGGCCCCATATACCCTAGGTATGTACATATTGTAGTTTTTGTCACCGGCTTTAAAAATTCCATTGTTTTTTTTTTTCACTTTTTAGTTATGGTGCCTACCTACGCCACACCAATTCCTACAGCACTACTTGCTATGCAAACAACAGTGACAGGAAGCAGCAAAAAAGAATGTAATCGAGGTACAGACGCCAAAACATCAAGCTTCCCTAAACTGTCTTTTCCCAATTGAACATAAACCTTAAAAACAATAAAGTTTAAAATCTATCAAAGTTTGATAGATTGGAGTAGCATGATGTGCTGGCGTATGTTACACAAAGTGAATTAAAAACGTATCATCGAGGCTAACGTAAAAACCACTGAAGTAAAGTTATTTCATTTTATATGGGACCACACCTAGGGTTGCCAACTATACTGTTTTCAACAGTATTATACTGTTTTTCACTAAATTACACTTTTTACTGTTGAACAAAAATAAAGTATACAAAATACTGTTTTCAGCATCAAAATGCAAACACATTATTATGTATTGTTTTTATTTAGTCAGAGGGCGCTCACTGCTCAGTGCAGCGCAGCCACAACCAAATCACACTGAGTTTCTGAACGAATCTGTTAATGTCATAATATATTCAAGACTGTCACTCACTGACAGACATGCGAGTGAGTGTATGCGTTCTCAGAACATAATCTTTTTTCGCGTGGACCTTGTTTTTGTTTTACAACCTTAATAAATATCTAATATCTACTTTCTGTTCCCGCCACCTCAGGATTTTTCAGTAATGAATGCTAAGTGGCGAGAGGATAGAAATAGAGCATCTATTAATTTAATAAAAAATGAGCTCCTCATTTATTTTAATTTCAGTTGACATTGTGATGAGGCGTATGAAGTTTTTAAATAAGATTGTAAATTAGTAACTTGTGTGAGAAACTCTAAAAATATAATGTATTTAAAACACTAAATAAATAAAATACTGTTTAATATTTTTCATAGACCCGAATATACTTTATTTCTTCTAAAAAAAGTTGGCAACCCTAACCACACCTGAAGCATACCCTAACCTTTAAAAAAATCCCTCCACAATTGACGGAGATATCGCGGAACAAACATACAGACGAATTGAGAACCTCCTCCTTTTTGAAGTCGGTAAAAATGCAAAACAACTGGTTGTGCAGACCAGACAGTCAGTGCCTATTAGGTACTTCCAACGTCTGTTTGCTTTTATTTGTCGCTTAGTACTTCTACTAGGTACATGAATAGTTGGTAACTTCGCCGACAGAGTAGCGCACCGGTTATTTTGTAGGTGGTATCTTTTTTACCCGACTGCGAGAGAAGGATGGTTATGTTTTTCGAGTGTATGTATGTATGCATGTTTCTTTGGCACGCTTTTTTTTTTTTTTTTTTTGGGTGGGAAATCATCAAATGACTTCTGCTGAGTAGAGCAGGAGGGCGTGTCAGACTTTTACTGACTAAAACCCACCCGTGTTCCCTCAGAAGCCCGTATGCCAGGGGCTGTGGTATCTCTTTCGAACAAACCCACACCCCTGGCAGGCATCGGCCCTTGCGGACCCCACCTGTGGTTGCTGACATCTTTGACGGCGCGCGTGTGGAACACAACGCGCCGTCCCGTCTACCACTTTTCGGCCGCAGGGGATAGGGAGAGCGGCTGACGCTATACCGACACTCCTCTTCCCCTGCGGCCCCTTTCCCCCGGCAGTTGCGGTGCACCTCATCACAACCTACTTTTTGGCCGCTACGTCGTTGGCTTGAAGGTAAAAGCCCTGACGAGCGGCCCCACCTTTGGGTTCCTCTTGGCTTCACCGTGGGTGGGAGACCACGGTTACTGAGCCCCCCCGTAACGACAATGCGAGAACCCACTCGGGGGGGTTCTTTGGCACGCTCTGTAGCCTAAACGGCTTGATCGATTTCAGCTTGAGAGGTGCCGTTAGATTCGTCTTAATTGTGAGAGTGACACTGGGTATAAATTTTTTTTTTTAATGGCCGATTTTTGGTTCTCTAATGTGTCGTCAAGAAAATCTTTTTAACAAAAAATTAAACCGCCGAAAAAACTGAAAAGCAAAAAATACTAATACACCTTTTTTTGCTTAACCTTAATAACAAAGTTCTTAAATTCATGTAAGTATAGCTAATTCATTTTGAGTTGGCGCCAAACAAGCAAATTAATTAATTACGTAAAGCGTGATGCGCGGCAGCGGCGGCGTGGCTTGCTTGACATGCCCCTTTGTTGGATAATGCCGAGCGTTCACGAAGTTAATATCAGCGAGACAGCAAGAGCAACCCGAACCGACACAATTTGGTTATTTCTTTTTTAAGGTAATTTAGTGAACTTTATTTATTGATTGTTTGGCGCCGACTTTGGGTAGGATATTTTTTCCAAATTTATATGGGACCAATTACGAGGTATAACTTTTCCAATAAAAACTCCTCTGTTGAAAGCTGTAAAGACTCCTCTGTTAAAAGTTATGCGTGGTCATGTAATATTACAATCAGTGAGTGAACAATCAATCATCCCCTGTTTTCCTACCCTTAGGGTTGGTTTTTTTTTAGTAATTTTTATGGGACCAACTTCGGGGTATACCCTTTCCAATAATTATCAAAATCGGACTACTCTGAAAAAAGTCATGCGTGGTCATACATAAAAATAAAAAATATACGTGTCGACTTGAGAACCTCCTCCGTTTTTTCGTCGGTCCAAAATTGCCTGTTCTCAAAACCTATTGAGTGGGGCATCACAATATAGGGTTTCATAAATAGGTCTCATTACCGTCAAAAGTAATTATATTAACTAAAAACTGTGAAATAAAAAATAATTTAAAAATCAAAAAACCCGACTGCCTAAAAAGTGGACTTTAATAAAAAAAAAAGAAGGAAACACGAAAATTGAAAAAAAAAAAATTGACTGAATACTCGTCTGCAATCTCATGCAGACGGAGGTAAGGTCCTTATTGTTTTTAAGAAGATTCCTCCGACTGCATGAGATTGCTCATAGTATTCAGTCTAATAGTCATCGTTTTAAAACAAGTTTCTTGTTTCCCCCTTTAAAAAAAGATTTACTTCACTTTTTAGGCAGTCCATTTTTTTGATTTTTAAACGACTTCAAAAAGAAGGAGATTATCAATTATGTTTCTTTATGAATGTTCGGGCATAATTCCGTCGGATTTGCAAAATTCTTTTTTTGTTCGAAAGTGGTTTTATTCCGAAATGGTCCCATTTAAATTTCTTATAGATCTGAAGGCCAATTCTACTAATTAAAAACGTTCGCAGTGTCATCTCGGCGACAATCGAATTTCAAAAATTTGACAACAAATGTATAGGAATTTTTGACAGATTGACACTGAGATCAGACTGTGAACGTTCTTAAAATTAGTAGAATTGCCCCTCTGATGATGCGTTTCGGAGACAGCCAACGGAACTCTTCAAAAAATGACAGCAAATCAACCGCGATTGCTGCTATCGCATAAATATGCATTGTTTTGACCCCAAGGATGATGAAATTTAGAATTGGTGTGGGGTAAGTACCTACTATAAATAAAAAGTTAAAAATAAAATTATTTAAAAGTGTACCAGCTTTTGCCAGCAGCTCCGTCCGCATGGTGGTCGAAAATTATCCCACGGCAACGTACTATCGAGATAAAAAGCGTGTTATTCCTGGTTACAAATATAAAAAAGTGTGTTATTCCTGGTTACAAACTACCTTTTGTGTGCCAAATTTCATACAAATCCGTTGAGCCCTTTTTGCATGATTGAGCAAACAAGCAAACATCTAAATATCCAAACATCTATAGGTATATGCAAACTTTCACATTTATAATATTAGCAGGATAGGATCACAGTCTATTTATTCATACAGTCGTGCAACGAAGACGTCTAGACAGGGCAATCGTACGGGGCGTGAGGGGGGAAACTGCGGATGGGCGCTCCCAAACCACAGAATAACCAGAAGCAAAGCTTCCTAACAGAGCACAAAATTCTTATCTACTTTTACAGGGTAAGTTTTTATCCAGTGCGCAAATTGTAGCCATGAATTCAGCATATCATTCTGGAACCCCTAGCGCAGAAATTTTTCGCCGGATATACAAAAAAAAAAAATCAGCTGTTCCATACATTTTGACCGCGTGGGTATTGCACTTTTCGTGTATAGGGCTGTCACTCGGTTAGTGCAAATAAAAAACCGGGCAAGAGCGAGTACAGATTCAACAATGAGAACAAACAGACGGACACACGGACAGATACTGTGACTGAGGTGATCCTGATACTGAAAAAAGGTTTGGTAGTGAAAAAAAATAAACCTAACATTTTGTTGGCGGCCATATTGGATTTTCGTTTTATTTTCATAGAGAACTCTACTATTTTACTAATCAAGCCAATTTGATACAGGGATGAAACGATACGAGTAAATAAAAGTACATACTCGATAGGTACTTTTCTCCAATACTTTTAGTATCGATACTTTGAAATTAAGTATCGAGTAGGTATTGGTGAAAAGTACTCTTATCAGTATGCCAATGGCACTATTTCATTTAACATTGATAAAAAATTGCATAACTTAAATTAAAGTTTTTGAACGCATCCTAGTCTTAGTTTTGTGTAGGGTCTGAAGATGAAACCACCAACGAAGATTTAGATTTTTGGTTACATCACAAACAACTCGCAGTTGGCCAAAAGCGGACGCATGCTTCCTCAAAAGCCGATGAAGTGTCAACTTATTTGGCTAATCCAGTCTGCGCTTTAAAAGCCAACCCATTAGAGGAATGGGAGGATTTAAGGTGACACTTGTCCACATTTTTTCCATACAAACTTCGGGAGGGTTTTACTCCACTGTTTGACAATGTACATCAAAAATTAAACACGGTATGGTTTTGTCTCATTATCAATATTGTCTGTACGGAAACAGAATACTAAAATAAAAAGCCATTAAAAAGTTATGAGCCAACAAAGATTAGTTTTTCTTGCTAATTTAACCTAACTTTGGGCGTGTTTAAGTAATAAAAGCAGTGTAACATCTTCAAAACCAAGTCGGTACCGACAAAGTTCAATCATCAAAAAGTTCAATAAAGTTTATTGGTCATTGAGTTATGTAGTGGTTTTTTCAGAAAACCCGATCTTCCGAAGGACTTTTCTTTTTACGCGCCTGTTTTACTATAACTGATCCTGCAGCTCACTCAATAATGTTGTGCGTGTAGACTAGCGTCTTAACTGCTCATCACTTATACTACCTCTGTCGGACACGAAGCCTGGTGAGACAGCGTGCTTTTTAGCCAGGCCCACCAGTGAGTTCGAGCCCGCGACTAGTGTACCCTTAAGAATACTCATTGCATTGTACACAGACACACGGCCACACATCAAGCTACTTATACATTTCCAGTTTACGCTGATCTCAACTTGTACGGAAATCCTATACAGTGAGAGATAAGCTTATTCTGGAAACTACTGTGTACTAAGTAGCATAGGCAAACAATGAAACAAAAGATAAATTATATTTAATTGATATAATGTTTCATTAATAGATATCTAACCATTGAAATGCAAAAAGTAGCAAGTTCTTTTCATTCTTCACCCTGATTCTAATGAATGTGAGGTCGGCGCACCATGTATGGTCTTCTTCCATATTAGGGGCTACTCACACTTATTCAGCTCCATTCGCGTTTCGCTGAACGATTTTGGTCACACATATTATTATGCAGTTCTGCTTCTATCAGCCGCGTGCAGCGTCGTAAGAATGAGAACAGCCGTCATAGCATGTTATCTCCGCTGAAACGCTTCTATCTACTGCGTACGACGTTGACCATGCTGCGAAGACGGTAAGCTACTCATTTAGTATTGTGGCCTCAACATGGACAGTTCTCATCATCATCATCATTTCAGCCGAAAGTAGTCCGCTGGACGTAGGCCTCCCCCAAAATGGGGGTTTTGCCATAATCGCCACGCTTAGCAGGCGGGTTGGCGATCGCAACATGGTCTATTTTTGTAATGTATTTATTTACTAACATAAAGAACGCTGCTGCCCATTCTCTAGTAAGTCCCTTAGTCGGCTTCTATGACACCCACGGGAAGAGATGGGATGGTGCTATTCTTTAACGACCGGCACCACACGGAACGAGCAGTTCTATGTGCGATATTTTTATCGTTTTGCTTCTTGCAGAAGAAACAAGCAATAGGCCCACCTAGTGCCTACCTAATACCTATATTAGGTACTTACTTTTTCTCTGTTGATCGCTATAATGTGGAGAACTTATATCGTACAAGCAAGTTTGTTTTTGCACTAACAATGTACTTACCTACCTAAGTTTCTATTCGTCCATCATTGTATTGCGTGAAAATAAAATAAGTAAGTACTGTTACTTTAAAACACGTCTGACTAACCTCTCTCAATCCTTGCGTGCACAATGAATAGTATTACGTAATAATAAATCAAAACTATGCACGTCGCAACTTGTCGAGAAGGACTCTAGAACCATCAGTGTACAGCGCTTTTCCGCCGCGTTCGACGCTGAATGCGGCGGAACAGCGCTGAACGCGGCAGAACAGCGCTGAACTCTATAGCACTCGCATGATAAAAACACATTTGTCCTCATTTTATACCTGTTTGCCGCGAAAGCAGAATAGACGCGGAAAGCTGAACGGATGCGTACGCGTCTTCATACAAAATCGTTGTTTTCTATGGAAGTAAGCTGAATAGAGCTGAATAAGTGTGAGTAGTCCATTAGTCGTCATCTCGTATCATGTTTCACATACACAGTCCATAGCTCTGAAATACTCGCTGCGAGCGCTGATGTACCTACTCCATGTCTATAAACATAACATAACATAAACATAATCTTTATTGACATAAAATAAGGTAACAGAATCTAATGAAGCCTCTGAAACCCAAACTAGGTAAAAACCTGTATGTCAGGAGTCAGCGCCTTCTCCCATTTACATATTAATTGTTATGCCAATGAAAAACACAATATAAATTTATTCTTAAATGAACTAAAAAAAGAAAAGAAAACTAATTTTTAGGATTAGAGCATGCAGTAATACCAAAAATTAATATTTCTTAAAATTTAGCTAAGGTAGTGTGAAAGTGAGTTTCGTGGCTGTTAGTTTCGTGTGTGTGTAGGATGTGCGAGTGTTGTTGTGTAATGTAATGTGGGGGTGTGTGTGTGAGTGTGTGGGTGTGATGGTGTGTTCAAATATGTTTAATTGTTTGTTTAAATGGAATCCTTTACCTATGAAGTATTTTTTCGGTTTCCTCGTAATTCAGCGAAAGAAGATAATTTCTGACCTTCGATTGGCACTCGTGAAACGAGACTGGATAAAACCTTAAAATTTTGTTTAGTTTATTGTAGAGATGTGCAGAAAGAAAGCTCCTTTGACGTCTTGCTAGTGCAGTACGACTATGTCAGCGACTCAGCGCTGGCGGCATACGGCAGTGAGTAGGTACCTATTTCATATGCGCAGTGCGCTTCATAACTTCCTCGCACTTCGTTCCGCTAACGATTGGTAGAAAAATATAACTATGTACTATATCGCTGCATCAGCTGTACGCCTGCACCACAAATAGCATTACCATTCGACGCAGTCAGTGGTTAACAGAAAAGAGCGTAAGGAATTGCGGGTCATAGTCGTAGCAAACATAATAATCAACCTAAAATAGTAATGTTCAGTCGTTAGTGTTGAATGTTGTTTTGTCTGTTTTTACATTGTATTCATACAAGTTACAACACAGTAAACATTGTGTAAGTAGTGCTCCTATACGTCTAGCTAGTGTGTCGTTTCTCCGATTAATCAGGCAGGAATCATCACTAGCAGCATAAGACATTGTCAAATTTACTAAACGAGTGGCTCTAAAAACTGTTTCAGTGAAAGAGGTGAAGCTGAAGTGGAAGAAGCTGCGCGACAGCTACCGCGACGCGCTCAAGCGGCAGAGCGAGATGTTGGCGAAGGATCCAGCCAACCCCGCCAAGAAGAACTACCCGTGGAAGTACATGGGGCTGATGCAGTTCCTGCAGCCGTACATGAGCAACCGCAAGAAGCCGTCGGGCTCGCCCAGCTACCCCGCGCCGCAGCAGGCCGCAGAGAACGGCCACGCCGAGCACTCGTCCTCCGACTCGGAGTCGGACGCGGAGTCGGCACCCAAACGCAAGAATTGCTCGCAGCTCACCGTCATCGACCGCAAGCTGGACTACCTGTGCAAGGCGCAGTCCGCCAAGCGGCCCTGCGCAGAGCCCGCGCCCGCGCCCACCGCCCCCGTCGCGCCGGCCGCGCCCGCGCACCCCGACCCGCTCGACATCTTCTTCAACAGCATGTGCCAGTCCACGAAGCGGTTCCCCTTCCCAACGCAGATCAAGGTACTCTCAAAGCCATTCTAATAACCGACCATTTAGCTTCCTGGGTTCGATTACCGGGTTGTGTGCACTTATCACGGAGTAATAAAAGAAGTTCTTCTTTCATTTCTCCGTGGTACTTACCAATTATGTAGAAGAAAGTGTTTATACGGTTTTCCCTTTTATTATGCTAAGTAAACCTTAAGGTGAACCTAGTCCACATTTTTCCCATACAAACTTCGGGAGTGTATTACTCCACTGTTTGACAATAGGGTATTTTCCAATTTATTAAAAACTGTTCTAATTTGAAGATTGGGACGAAATATGTAACAGAAAAATAAAATAAAACTGATTTATATCCATTTTATCAATAAAAAACGATTTAAACCTAATTTATTTTTCGCTGTCTTGAATTTACCGCCAAAACACTTCCTATGATGACTTTTTACCACGTGACGTCAACTTTGTGTAAACTAAAGTAGTAAGTAAGTAAATAAGCGAATGTCGAGTTTATAATTATCAAGATTTTTAATGGATAGAAAGTGAAATTACTGGTGTGCGATGCCCTGTGCACAAATACTTCTAAAACTGCGCCAAACTAATTATTTGTACAGGTGCCGTTCACACAAAGCTGACGTCACGATGTCACGTGATAAAAAGTCATCGTGAGGAGCGTTTTGGCGGTAAATTCAAACCAACGAAAAATAAATTTGCTTTTAATCGTTTTTCATTGAGAACATGGATAGCAATAAATTTATTTTCAACACATTTGCTCAAAAACTGCATTTACGAAGCCTGTATACATGGTTCGAAAGTTAAAAATTACGCACTAATACAACGGAACGTGCGGTAAAATAGGTACTCTCACCTAAGTACCTATTTTACCGCATACCTCGTTGTATGGCACCGTGCGTATTCTTTACGGTTTTTTTTTTAATTTCCATAAAATATTATAAGAATTTCGTCCAAGGAGTTTCACATTACGAGAATAAATAAGCTGACTGATCGAACCTCCTTGGAAGCGATTTTGCTCAATACGTTTGTCTCACTTTAATAATAAAGAGTAAATGAGATGAAAGATGTAGTTCTAATTTTCACCACGTGCATGTGGCGCCATTTGTAAATTCGCGCCATTTTCATATTAGAAACGTCAAAGATTGGTGCGAGTTTCCGACTGATATTTATAAAAAAACTTTTATTATGAGTTCAAGCGAGGAAACTGATATTAATATGGAATCTACTCCACCTGATATTTTGAATGAGGCGCAAATTGCAGGAAACGGTATCTTTCCGCCAAAATTGGAGAGCGCTATTTAATGATGTTACAGGGCTGTAGCTAGAGTCGAATTTGAGGTAGGGCAGCATTGGTTACAGGTAGGGCGGAAGTAAAAAAATTATCATAATTGATCTTCCCTCGAAGCACGGGCTCCTAAATCAATCACCATGTATATCACAGACCTCTAGGTCAGTGATATACATGGTGATTGATAAATTATGAATAAGTTTATTTAATTATAATAATTTGTCTTCGTTTTTGGTATTTTCTAAGGTAGGGCATTGTGATTTCTAGGTAGGGCATTGCCCCACACTGCCCTCCCCTAGCTACGGCCGTGTGATGTTAGTATATGTTTGTTTAATTACATATTGTACTGTTTTCTCGCAAATGTGTTGAAAAACATTGTATGACACACGTGCAGAAATTGGTTTTTACAAACTCGTGACTATGGTAAGCCTACTCGTTTGTAAAAACCAACTTACCGCACTAGTATCATAAATAACTATTTCCTTTATTTAATTTTTTATACTTATTTAATATATTTTTAATTTTTTTTACAAAAATCATTAAAAAAAACATTTAAAAATATAAAAATAGTGGCCCATCGGCATCAGGAGCAGGGTCCAAGATGCCGGTGGTCAGTGCTCTAGAGTAAGGAACCTCCTGACTATGCGTGCCGTGTCTAGGAGTACTGCTTTCTGAATCAAGCCCTTGATCCAGCCGTGCAATGAGAGCCTCCTGAGATGTTGGTCGAGGCTCTTCGCTACTAGGCCATTTACTGTAATGATTATCGGTACAATGATTGCTGAGTCCACGTCCCATATGTCGACAACCTCGCGAGCTAAGTCAAGATATTTGATTTTCTTATCTTGCTCAGCTTTCACGAGATTCTCGTCATGGGGGACAGCAATATCAACAATCATTGTACGACGCTCTCGTCGATCTATCACCACAATATCAGGCTTATTGGCTACAATAGTCCTGTCAGTGATGATAGATCGATCCCAATACAATGTGGCGTGACCATTCTCGAGAACTGGGTCGGGCACATACCTGTAGTATGGTACTTCAGACTCCACAAGGTTGTACTGCAAAGCAAGTTGTTGGTGGATAATCCTAGCTACTAGATTGTGTCTGTGCAAATACTCGCCGTTAGCAAGACGAGAACAACCGGAAACGATATGTCGGATTGATTCACCGGGACGGTGGCATGCCCGACAGGATGTCAACCGTACCATCCTTGACAATGTATTTCCGGTAGTTGTTCGTCATGATAACTTCATCCATAATCGCACAGACAAAACCTTCGGTTTCTCCGAAGAGGTCGCCGAAACGTAGCCAGGATACAGTTTATTTTTATTTTTATGTTATTTATTTCGTCTCAATCTTCAAATTAAAATAGTTTTTATCAAATTGGAAAATACCCTATTTACTTATAAAATTAAACATGGAATGGTTTTGTCTTATTATTAGACATGGCGTGTTTCAGTAATAAAAGAAATGTAAAATCTCCAGAACGTTATTTATCTCCAGAAGTCGATACCGACAAAGCTCAATTATCTAAAAGTTCTAAGGGCACGGCTTCTTTGGATGATATCTATATATATAAAAGGAGAAACTGACTGACTGACAAATCAACGCACAGCCAAAACTTCTAGGATTAGGAACGTGAAATTTTGCACACGGCTTCCTTTTATAATGTAGGGGAGTACTAAGAAGGGGTTTTTGGAATTTCAACCTATAAGGGGGTGAAAAGGGGGGATTTTGTTAGTATGAAAAATCTTATTCCTTGAGTTAATAAACTTGAAACTTGGCACAAATGTTTATCTGAGTAAATTATAAAGTTGGTTATATATTGTTTTTCTAAACTACCTCCTAAAGGGGGATTAGGGAGTGTCAAAGCTTGTATGGAAGAATTTTAACGCGCTGTCTGATTAACTCAAAACCACGTAGGATACTTTTTATCCCGGCGGTATACTCCCGCGGGATAATTTCCGACTTCCACGCGGGCGAAGCCGTGGGGGGAAAGCTAGTTTATATATATAAGATAGATGTAGTGATTATGCTAGTCTTTTGTTTCTTTTACACTATTTGACTTATAGGTTATTTATACCAATTTTCGAGTTAGTTAAGACACGCACTAAAATCATCCCTTGTAAAATGAACTACCCTTTTTACCCCTATAGGTGTAGATTTTCGAAAAACCCTGATACACGTTATTCTTTATTTTTGTTTTAGGTATAAATACTTACTGAGTTTCGAGTTAATCAGACCGCGCGTTAAAATTCTTCCATATAAACTTTGACAACCCCCAATCCCCCTTTAGGGGGTAGTTTAGATAAACAATAAATAACCAATTTTATAATTTACTTATATAAGTATTTGTGCCAAGTTTCAAGTTTATTAACTCAAGGAATAAGATTTTTCATACAAACAAAATCCCCCCTTTTCACCCCCTTAAAGGTCGAATTTCCAAAAACCCTTTCTTAGTGCTACCTACCCTACATTATAAAAGGAAGCAGTGTGCAAAATTTCACATTCCTAATCCTAGAAGTTTTGGCTGTGCGTTGATTTGTCAGTCAGTCAGTTTCTCCTTTTATATATTGTCTTTACCTATGAAATTGCCGTTCTGCAGTACTGGCCATTTCAAATCAAAATAATTTTTGTTTGGCTAAGAATTCTAATTTCAAATTAATTTTATTTTAAAAACATGGATTTTTTTTTCTAAAAGTAGTCATTTCTTTATTGATTAGTGTTACATTTTCATCGCATTTCAATCTTTTTCGTCATCATGGATACGTTAAAAATTCGAGTACTTATGGAATATGAGTACCGTCGTGGCAGCAACGCGGCACAAGCGGCACGCAACATCAACGACGTTTACGGAGCTAACACTACAAACCAACGCACCACCTGTTATTGGTTTGCTCGCTTCCGTTCTGGAAATTTCGACCTGAAAAATGAACCTCGCGGTCGTCCGAAGACTTTGGTCGACAATGACGAATTAAAGGCGATTGTGGAAGCTGATGATACACAATCTACGGCTGAATTAGCAGCAGCTTTCGACGTTAGCGTCAAAACAATATTGGTCCATTTGCGTCAAATTGGCAAGGTAAAAAAGCTTGACAAATGGGTGCCCCACGAACTCAATGATCGCCAGCGCGAAGTACGCGTCGAGACGTGCCTTGCACTGCTCAACAGACACACAAATGAAGGAATTTTGAACCGCATTGTTACCTGCGATGAAAAATGGATTCTGTTTGATAACCGTAAGCGCTCAGCAAGTTGGTTGGATCCTGGTTCAGCACCTAAACAATGCCCTAAACGAAAACTTACCCCTAGAAAAGTGATGGTCACTGTTTGGTGGTCTAGCGCCGGTGTGATTCATCACAGCTTCTTACCAAACGGGGTGAGCATTACTGCAGATGTGTACTGTGAAGAACTGAACACAATGATGGAGAAGCTGGCGCATCTCCAACCAGCATTGGTCAATCGCTCGTCTCCGCTGCTCCTGCACGACAACGCGCGACCTCATACTGCACAGCAGACGGTCTCCAAGTTGCAAGAACTGGGGTTGGAAGCTCTCCGTCATCCGCCCTACTCACCAGACCTTGCGCCTACAGACTACTACTTTTTCCAGAATTTGGATAACTTCTTGGCGGGAAAAAAATTTAATACCCGAGAGGCAGTACAAAATGCCTTTGAAGAATTTGTTGCCTCCCGTCCAGCTGATTTCTTTAAGAAGGGCATCAATAAACTGCCACTGCGATGGCAAAGATGCATTGATTGCATGGGTGATTACTTCGATTAATACAAATAAAAAATTCATGAAAAAAAATCGTTTAAATTTTTTCATACAAAACGGCAATTTCATAGGTAAAGACCTATTAAATAGATATCATCCAAAGAAGCCGTGCCCTTAGTATGTATATACCCTTTCCGTTACACGTTGACGTTAAATTCCATTCCTATTCCATTTAAGAAGAGTCGCTTTGCATGTGCGCAGATAAAGAAGAGCTTGTTCAACGCGGTGATCGAGGCGGAGGAGGCGCTGCTGGCGGAGCAGGCCAGTTACGCCAGCCTTTGGGCGGCGGAGGCGGGCTCGTCGTCGTCCAGCGAGCCAAGCGACGACGAGCGCAAGCCATCCTGAGCCCGCCGCGCGCGCCGCCGCCGCCTCGCGCAGCTGTACGCGCAGTACGCGCAGTACGCGCAATACGCGCAGTACGCGCAGTACGCACAGTCCGCCGCCGCGGCCGCCGCGCACTGCGCCTGAACTCAACACGCATTTGTCATCCTCATGGTACCTTTTAAATGGGGCGATTGATAAATGTCCTCGACTAGACAATACCTTTGCAGTCGATCGCTTCAGTTAGCAGCCCATAGACGTAAAGCCCGAAACATAACGGTGAAACCTCGCCTCACTCGCCCGACTCCAACGGAAATACGTAGTCACTTGCTGGCAACACGGATTGTCATCCGCCGGCTTTATGTCTTTACCACTGCATGTTAAAGGGGTTGAATGTTATTACAATACTGAGATAACGGATGCTGATACTGTAGAATTGTATGAAATATGATGACAATGCTGACAATGCTGCGTGTACTGCAAATAAATTGTTAGCCCAAAAGAACTGGAAGATGATGCCTTGTTGGGTACACTACATAAGCACGAAAAACTTCCGTCAGTCACAAATACGAATTCCAAAATACCGATTTTATAATTCCGAATGGTTCAAAATTGCGAACATAACTACTCCGAGTTATCATTATTCCTATTTTTATAATTCCTATATTTCAATATCCCTAACGTTTATATAATTACTAATCTCTAAATACCGAGTTTCAATAGATCGGATGACGAAAAGTCCGACTTAATGGTAATTCGAAACATCAAAAATACGAATTCCGAATATTAAAATACCGATTAATACAATTCGAAATAAAAACGCGCTTTAATACTCACAGTTCTAACCTAACCTAACCTAACCGAAGTGATTCATCAATAATACAGGGGATTTGGGGATTATGCAAGCAGGCGTGTAGCATGCAAGCAGCAGGCAAGCAACATGCAGCAAGCATTGTTTCTCTCACGGCTCCGGCGCTGCGGGGTTTGGGTGGCCCCACGCGAGCTTATCGTCGCAGATGGTTTTAACGCTCACCACCTGCTCCTCAGCTCGCGGGCCGCCACATCCGTCCGCGCTTACGCGGGCTTAAATTACACTCTAGGATAGAGCCGACAAGACTGCGTGAAGTCGGTTTTGCAGCGATTCGTTTCTGTCACTAAATTTTGTAAAACAACATGTTGACGTTTAGTTTATTCGAAGTATTGAAAATCGGAATGTCGTTTTTCGGACCGAGAACCCTTCGAACATTTGATTCTTCGAACGTATGAAAATCGGAAAACTAACAAATCGCATTTACGACTTTCGGTAAAATAAATTTCGTGATTTTTAATAATAGACATAATCATTCTTAGATATTATGAAATTCGGACTTTTGAAATTCGGAATAAAATACCTGCATTTCGGAGTATTTGGGTGTCCCCTGCCTTGTTACAGGTCGGAGCTGTTACATGTTCGTGTGTGTTTGACTTCAGTGAAAAATCAAAGTTTTTAAATTACCCTACTATTCGAAACATTCTGTTTTATAAGTGACCAATGGGAAGTTTGTACCTAAATCGTAAGAATTTAATCAAACAAAAGCTAGTGAAAATTTACAGTGTAAAACCATAGCGCTATCTGGTTAGTGTAGTTTACTAATACACCTACCCAATACCTTTTTATTATCAATAATAGTGTTATGGCTCCCGCAGACAGGCGCGACGCGACTTTAGTAGAACAGTTTATTTGTAAAGTTTATGATTTTTTTTTAACGGAATTGCGTCGCGCCTATCGGCGGGGGCAATACCGTGTCGAGTCCTTTTTGGAAGTCGGTTTAAACAGTTGAAAATTTCATAAATCACCTTTTTATTTATTTTCAGACCTTAAAATTAAATTTAGTCAGGTCAAGGTGGCGAAGTCCGTCTACGGGGCAACACCATACACTGTCTCTATAAGATGTTTCTGAATAGTTACAACGTTGCCAGCTCGGTCGGTCAACAGAGTCATTATATTGACCTACCTTTAAATTATAGATGACGCTGTTTTTAGTTCAATAGCAAAAAAACGGTCTCATAATTTTGTAGTTGACTACTTTTTTTTTTTTTTTTTGGTTGGGATATCATAAAATAACTTCTCCCGCTCTGGGTGGAGCAGAAGGGCGTGTCAGAGTTTTACTGACTAAAACCCACCCGTGTTCCTTCATTAGCCCGTATGCCAGGGGCTGTGGTATCTCTTTCGAACAAACCCGCACCCCTGGCAGGCATCGGCCCTTGCAAGCCCCATCATTTTTTTTTGTGCTGACATCTCTTTGAGGCGCGCGTGGAACACAACGCGCCGTCGACTTGGGCTTGGTCCTTACCGGACAGCGAGCTACCCATTACTCGCCGTCCGCAAGCTCATGTCTACGGTGGCCGGAAATCGACCTGGGATTCCCGACGCCCAGGGCGTCTCCGTATCCTTCGGCGGCTAGGGTCGCGAGGGCGCATATGCTGCCTCTCCCTCACGTGCGCCGCGTCGCTCCGTACCATGGCCTGGACCAGGGCCGGACGCGAGAGATCCCCGCCGCCGATCGCCTCCACGAGGACACGGCGGTGCTCCGCCCAAGCCGGGCAGACCGCCACCGTGTGCTCCACCGTGTCCTCAGGGCGATCTTCGCAGTGGAAACACCCGGGCGTTTCCTCCCGCCATATCAGAAACAGGAACCTCCCGAAACAACCGTGTCCGGTGAGGACCTGCGTCAGGCGGAAGGTGAGGACGCCATGCCGCCTCTCAAACTACTGCTCAAAGAGGGGACTTACCGCCGCAATCGTGTAGTTGACTAGTTGAAACACGAGTGAGTAGTGTCGACGTTTTACCTAACGTGAAATGTGAATTTCTACGGATTTCTACGTATTCTAGTGGTAAGTGTCTAGCTTGAATATAATTCAAATTTTTAATTGTTTTATTCTAATATTTGCTCTGACAAAAACCTTATATATAAGTTCATTGTTGGGGTAAGACTGTCTAATATTTTAGGGAAAGGCCGTCAAGTGCCGATCTTGCCCCAAGGCAGATGTTGTTAACCTTTTTTTTGGTAATACGGTCAAATCTCCTTATTTGCAGCTTTTTTTGTGAATCTTGAATACTGTGATATATATTATGGTTCCTTCATTAGAAACATATAATGATAATATGATATGTCTTGTTTCATTATAATTTCTAAAATAATCACTTTGTTTTATTCTTCAGGTAAATTGTCATAAAATGACTCGAAAACACAAAAGAGTTGTCCGGAATGGGGAATTAAGTGGATATATTGCTGCTCGTATTTACAACATACCAAGAATGACGATCATGGAGCATTTGAATAATGAAAGGAAATCAACTACTCTCGGGAGGCCTTGATCGTTAAAAAAATGAATTAGTACACGCACCGTTGAAATGAAACGATTTTGAAGTCGTCATGTAGAGATTCCAAATACGTGTAGAGGTCGTAGCATTGTAAGCATTTACAGGATTTAATTCCTTTTTTTATAATAGACTACATGTTATAGCGGTAACTTAGTTCGTTTCGTATGTACGTTGTTTTTTTATTGTACCAACAATATAAAACAATTAAATTGAAAAAAAAGTAGAAATAAAGAGGGTTTTATTAATACCTTTCATTTCATTAATATGCTATCTGTTCAAAAAGTACAAATATAACCAAGTATATTTATTTGATGCAACTAACAAACGTACCGTTACGTTACGTTACCAACTATATCCTAAAGTCAGAATGTTCAAATATAATTTTACCGATCTAGATGTTGACAATCCCTGCCCTTTGCAAATATATCGGACTTACCCCACTTCATAATTTTACCGCCATAAATTGTGATTGCTATCTTATATCATGAATTCATGACACTTAAAGTATGTCTTTGGTAAACTTTTGTTTTCGAATATTTACTGAATAAGAGTGCTGCAAATTTCTATCAGATTACATACAATTTATGCTTATGACTTTTTTTAAATACATCCTTCCTTATTTTCATTCTGACAAGAGTTACCTAGACGTTTGTAAAAGTAATTGATAAATAAGGAATCTTGAGTCATCAATAATGTTCAAAACATACAATTATGTAAAAAAAATCAGCCGTAGGGTATTTTTCAAATAAGCTTGAAAAAATCTATGCCGCGGACTTCGCCACCTTGACCTTCATCTTTTATCATCATTTTAAATGTAACACGGCTACATATCAAGTTAAACATTTCCAATATAAACTGATCTCGCATTGTATAGGATTTCCGTACATCAGCGTAAACTGGAAATGTTTAAGTAGCTTGATGTGTAGCCGTGCGTACCCATCAAAACAGAATCTTATTACGTTCGTCGGTTGATCGCAGCGTGCGGGCACAGTGCGTGTGTCGCAGGCGGCCTAAGACTTTATTTTTTTTAACCCGGTCTACAAATGAAGCTCCGCCCGGACGCTCCCCGGATGCCCTCTACACTAGGACAAATCCGGGAAAACCCGGACGGATGGCAATTCTAATCATAGGGAATCTGTGACACTACAACAACTTGAAGCGTTAGGTACCTACACACCTAGCGGTTTCACACATCTGACCAAGAATGATAGTAATATTGTGATTGGAATGTATGGACAATAGTCAATTAGCTAAGCAATCAAGTTTAAGAGTTACGCACATCTTACAGCACATAGGACGGGGTCAGTTCCAGAAGAGTACCGAACTACCGACCAGCTACCACTACCTAACCATAACTCCTAAGTACCTAATGCAAATTAGAATAAGTATGTACCGCAGTGATGGAATAGTAGGTCGATGTAGGTTAAGTTTAGAAAAATGACTGAAATTATAATAATAATGAATATGCGTATATTTGTATTTATATATTATGTAAATGTGTTACTTACCTGTACGAAAAGATCTCTAAGAAAAAAATAAACTTTTACGTAAGAATATGGTTTTGTTTTATGTCCTTTGTTACTCTATACATTTAAGACCAAGGTTATGAAGTTTTCCAAAGAGCTAGGTAGATACTGTTTTGTATGAAGTTCTTATTCATCCAGATTCAGAAGAGCTGATCAACACGAGCATTGCTGTCGCCGCACTGATGCGGTCACGAGCCACTCCATTGCGCAAGCGCACATTACAGCCGCACCGCATCGTACTATTATTCCACTTGTCCAGTGGCGGATTTACACATTTGCAGGGCCGGATTTAGGGAAGGGCAAACGGGGCTACAGCCCTGGGGCCTCCATAAAAGAGGGGCTCCCACAATAGAGACTTCGGAATAAAAAACTTTCAAATTCCGACTAGTAAACACTATTATACAAAATTTTCCTTTGAGATTTGTTTTCGCTGTTTCTCGAATTCTCGAAGATAACAATTCCAGAGCTACATTCCCAAACCTTGAAATTGCATTGAGAATGTATTTGGTTTTGTTGGTATCAAATTGGAGAGTGCTAATTTAAAAAAATGAAAATTATAAAAAATAGGCTTCGAACGACGATGGGACAAAACCGTCTATCAAAGCTTTCTCTCCTGAGCTTACTTTGGGAACTGGATTTCGGCGAAACCATCAACGATTTTTCGGCGACAAGAGCTCGGAAGGTTCAGTTCGTTACCGCAAAAAATTAATTTCAGATAACTCTTGTTTCCGATTATATTTATATATGTTTGTTAAATACTAAAATAATCTACTTTGTTTCATAATAAATTAATTATTGATTGATAAACTCGACTGAAAAAAAAAACGATCATTTTATTTGGAAAATAATTTGGGGGCGGGGCCTCCACTCCTTTGTTGCCCCGAGGCCTCACGACCTCTTAAATCCAGCGCTGCACATTTGCCGCTAGTAAGCTATTAATTTTTTGCCGCCCCTACTATCCTCTGCAATTCAATACAGCAAAACGGGGCGAATAGAGACTGCAGGGGTGAATCGAAACGAGACTTTAAAGTGTATTTTACTGTTGAAATTATGATCGTTTTCTGCCAACAAAGGCACTTAATCTTTAATTATAAAACAGGAAACACATTGGAGTCCTTTTTGGCTACAAACTATCTACTTTCAACAGTAAAATCCACTTTAAAGTTTCGTCACCCCTGCAGTCTTTATTCACCCCGTTTTACGGTACACTAGTTTACAATCATATTAATTTCTTCGTTAATAAAATTGCTATTTTATGATTTGTGCTCTATTGTCATCATTACTTCAGCTTTTTCCCGTTATTTTATTAGTGATGATTGTGAACTAAGGGGCTGGACACAGAAAAGACGTAAGACGAGGACGCGTCGCAGACGTCTGTGCCCTGTCTCGTCGTTGGGTCACGGTTAACGTATATGAAAGAGACAGGGCGTGGACGGAACGCGAAGACAAGTGAGAGACGACACTGCATTTCTCACATTTAGCTTTGCTTTTGAGACGAAATCATGTCTTTTTCAGAAGACGAGGATGTTCTGGCTTTGGTTCAACTTGCTAACATTCAAAGTGACAAAAAATGTTAAGTAGGTATGTTCTTTGATTTAAACGTCAAAGTAACAAAAATGTTATGTTTTATTTCGTTTAAACAATGTGAATTAAATGTTTGAATAAAATGCAACACAAAAATATTACGTTCTTTGAAAATTTGAACGTCAAAGTAACAAAAACCAATTTCTTTGTCAAAAGGAGTGGTTAAGGTGCACTACAAAGTTAGTACGTATTTGATTTGCTCAAAAGGTACGCACGGCTACACATTGCTGCTATACATTTCCAGTATAAGCTGATCTCGCATTGTATAGGTTTTCCGTACAGTGCGAGATCAGCGTAAACTGGAAATTAATAGCTTGATGTGTAGCCGTATGTTTTTATATTTATACGATTTTGTTTTTGTTCATCAGGAATAAAAAGCCTTGTGTCTGTATGTTCCTTTTAAATGTTTAATGTAATATTGTAATTATTGTTCAGCATTCATTATTGTTAAACATTTTAGTTGAAATGTTCACTTTGTTACATTTTATTCAAAGTAACAAAGGGAGGGGGCGTAAGGGGGAGCACACAACAACCGGAGTCCCCAAATGGCAACCTCACCTGCACGCGGTACACCCTGCTACTGACAGACGAGGCGCTGGCGACCGACCGATGGCGCTATAACTATCCAACAAGCCAACCTAAATTCTCCAGAGCGATGACGGGCAGCAGCGTCATCACTGCGAAAGGACTGGCTCTGCGGTCACCAACCCGCATGCCCAGCGTGGTGACTATGGGCATCAAACAAAATCTCCAATGGATAAAGTGCCAAAACTAAGGCCCCCAGTTCCCGGTGCTCCCTCAATTCCTGGCCAAGATAGCGGTAACGGTAACGGCGGGACGGGGGGTGCGAAGAATCCCCGGGTTACGACAGGCTACCAACGACGACTACATCTGGCTACGTACAATGGACGTTCGATGAAGCTGGATCATCACCCCGCTGAACTTGAGGTAGAGTTAGGTCGCATCCTGGTCAACTTCATAGAGTCGCAGAGGCTCTTTTTGATGAATTCGTTCTTCGAAAAGAAGCCCCAAAGGAAGTGGACCTGGCAGAGCAACGATAACGTGACAAGGAACGCGATCGACATCATCATGACGGATAAGAAGCACTTAATTAGAGATGTCTCCGTGATCAGCACGTTCCATACCGGAAACGATCACAGGCTTGTCCGAGGCACTCTAAATATCAATCGATTCGATCGAATTCGATCTGAGAGAATCTGCATAATGAGGCCTACCCTCCGACCTACGCAGCTCCAAACTGTTCTAGGATCCGAAAAGTTCCAACTGGAACTTCAAAATCGATTCGCCCTGCTGGAAACCTCAGGCACTGTTGACGAAAAAGCCGACGAGGTGATTAAAGCACTACGCGACGTGTCCCGCAGACTTTTCCCGTCGCAGCGAAAATGTAAGGTGTCCAAACTTTCCTCGGAGACTCTCGGACTTATGAGGGAAAGACGGGAATTGCCATCCACGCAGCCGTCTTCGTCAGAAAAGAGGGCCTTAAATCTAAAAATACGAAAGCTGGCGCGACGCGACCTTCGGTGCTCCAACACCCGCGACATTGAGGTCGCGATTGAGTAAAACCGAGGGTCGAAAGTGTTCGCTCAGCTATTAGGGAGGTCCCATTTGACGAAACTAAGAACTGCGGATGGCAGAATCGTTACTTCAAAGTTCGAGATACTCAAGGAAGTCGAGGATTTTTACGGGCAACTTTACTCAACGCGGACGTCAAAACCAGTGGAACATAGTGCAGATGACCACCGAGCCGAATTAACGCGCCACTACACGGAAGACATCCCAGATGTCGACCAGTGCGAGATTAGGGCGGCTCTCGAGCAGCTTAAGAACAACAAGGCACCGGGTGATGACGGAATAACGACAGAGCTCCTTAAAGCGGGCGAGGCTCCAGTGCTAAGAGAGCTAGCGAGTCTCTTCAATTCCGCCATCCAAGAGGGTACAACACCCGAGGCGTGGAGCAGAGGTGCGGTGGTTCTGTTCTTCAAAAAAGGTGACAAAACCTTGCTGAAGAACTATAGACACATCTCACTTCCGAGCCACGTCTACAAGCTGATCTCGAGGGTCGTCACGAATTGTCTCGCCAGAAGACTTGACTAGTTACAGCCGCCAGAACAAGCCGGTTTTCGAAAAGGCTTCAGTACCGTAGACCACATCCATAGTGTTAGCTCAAACTCTCTACACCATCTCTCTACGATACGTAGTGCTTGTTGTGTGAGGTTGCAGATCGTTCCCGTCACCTTCCCCGAAACAAGAATTGCGAGATTGTCCGCATAACCTATTGTAAAATAATGGTTGGCGTTGAGTTTGGTGATAAGATCATTAATCACTAGATTCCATAGGAGGGGGGACAGTACTCCTCCTTGGGGGCAGCCTCTGGCTATCATGGCCAGCTGCTGCTCGTCCTCCAAGCGAACCACTCGTTTGCTAAGCATGTTAGTGATCCAGTCCGTTAGTACCTGATTTACCCCATGTCTGGAGAGGGCGCTGCCGATGCTTGAGAAATTGGTTTTGTCGAAGGCTCCTTCGATGTCTATGAAGGTGCCCAGGCAGGTACCTTTTTGGTGTATTGCTTCTTCTATCTGACTAACCACTTGATGAAGAGCAGATTCGGTCGACTTACCTGAGCTATACGCGTGTTGGTTACCGTGTAGCGGTATGGTTTTGAGGGCGCCGTCTCTCAGCTCCCTATCACATAGCCTTTCCAGTGTTTTCAGTAGAAAAGAGGTCAGGCTGATAGGTCGGTGGGATTTGGCGTTAGTGTAGTCACCTTTACCTGGCTTTGGGATGAATATAACTTTCACTTCTCTCCAGCCTTTGGGAACGTACCTAAAGGCCAGGCACGCTCTCATTATAGGCACTAGTCTAAATGCGACAGAGGCTTCCCCCCATTGTAATAAGGCGGGGAACACTCCATCGGGACCAGCTGCCTTGAAAGGATGGAAGCTGCGGTTGGCCCATTGGAGTTTCTCCAGCGTAATCACCCTGCATGTGTAGCGCCAGTCATTCTCAGATGGTGTTTGGATTACATCCTGCCAGTCGATTACCTGCTCGAAGACGCATCCAGGGAAGTGAGTTTCAATTAGGGCGCGTCTAGCTTCTTCAGGTTACGATGTGAGTGTGTTATCAGGTTTGCGTAGGGTAGTGGGTCCCGAAGTCTTCTGTTGCGACAGTACCTTCCTTACCCTGTTGGCTTGCTGGCAGGATTCAATGTTACCACAGAATTTGCGCCAACCCGCGGTACTCCTGAATCTGATACATTTTTTGTAGCTGGATTTGGCTGCATAGTACCTAGCTATCTTTAGTTTGAAAGTCGGTTGTTATTTTTTTGAAAAATGTTTTAATTTTTCACTTTTTAGTTATGTACCCCACACCAATTCGATATTTCATCATCCTTGGGGTCAAAACAATGCATATGTATGCGATAGCAACATTCGCGGTTGATTTGCTGTAATTTTTTGAAGAGTTCCGTTGTATGTCTCCGAAACGCATCATCAGATCTATATGAAATTTCGGAGTAAACCCCTTTCGCACAAAAAAATAATTTTGTAAATCCGGCTGTATACGACGGAGTTATGCCCGAACATACATATAAAAAATTAAAAAAAACTTTTTTCAAAAAAATAACAACCGACTTCCAAAAAAACACTACAAAGTGCAAAATAACTTTAATTTCGGAAGGCGGTGACAAATAATTAAAATACACATCCAAAGTCACCGACTTCCGAAATTAAAGTTATTTTGCATCATCAGATCTATATGAAATTTCAATGGGACCATTTCGGAGTAAACTCCTTTCGAACAAAAAAAGAATTTTGCAAATCCGTCTATATACGACGGAGTTATGCCCGAACATACATAAAAAAAATATAAATATATAAACATGTCGAATTGATAACCTCCTTCTTTTTGAAGTCGGTTAAAAAACATGTCGAATTGATAACGTCCTTCTTTTTGAAGTCAGTTAAAAAGGACTACTTTTTACACTGAAGTGGCCTGACAAATGGCTCTGACAGAAATAAGAGTCATAAAGAGGGCAGTCTCATGTCAAATGGTGATTTGTGCCCACCATGTGTTGTTTACCCTTACATTCGACCACCAAATGCTGTGGTAAATAGCATGCCTCCTGATTGGTGTCTAGGTAAATCCAAAACAGGATGGATGAGAGGTGATGTGTTCTTTGAATATATTACCAACTAGCTGCACGTCCCGGCTTTGCACGGGTGAGATCCAAACTTTTTTCGTTCGACCGTTTTTCACCTATGACACCCGCAAATAACGTATAAAGTGTTTTCTAGCTAACACACCTATGTTAGATGAGCTCCTACCGTGACATGATAACCTGGTACTTCGAAGGCAAAAAGCGTTTTCTAAATGACATACCTGCACCCTAATTGCGTAACTCACGATTGATCATAAATGGTTTCGTCTTCACAGTTAAACAATATCCATTGCGTTATTTATGTTGTCGAACAGACACATTTTTCGAACATATGAAGCAATGGTTTAACAATCCGTTTCAAAACGATACAGATTATGATGAATCGTGAGTTACGCAATTAGGGTGCTGGCTATGTAAGGCCCCTACTGAGTAATGACAATCTGGTACTTCGAAATACCCACTCCTACTGAGTTATGATAGCCTGGTACTTCGACTGTATAAATCGTTTTCTAGCTAACACAATTACCTATATTAGGTGTGTTCCTACCGAGTTATGACAACGGCAAATAACGCTACCTATCTAGCTGACAGCTATGTTAGGTGTGCTCCTACCGAGTTATGACAACCTGGTACTTCGAAGGCATAAAGCGGTTTCTAGCTGACACACCAATTTTGCAACTTTGGGTTACATAACTGAAATTTTCATGAGGATCTCTATTTTTTTAAATATATTATAGCCTATGTTACTCCCTGATAATTTAGCTTTTTATTGGTGAAAAATGGTTAAAATCGGTTCAGTAGTTTCGGAGCCTATTCAATGCAAACAAACATACAAACAATCAAATCTTTCCTCTTTATAATATTAAGTTAGATTACTTCAACAACTGTGTTTTATTTTATTGTCATACTTGTTTTTATTAAAAGCCGTTGTTTTTATGATTTTAGCTCGTAATCTAAAAACTCCATATTAAAGTAGAGTATATAAGAATACGTTCAGTAGTCTGTTGTATAGTGAAAATAAATAAATTTATATACTTTTCTTGATTTATTAACCAGCTCCACTAATGGTCAAGAACTGGCGAGCACAAAGTCGAAAACTGGAAATTTCGGTCGAGTATTGGGGAAATCGGCATTTTTGGGTTTATTGATTTTTCTATAATAATTCCTAGCTCTTATTTGAAAATAAAACATGGTTAATGAAAATAGACTATATAACGAGTATATTCATATATTTTTAAATCATTTATTTATATTGAAATATTTTTAATTTCATCCTGAACTTGACAAACCACTAATCGGTCGAGAACTGGCGAATCTTCCCTACTTGTTTTAGATCGGGTTTAAGGTCGTTATCTAATTTAATGTTATTATGCTCCTTTCTATGTTTTTTGTTTGTTCTCTCATTTATGAATTGATATTCCACATGGTTTTAATCTTATTGTTAGATTTTTTTTTTACTTTAGTTATGCATTGTATCTTTTTTGATAAAATGAAGTAACTACATTTTTAAATATTTTTTCATAGTTTTGATAATAATTTGTGATGATAGGATTTTTTGTTTTAAGTGTGAGTATTTTTAACAACCTTTTGTTTTTACAGATCTTGATGCCTGTCGTTAACCAATATTTTTTAAATTATGTTTTAGTTTCCCTTTACATATTGGTATACAATGATTAAGGATATTGATTAATGTATCGTGTAATGCTTTATAATTATCATTTAGATTTTGATTTTTGGGTAACATTTTGTTCCAATTGTGTTCATTTATTATATTTATCTTTAATGTATCATAAAATATTATGCTCTGTGCCATGTATAGCCACAGATTACGTATAGCTAGCTAACTATTATACTATTGCTAAGTACTTTTATAGATTTAATAGAAACCTACCCACTTCGGTAGTAAATATATAACTTTCAGTCGATCCCCAGATTCTCACCAAAAAGAAAAATGTTGGAAACTGACTGGCTGACAAATCAACGCACAGCCGAAACTACCCTCCTAAGGTTCCCTTTTATAATGTAGGGAGCACTAAGAAGGGGTTTTTGGAAATTCAACCTTTAAGGGGGTGAAAAGGGGGGATTTTGTTTGGATGAAAAATCTTATTCCTTGAGTTAATAAACTTGAAACATGGCACAAATACTTATCTAAGTAAATTATAAAGTTGGTAATTTATTATTTTTCTAAACTACCACCTAAAGGGGGATTGGGGGCTGTCAAAGTTTGTATGGAAGAATTTTAACGCGCTGTCTGATTAACTCGAAACTCAGTATTTATACCTAAAACCAAAAATAAAGAATAACGTGTATCAGGGTTTTTCGAAAAACTACCCCTAAAAGGGTAAAAAGGGTAGTTAATTTTACAAGGGATGATTTTACTGCGTGTCTTGATTAACTCGAAAATTGGTACAAATAACCTAAACAGGATAAGTTTTTATCCAGTGCGCAAACTGTAGCCATGAATTCAGCATATCATTCTAGACCCCCCAGCGCAGAAATTTTTCGTCGGGTATACAAAAATAAATCAGCTGTTTCATAGAAAAGTGCAATATCTACGCGGTCAAAATGTATGGAACAGCTGATTTATTTTTGTATAGCCGACGAAAAATTTCTGAGAGCTATAAAGCGTCTGACAACAGTTCAGGCCCATGGAAAGCGTCTGATACTTTTGATATTACTTCAGAGTAATATTCTACAATATATACAAATCAGCCATGTGAAAATAAGTAAAGTACTTAACACTTAATTTTAGGTTACTTTGCGACGATGTTTGGATGTTTGTTACTGAATTACGCAAAAACGGATGTGGATGAAATTTGACTCACAGATAGAGTATAACCTAGATTACAACACATGAGTACTTTAAATCCCGGTGGTACGTTCCCGCGGGATAATTTCCGACTTCCACGCGGGCGAAGTCGCGGGCGGAAGCTAGTTAACGTATAAAAGCTGAATTCGAATCACTATAGAGCAGGGATGGCGAACCTCTTAACCTCTACGAGCCATTTCTCCAAAAATATAAATTAATATGGCATGGACGTGCCAACAAATAACCTTGACTTATTGACTACTAGAAAAACGCTAAATACTTTCATAATAATAGGTACCTACTCCTTTATTAGCAAACAGAAATAGACTTGTACTATTATACAGTAATCAACATCACACCACCTTATTTAGATACCTTTTTGAAAGAAGAAATTAGTGCTACTTCTGGTGTCTGGTATTCTAACTAATATTATAAAGAGGAAAGATTTGATTGTTTGTTTGTTTGCATTGAATAGGCTCAGAAACTACTGAACCGATTTTAACAATTTTTTCACCAATAAAAAGCTAAATTATCAGGGAGTAACATAGGCTATAATACATTTAAAAAAAAATAGAGATCCTCATGAACATTTCAGTAATGTAACCCAAAGTTGCAAAATTGGTGTGTCAGCTAGAAAACGCTTTATGCCTTCGAAGTACCAGCCAAGTATTAGGCTGTCATAACTCAGTAGGAGTAGGTATTTCGCAGTCTGCCCGTCCCGGCTTCGCACGGGTGAGATCCCTATTTTTTTCATTCGACCGTGAGAGACCGCCGTCCCTGGCACACATGCTACTGACGGAACACGGGTGGGTTTTAGTCAGTAAAAGTCTGACACGTCCTCCTGCTCCACTAAGAGCGGGAGAAGTTATTTGGAGATTTCCCACAAAAAAAAAAACCCTAATATATATAGGTAATTGTGTTAGCTAGAAAACGCTTTAAACAGTCGAAGTACCAGGCTATCGTAACTCAGTAGGAGTAGGTATTTCGAAGTCCCAGGTTGTCATTACTCTGTTGGGGCCTTACATAGCCAGGTATGTCATTTAGAAAACGCTTTTTGCCTTCGAAGTACCAGGTTATCATGACACGGTAGGAGCTCATCTAACATAGGTGTGTTAGCTAGAAAACACTTTATGCGTTATTTGCGAGTGTCATAGGCTAATATTAACCTGAAAAACGGTCGAACGAAAAAAAATTGGATCTCACCCGCGCGAAGCCGGGACGTGCAGCTAGTACGTTCATAAACCTATTACTTTTAGCAGAATGCAAGCGGAACTGGAATCATGCGGCATAGGTACGGTTTCTGAAAGTAACGACTCAGAGAGAAGAAGATGAAATTATTGCGCTCAGATTTCTGTGTTTGTTAGGTACTGTGACTTAGCCTGAACTGGAATCATGCGACATAGGTACGGTTTCTGAAAGTAACGACTCAGACATAAGAAGGTGAAATTATCACGCTCGGATTTCTGTTTGTTACTAGGCTGCCGTGCCCAAATTATTTTGTTACTTGCCACCAAAGGCACGCGTGCCATTGCCATTGGTTCGCTATCCCTGCTTCATAGCGTTAAAACTTGTTTACGAGCGGGTGAAGGAGGGGTGAAGTTGCTGGCTCCGTATGTATGGCGTCCGCGTGGGGTAGGTTCGGTCGGCGTGCGAGCGCGATAGCGGTGCGGTGCGGTGCGGCGAGCAGCGTACGGCGTGGTGCGGGCCGCGCTCCCCGGCCCCGCGCGAACTGCGCCCCCGACCCCGACCCCGCAGTCCCCGGTCCCCGCACGCCAGTGCTTCTGCGAGACTCGGACGAGTAGGACCCGTGCGACGCGTTACGCTAACCGATACACGTTATTACTTTTGTTTTTGTTGACGAGAAACCACATATTTTTATCGTAAGTATCTTTTGTATTTACTATTGTGTTTTTGTATTGTTTGCGTAAAAAGATTCAACTGTCTAATAGTGTATAATGATGGTGATTATGCGAATAACATAGTCGCGTCTCACGCCGCGTCACTAGCGCCGGTGCTTCCGCCGCGCGCCGCTCGACGCATTCGATAATAAATATTTGGAATGTTTACATTCTCGCGGCGTACTCCGGTGATATAAAAATGCACTCTGTGCTCCGGTGTATTATACTTATTTGTTTAAACGTGGCAAAAAGTAGTATGTAGGTAGTATTATAGGATTATGTATGTAAAGTGTGTCCAGCGGGAATGTTTTCAATTTTATTTATTTATCATTACTCGTTTGTTAGCGGACCTAGAGGCGCGGGAGGGGTATTTTTAGTACCTAACCTAACCATGAGACATTGGTCGGGCCGGGCGGGAGCGCACTGCGCATTTGCGGTGGGTGGAACAATGTTTGAAGTGTGGTGAATCGCTGATTCGAGCACGTCGTGCTTTCTATTCACACTTTGATATTCGGCGATTGAACCATGGTCCAATACGCAACATATCTGGGCCACAAGCCTGCTATTACAATAGTGTCAGAATGGTCTATCATTGATTTCGTAATTGTTGATTTTGACAAGTTTGGTAATCTACTAATATAATGGCGTCATTATGACTTTCCAATGGTCAGCCACTGACACTCCATTGAAAGAAATGGTATTTATTGGTAATCTCGTACTTAATGACAAATGAATGACTGACTTATGGGGTAACTGCAAAATTTTTGACAGTTCCTAAAATAATATGTAAAAATACATAGATTTCATTTATGTGTACCTATAGTATACATAAATGAAATCTGGCATGAAAATCTGGCATGTTCAAATTTAGTACTATTTTTTCGAAAATCATTTCTACTAACGGGTTTTATAATAATGGCAATACGACAATGCCATTTTAACACAATTCTATTACCGAGACCATTGACCGACCACTGATCGACCATTATGAATTTAGCAGATTACGAACTTTTAGCAAAATGACGATGGGATCGTGTTGGAATGACCAATGTATGTATAAAAATAGCAGACTAAGGCCCCTGCACCCTAATTGCGTAACTCACGATTCATCATAATCTGTATCGTTTTGAAACGGATTGTTAAACCATTGCTTCATATGTTCGAAAAATGTGTCTGTTCGACAACATAAATAACGCAATGAATATTGTTTAACTGTGAATACGAAACCAATTATGATCAATCGTGAGTTACGCAATTAGGGTGCTGGTCGTGGGTACAAAGATTCTGACAAGAAGCAACAATGGAAAATAGGCCGCCTACGTCTCCAGGACCGTCGTCGTCAGCAGCAATGCCAAGACGTGTGGCCAAAGTGCGGCAAGAAATCTTAGACTCGTCCCTAAGACGACCCACTGACCAAAAGATTGCATTAAAAAGTCATGCTGTGTACTTAAAAAAATCTAAAAGTTCATTCCCACCTATTAAAGTAATAACTAAAATGTAAAACTTGAGTACATACCTACTGCGGTCGTCCTATAGCAAGCCCGGAACTACGTAAGACCTAGTTACTTATATAATTTCAGAAATAATTTCAATTTCATTGTCACCAGGAAATGATGGAAAAACCGAAAAGACCGATGTCAGCATACCTGTTGTGGCTAAACAGTGAGCGCGGGAAGATTAAGGCGGATCACCCCGGCATGAAGGTGACCGAGGTGGCTAAGAAGGCGGGCGAGCTCTGGCGCTCCATGGATGACAAGACCACGTGGGAGGAGAAGGCGGCCGTGGCCAAGGAACAGTATGCGCGCGACCTAGAGTGCTTCAACGCCAACGGCGGCGCGCCTCCTCCCAAGAAGGCGCTGAAGAGAGGTGTGGCCAAGGCCAAGCCCGTGAAGGTGAGCCGGAGCAAGGTCAAGAAGGAGCAGTCTGAGGACGAGGATGACGCCGAGGACGACGAGCACGACAGCGAGTGAGCGCGGGCCCACCCCGCGGCCCGCGCACTGTGATTCACGCGCGGCGTCCATATCAAAACATTATTACTAAGTGAGTGTTGTAGCAGTCAGAATACGATGCAGATGCCGATGGAGGATGTGCAGAACTTACCGTGTGTTTCATGTATTACTGACTGACGTTCATTGCAGTGCGCGTTCTCACTTTTGAGATTTATTTTTAAATGTACCTACCTAAAAAAAATGTCAAACATTTAGAAAATAACAAAGTGAGCCCGTTATTTCATTTTGGCTTTGGAGCAACTGGGAAGACGATCTCTTTTTTATCCTAGATTTTGACTGAATTATTTTTATTAACTAAAATTTTAATTTTATGCAACGTTGAGCAGAATGTTGTTCGACGATGTATAATAATTTTACATGTCGACAAAGGAATTTTAGTTATAGTTTAGTTAGTTTAGTTCGGTGTACAACAGAATCGGCACCATTATCACTTATTAAAGTTACAATGAAGACTCAAAATTATTAGTATCTCAGTTCACGTCGCCGCTGTATGTTTCAGATTTGTATGCATTTAATAGATATGTAAGATTTTGTAAACTAAGCTATTGTTCGTATGAAATAAACAATAATTTCTACTCCATTGCAACTGTTAATATTATTCTTCCTTTAATGATAATGAGAGGGTTGTGCTCTACAGCGAGAGGTCGGTAGTCGGAACTAGGGGCGGAGAGGTGGAGGGGCGGCCGCCTGCTGGCGCTGGGGCTGTGTCGGGCCAACGAAGCCCTACGCTAGCTACGATTTAAGTTTTTGTTGTGCAGAGAATGACTAGTTGATAACTCAATGTAGATTATAAAATAAGTTGGTACTTAGGTGCCTTATTATATATTTTTTTTTGATAATTGAAAATTCTAAATAATTAATAAGCTTGATGAAAAGTACATAATCTGATTTCATGAAATTAACCATCGCACGCTACGGTGTAGGTAGAGCAATGACTAGATATCTCTTTGAGGTAGAGGTAGGGTGCGCGGTGGGGGCCACATACGATGCGTGGCCACCGTTGTCAGGCGCCCGGATAAAGCTGGACACAGTAAAGATTTTTTTGTTGTGTGGGCGGCCAAATTAGACGAAGTCCGACTTTTATTAGGCTTTTTAAGTTTTCCATTTTTTTTACGTTTATTATGGTGTTTCCGCTCCGTCGCAGCGCAAGCGAGCGGACTAGAGCACTGTCATAAGGACACGACTGATTCATCGCCTCTCAATAATTATACATACACTCGAAAAACATACCCCTCCTTCTGGCGCAGTCGGATAAAAACCTATTCAATGATGGGCATCATTGAATAGTTTTTTATCCGACTGGGCCTTGACATAGTTCGTCAACATTTTTTGTTTTCTTTTTCATAATATTGGCGCTTGGTTCTCGCCATATTGGATTTTGATCACTGTCTTGTCAGTGACAAGAAGATAGGCAACGTTAAATATTTTGTTGTTTTAGCATATTTCATTCCTAATTACGTGTACGTTACCCCAACAAGAAAGTGTCTCCTAGAGTTATATGAGTAGAACGTATAATGTGTGCCTTATCTGCTGTAAATGTGCCCCCACATAGAGCTTATATGTGTGCCAAAATGTGCCCCCAAAAATTAAATCTGTGCCCCTTCAGGTTTTCGAGATATTGCATTTCCTGCTGGAGTAACGTTTTGATAACTCGTATATCTCTAAAACTATTGCATGTGCCCCTGTAGAATAAACATACACGAGTAGCTCTTAATGTGTGCCCCTTAGTGCCCTAATTAGATTTAAGAAAATATTTATAGTTTTCAAGTTATCGCGGTTTTATGAAAACCCGAAAAAACATCGCAGTGCCTAAATGAGACAAGGCACAAGTTCGCTGAAAACTGTATTCGGTTCTTCTTGACGCTACGTTAAATACCTGATGGTATTTGGGGAAGGTTGACCTGAATGTACACTAGTGATAATCGTAAATAAAACCACTGAGCATCTACTGATCTGATATAATAGCTCACTTTATTAAAAAAAAAATAGTTTGCTTTTATACTACTCGCGGTAACGGAACCATAGCGAGATCTAATTTAACGCCAACGCCATCTATCGAGCAAGCCGGAAGCTTCACAAATATTTGAGTCGTAAACATACCGCCCACCAAGGACGTTACTGACGGAATGTTCTTCTAAACTGAAATAAGGTGGCACTAAACATTTATATTACATGAGAAAATAATTTGAACTAAAATCGACAAGCTATGGTTCTTAAAATTAACTGTAAATTTAACCTCAGTTATTAATGGCTAACAAGAATATTACCTACAATAACTTAAAGCTAAACATGAGTTATTCTAGGTTGTAAAAATGTGTACTTTAAACAAATTGTATAAATACTAAATAGTGAAACAAAAACTTGAACATGTGTGTAAATATTTTTTTTTAAATTTGATCTAAAGTTTAAAAGAGTAAAAGTGGTTGTATAAATTGATTTTAACAGGATAAAAGGTGTAAATTAGTTGTAAAAATCATGGATAAATAAAATATGTAAACAATAAAAACAATAAATACACTTTCTTATTCAACTACTGGTAAAATACATATTTTGGATGTTGGCCTTTTGATTGTTGAGGATTTGGTGCGTAACGTGACTACACGGGTGATGTTATCATCACCAGGATGTTTTTGTACAATCCTACCCATCAACCAACGACTTGGCGGCAAGTCGTCTTCCTTGACTAAGACAATGTCTCCAATTTTTGGCTCATCAACTTGGGAAGACCATTTGTAACGATTCATCAAAGTAATGAGATATTCGTGAGACCAACGTCTCCAAAAGGACTGAAGCATTCGTTGAATGAATTGCCAGCGGGATAAATAATTGATATTTGAATCTTCGTACTTGTTGTCTGGTACATTCACTAAAGATTCTCCAATTAGAAAATGTCCAGGTGTTAGTGGTAACGGTTCACCAGGATCATCAACCTTAATGGTGCTCATAGGTCGCGAGTTCAAGCACGCTTCTACCTGACTGAGGAGTGTCGTCAATTCTTCAAATGTGAGAGTCGCTTCACCGATCACTCGTTTCAAATGGAACTTTGTGGACTTCACTCCTGCCTCCCAAAGTCCGCCAAAGTTAGGACTGTGAGGAGGAATGAAGTGCCACTCCGTACCATTCGCTTCGAGGTTTTCGGCTATGGATGACTGGATAGCTGTCAACTGCTGCAACTCCCTGGAAGCACCTACAAACGTGGTGCCATTGTCACTCCACATTTTGGCACAATGACCTCGTCTCGAGACAAAACGTCTAAACGCCGCTAAAAAGGCTTGAGTGCTCATATCACTCACTGCTTCTAAATGCAGTGCATGCACTCTCATAATATCCTTATCGTCGAGGTAGGGGCAGAGTGACCTTAATGAACTGGTTTTAGATTGAATGTAACCTTTGCCTTTAGTTCCTTATATTCTGTTGTAAATAGTTCCTCCTGTGTTATCCTAATACAACATTCGAGTGCAGCGTCTAATTCTGTTTTTTGTAAGTATCCTTGCCTGTATACTTTGTTCTCCTTTAAAAATCTTCGGCAGTATGCGACAATCCTAACCAATGAGAAAATTGATCGAATAAAGTACCGTTTGGAATTATCGCTACATGTGCCTTTGCTGAGTCTTCTAAGGCGATTAACACACGGCACCGCAAACCGCCGCGGTAGGCGGTGAAGCGGATCTCATGGCGCATTGGTCTCTAAGAAATCCGTTGATGCCTAACACACGTACGCCGCCCGACCGCGCGGTCGAATTGTATGACCAATAAAGTTAATTGAACTTATTGTTAATTGAACTTTGTCGCTACCGTCTTGGTTTTTGAGATTTTACACTCCTTTTATTACTTAAATACGCTCAAAGTTAGGTTAAATTAGCAAGAAAAACGAATCTTTGTTGGCTCATAACTTTTTAATAGCTTTTTATTTTAGTATTCTGTTTCCGTACAGACAATAATAATAACGAGACAAAACCATACCATGTTTAATTTTTGATGTACATAGTCAAGCAGTGGAGTAAAACCCTCCCGAAGTTTGTATGGAAAAAATGTGGACAAGGGTCACCTTAATAGGGATTTTTTTCAGGTTGAGTAGCTGAACTACGGCCTCTGTTACAAAACATGCCTGTGAACCCTGATCGAGTAAGGCTCGGACAGTCTGAAATTCACTAGAGCGTGACTCGGCCTTTATTAGCGCTGTGGCTAATAAAACTAGTCTGGGCTTGGGAATATTACCTGTCGACAGGCACGAAACAGTCTGACTAGTATTAGGTGAGCTAACACTGTCGATAGCCGATGATGTCGAAGGTTGGTCTCTTTTGTCCGATTCCTGACCTAAATGCAACAGCGAATGATGGCGCCTTTGACAAACCTTACATGTGGTAGGTTTTTTACATGCAGAAACAATGTGATTGCCACCCAAACAGTTAAAGCACATTTTATGCTTTGCTACAAAATCACGTCTAACTTCAACTGTCTGCTTTGAGAATTTCTTGCAGAAACAAAGTTTGTGTCCTTCTGAGCAGAATTCACATCGTATTGATGAACTTGTGGCCAACATTGCTTTGGAGTATGAGCAAATGAACCTTTACTATTGTTGGTGCCTGGATGAACTGATGCCTCTTTAGGCTCTAAATTCTCTAACGCACGAAACCGATTTTCTATAAAAGTTTTAAATTGGTCGAAAGTTGGTAAGTCATTGTTGCAAATACTTAGCTCCCATTGTTTACGCGTTTCGTTGTCTAACTTAAAGGTAACAATGTGTATGATAATGACGTCCCATGTACTCACGTCTATCTTCAAATTAGTCAACGCGTTAAGACAATCGCACGTGGTATCAAGCAATTCCTTCAACGCTGTAGCTGATTCCATTTGCATACGTTTTTGACCGAACAACCTCCTAAGAGTACAATTTGTTAGATATTTCTTATTGCTATAACGCTTCTGTAACTGAGTCCAGCACTGAGTATAATTTGCCTCAGTTATAGAAGTTTGACGTATTAATTGCTCTGCTTCGCCAGAGAGGTGACCTTTTAAATAATGGAACCTTTGCACATTATCTAAAGTATCATTTTTGTGTACTAATGATGTAAAAAGATCATGGAATGTTGTCCATTCATCATATTTTCCAGAAAATATTGGAATGGATATTTTGGGCAACTTAACAAATGAACTAGTCGATTTGTTTATACTAATTGAAGCATTATCGGCTTGCTGTTCAGAATCCTTAGGTAATCGAATTTTATTATAAGCTGTTTTCATTAAACTTTTATAAATTATATAAGTGTCCTCTGTCGCATCATAGATATCGACCACTTTCTGTCTTCTGCTTTATAACGTTCATATAATTTAGTGTTATTTTCTTTAAACAATGCCCAATCCCTTTCCAATAATTCTTGCCTTGTTTCTTTAAATTCTAGCGTTAATCTATCTTTACCACATTTCTTAAAATTTGTCAATCCCTTTGTGATAACATTCTGTTGATCTTTTAAAATGTAAATTAATCCTTCCATTTTATAACTGATTATTAAGGTACTCAATAAATAAATCAAATGCGTTTAAATTGATTTTAACTTGATAAAGTTAAATAAACACAACAAATGTATAAGTTCATAGAATCAATGTAAGGAACAACTTTCTCAAAAGAGATAAAATACCTATGCAAACTTAAGCAGTGAAATTAAAAGTTAATAACAGCTGACTATTTTCTAAGTTAAACAAAAATACTTATTAAAAATCCCAAATCACAACTTAAATTTTTACAAGTGTATTGGAAACATACAAAATCTGGTGGAAATCGGGTATAGGTTCCCCGTTCCCCCGTTTTCTATAAATTATTCTAAGTCCTAATTCTAACATGCACACAATATACTAACAAAAATTTAACAAGTCCAAGATTACGAAATAATTTTCTAAGTCGAAACTTGTTCACTATTTCCTTAAGTTTAACTTCTGGTTGGAATAGAGTTCAAAATCGTTTGTCTCGTCCTGTTTGTCCAATTCGTGGACAAAAAAATAAAATGTACTCACAAAACTGCACTTCACACAAACACCGTTTTAAACCTGCAAGTGGCGCCCTCTGTGGCCGCTATCTGAACTGCGCCTGTTACGTCGCGTAATGGCTGCGCCTATGACGTCGCGTAATGGCTGCGTCTGCGTCACCTTGCTGTCATCCAGTGATGTGTTGATCTGAGAGTGGCGCCCTCTGTGGCCACTCCTTGAACTAGTCCGCCAATGCTGACTCAGCTCACCGCCAATGCTGGGCGAAGCTGTCGCCGCTTGTGTGGAGGACCGTGTACCTTTCCGCAGCGATCCACTGCAAGTACACGGGACGGAGAAGCGGACCACCGGTGGCTCCACTTGTATCAAAAAACTGTCCAAAGACCCGGCTCGTAGAACCAATGTTAAATGCCTGATGGTATTTGGGGAAGGTTGACCTGAAGGTACACTAGTGATAATCGTAAATGAGCACTGAGTGCTGATCTGATATAATAGCTCACTTTATAAATTTTTTTTTTTTGTTTTTGTTTTTTTTTTTTTTGGAATTGACATCTCGCAGTTGACCTTGAGAGGCCGTGACTGCTCAACCGGACTTTCCTGTGAAGGTTTTTAGGATTCTAAAAGCCTCCAGCCAGGGCACTTTATTAAAAAAATATGGTTTGCTTATATACTACTCGCGGTAACGTAACCATAGCGAGATCTAATTTAACGCCAACGCCATCTATCGAGCAAGCCGGAAGCTTCACAAATATTTGAGTAGTAAACACGCTATTAATAACCATACAAAGTTTCAAAACTGTTCATGCATGCGTTTTTGAGTAATCTTGCTAAAAGTCTAAACGATGGTGTCTTAACTTTGACGGCAAAATACAAGGAACCGGCTCAATCCCAGATGTGTAGGTGTGAACCAAAATCTTGTGCCTTTAGTTAAAAATATATGGTCAAAATATTCAGCTTGGAATGTTTCGCATTAAGTTAATATTAACAAAAAACCAAAACATGTAAACAACGGCTGGTTATCCGACCAAATTCCAGTGACTACTAAAAAGCGACTGATTCATACATATCGATGACCTTGTCTCATTTAGGCGCTGCGATGTTTTTTCGAGTTTTCATAAAACCGCGATAACTAGAAAACTATAAATATTTTCTTAAATCTAATTGGGGCACTAAGAGGCACACATTAAGAGCTACTCGTGTATGTTTATTCTACAGGGGCACATGCAATGGTTTTAGAGATATACGATTCATCAAAACGTTACTCCAGCAGGAAATGCAATATCTCGAAAACCTGAAGGGGCACAGATTTTATTTTTGGGGGCACATTTTGGCACACATATAAGCTCTCTGGCCATGCACAATTTTTATCTCTCCGATCATTCGTTTAGAATTTTCCTGCTAGAAAAACGTTACCCCAGCAAGACAGGGGGCACACATTTTTTTATGTGGGGGCACATTTACAGCAGATAAGGCACATAAATACGTTCTACTCATATAACTCTAGGAGACACTTTCTTGCTGGGGTAACGTACACCCTAATTACATGTCAACATAGTTGCATAGAGAACGCTGCTACCCATTCTCTATTAAGTCCTTTAGTCGCCTTCTACGACACCCACTGAAAGAAATGGGATGGTGATATTCTTTTACGCCCGGCGACACATACGGGACACATATGCATTTTACCACCATACTGCGATCGCCAACCCGTCTGCCAAGCGTGGCGATTATGGCAAAACCCCTCTTTTGGGGGAGGCTTATGTCCAGCAGTGGACGTCTTTCGGCTGAAATGATGATGATGATGATAGTTGCATACATTTTTGCTAGCTAAATAAGAAACCCTTTAATTTGATATCCCATTCGACAGGCTTTGAGATAAAACAAATTTTCAAGACAGAATAAGGCGCCAAATCTAACGACACCCGCAATACAGGAGAATTTCCTAGTGTGAGGCAACGTTTAAAAATTAAATAAAAATATCGGCCATTTTGTTAAACCCCGACGCAGAGGGGTGTTGTACAGGGTGGCCGGAACATTGACGACCAAAAATAAAATTTATGTCCCTCGTATCGTGGACGTGGGGTATCCGAATCACCCCCATGTATGTTCCGCGACTTTTCATCGTTTTCGAGTTACGATTTTTAGGAATTTTGTTTTGCAGATTTTCTCAAATGAAAAAATCGATGGGGTTTTTTTTTTTTTTGGGTGGGAAATCATCAAATGACTTCTCCTGCTGAGTAGAGCAGGAGGGCGTGTCAGACTTTTATTGACTAAAACCCACCCGTGTTCCCTCAGTAGCCCGTATGCCAGGGGCTGTGGTATCTCTTTCGAACAAATCCGCACCCCTGGCAGGCATCGGCCCTTGCGGACCCCACCGGTGGTTGCTGACATCTTTGACGGCGCGCGTGTGGAACCCAACGCGCCGTCCCGTCTACCACTTTTCGGCCGCAGGGGATAGGGAGAGCGGCTGACGCTATACCGACACTCCTCTTCCCCTGCGGCCCCACCGCGTCCGCCATCAAACGGTGGCGGCCCCGTCCAGGCCACGAAAGAGAAGAGCGCTGTTCAGAAGCACCGGCACTCCTCCTCTACCGCAGCCCGTAACCCTCAGCCGCGATGCCTCCCATTCGACATCGCGGCCCACCTCAGTTGCGGTGCACCTCACCGCAACCTACTTTTTGGCCGCTACGTCGTCGGCTTTGAGGCAAAAGCCCTGACGAGCGGCCCCACCTTTGGGTTCCTCTTGGCTTCACCGTGGCCGGAATCCACGGTTACTGAGCCCCCCCGCAACGACAATGCGGGAACCCACTCGTGGGGGAAATCGATGGGGTTGAGGTCAGGTGAGCGTGGAGGCCACCTAATTGGTCCACTGCGTCCAATCCATCTGTCGGGGTATGTTTTATGGGGAGTGAAAGTGGACTACAATACTCGAACCACATTGAAATCTAGTGATAATATTCCTAAACTATGAAGCTATTTACCACCGAAATCCAAACGCTGTAAGCCTACAAGAAGACTGTCCATAGTGTCATTCTAAGTGAATTATCGTTTGAAGTGAAAATAATTACGCTGGTGAAACAATAAAAAACTACTCAAAACCAAGCAGTTAAACCAAAACAGTGAGTTGCAACAAAAAACTTTTAACAAAGCGTACAAAACCATTCATTATTTTCAGTTAACCGCCAATATCCAAATAAAAAGTAACGGATAAAGATACGCTTAATAACAGATGACTAATTTTAAAGCGAGAATTAATGTTCAGATGGCCTAGTGGTTAGCGCATGGAATGTGCTCGCTAGAAGGCGCGAGTTCGAAACTCAAACTCAATCATTTCTTTTTCCATTTTATCAGATATTGTTAAGTGACATTCATTATGAGCTTCTTTGACAACATTACGTTTAGGAAAACAAAGACACGCTCTTTAGAAATATCCGAAGAAATTAGCCTCAATAGTTCGAAGTTAGATGGCAGCACTAGTAGCTTACCAAATATATCAAGTGACGAAAACAATATACGAATACAGGAACTACAAAACCAAATTGCACAACTTACTTCACAACTTAACTCAGCGCACGAAGAAATAAAGAACTTAAACATAGAAAATACTCAGCTTAAAAAATCTGTAAATGAATTAACAAGTAAAAACGATGTTCTAAAGAAGGCTACAAAAACATTGACGAGTGAAGTGGGAACTCCTAAAAAAAGCTCACTTACATCTACTCCGCGCCCAAATTCTCAAACAAAGTCACAGAAGAAGACAAGGAAGTCACAACTATTTTCAAAAAAACAAGACACGATTAATTCTTCAAGGATAGAACTAGATAATACAACAACACAGAAGGAAGAACGTGATGACCATTCTTCAATTTCCATTAAACGAAAACTGTGCATTGTTAGTGCGAATAAAAATAAAGTTTTGTCCACGGCTCAAGAGGTGTTTAAAAACTTTCAAGTATGTCATTATGTCACGCCCAATTGTGGTACACTTCAACTTATAAAAGACTTACATAAAAAACTAATTGATTATTCTATGAATGACTATTGTGTTGTTTTAATTGGAGAAGAAGACTTTTTACATACTGATAATTATGTTAATATCATTATAAAACTAAGAGAGACATTGATGACAGTTCAGAATACCAATATAATCTTATGTGCTCCTACATTTAAATTAAGTAATTACTCGACAATGTTTAACTGGCGTATAGAGACGTTTAATAATTTATTACATCTAGACTTGCAAACATATAACTACGCGACTGCATTTGATTCTAATTTAAATCTTTTGTATGACTTTACCATGTTCTCTAAATTCAATAGAAAAATTAACGACTGCGGTATGCGTATTATCTTTCAAAATGTATTGTTAACCATATCAGAGATGTCATCGGCCCAATATCAATCTTCTGCTGATGAAAAATATTGTGAACATGAAAACTTTTTTCGTGTATAAAAATATTAATGTTCTACATCAAAATATTAATGGCCTTTTGAACAAATCTCATATGTTTACTGTCGCACTTAATTAACTATTCAATTCAGGAAAAATAATTGACGTGCTGTGTTTTTCGGAGCACAAGATGATATTATCTGATGTTAACTTGTTACATATTCCTAACTTTACACTTGCTACACATTTCACTCGAAAATCCCGACATGGTGGTACGTGCATAATGATACGAAACGGAATTAAGTATAGAACTTTGGAGTCAGTGGGAAAGTATTGCGTGTCTAATATAATTGAATGTTGCGCAGTAGAACTTACTGACCACAACATCATTGTGATGTGTGTCTATAGGAGTCCACATAGTAGGGACATAAAGAGTAAACTTGAGATATTTTTTAATTACTTGAATATTCTCTTAAAGACTTTTTCATGGCACAATAAGAAAAAACTAATTATATGCGGCGATTTCAACATTGACCTTTTAAAAAAGACCACATGTTTAGAGCAATTCAAATATCTTTTAACGGGGTACAATCTCAAATTTGAAATAAAAGTTCCAACAAGATTAGGCAGCGGAACTTGCATAGATAACATAATTCACAATGTAAGAGGATCAAAAGGAGAAGTCTTAGAGCTGGCGGTATCCGATCATACGGCACAATTTTTACGATGTCCCGTAAGACGAATCTGTATATTAAATTACTAGTTCTCAACTAAACGAGATTACTCAAAAGAAAATGTTCATAAATTCATAGACAACATTAAAGCCATCACTTTTGCTGACGTATACGAGAAAACGGATCCTGCTAAGGCATTCAAATTATTCAATGACTTGTTTAAGTTGCTATATGATTTATGTTTTCCAAATCTAAAAATACGAATATCGACTAAAGAAAAAGCAAAATGGATTAGTCGTGGCATTAAGATTTGCAGTAAGAAAAAAAGAAAATTGCTGTGGAAATACCGGTCATTCCCAAATAAACAAAATAAAGAAAATTTTAAAACGCTTTCAAATCGGCTGAAGAAAGTTATAAATCTCACTCAGAGAGCCCACAATAATCGTTTCATACATTCAGCTCAGAATCTATGTAAAGCAACTTGGAAAGTCGTTAACAAAAACAAGAATAAACAAAACTTACCAAACGAGACCATAATGCAAATTAAGTCAAATGACAAAATTTTAACTAATCCTCATGAAATAGCACAAGCTTTTAACGATTACTTTGTAGATCAAGGGAAACCACTCACTAACTTAGAGACTAATAAAAATAAACATAGTATAAGCAGTAGAATTACTTCTATGTTTATGTCGCCTACACTACCACCAGAAATTCATCGAATTATTATGTCGCTAAAAAATACGTCTAGCACTGGGTACGACGATATAAGTTCAAGTATTATCAAAACGGGTCTCCACAATTATTGCCCCTGTGTTGAGCCATCTAATCAATATGTGCATATGCCATGGTTACTTTCCAGAAGAATTAAAAATAACAATTATAAAACCTCTCTTCAAGAAGGACAACAGAACAGATATGTCCTGCTACAGACCGATAGCGTTAGTACCGATTTTCTCAAAAATATTCGAGAAAGCAATAAGTTATCAACTTAATTCATACTTTGAGAAAAACTGCCTATTCGTTGATAACCAGAAAGGTTTTAGGAAAAACAGATCTATTGACATGGCTATCTACGATTTCTTACATATGGTTAGCGGCAGAGTAGATAAGAGATTACCAACTCTGGCGCTTTATATGGATATGTCAAAAGCTTTTGATCGCGTAGACCATAAAATACTTATAAGTAAACTTAACGCATACGGAATAAGAGGAAATATATCTAATCTAATAGAATCTTATCTCTGTGATAGGCAACAAATAACGACAATAAATAGAATTTCAAATAAAAACGAAATAATGTATAAATCTAGCCAGAGAACGGTAAATTATGGAGTACCACAAGGTAGTGTACTCGGGCCACCCCTATTTATTGTTTATATTAACGACTTTCCGACAGCATCATCGTATCCTATGACAATGTTTGCAGATGACAGCACTTTACTTTTTAATAGTGACGAGGTGAGCACATTAGAGGCTGAGATTAATTCTAACTTGCTATCAGTTGTGACTTGGCTGAAAAATAATAATTTGGTAATAAATCTTGACAAAACAGTATTAATGAAATTTCAACAAAGAATAAATAACAATCTGGACTTAAATATTAAATACAAGGACAAAATTATTAATGAAACAAATGTGACTAAATTTCTTGGACTTAACATAGAAAACACTTTAAAATGGAATTCACATATTGACAAAGTATGCAGTAAGCTAAACCAACATTCCTATGCCTTGCACATGTTAAATAAAACAGCCAATAGAGCAACTGTCTTAACGGCGTATCATGGTCTAGTAGCCCCAACATTGAGATATGGAATTATATTTTGGGGCAATGCCACGGGTAAAGATATGGTATTTAAGTGTCAAAAAAGGTGCATAAGATCTATATATAATTTGGAGACAACAGACAGCTGCAAACCGTTTTTTAAAAATTCGAAATTATTAACTATGCCGTCGTTGTACATCTATGAAACGTCCATGTTCGTTAAAAATAATTTACATAAATTTGCTCGAGTAACTAGTCAGCGCCACTGTGATCGGTTACAAACAATCGGATCTTGTACTGCACTGTACAAAAACAGTATTTTTGTAATGGGTCCAAAGGTTTATAATAAATTACCGAAATGTATAAGGAGTGAAGATAGTGTCCGAAAATTCAAAAGTGAATTGTACTCATTTCTAATAGATAAGACCTATTACTCTATCGAAGAATTTTTAAACGATAAGATTTGACATTACCACCCCTGTAATTATTGTGATTTGACTTGCATGTAATTTATTTGATTTATAATTGATGAATTGTTTATATACTACAATATGATGAAATATAACTTAGCTAACCCTTTAATATAATTTACCATTGACATGCATGTAAAAATAAATTGTAATTGATTAATAATTTATTAATAATCATATAATTGACTTTGTATTGTATCTTCAATCAGACTTGTAACTAAAAAAAGCAAAAACTAATATATTTGTACACCAATTTCATTGGTAGGACATAGAGCCCGACTAAAATGTAAACATAAGACCTATAATGTTATACCTGTGTTCACAAATAAAGATTGATTGATAGATTGATTGATTGATTGATTTCATTTAAGTAATTTCGGACCTGCGTTGCGTAGTGACACGAAGCGACATCGTTTTGTAACACCATGGTTCGTCTAAGTTCGAGACTCACATCTTTCAGCAACAATGGAAGTTCATTTTCCAAGATGTTTTTGTAGGTCTCTCCATCAAGTCTAGACCGCGGCTCAAACAGACCAATTAGTTCGCCATTGATATGAGGATACCAGACCACAGGTTAACATTAAAACGATGTTGAAACATTGAAGCCCTTACTTTTAGTGGATTTTCAATCACCCACGTGTGTTAATTATGAATATTGAATATTCCGCATCGTTCGAATCGTGACTCATCTGACCATAAAACTTAATTGAAAAATCCAGGATCTTCTTGCTCTTTTCGTAACATGGTTTGGCAAAAATCAACGCGCAATTGGTGGTCTGTAGGCAGTAAAGCTTGGACTCGTCGGATGTGGAACGCGTGGTATCCTTCATCGTGAAGAATCGCTTGGATCGAAGTCCTTGGGATGTTCAGAGCATCAGCCATAGGTACCTACTTCTCGTACTCGTAGACGGATTTCACTGAACTTCTTCCAGCACTATTTCTCTGCGATCCGGGTCAGCTCTAGGGATTACTTCATGACTGCCGCGTCGACCAGGAGTGCGAACTCCCATGAAAGTCCTGTGCGTGTTAATAACAACACGATGATCGGGATATCGTTCAGGTTGCGGCCCACCATGACGTTGAAGTTGTTCGCGATACAATCGCGCTGCTTCATGGCCGTTACCTCGTGCAATTCCATAAAAATAATGCATTTCTGCACATTCACTTAACGTGTCTCTTACTCATCTCTTACACTTCCAGTTAACAAATTCCAAACCAAAACGCAAAATACAGTCCAATAAACGAGCAAAGTAGTCAAACAAGTAGGCAACGGGGTCAGTGGGCAAAGCGAGTGTAGTATGTAATAGACAAAATGACGACACGCGTATAGCAGTAAACACAAAGTGAGCACGACTTAGGTAACTTGTTTTGCGTTGGCTTCGGTTGCGCGCTGCTCCTCTCGCCACCGAGAGTGAGAGAGATAGCAATATTTCGGTCTCTTATCTTCCCGGCACATTGTTATTGCAGGTACAGAGGCCAGCACATCAAGCTACCCCAATCTGTCAAATTACTTTGATAGTTTTTCAACTTTATTCCAAAGGAATAAGGTTTATGTTCAATTGGGAAAATTTTACAGTTTGGGAGAGCTTGATCTGCTGGCGACTGTACAATAAAAGAGTTGCGCCCTTGTTTACAACCCATGGTCCACGAGGACGGATCGCGTTAAATTCATTAAACTTAACGGGGGGTTATCCCAAATTGCCTGTTTCAGAATCAAGATTAAATTATCAAATTCGTGTATTTAGGCCCTGAAAAAAAAAGTCATAGATACATTCTTGTTTGAGGGAAATTAATGGTTCAAAACACGATTAATTGTAATTTGCTCGATGAAAAAAAAAATCCGAAACAGGGTCGATTTCAAAACCATTTTCCGTCTCATTTCCTAATAAGAGCACAAAATTATGTGAAAATTGCATGAACGATGAGGGAATCGTATTTAGGAGGGAATTTAATGGATGGATTTTTTAGTTTAATCGATTTTTCTTGAATAAACTCAAAAAGATCTAAATCCGGCCTAATCGTCTCACGCTCAGAATCTGTCAGAGCCCTGCGGGACGTCATCGAGGGTGGACCTGTGTCAAAATTTTTCAGAAACTCGCTCATTCTGCGCCTGTACAAAAAAATCGAGTAAAATAATAACAAATTAATTTATGAAATTGCGATAGCTCAGAAAAAATATCTTAGATAGATAGATTTATTTATTTGCATAGAATGTAGGTAATTAATACAAATAAGTGTTACAATTTTTTGAGTCCTTATACATTCTGCCTCATGGCATGCAAAATTTTTACTAACTTAACCTACAATAATTATTATGTTTACCTATAGCCATTTTTACTTAATAAATGAACATTGTAAACTAAATAGCCTTGTCATTCAAAAAATCTGTTACAGAGTAATAGCATTTTTCAACTAGTATTTTTTTTAAGTGCTTTTTAAATCTTTCTATTGGTTGCTCTTGTAAATCTTGTAATTATATTATAGTTTTAATTCATAAAATTGTTTCGAAAATGTGATTATTTCTAGGCAAAATGATGACGTTTACTTGTCATCTTATAATAGTGTTGACACATTACAAATTATTATCGATGAAATAATAATCAAGTGAGAGTCGTATTCGTCGTTTATGAAGAAGTTTATACAAATCACAGTTTTCTAAGATTCTTTTAATCAGTTTCATCCATATCAACTATGATATTTCCTCTGCACCGAACTGTGTTCGCTACTATCATATCCTACATTAATATTACATAATGTACAATATGTCTGGTTGTCGGTCGTATACTAATAACATAAAGAACTTTCAGTTTGACACCAACAGAGAAAATAGGAAAAAAATTGCTTAGACAAAAGTGCTATAGGGTACACGACCAAATGTAAGGAACACGATTGCAACTTTATTGATATTTCTCTGGGCACGCCACGATTGCGGCGGTAAAGAAGGGACCCTCTTTGAGGAGTGACTTGAGAGGCGGCATGGTGGTCTCGCCTTCCGCCTGACGCAGGTCCTCACCGGACACGGTTGTTTCGGGAGGTTCCTGTTTCGGATAGGGCGGGAGGAAACGCCCGGGTGTTTCCACTTCGAAGATCGCCCTGAGGACACGGTGGAGCACACGGTGGCGGTCTGCTCGGCTTGGGCGGAGCACCGCCGTGTCCTCGTGGAGGCGATCGGCGGCGGCGATCTCTCGCGTCCGGCCCTGGTCCAGGCCATGGTACGGAGCGAGAGGGCATGGGGAGCCGTCGCCTCCTTCAGCGAAGCAGTGATGCTCGCGAAGAGGGAGGCGGCGCACGTGAGGGAGAGGCAGCATATGCGCCCTCGCGACCCTAGCCGCCGCAGGATACAGAGACGCCCTAGAGATAATAGTTTCGATAAATTATAGCCGGAGCAATAGGTACATCACTAGACAGTAAAATACGGCAATTGTTCCTTCATATGTAGCTCACAATATTTACGGTTCTTTCTGAGCGATGGCAAACACCAAAACAAATGAATATGGTTACAGTGTAACCGAAACAGTACCTACGACCATTTTTAGCGTATTCTACAAGTCTGAAAATCAGGATCTTGAAAATTCTGCCACTAAAGATAGTGGATGAAAACTTGTATGGAAATCTACCATTTTGACGAAGAGAAATACCGTCGAACATAAGGCTTGTCTACTTGATAAATTATTGAATTCCCTGACAACTTACGCTTAGTCTTAACCTCTGAGACTGAGCCTTTTCGATTTCGATTTAAAGACATTTATTTTCTCAAAGAACGAATTGCACAAGAGTTTTTTTTGTTTTGGATGGGAAATCATTGAATGACTTCTCCCGCTCTGGACGGAGCAGGAAGGCGTGTCAGACTTTACTGACTAAAACCCACCCGTGATCCTTCAGTTCGAATTCAAATTCTTAAATTCACTGACAACTAACACTTGTCTGGGAATACACTGGTTGGAAGCATGATTTCCAAATGAAAAAATTGCAATTTTTTCACCTTACAACCGCAAAACTATACCTATGTATCTGTAACTAGCTTCTGCTCGTGACTTCGTTCGCGTGAAAGTCGTAAGACACCAGTATTGTACTGTCGTACAATATAGTCGTAGTATATTTACTACGACTAAATCGTACGACAGTCACATTATATAAAACTTTCCTGTACACAACTACGTCACATTTGTAGTTTTTCTCTAAAATATACTAAGAGAAGAGGATTGGTGTCGCGGGCTCAATTGACGAACAGTTGTCCGTGTGAGAAGCAGCTAGTCCTGAGGTCGAAACCGTAGCAATCATAATAATAGTAATGGATAGATTGCAATTTCGTTGTGAACAGACGTGTCGATCCTTTATTAAAATAATAAATAATAACTTGCTGAATCGTGACCTAGTTTTACTAAATAGCCAGTAGTAAAGCAAACTGTGTCATACGTAATCATAACAAGTTAGGTACTTATGTGTAAATCGTATCTGTGAAAATGTGTAAGTTATTAACAAGTAAATAACTTGTAACTCAATGGCAACCAGCCCCTTCAGCCGCGGTGGCAGATGTGCTAGGAGCCCACCTCCTACACCTGTGCCCGTACCAGCACCTGCACCTGCACCCGATCCCGCACCTTCACCTCGCCCTCAACCGCCTAGCCAAAGAGACGATGACGCGTTGGAAGTGATAGCAACATCGGAAATCCAGAACTGGATGTCGTCCATTGAGCAGTGCCTGAGTGAAGTGTGCTCTCTTGCATCAGATGGCAAATTAAACATGGAAAAAAAACTGCGGATAAGCACCCTATGCCGAAAAGTAAGTCATGGAACATCGCAGATGGCCGTCCACTACCAGTCCCTTAAACTAAGAGCCGTCCGGGCCCACTCCACTGTCCAAACACTAGAAACCAAATTGATCTGGCGCAGAAACTGCAAGACCTTAAGCTGACAATCGAAGCAGTTAAACCAGTTACGGGAACTTCCTTTTCTGACATGGTTAAAAAGGTACCAACAATTTTATACAGCCGGTAACTATTCCCGCTCGAGTGCTTGGCGTAAAGCGTGACTTGCACATTTCGACTGTTTACCTACCACCAGATCGAGCGATACCGGAACGTATTCAATTGTTTACGCGAATATTATCTGAGGTAATTGATCAAAACCATAATGATTATTTTCTCATAGCAGGCGATTTTAATCTACCCTGTATTGACTGGACAAGCAGACAGCCTGTAGTGCTAAAGAAAGGCGCTGTTGAGGTACAAAACTCCGCGTCCCACTTAGTTAATACAATGTTGTACTGCGGTTTGAATCAATCTAACTCTTTCACTAATTCTCACAACCATACTCTGGATTTGGTTTTTGCGAACTTCCCCAATACTATTGTAAAATCGAACTGTCCATTGGTACCGGAAGACGCGTTTCACCCTTCTATTGATATTAACGCCACTGATATCTTAATTCCTCCCTTGAAATTAAGGGTTTTTAAAAAACATGTTTATAGGAAAGGGAACTATGAAGCCATTAACAACGAACTTCTACAGTATGATTGGGGACTGGTTTGTGGTGATGATGTGCACCTTGATCATGTAATAGAAAGGTTTTACTCAGTTATTGATACAATTATTGATAAATATGTGCCAAAAATCACCATCGGAGGTACCTATAGCTACCCTGTCTGGTACAGTCGAGCACTAATTAATGTTATTAAGGAAAAATCTAAAGCGCACACGCAATGGAAAAAATACGAAAATCCTCATGATTATGCGACTTTCGCTTTATTAAGGGATCGACAAAAAAAGATGCAAAAGAAGTGCCATAAAAATTACCTATACAGATCACAAGAGAACATAAAAACTTCACCTAAAAATTTTTGGGCGTATGTTAAGTCTAGAAATAAGAATAAAAGTAGTTATCCTAAATACATGACGTGTGGTAATAGTCAATTGACTAGTGAGACCGAAATATGTAATGCTTTTAATGATTTTTTCTATAAGAATTTTAGCAGTTGTCTCGGAGCTTACACTCCTTTCACGGCTGATTGCGAAACATATGGTGACACATTACACAGCCTTACCACTGATAGTGCATGTATCCTGAAACTCTTGCAGAACCTGGATACGTCAAAGGGTCCAGGAAATGACAATATACCCCCCCTCTTCTTTGTTAAATGTGCTGAATCACTTTCCTCACCCATTGCTTATATCTTTAACAGGTGTTTTCAAGAGGGATACTGTCCAACTATATGGAAAATTGCGCACATTGTTCCCATTCATAAAAAAGGTTGCAAAAATCTAATAGAAAATTATCGTCCCATATCAATTTTGAATGTCTTGGGGAAAATAATGGAGAAAATAGTCCATAACGTTGTTTATCCTACTATATCTAAATTAATTCCGCAACAACAGCACGGGTTTATTAAAGGTCGCTCTACTAATACCAATTTGGCAGTATTTTTCGAAAATATTATTCGTGATATGGACGGTGGAGGACAGGTTGACGTGATCTACACGGACTTTGAAAAGGCTTTTGACCGTGTGGATCACGTCATCCTCTTGCGTAAGCTGCAAGAGCTTGGAATTCGTGGCAACTTGCTCAGATGGTTTGAGTCGTACCTTAAGAATCGTTCTCAAATTGTTAAATTAGGCGGAGTAAGGTCTAACTGTGTAACCATACCATCTGGGGTGCCACAGGGCTCAATTTTGGCACCTCTTTTGTACTCTGCCTACCTTTACGACATAGGAGCACACTTTCTTGATGCAAGGTTTCTGATGTATGCCGACGACACCAATATTTTTATGACTATTAGAGATAAGCACGATTGTGAGAAGCTACAAAACGATTTAAATAGATTATCTAACTATTATAATATCAATAGAATTAATGTGAACATAAGCAAATGTCAGACTGTAACCTTTACTAGGAAGCGAAATTTCATTAACTACACGTATAAACTCAATGGTGGCAATATTGTGCGTTGCAATGTCATTAGGGATCTTGGTGTCGTCCTAGACTCAAAACTTCTGCTTTCGGATCATGTGTCCTGTGTCGTCGGCAAGGCATACAGAAGCCTTGGATTTATTATGCGTACGTGTAAATTATTTACTGATATAAACTGCATCAAGATACTTTATTTTGCGTACATACGCAGTATCTTAGAGTATTGCAGTAATATCTGGAATCCTCACTACTTAGTTTATATACAACAAATAGAATCTATACAATCCAAATTCATTAAATATATTAACTTTCGCACTGGCTTCAAGTCTAAGGATTATCTGCAAGCATGCAAACATCATAATATGTTACCATTAGAGAGCAGACGTATGATTCTCGATATGCTTTTTCTTTATAATGTCTGTAGTGGGAACATTGAGAGTATCGCCTTAAATGATCTGGTTCTAAGATTGAGTGCTCCGTCTCGACGGACTAGGCACACACAGTTATTCGATGTACCGCACAGTGGTACAAACTACGCTCAAAATTCCGTCATTGGTAGGATATTGAGAAATTTTAACAATAAATTCTCTCATCTTGATATATTTAACACCAAAAAAGGTGTATTCAGGAAACTTTTGGTGACTTCTGTATGCGATGAATTGACTAATACTTCTAAATAAAAACTAAATAAAAATAAAAATATAAATAAAAATTTATAAAGTAATCCGTGACCATACACCATTACAACTCCTCACACACACTCCTACACACCCACCCACACTGCACACTTAGATATGCTTAGAAGGTGCTAGCATGACATCCTGTTTGTTTCTGATGCATATAAGTACAGTTATTAAATTGTAAATCCGTTATTGGCTGTAAGAATAGTTTATTTATTTTTAAGTGAAATTGTTAAAGAGTTGTGGATTTTGTGAATAAATAAATAAAAAAAAAAAAAAAAAAAAAAAAAAAATTAAGCTCAGTAGCCATATACCCTAACGACAAACTGAAGTCCAGTGAGGAGACAGAAACACTTGTCCAAAAAATTATATGCCCCGAGCAAATGAAACTGCAAATAAGAGAACTTCGTAAACCGAGAAATGGCGGTGTCATTATCAGCACTGAAACAAAGGACGAAAAAATCGATGCAGCTTTCAAATTCAGGCCTTACAGTAGACGAGCCCCCAAAAAGGAAGCCTAGAGTAGTTGATATCGGAGTGGCCTCATCCATGCAAGAGAATGAAGTTTTTACTTGTTTGTTCCACCAAAATCTAGCCGAGAACCTTCAAGATTGTAGTCTCGAGACCTTTTTGACCTCCATTAAATTAAGCCATAAGTCAGGGAAGAAGGATGCTGAGACCTGTGATTATATAATTGAAGTATCTGCAGACATACGCAAAGCCCTTATATCAAAAGACAGAGTCTTTGTAAATTGGTCGTCATGCCCTGTGAGAGACTTTACCCTAGTCACGCGCTGTTATAAGTGCCAGCAGTATGGACATGCGGCCAAATCATGTCGGTAGACCACTTATACCTGTGGCCACTGTGGTGATCAGGTTCACTCACTAAAAACTGCACAAAGAAGGCTGAAGAACCAAAATGCGCTACTTGCTTGAAATTCAAAAAGCCGAGCAATCACAAGACAAGTGCTACTGACTTTCCAGCGAAAATAATGGCTGAAAAGAGGTACCTAGATTCTATTGATTATGTAGGCGCCTAAGAGCGCCGTTAATCACGTATTTTTTGGCCCTTGTTGTTCTTTTATATTTTAATCATGATTAATAGTTTAAATAATGACATAGATCATTTCTCTGTATCTGAGTCCCAAGCGTGCGACATTGAACACTGTAAACAATATTTCTCCTCCTACACTAGTCCACTAACCATATTAACCCAAAATATTCGTAGTATTTTTAAGAATTTTGACAATTTTACCATTTTTCTACAACGTCAGGACATTAACTGTGACGTTATTGTCTTAACCGAATGCAGGCTTTCCAAACAATATAACATACCACTAATTCCGGGATATAATATGTACAAAAGTAACATCCACCACAATCAGAACGATGGGGTGGTAGTTTATGCAAGAATTCATCTCAATGTGTCTATCGAGGAACCGAATATGCATGACTGTAGTAGATTGCTAATTAAGATTGGATCAGAATTCGCAATACTTGCCTTATATCGACCCCCCTCTTTTAGAGATATAAACAATTTCACTTTCTCTCTAAACGATACCTTGCAGAACCTATCATCTTTCAAAAATACCATTTTAATTGGAGATATTAATAACAATATTCTTCCAGAGAGTGCTGACGCATCCGCCAAGGAATACTTTAACCTATGCGCCTTCCATGGTTTGCTTCCCACTCACACGCTTCCCACACATCAAAGTGGCTCTTGCTTGGACCACATAATACTCAAATCAAATTTCCCTACAGTTACCCTTGTAATTAATTCAACAATAACCGATCACAGTGCTAACCTACTTATTTTAAATTGTAAATTGCCTAAACTGGTGACTCGCACAATTTCTAGTTTGAACGTAAATAAACTTGAAGAAGACTTACGAAATATCGACTTTGATCCAGTCTACGATTCCGCTGATCCGTAGTTTTGTATGTTGTACCTAATCAAAAATGTGCAACATACAATTCAGAAAAACACTGTCAAATATCGGCTAAATAATAAAAACTACAATATAAAGCCATGGATCACAACAGGACTCATTCGTTGTATGAAAAATAGAGATAAACTGCATATGAAAGCTAAATCCTACCCAAATAATTTAATTTTGCAACTGACGTATAAACGATATCGTAAATTCTGTAACGATCTCCTAAGAAAGGTAAAACGCAGCTACGATAAAATTGCAATTGAAAAGGCTGGTACAAATAGCAAAAAAAATCTGGAATTTTATTAAAAATGTAAAGTACAGCACCCTAATTGCGTAACTCACGATTCATCATAATCTGTATCGTTTTGAAACGGATTGTTAAACCATTGCTTCATATGTTCGAAAAATGTGTCTGTTCGACAACATAAATAACGCAATGAATATTGTTTAACTGTGAAGACGAAACCAATTATGATCAATCGTGAGTTACGCAATTAGGGTGCAGTTCAAAACAAAATCAGTCATCTTCAGTTTTGTTACAAGCACACTCATCACAGTTAACATCTGCCAACATTGCAAATAATTTCTTTGTGAATGTTGGAAGGTGTCTGGCTGAAAAAGTTCGGGGCCCGTCACAATATCTAACAAGCACACCATTTACGTGTAACACTATTTTATCATCCTTTGCGTTGATAGACACTGACGAGGCTGGGGTAGAAGCGATCATTATGTGTTTGAAAGATGCATGTGCAGTTGGCTGGGATAACATCTCTAATAAAATTATTAAACAGTTTAGGCACATCGTGGTACCGCCACTAACTTATATTTTCCAAAAATGCTTGTCTACGGGTATTTTTCTCGAATGCCTAAAAAAAGCTGTTGTGGTCCCTTTTTATAAATCGGGCAGCAAAGATCAAGTGACAAATTATAGACCTATTTCCTTACTGCCTTCTATGTCCAAAATATTGGAAAAACTCATAAATAAAAGACTTCACAAATACTTGGAGGATAAATTAATTTTATCGAAGCAGCAGTATGGATTTAGGTCTGGAATGTCAACAGACGATGCCGTACACCATCTGACTGACTTCTTAGCAAAAGAACTTGGTAACGGTAACAACACAGTAGGTACGAGTATCTTCCTGGACCTCGCCAAAGCTTTTGACTCGGTTTCTATTTCTATTCTGTTGCACAAGCTTGAAGCCATAGGCATCACAGGCACCCAGCTAAAACTATTTAAAAGCTATCTAGAAGACCGTACCCAATGTGTAAGGATTTGTAATGTTCTCAACGATGATCAAAAAAACACTTCTTTCGGAATACCCCAAGGAAGCATTTTGGGGCCTACACTATTTTTGATTTACATAAACGATCTTTGTAATCTTAACCTAGACCACGGCCAAATTGTTTCTTATGCGGACGACACTGCCCTTCTATTTTCCGCTGCCTCAGAAAATAATGTCTACAAGTTTGCGCAACACGGATTCAATATTGTAAATAAATGGCTTCAACATAATTCACTAACATTAAATGCAGACAAGACAAATTACATAAAATTTTCGATGCGTAAGCAAACATCGACTGGGACTACCTCGACATTATATGTCCATTATTGTGCTACTCCTACTGATAACCAATGCGAGTGTCCCAAAATTAAAATGGCAAATACAACTAAATACCTTGGTATAATAATGCACGAAACACTTTCTTTCAAACAACATAATTATAGGAGCTTTAAATAGTAGAATTCGCAAGTTGATTTTTGTTTTAAAAAAGTTACGCTATATTGCTGATCCAAAAATAGTTACACAAGTTTACTTTGCTCTATGTCAATCGATATTAACCTACTGTATTAACACTTGGGGTGGTGCTGGTAAAACACTGTTACCAACCATCGAGAGAGCTCAGAGGGCGATTCTCAAAGTGTCTACTTCCCGCCCTTTTCTCTTTCCTACTAACCTACTATACAAATCTTGTGTATACAGGGTAAGTTTTTATCCAGTGCGCAAATTGTAACCATGAATTCAGCATATCATTCTAGACCCCCTAGCGCAGAAATTTTTCGCCGGGTACACACACAGATTTTTTTTTTAAACCGGCGAAATATTTCTGAAGTAGAATGATATGCTGAATTCATGGTTACAATTTCCGCAATAGATAATAACTTATCCTGTATGTTATTCTTATGTATTTTGAAGAAGACAACTATTTTAATTTAATACATAAGCTTATCACAAAAATGTAAACTAAATAACTAAACAAATAAAAACAAAAGGACACTTAGGCGTTGAAGTATGTTTAAATTACACAGGACAGGCTGAAACATTCGCTCTTAATAAATCAATAGCAAGTGCGGGCGAAAAATTTAAAGTTTCTGTAGTTTTAATAGGATTATTGGTAAAGAAAGTTGCCAATTCCTGAGCAACATCGGTGTTATCGCTAATGAGACCGCGGGAAGTGTCCAGTGTGTAATCGGTATTAAGTCGTTTGCTTCTGTTCATATCATTGTTAATAATTTTCCAAACTGCCTTAATTTTATTATCTGCTGATTTGACCTTGTGGCTAATGAAGCTAGCTACTTTGCAGATATTTTTAAAAGTTTTAGAGTAAGTGACAACATACTTAGTAATAGATTCTGTGTTAATATACGGCATAAGGCCATACGTAAAAACTGCGTGCCGGCAATATACTATTCCGCTTAAATTAAAAATTAATTTCCCGCCAAAATTTACAACCCCGCGAGGTCCTTCGAACCGCTATTCCAACTTATCACCAGGTATAGTACATAGATGTTTTTTTATGATAATGTTCTCCATATTTTACCGTCACGTGGGTGCAAAGGTTTAGATTTCCTAATAAAAATTCAAAAATAGACATTGGAATTTCAAAGAAAAAAAGGAAACATACAAATAAAAAATGTAAGCGTGGTCACAGCAATAAAAAGAAACTGTATACATAATGTCAAACAGAAATAAAAACCAGTATCAAAATAATTATGTCAATCAGAGTAACCGTATTAAGTCAATAAGTTAGTGAATCATCATTAGGAAAATCGTCAATCGTGTTATATCTTTAGGGATATACTGGTGCCAATCAAAGTCCCAATCAAAGCAAATTACAATATATTTCTTAACATCATTGTTACATAGACGGAGTTTCTGAAGCAAGTGAAAATGACAGTTGGTTGAACTTTATACATATGCAAAGCGCCTGCGCAATTAGACTAGCAACGGTTGTGCTATGAGCTGAGTGTTGCGTAGGTACGGAAGGCCTTAAGCCTGGACCATCGTATAATAGGTTTTCATAATTAAAATTTATTTTAGCTCCCATTAAAATTTTACTGTAGTCATATTTTTATAATATTAGGTACTCTATTATACAGGGTGTGTCGTAAATAATGAATAGCCTATGCATTCCACAACTTTCCTCGACCATTCCTTCACTGTCCACGCCGCTCGTTTATGGAATGCATTGCCTATTGAAATCAAACGTGCTCAGTCTATAAATGTGTTTAAAATAAAAGACTCGTCAAGGATCATTACCTGTCGTTGTATAGTTCTCATACTTCTTAAAAGCCGATCATATGAAATATCTTGGAGTGACGATTGACACAAATCTGAACTTCCGTAAACACATTGATTTATTATGCACTCGAATGCGTAAATTAATATACATTTTTAAGAATTTACGATATATAACGGACTACAAATTAATTAAACAGGTCTATTTAGCTTTGTGTCAATCCATTCTTACATATTGCATAACTTCATGGGGAGGGGCTGCAAAAACAATCCTACTACCATTAGAACGTGCGCAGAGAGCTATCCTTAAGGTAGCCACCTTTCGCCCATTTAGATTTCCCACATACGAGCTTTATACGGCATGTAAGGTTTTAACTGTGCGTCAACTATTTATATTAAAGATAGTATTACACCAGCATAGCAATCTCCCTTATACCCCCATACCTATACATAAGAGAAGAAAAGACCTAGTTTGCATAAAGCCTCAAACTAGACATACTTTTATAAATAAATTTTATGGTTTTTTAGGTCCGTTCTTATATAATAAAATCAATAAGTCTCTAAGTATATATAGTGTAAATTGTAAAAAATGTAGTGAAATGTTAAGTGAATACTTAGCGACATTAAATTACTCAGACACTGAAAAATTGCTAGAAATCATGCAATAAGTTTATTAATGTTAAGGCAATTTTTATTTAATAATATAATTATTATGTATCAATGCTAGCTCTATGTACATTAAGTTAATAGTCCAATAAAACACTCAGCGTTGTTACGTGAAGGCCTGAAACACAGGTTTGAATAAACCTACATCAGGCAGGTCGCTATTGTTTTTCATTAGGCCTTTATCCAATATATTATATAAGTTATACCTACACTAGATTTATTTTAGGCATAGTTTAATATTTGCTTAATAATTTTAATATGTAACTCTGTACTGATGTCACTTCTATGTAATTTATATGTGAACTTATGAATAAATAAAATTATTATTATTATTATTATATTATATACTTTACTGTAATTTTCGATGTAAAGTCTTCATTTATTTTCGTTCCTTATATATTTAGTATGTATGTATCTATTATATAGGATAGGATATGTTTATATCTATTTTAGTATATTGTATATTTATTAGTTGCGCCAACAACATCCCCATTTTAGATCCAGACCAATCGCTGTCCATGCCAAGGTTGCCTGGAAGAGATCGCGGAAAGCGATAAGGCCGCCCATTGTATATTTTGTAGTGTACCTTGTTTTTTTGTAATGTATTTTTTGTGGTGTACAACAAAGTATATATAAATATAAATAAATAAATAAACCCTGAAACTGTCGATCAGCCAGATTATTATCTATTATTTACCCCACTTATATCGCCATATTATTTACCCCACTTATGTCGCCATTTGCCCATGGATGATTTTTTTCGATACAGGAGGCCAAAATTACATAATTCCTTAGAAAAAATGGTAAAATTTGACAATTAGTATTTTTTGCAATGTTATCTTAGAATGTAATAAAAATTCTTGATAGGTACTGATCTGATAATACAAATTTTCAGGAGTGACATACAAAAAAAAAAAAAACAAATCGAGAAAAAATCACCAATAGTACAAATCGCTGTAGATTTTGTAAGAGTATATCAAAAATATCAATAATTTGGTCATCCATGGGCATATGGTGATATAAGTAGGGTAAAGGATAGATGATAATCTGACCAACCGACAGTTTCAGGGATATCCATTATTTGCGCCACAACCTGTATATGAGTTGGGCACGCCACGATTGCGGCGGTAAGTCCCCTCTTTGAGGAGTGGTTTGAGAGGCGGCATGGCGTCCTCACCTTCCGCCTGACGCAGGTCCTCACCGGAAACGGTTGTTTCGGGAGGTTCCTGTTTCGGATAGGGCGGGAGGAAACGCCCGGGTGTTTCCACTGCGAAGATCGCCCTGAGGACACGGTGGAGCACACGGTGGCGGTCTGCCCTGCTTGGGCGGAGCACCGCCGTGTCCTCGTGGAGGCGATCGGCGGCGGCGATCTCTCGCGTCCGGCCCTGGTCCAGGCCATGGTACGGAGCGAGAGGGCATGGGGAGCCGTCACCTCCTTCAGCGAAGCAGTAATGCTCGCGAAGAGGGAGGCGGCGCACGTGAGGGAGAGGCAGCATATGCGCCCTCGCGACCCTAGCCGCCGCAGGATACGGAGACGCCCTGGGCGTCGGGAATCCCAGGCCGATTTCCGGCCACCGTAGGCATGAGCTTGCGGACGGCGAGTAATGGGTAGCTCGCTGTCCGGTAAGGACCAAGCCCAAGTCGACGGTCGACACCACAGCCCCTGGCATACGGGCTACTCAAGGAACACGGGTGGGTTTTAGTCAGTAAAAGTCTGACACGCCCTCCTGCTCCACCCAGAGCGGGAGAAGTTATTTGATGATTTCCCACCAAAAAAAAAAAAAAAAAAAACATAGATCCCTCCTTAAATCACATCCCCTTAAAACTAGTTATTATTCTTATTCCTCCTCTGTCCATGCTGTAAGATTGTGGAACTCACTTCTGCCTAGCATTCGTGACTTGAAAACTATTTCCTTATTCAAATGTCGAGTAAAAGAGCATTACCTTTCCTCTTAATTGTGTATATAATATTTAAATATACACATATATATATATGTATATTTAAATATTATTATTTTAAATCTGTTTATATATTTTATCATTAAGTATGTATATATTTAAGTATATGTAAATTTTCTGCATTATATGTGTAAGTATGTTTTAGTTTAAGACGTCACATATTCATATTTCCGTTTCTTGTTCTCACACACTATTGTCTACATTTCTTTTTCATTTCTTCTTTCGCAGGTCTGCTGGAAGAAATTTCTAAAGAAATAAGCAGTGCCTTTGTACTCACTTGTTTAATTATGCCGTATCTCGTATGTATTTTACTGTGTACATAAATAATAAAATAAATAAATATGTATTTTGTAGGTAATTATGTAGATGGAGCAGTTTGAGAATTGATAACGAATAATTAGTGGATTGCTTTGAGAATAACTCCATGCAGATATGTCATTCTCATTATTATTTACATTAGTACATTTTAATACAGCTGTACTGTCATCCGCAAAAAGAACTGTTTTTAGGACATTTCCTAGAAATTTCCGTGCATTGAAACCTGTTACTCAGATATAATTTTCTTAGCTTAAGGGGAACCTAGTCGCAGGCTCGAACTCACTGATGGGCCTGGCTAAAAATCACGCTGTCTCACCAGGCTTCCTGTCTGACAGAGGTAGTACCCGTGATGAGCAGTTAGACGCTAGTCTACACGCACAACATTATTGAGTGAGCTGCAGGACAAGTAACAGTAAAACAGGCGCGTAAAAAATTCAGAAAAGTCTTTCGGAAGATCGGGTTTTCTGGAAAATCCACTGCATAAATCAATGACCAATAAAGTTTATTGAACTTTTCGATAACTGAGCTTTGTCGGTAGTGACTTAATTTTGGAGATTTTACACTTCTTTTATAACTTAAACACGCCCAAAGTTAGGTTAAGTTAGCAAGAAAAACGAATCTTTGTTGGCTCCTAACTTTTTAATGGTTTTAATGTAAGTATTCTGTTTCCGTACAGACAATATTAGAAGAAAAAACCATACCATGTTTGTTTTTTAGGTTGGGAAATCATCAAATAACTTCTCCCGCTCTTGATGGAGCAGGAGGGCGTGTCAGACTTTTACTGACTAAAACCCACCCGTGTTCCCTCAGTTGCCTGTGTGCCAGGGGCGACGGTATCTCTTTCGAACAACCCGCACCCCTGGCAGGCATCGGCCCTTGCGGACCCCAACAGTTGCTGCTGACAACTCTGACGGCGCGTGTGGAACCCAACGCGCCGTCAAACCGGGCATTTTTTTTCTAAGTAGACCTGCCCCCCGCCACTTTTCGGCCGCAGGGGATTGGGAGAGCAGCCAACGCTATACCGACACTCCTCCTCTCCTGCGGCCCCACCGCGTCTGCCATCAAACGGTGGCGGCCCCGTCCAGTCCACGGAAGGGAAGAGCACTACTCAGAAGTACCGGCACTCCTCCTCCGCCGCAGCCTGTAACCCTCAGCCGCGATGCCTCCCATTCGACATCGCGGCCCGCCTCAGTCGCTGTGCACCTCACCGCAACCTACTTTTTGGCCGCTACGTCATCGGCTTTGAGGCAAAAGCCCTGACGAGCGGCCCCACCTTTGGGTTCCTTTTCGCTTCACCGTGGCTGGGAGACCATGGCTACTGAGCCCCCGCAACGACAATGCGGGAACCCACTGGGGGGGAAACCATACCGATTCCCCGACCGATTTTCAATTCTGTATTTTCATTCTTCTAAGTACCTGGTACTTATTGACAGGCCTGCACTGTCCTGACTATGACACTGGCCATGACCCTATTTGCAGATGACAGCAGTAACTCATCATCTGCCTAGCCTTTTCCCAACTATGTTGGGGTCGGCTTCCAGTCTAACCAGATGCAGCTGAATACCAGTATTTTAACATGTAATAATAAGGATATTTATGAATATGACATTAATAGAACTTTGACGACAATAATATCATGGTTAGATAGGAATAATCTAAATATTAATTTAAATAAGACGACGATAATGCATTTTAGTCAACGGGTAAATGCTGGTATTAACATTGAAGCCCTCTTCAATGGCACAGTATTAAATAAAGTCGACGATACAAAATTTCTTGGTGTAATGATAGACGCAAAATTGAATTGGAAAGCGCACATAGAATATATATAAGCAAAAAAACTGAGTACATCCGCATACGTCTTGTACAAACTGTCCTCAGAACTTAACTCAGCTGCTTTGGTGACGGCCTATCATGGATTGGTGGCATCAATTCTTTGCTATGGTATCATATTTTGGGATAACTCTACGGACAAGGAAATCGCTTTTAAAGCCCAAAGAGGTGTATTCAGGCTATGTTTACGTTAGAAACGACAGAAAGCTGCAGACCATTGTTTAAAAAATACAACTTTACCATCACTATATATTTTTGAAGTTACAACGTTTGTAAAGTCTAACCCTCATCTCTTTCCAAGACTTTCTGACACTTTTTTGCGCAACAGACGTGACAATAGCCAACTTTGCTTGCACTCAGCAAAAACTGCCCTCATGGGGAAAAAAAGCTTTTTCTGTATGGCCCCGATAATATACAACAAAATACCACAGTGATAAAGGGCTATGACAGCAAATGAATTTAAAAACAAGATTCGAAAGATATTAACAGACTAGTGCTTTTTGACAGATACCTTTTGGCATGCTTGAATTTAATATTATTGTTTCTATATGATTATTATTCTCATAAAATGTAATCATGAATTTTAGGGAACCAGTATTTAGTCCAGCGGTTCTTAACCTTTTTGGCTGGTGACCCAAAATATAAATATATTTGAGTCCGCGACCCCGACGTTTTATTCATTTTCCAGTGATACTAAAATAATAGTACTAAAAGTACGTGGTTTGCTCAAATTGATGTCATTACGAAATATAAAAAAACAACATTATTAAGATTTTCTTTATTAATATTTATGTTAAACAAGCAAGTATAAGAATAATTTGGCATTCATAGCAGAAAAGCGATATTTTTTTAATCAACAGAGGAAAACATGAATAATGATGGATGGGACTTAAACCCTGAAGGATATCATCACTAATTGTATTAGTGACTACCCTAATGCTGTACTTTTGAGCAAAGAAGATTTATACGCGGAGTTAAGTTTATTGAAAGTGCCCCGCATCTTAGTGCCATGCGTGGTAGATGCATTCCATCACTCATCATCACCCATCATCATCCAGCATCATCCATCATCATCATTCATCATCATTCATCATCATCCATCGTCATCCATCATCATCCATCATCATCATCCATCATCATCCAGCATCATCCATCATCATCCATCATCATCCATCATCACCCAGCATCATCCATCATCATCATCGTTTTTAAGAACAAAGCAACTCAAACAAAAAACAACCTGTAACTCACTAAGAACAAAGCAACTCAACAAATTCTATAACTCACTAGTGAATAATAGTAATGAAAAAGTCACAGTTTGATAATAGGTGTCATTATGTGCCTAACTGTAGTGAAATTAGAGCCATTTTATGAGCAAGTGTGTTGAAAAACATTTTTACCTATATTTAAGATCTTGCATGCTCGATTTGTATGTAAACGCATGTTTGAAAAATAAATTATCTTTATCCTCCCATATCTATTATCACGGTAATTTGAAAACATTGTTAAAGCCAACTATTTTTAAAAGAGTAACCGTGGAGTATTTTGCCAGCTCTTCTCCATAGGAAGCGACAAATTGGAACCGTGCACCTAGCTTCTGACGTTTCATAAGTGCCCATGCAGGTTTTTGTGAAATAAAATATTTTGATTTGATATACCATAACTATTTAATTTGTGCAACAGAATCTTATGGTCTACATAGCCAAAAGCTTTGGTCATGTCGGTGTAAATTGCACAGACTGGATTTCTTTTATCGACAGACGACATGATGTCAGCTAGTAAGTAAGTCAAAAATAGTGCCATATTAATCGTAGTGTTCTTACAGAATCCTTTTTGTTCTGTGCAAAATAATTTATACTTTTCGAAATAGGCATAAGAAGAGTTATAGATTTCTTTCTCGACAATTTTGGAAATTATTGGAATTTTTGCTATTGCAAAATTTCCAATAATTTAAAATTTAATCATCTTTTAACAGAGGTTTTATTATTACTTTATTGAGCTTGTCCGCGAAAATGCCATGAACTATGCACGGGGTAATTATATGAACTAGTGGAGGTGCTACTAGTTCTTTGGTAAACTTTATTACTTTTGTGGAAACTCCATCGTATCCAACAGTATTTGTGTTTCTAAGGCTGCAAATTATTTGTATTATATCGTCATGTTACAGGTTGCATGAATAGTGAATTTCAAGTTTGATTCTTTATATTTGTATTGTTTAATGTGATGTCAGCTTTAACATTATTCTCAACTGTGTCAATAAAGTAATCGTTAAATTCGTTTGCAATGTCAAGGGGATCAGTAAATGTCAAATTATCTTTTTTCACGCATAAAACAGGCTCCAATGGCAGACAATATTTGGATTTATTTATAATTTGCCAGGTAGCTTTTGATTTATTGTGAGCTGTATTTATTAAATGATTATTTTATGCTTTTTGTGTTAAGTTTATAATTTTTCTGTAAAATTTTGGTGTAGTTTTTAAGAACTAATTTATATTTTGAAGCTGAATTTAATCGATATGCCCAAAGTAACTGCCTTTGCTTGTTACCACATATTTTTATTCCGCGTGATATCCATTTCGTTTTCTTGCTAGTTTTAATGGTTATAATTTTTTCCGGAAAACATAATAATAATAATATATACAAAAGCGTGAAATCTTCCACAATATTGTCAAAAGCTTCATTCGCATCCTTAGCTTGCTGTACTCGCACAAAATATAGACCTGAGATGTCTTTTAAAAGTTATTAAATTTTTCATACATGTGTCTTGCTGTTGTCTTTTCCAATGTTTTAAATTGCAAGTTTTGTTTAATGGTACTTTGAGTACCTATTTGAAATCCGAAAGAATAAGATCTATAACTTCAGCTTTACATTCTTTCCGACAGTTATGAGCAAAATTGTCAATACACGTTTGTCTTTGGGCACGCCACGATTGCGGCGGTAAGTCCCCTCTTTGAGGAGTGGTTTGAGAGGCGGCATGGCGTCCTCACCTTCCGCTTGACGCAGGTCCTCACCGGACACGGTTGTTTCGGGAGGTTCCTGTTTCGGATAGGGCGGGAGGAAACGCCCGGGTGTTTCCACTGCGAAGATCGCCCTGAGGACACGGTGGAGCACACGGTGGCGGTCAGCCCTGCTTGGGCGGAGCACCGCCGTGTCCTCGTGGAGGCGATCGGCGGCGGCGATCTCTCGCGTCCGGCCCTGGTCCAGGCCATGGTACGGAGCGAGAGGGCATGGGGAGCCGTCGCCTCCTTCAGCGAAGCAGTGATGCTCGCGAAGAGGGAGGCGGCGCACGTGAGGGAGAGGCAGCATATGCGCCCTCGCGACCCCAGCCGCCGCAGGATACGGAGACCCCCTGGGCGTCGGGAATCCCAGGCCGATTTCCGGCCACCGTAGGCATGGGCTTGCGGACGGCGAGTAATGGGTAGCTCGCTGTCCGGTAAGGACCAAGCCCAAGTCGACGGCGCGTTGTGTTCCACGCGCGCCTCAAAGAGATGTCAGCACAAAAAGTGATGGGACCCGCAAGGGTCGATGCCTGCCAGGGGTGAGGGTTTGTTCGAAAGAGACACCACAGCCCCTGGCTTAAGGGCTACTGAAGGAACACGGGTGGGTTTTAGTCAGTAAAAGTCTGGCACGCCCTCCTGCTCCACCCAGAGCGGGAGAAGTTATTTGATGATTTCCCACCCAAAAAAAAAAAAAAAAAAAACGTTTGTCTTTTTAACCTAGTGGGAGCACATAGTGCTAGTTTTAAATTTTACTTCATAAGAAAGTATTCAAGATCTAGTGTAATTTATTTATTTTCAAAACATCAATATCTCCACACTAGGCGATTTTCCTATTTGAAGATAGACAGATTTTATGAAAAATATAATCCAATTTAGCACAAAATATTTTGTAGTTATGTTTTGGGATTCTATAAATAAAAATGATAATAATTTTGTGAGCTATTTTTTTGCTACGTCCGATAATTCTGTAAACTGCGATCCCACTCCTACGAAAATACCTGTTCCTCCTCTCTTTGTATTTTGTAGAATATAAAGCAGCTGGGGAAAAATTTGGAATGTGTAATAAATTCTCATAACCTGTTTGCATGAAATGTCTTGTAACACACAGCACATCTATTATAGTTCCTTTGTTTCCTAATTCTCCTAATCTTACAGTCAGTGCATCAGATTTATTAATCAGACCAGCTATGTTTTGGTGTAAGATATTAAGTTAGTTAACGAAAAAACTGAGAATTTGACTGTTGAATTATTAGAGAAATCGTGTTGACTATAGTCAAGGTAACACAGGGTAAGAATCAGGCCTGGTAAATCTGATATAACTGTATTTAAACCACTGTTATTTAAGGTTCCATAGCGTTTGCTGTAAGTATCATAGTCATAGGATAGATTCAGTTTTGAGTCAAGAAAATATGCATAGGTAGGTACATGTGTTTATATCCAAGTAAATTAAGATATTGAATGTTTCTACGCGGCTATTATACATTATGTTAGCATCTATCATATATATTTAAACGTTGGACGATTAGTAGGTACTTATTCATAATAAAATGAATACCAAATGGTTAATTAATCCCAATTTTTGTTAAACTACAGTATTTTCCTACGTTTACGGGGTATTTATATATTTTTCAACACACTTGCTCATAAAATGGCTCTAATTTCACCGCAATTAAGCACATAATGACACCTAATAACAAACTGTGACTTTTTCATTACTATTATTCACTAGTGAGTTATAGCTTTTTTTATGTTTTTTTTTTTTTTGAGTTGCTTTGTTCTTAAAAAGTTTCGATACAAAAAAGGTCGTGCTAAATAGTACAAATAAATTAATATACCTATTGCTTGCTCATTTCATGCAACTTCGTAATTAAATAGATAATTTCAACTTGTATACATCATCTGCCTAGCCTTTTCCCAACTATGTTGGGGTCGGCTTCCAGTCTAACCGGATGCAGCTGAATACCAGTATTTTACATGGAGCGACTGCCTATCTGACCTCCACAATCCAGTTACTGGGTAATACGATACCCCTTGGTAAGACTGGTTGTCAGACTTTCGGGGTTCTGACGACCCGTAACGACTGTCAAAGATCCACAAATGACAGCCGGAACCAACGGCTTAACGTGCTTTCCGAGGCACGGAGGGGTCTCGGTATGTAAAGATGGTCACCCATCCACGGACCAACCGCGGCAAGCGTAGGGATAACCGTTGACATAACCAATTTTAGGGTTGGATAGCCCATCTAACGAGGAAGGGGAGGTAACATCACGCTAGGGCCCTAAGGAGCCGAGAAAAAAGTAAAAGTTCCCGAAGGTATACGAAGTACTCGCACGGCCAGGCGATTCGATACGACGGGGTTGGTTGGTCGGGGAGCAAGAAGACGCAGACGAAGTTGTAGGCAGAAGCTAGTAAGAAATAAAATGTTAAAAAAAATACTAGTTTCTGATTTAATCCTTTGTATTCACCCAACTACCTATCTGGATGCCATGTTTTAACTTTCTAGGTTATCTGGAACTGGGTTACAGTTTTGGTCTATAGGTCAGTCAGTGATAAAAATGACGATTTTTGGACGTTAATATCTAAATAACCGTTCGATTTGAGGTGTGAGCACTGCTGCCCACCCCACTGCTCCACGGCTGTCGCCAGCACTTCAAGCTACCCCAATCTGTCAAATTTCTTTGATAGATTGTCAACTTTATAATTTAAAAGCCTAAGGTTGATGTTCAATTGGGAAAGTTTCACAGTTTGGAGTAGCTTGATGTGCTGGCGTCTGTATGTAAAACAGTTTTTGAGTTTTAGGGGGTCAAAAGTGGCTCCAAATGGTTCGTGTAATTACACACGGTGCTGCTCGCCAGTTCTGTTGGTTTGAACTGGGCTTGACACGCTGCCGCATGTCTAGATACAAAAAAATCTAATGGAGTAATAGGATGTCAATTTTTACATTTGTGCAGTGCTCGTTATACCCTCACTGGCATGGCATCAACATAATTACGTTATGGTACGAACACTACGAACCATATAATAATGGAATCTAATAAGTAATCTACCCAAAATGAAAATCATTCGAAAACTAGGAGCGCTCGGCGTCCGAGCTCCGGCCAGCACCGGCCGAGCCGCTGCGCGCTGAGCCCCTCGGCGAGGTGAATCGATAACCAACGATGTGGAATTTATAAAAGTGTCCGGCGGGCGGCGGCCGCAGAGCGTCTGCGCTCTTGCTTTTTCACGTGTTTCCTAGTCAGCGCCGTTCGCACGCGCTCTGCCACCGCGGGAGCGAGCGAGACCGCCATGTTTGCGAGCTTGCTTCTCACTGCGCGTGTCTGTCTGCCGCTGTGCACGTCGACGTGTTTGCTCGGTGCCCTCGTTGTGGTGTGACGTGTACTCGATCGAGATATTAATAAAAACTATGACATTCGAAGTTTAAACTTTATTACATTACATATTTTTGGAGTATCTAGTGTTTTCTTATAATGTTGTGTGATGTAAATAGACTTAGATAGGTAGTCGTCCGATTGTAATGTCAACCGGCAAACGTAAGAAAGGTTCAGTGGCGGGGGGCGCGAGTGCAAGCGGGCGCGGCAGCGGACGTGGCGAGAAGCCGGAGCCGGCGGTGGCCGAAGCGGGCGACGGGGGCGCGGGGGGCGACGGGGGCGCGGGGGGCGACGTGGGCGCGGGGGGCGAGGTGGGGCGGCTGGTGGACTGCAGCCAGGCTGACGACCGGCGCATGATACGCCTGGTGCGCGCGCGGCCGCTGCTGTTCGCGCGCAACAACATGCCCGTCGCCAGCTACTACTCGCAGGTCAAGAAGCTATGGCAGCAGGTCGCCGACCAAATGGGCTGGTCCGGTACGAACACAACACATTATACTATGATAAAATATCATGTCTACCAAACTACCTTGATCGCTATAGCTAGGTACCTAATATTTATACGTCCATCCTTAAGTTTATTATTGCTGCCAGATCGTTGCTAATTATTGTTGCTCACGATGATCCCTTCACTATGAATACTATGATACCTACATAATCTATTCTATTCTATTTTTTATTATGGCAAGCAAAGCCGATGTCGACTATTCTGCCAATGTCTAAAGTGAATTGGAAAAGCATGTGTGCGTTAATCAAAAATAAAAAAACACTGGATAATTATCTTCGATGATACAGTTGGGCTTAATGTTGATCTTGTGGGGTTGGTCTGAAACAAACAAATACAAACTAAAATATATTAAATTACATATACCTACCTACCACATGTACCAGATTGAGGGAGTAAATCATAATTTTATATTATTGTGACGGATGAAAATCATCAGCGCCACAAGCAGTTCAGGAGAGGAATGAGTTAAAAGAGAGAGAAAATTTATCGGAAGAGGGATCTCAAATTTGGTGAGACGGTTATACAAATCTAGAGGTGGCACGTTATTGGAACATTCAAAAAAGATACATAATCTAATTCTATAATCTAAGCTTAGCTGTCATTTTGACAGTAACATTTCTTGAATGTCACTGTCAAAATGATAGGACAGTCGTTATCCAACAAAATCATATTTCGAGTGAGGGACAAAAAACGCAGAAAAATATGAAATGCATGTTATTTTGTTATGCAACGGATGGTAAAAATTCCAGTAAAAATGTAAATTATAAGCCCTTAGTCACTTTTTAGTTTAGTCATGTTGCTTTCTTGCATATTAGTGTAGTAAACATATCAAACAAGGCAAGTTAACTGTTTTTTTTTATATTGGCATCCATATATAGTATAAAAATACTACTTAGACAAAAAGTTAGTTTTTTTTCTTCTGATTATGGTGGCATCAAAAAACGAAAATCGACCATAAGCGATTTAACGGCAATAAAGCTTGTGGACGGCAGAGTGGGACAAAACCTTTTAAAAATAATTAAAAAAAATATTAAATTAAAGTTAAATATAAGAACTTTGCAAACCAAACAATGTTTTGTGTTGTGTGTCGGAGACTCGGCTCACAATCAGCCCTTTTAAAATTGACTTATGTATCTGTTAAGTAGGTACACTGTAGACGTAGGCAAACACGATTTCCACTGGGAATATTTTACAACCGCTGTCATCCAACATGTGTACTACTTACAATAATATGATTCTATTATGGAGGGTTGTAATATTTGTGTAGTTGAAGAGCTAAATGATACAAAAACACATTACTGCCTTTATCAAGCCACACATAGGTACATCAGTTACCTTAGACTTAAAATTACATGAATCTGATTTCTGAATTGGCAGCTTTGATTAGGATTAGCTATATTACCGATAGCTATTCAGATTAAGACACATGGTGATTTGTCTGAATCTGAAAAGTTATCGGTATTGGAATCGGATACACTTCCATTTATGATAACCCTATAAGTAAATTATGTGGTATAGAGTTGGCACATTTTATCTTCTACCTTTACCTACAGTTATTAGTATGTCTAGATTTAAACCTTCAAGTTAATTTTCTATTGTTACCAGACTCAATGGTCTGCCTAACAGTCGAGGGGCTACAGTTTGCCCATTTCGGCGGTGTCACCTTTCATAAACCTTCTTCTAACAATTGTTTTATCTCATTCATTTTGAAAGTTTTATCGTTTATACGTCTTTATCTGAGCCCACACTAACTCCATTGGGCTCTGGGCTAAGACAAAAATGTATTGTGGTTTTTCGAGAAGTGTATGGGTAGTTTAGTGTTCTTTAACTATTCTTTCCACGGTGACTGCTGATATTCCTACACTCCAAGCTACAGCTACAGCTCAAAGTCAAAGTCAAACCATTTATTTCAATTAGGTACATAAAAGGCACTTTTGAACGTCAACATTTACATTAAAATAGAATTGATTCTAGTCGCCCCTTCCAAAATGTAGTTTCATATGGAGAAGAATGGGCAAGAAACTCCACCGTTACTCTTTTAAAATGTTTTAAGTACAATAATAATACAAATATAATGAATTAATATATTTTCATTATATAATTATGTGTGAAAACGATGCACCCAGAATAAAATTACCATACCAAAATAGGTAAAAAGAATGAACTTGAAGTACTTAACTACAGATAAATAAATTTTATTATCTAAGATACCTACATGGTGCTCACATATTTGCAAACATTGTAAAAGTAAGTAAGTATACGATTTTATATATAGAATATTAACAAGTAATAAGCCAGTGTGCGAGTTAAAGTTATCACTGATTGAGTGAATGAGTAAATCAATGTCATAAATATAATTAATTATACAATTTAATTAGCAACCAGTTTGATTTTGTCTAGACTCTAATTTGTCCTATGGAGCAAGACCAGCATGTTTCCAAGCATTCTTATCTTGGATATAATCCTCTAATTTGTTGCTTGTTTACAAAGTTTACTTTTCATATGAGTTTTAAATTTCTTTTCATTTAATTGCAATATGTCCCAAGGTATTTTCTTTTAACATTTAATACAGTAGGTACCCCATAAAATATGTATGTACTCTAGCTAATCTGAAAAAGGTTGATCTATTTTATCGTTCCTATCACATATTTTATTAAAAGATGTAGGTTTTTCGCAAGGTATCGTCATAGCATTAATCTTTTGAAATAGTTCCCTGAGGGATTCGCGGCGACGTAGATTATAAATATCAGTTTTTCTCCATTCAATGTTGAAGATTATCAGCTCTTTTCTGGTTGATGAAGGCTTTCAGCATCTTCCCCGGGTCTGATCAAGTCGAAATTTGGTACTTCAATGATATTAAACTAAAACCGTAATGATAATTGTAATGATAATGATAGTTGAAACAATTTTTATTTTTTTATGTTGCTGAGGTTTCCAAAATGTAAGTAGATAAAACTTTCATAAATAATGTAAATGTTTGCATTCCGAATGGTAAAATATGGCTGACCTTTGATGTATTTTATCAACTATTGTGTACCTATTACCTACCCTTATTTGCAAAATAAATCCTATTCTATTCTATTACAAAGTAACCTTGCACTGATGCTGGAGCAACACCTGGAATTTCCAGGATAGCCAAGTTACTCACCAACAAACAGCAGAAGTATCGTGTTTGGGCTCATTGAAAAGGTCTCAATGAATAGTTTATGGATACATGGTGATCAGGACGAGGAATGAGCAATAAAACTCAGTTATAAAAAGATGGATTTTGGAATAAGATGTTTTATTTGCATTAGGCATGCTGCGCCCAAATAAATAGGGATGATGAAACGTCATCATCAACCATCTCGTCCATCTCTCCCGACTGTGTAAACTAATCCTAACAACGCGCACAGATGTGTTATTCTGTGAAGATGTAGCGCATAACAGTCGCATAAGCACCAACTAAGCCACGTCCACACTGTAGGTCAGCCACGAATAGGGTTGCCACCTTTTATTTATGCAATTAAAGTACATTGGTTATTATAGGTAAGAAAAAAAAGTACATAGTATCAAAATAAAGTACAATTTATTTTTCTTTACATATTTTTTTTGTTTTTTTGCAATTTGTATCAAATTAGTATCTCTACTAAACAATAGGGTATTTTCCAATTTATTAAAAACTAATCTAATTTAAAGATTGGGATGAAATATATTATGTAACAGAAAAATAAAAATAAATTTATTTGTATCCATTTTCTCAATTAAAAACGATTTAATTCGCATTACATTTTCATTGTTTTGAATTTACCGCCAAAACACTCCTTACGATGAATTTTTATCACGTGTCGTCAACTTTGTTTAAACTAAAGTAGTTAGTAAGTAAACAAGTGAATGTCGACTTTATAATTAACAAGATTTTTAATGGATAGAAAGTGATATTACTGGTGTGCAGTGCCTCTGTGCACAAATACTTCTAAAACTGCGTCAAACTAAGTATTTGTACCGGTGCCGTTTACACAAAACTGACGTCATAATGTCACGTGATAAAAAGTCATAGTAAGGAGCGTTTTGGCGGCAAATTCAAAACAATGAAAAATAAATTTGATTTTGATCGTTTTTAATTGAGAAAATGGAGATAAATAAATTTATTTTTATTTTTCTGTTGAATATATCGTCCCAATGTTCAAATTAAAATAGTTTTTATTAAATTGGAAAATACCCTATTACAAAGTATCTAACATTTTTTGGTGTAACATATTCACTAACTTGTTGATCCGTTTCACTATCAAAATTACGTCTTGTAGGTGTATGTGGAGTATTCTTGTCCATGATTTACTATAGCATAAATCTATAAAACTTTAAATCGCATTGTTATTGCACTCAAACCGCTTCACACAAAACAAACAAGAAATTATGACAATGACACTGACATTGTTGACATTTGAGGTTAGGTTGCGTTCATAAATTGTTAAAAACGAGTGCGTTAGTTTTTTCCGTTTTTTTCCAAAACGACAGGGGGCACACATTTTTATGTGGGGGCACATTTACAGCAGATAAGGCACCAATTATACGTTCTACTCATATAACTCTAGGAGACACTGTGATGTGGCGCTGGCGAGTGGCGACATCGATTCAGCACCAATCGATAAATTTCGTTTAGCGAAAAAATACTTACGACTAAACTTTTCAAAATCCCAAAGAAATCAAATCACGTGAAATAAAGTATTTTCGTGTACTTTATTGTTCTCATAAAGTATAAAGTACAACTACCTGAAATTACGTACAATACTTTATTATAAAGTACGGGTGGCAACCCTAGCCACGAATGCCGACGGTGGCGACCCGCGACACTGACTTGCAGTACCCGGCGATAAATATTGCACATCGACTTTTGGAAAGAGACAATCAGCTAATTTCGGCTTCGTAGAGCATTATCTCTGTCGCATACTACCTATGTGACGTTTTGTCAGTCGTTGTTCAAGTGCGATAGAGTGCGGTCGCGTCCAGTTCCAAATATATAGGTATTTAGTGTTGTTAACACCCCCAAATTTAAATAATTTAAAGTTGTACTATGGCATCTGTGGCATTGGTGTTTATGGCATTTTATTTTACCCCAACCTAAAGCCACCACTTAAAGAATAAAAATAATTATAAAAAGAATGAAATCATACCTAATTGTTTTAACAGCTCCTAATAGATACCGGAGTGTTTATATTTCGTGCCATAGAGATAACGCTCTACGAAGCCGAAATTATCCGATTGTCTCTTTCCAAAGATCGATGTGCAATATTTATCGCCGGGTAAGTACCTACTGTAATTTCACTTCAGACGTGTCATCGCACTGAACGCCACTATTTTTGTTCAGGCTAGGAAGGGAATTGACAGTGGAATTGGAAGGGACTGCTTTTTCGTTAGTGATCTCTTTTTATGTTAAAGCTTATCAAACAGATAGAAGCTGACCTGCACCATAGTTGCGTGACAGCTATCAGTCAGAATATGAATCATTTTGAAGGTTAAGTATCACTAATCCATCACTTCAAAGTTTCGAAAAAATTGTCTGGTCAACAACGTAAATAACGCAATTAATGCTGGCACTGTTAGTCCCGTATTACAGAACGTCACTCAATACTCAAGCATTACTTAAAACTAGATTCAAGCCATTTTATTGGTTGAAACTAGTTTTAAGTAATGCTTGAGTATTGAGTGACGTTCTGTAATACGGGCCTTAGAATGTTATGCAATTGCCCCGCTGCCGCTGATTGCAGTCGTATCTGTTTGAGTCGTATTTTGAACGATAGATAGGCTATAGTACTTTATTTGCAACGAGCTAAAGTCACGACTTCGAACAACTGGTAGGTACCTACCTCATTTCTGACAAGTCTGTGCTCCAATCTTCGATTCCTGCTGCTAAAATATGATCCAAGAAGAAACTTCTGCGTTAGTCAAATTTGATGACTTTCAGTTGGTGCGGCATGGGGTCTATTATATCCGAAGCACGATATGTTGCTGGTGCGTTACTGGGTCGAAAAGACCCGTTCGACTTCCATCTGTTTAGGAGGACTTATCCTTGTATGTATAATGATTAGAGGATATTTCTTTATGGCAATATGTTGACAAATAAACACTCTATAAAAAGCTAAAATCGTAGGTAGATGCACTGAATGGCTTGTTTGTAAACAAGGGGATTGCCTGTCGGATCTTTACGACCCGTTATTCGCACTGGTTAGTAAAAGTGTCGATACATTTTTAGTGTTGTGAATGATAAAAAAGACATCGGTAGCGATAAAATGTATAATATATTTTTCAGATCTGTTGTTTACATTAAAAATAAATTATACCGTAATATTAGACGTATGATTTTCATTATATCATTCTCGACATAATGTTTTTTGACATGCGTTACACATGGTTTTAATCTTTTTAACTTTATTGGCGGCTACTTTGCTACTTAGTGTTTGGCGTAATTTATCGTAACATCCTGAACAATTCCGTTTTTTGTTACCCATGATTAAGTTATGAACTGTTTCACACTCACATGACTTAAACAACATTTTCCTGGATCGCTTCATGTTCCATTTACTTTTCTTTTCATTTGCATAAAACTCATCTAAACACACGGACCTCACTAGCTCAACTAGCATGTAATTTAGTGCGGCTATCGGGTCATCGGGCATCGGGTCGTTTAGAACCGATAAACGCACTAGACGCAAAAAAAATTACTTCAGTCGGCATCGGATCCTAAGAACCCGATGCGATTTTTTCGTATTAAATTCTGTATTTGACGAGGCAATTCCAAAACACTAACCGTCTCATTCATATTCACAGGGAGACCAAATATATCTCTCCCGCACCAGCGGTTGGCACAGTAATTTTTACCCCGCACCGGAGGAAAGATGAGCATCGGATATAATCAGCCCGATACCGCACCGAACGTGTTAACTTTAAAAGTTATCAAGAATATCCAAATCACACAACTTACACACAAGATGTTCCTAACTTATAGAGACATATTCTATAAAAAGTTTAAAAAAACCCCGACCAAAAAAAAAACTGTAAAATGTAAAAAAAATATATATTTATTAGCCTTTTAAGTTGTCTATACCTATCTATATCTATACTAATAATAAAGAGGAAAGATTTGATTGTTTGTTTGTTTGTTTGCATTGAATAGGCTCCGAAACTACTGAACCGATTTGAAAAATTCTTTCACTGTTGGGAAGCTACACTATCCCCGGGTGACATAGGCTATATTTTATCCCGGTATTCCCACGGCAAAGGGAACTACGCGGGTGAAATCGCGGGGCGCTGTTTGTAATATTTTGATCAAGGCATTGTTAAGTCAGAGGACGGCTAATGAAAATGCTAGGCCTCCTCTATTTGGCGTTTTCATTTACCGTCCCCCTACTTGACAATGCCTTGATCAAAATATTACCTACAACTTAAAAGGCTAATTATTTTTTTACTTTTTGAGGTTTAGTTTGGTTCGGAGGTTTATAAATTCTTAATTTAACTTTTTACCGAATCATTTTTTAGCTTTTAGTTATTTTAAAATAGGTATGTAGTGATTTATTTAAATCGTTTGCATACCCAAATAAAAGTAGACTGTACAGGGACCACAAGTTTTGTAAACATCTTTATTTCACGTAATGAACTATTATGATTATGGGCCCCAATACTATTAACGCCACCCAATGTGCAGTTTTATATTTTTCTAAGGTGACAATCACAGATATAGGTTACGATATTATCGAAAGAAACAGCCAAAATACGAACAAAATCTAGATTCGGTCAGAAATTCGTCAGTGCTGTAATAGGCTCTCTTACAGAACGCTTTTTAACACAGGTACTTGTAATTTTTTCTTTTGTAATTTACTTCCAGTATTTTGGCCAATTACAAAGAAATGGCGCCATCACGGCCATACCGAATATGCTTCTACGCAGTAGAGCTGTAGTGTCCTGTATCTAGGAATGCAAGGTTTGCTATTGTCCCGTCTTTTTCGTTTTACTCTATTAACAGATAAAGTAATTCGAAATAGACGGTAATAACAGCTGTGGGTTGGATTTTACAAACGGAATTGTCTGCCTACTTGGATGGAAGGGTCAATACCTATAATACATTTTTGAAAATCATTCGCAGCTCTCAGTAATATGTCCAAACATACATAGTTTAAAGGCCTCCATTTTGGGTTTAAAAAATGATATTTTTATTTGTTGAATTGCCCTATAAAATTACTCAGAGGAATCTAAGCCACGATGAGCAGTTCGCAGCGCGGCAACATTTACCTTCGGGGCTAATTTCAATCTAATTTTCTATCTACAGTTACTCTCCGAAATTTGGTTGTGTCAACTTGTCTAAGCTAATAACACAATGGTGTACCATAGCATTTGGAATGAAGGGCGGGCGTTTTTGGGGGACCGTCTTTTGTAATTTTGACGTTCAAAAAGTGCTGACTCTGAGCCTAGTTTGAATAAATGACTATTGATTTTGATTTTTTTTGAATGGTTGATCATTGGGAAAATCAAAATGCAAAAATGGGTTTTACAAGATTTATCATAGGATTGTTGTTTTCTAACCATTATTTTATCATTGATTCTATATAGAATTGATAAAGTCAGCTTCGTACATTTTTACAGGCAATAAATTAAAAAAGCAAAAAGCATCGACAAAAGTATCATTGGGTGGTCGTACTTTTGGGCAGGTCATTAATAAACAGTAGATACTTATAAAAAAGGGGACCTGCGCCCTAATTGCGTAACTCACGATTAATCATAATGTTTCAATTTGTCAGTTCAACAATATTCATTGCGTTATTTAGGTACGTTGTTGAGCAGACACATTTTTCGAACATAGGTATGAAGCAATGTTTTAACAATCTGTTTCAAAACGAAACAGATTATGATTAATTGTGGGTTACGCAATTAGGGTGCTGAACGGTACGCCGAATTTTTTAAAACTGTTAAGTATAGGTACAGACGCCAGCACATCAAGCTACTCCAATCTGTCAAATTTCTTTGATAGATTTTAAACTTTATTCCAATTGAATAAGGTTCATGTTCAATTGGGAAAATTTGACAGTTTGGGGTAGCTTGATGTGCTGGTGTCTTATACATATAAAAACTTCCAAATAATTGTGATTAGGTACTTATTATTAGGTAGTACTAATAAGTACCTACTAATAACAGCCCGCAAATTATTATTTTTTGCAATTTCTATGTCAGTATCAGGTTCTATGTAGGTATATTGATTAAAATATGATTCGCAACTCTAAATATTATGGCTATACAAAATTATAACCATTAAAATCATCATTTATTTCAGGCAGCTAATTTACACCAAATAACAAATATAAAATAAAACAAATCAAATAAAACGTGTTCTTGTCTGTTTCAGTGGCCGACGTGCGACGCAAGTGGTCGCATATCCGCAACTCGTACTCGCGCCACCTGCGCAACGAGATGTACGGCGTGCGCACGGGCCGCGGCCGCATGGTGTCCAAGTGGTACCTCGCCGACGAGCTCGACTTCCTTCGCGACCACATGGCCACCGACACGTACGTCCATTCACTCGTACTCACTCACGGCGGCCACACACGCTGCTCATCCACTCATCCGAGCGGTCACTGCAGCTCACCAGCCAACAGCTCTCAAATCAATGTGCTCAGTTTACTCTACCAAAATCATATTCCATAGTTTTTGCCTCCCTTCATGCAAGGGTACCGTGATATGACTCGACAAGACATTCCAATCACATACGAGTTGCATCGCGTCGTCCTCCTGCTGCCTACTGATCGTGTGTTGTTTGTTTCCGCAGGAGGCCATCGCGCTACTCGTACGCGCCGCTGTTCCTGGACATGAAGCCGGCGGCGGGCGCGGCGCCGGCGCCAGACCCGCGCGCCGACCACGACCTGGAGCCCTTCATCTCCAACCCCTGGTTCGCGCTGAGCAGCCCGCCCCGCGCCGCGCCGCTGCAGCTCACGGTGGAGCCACAGTCGCGCCCCTCGGACTCGCCAAGCCCGCACTCCTTCGAGCCCGACGAGAACTCTGCCTACTTCCACTTCTTCCGTGGCATCCACAACGATTACCAGGAGTTGCCTGCTAGGAAGCAGCGGCTATTCCGCCGCGAGTGCCTCGCCTTCCTGCATCGGTTGCTTGACGAGGACGAACCTCAGGAACAGCAAGATGCCCTCAACCTCAGCAACTCGGCTGACACAGACGACGAGAGAGAATACAAACCTCTCATTATCGACAAAGACGACTCCAACGGCGGCGTCGACATCATGCTATCCAATGGCATACTGCCGCACTAGGGACCATTCGACGACACATAGGTAGTGCACAGGTGGACTTGCGAGTGTGACACTTGAGAGTCTTGGTTCCTAGTTATGACGTAGTGAATGACGTGTGATGTCAGACTAGCAGGCTGCGAGCAGCGGCGACCCGGGCACAGTGTCCGGGTCAGACTGTTACATGTGACAGAAGACTGCCGCGACCTCGTGTCGGTGGGATGATGCACCTACTGCAGTTAAATAACAAGCCGAGACTGCTGCAGTTCTTGCTCAAACTAGATCTAGTCCAATTGTTGTTTACTAGACTCAAACAACAATCGTTTGAACGCAACTCCGTGCTGCGACGAACGTTTACAAAAGTAGGTAGGAGGTGAATTAGATACTTAATTCATTAATGTATCTACATATGCAAGAATAATAAATATACGTTGTGCATACAGTTAAAGTTAATGTCCAGTTTAATTTCAAATCCGAATTGTGATAGGTAGGTAGTAAGTACCTATCTGTTCCATTTTAACGGAAACACTGATATTTTTTGGCTGTTGACTTGCAACCGCCTGGAGACAAACCAACATGGCATTTACATCCAACGTTCCTCCATACCGCTCAAAACTATAAACTATACATATTTACCTAGATAGTTCATTGTTCACATTCCTTCGAAAAGATTTTGGCTAAAGAAAAAGGATCTATTTATTGCCATGCGAAAAAAAAAAAAATTACCTACTGCTACAGATTTTTGAATAGGTCTGGCCGCACCAGCGCAGACATTCACAACCGCTCGATTCGCTGTCTAAGTCGTTCGTTAAGGGTAAGGGGGACCGCTATAAAATGGTTATAGTATAGAAAATATTTGACTGGTAAATAAAATGAGATTATTAAAATGCAAGCAGTAACTCTATAAAACGGCTGTGAATGAGAATATTGGTCTTCTTATGTAAGATAATATTCTACGTAAGTATTCGTAGCGAAGACAAAAGCAAAACTGTACATTGTCTTTTTTTAAGTGATTTTTGCGAAGTCTGAGAACGTTTCTAATACCGAAAATATATTTTTATAATTTTTGTTTGTTTGTACGAATATACATATGTATGTATGTTACGGTTTAAGACTAGATTTTTCTCTCAAAAAGAATACAATATTCACTTCTATGAGGAAAACATAAAAATTGAGTTTTGCGACGGTTTCGCTGGGTTAATATCTAAAATTGAGTTATAAAATAATAGTATTAACATAAAATTTAAATATTATTTAAGACATGATGTTATAACAGCCTTTTAAAAGTTGGAAGCGATTTGGATTCTTTAATGACTTTAGGCATAGAGTTATAGAGTTGAGCCCCCTCATATACGACAGTCTTTCTACCGTAGTTTGTCCTCGGTGCTCTCAAGATTACATGGTTGGCCTGCCTCGTTACGCGCTTTTGAATTTGCATTCTTTTGGTAAATGTTATTTGTGTATGTATGGCTCTATTAATTATCTTACGTGCAAATGCAGGTGTTATATTTATTTTGATCAATATTCATTATTTTTGTTTCTTTTAAAACCTTTTGAGAAGCAATAACTACTAAATGTATTTTGTTAAAACTTTGCATAGATATTCCTAATAACTTTGTTCAGGCCTTAGCGTACCTATAAATTATCACGCTACTTGCTAGGATGAGCAGTATTGCAATGTATTCCTATTCTTCTATTATTATAGTGTTGGCAACGGGAGACGTACTGACAGCTTAAAGAAATCACGCGACAGCTGTCAACGAATTGAAGGCTATATAGGGAGGCGCACGGTGCGGCAACGGCTCCCCGACCGTCCCTTGCACGTTGAAGCGCCAGCCCGCGCCGCAGCTAAGCCAGTAGAGTTAAATTCCCCGATTGCTACTAATAATGAAAATATTTTGATCCAGCCTGTCCCCACTTGCTGTCCTATCTCGTAGCCGCCATAGGCCGAGCAGAAGGTCACGTAGCAAGTCTCGGGATTACAATCGCCGTTCCAGGCGCGAACGAGATCATCATGGGAGCCGCGTGAGGACGCGGAGCCCTATGTCACCGCTTTACCGACGATCGCTTGAGACTATTGTTTCGCGGTTGAAGGCTTTAGAAGATCGTACACGGGTAATAGCCACGCCAGAAACTACAGGTACTGCTACTGATGTTTCGACTGCGACCACGGTAAAATAGTGGAAGCTATACAGTCGTTAAAGTCAGTGAGCACCCATCATTTTTATATTTCAAATTTTGACCCAAGTTTGCATGATGTTGATCAGTGGTTTGAAGAGGTTGACAGGGCGCAAACTTTGAATAAGTGGTCCGAAAATGAGTCCCTTTCCCGCGTTGGGAACTGTCTGAAGGGAGATGCTAAGACTTGGGTTAGTGAATGGATTACAAATAACCGTTCATGGAGTAATTAAGAAAAAAGATTTTCGGTCACTCTGTCAAGAAAATCGATGTGGCCAATATTTTGTACGAAGTTATGAGCTCTGATTCAGACAGTTACCCAACCTACGCAGAATATGCACGTAGATTTTTATTACGTTTACGAATCGTAAAAGGCTTATCAGAAGAGTTGATAGTGGCGATAGTTATTAGAGGGATTAAAGACTCCAATCGAAGCAACTGCTACTAATGCAAATCTGACGCCTGATAACCTCGTTAGTTACCTATCTACCTTCGTAAAGCCCATTTCTAAGCAAAATAGGTCACATAAGAATAATTGTAACGGTTCATTTAAGGGTCAGGGTCATAAATGATAAATGATTTTATTTCTGTAAGTAGGTTTGTACAAACACTTTTACACGTCATTCATATTTTTTAAACTAGATGAGGTCGGCGTTTCCTATCTGACTACGCTGAGAAAAAAGGCCGAAACAAACTTAGAGGTCACAGGCTCTTTTAAAGTCCAGACATAATCTTGGTCAGATCATGTGAAGACAATGTGGATTGGTGTCTGAAATTGTCTTTTGAGGAAAGAACCACACAGATTGAGTGGACCTGTCCATTCAGTGCACGCATGTATCAGTAATCATACGGCTCAACTCAGAACTTGAGGAGCTCAACGATTTGACGAACAATACCAAAGAAACGACATAAAGTAATCAAACTGCCAGATTAACTTTAAAAACGAACTGAGAAAGAGATGAAACACAAACACAAAAATACCACTTAATCCTCACATTCACAATAATTAAAACAAAAATAATTTATACTTCTCAAAGTAAATATTCAAGTCAAAGTGTATATAATAATAATCAAATGTCAAAGCGTATATAATAATAATCAAATGTCAAAGAGCAAAACAAAAAGAAACACCATTCAGTAAGTATACAAAATTGGAGAAGGTCAATCCCAAGCTTTTTTGTCCTCAATATAATCTTTATAACTGTATAAAAGGCTTTAAATGATAAATGATAAATGATTTTATTTCTGTAAGTAGGTTTGTACAAACACTTTTACACGTCAATCATATTTTTTAAACTAGATGAGGTCGGCGTTTCCTATCTGACTACTCTGAGAAGAAAGGCCGAAACAAACTCAGAGGTCACAGTCTCGTTTAAAGTCCAGACATAATCTTGGTCAGATCATGTGAAGACCATGTGGATTGGTGTCTGAAATGGTCTTTTGAGGAAAGAACCACACAGGTTGAGTGGACCAGTCCATTCAGTGCACGCATGTATCAGTAATCATACGGCTCAACTCAGAACTTGAGGAGCTCAACGATTTGACGAACAATACCAAAGAAAGGACATTTGGGTAAGCCGTATAAAGTACTCAAACTGCCAGATTAACTTTAAAAATGAACTGAGAAAGAGATAAAACACAAAAACAAAAATACCACATAGTCCTCACATTCACAATAATTAAAGCAAAAATAATATTATACTTCTCAAAGTAAATATTCATGTCAAAGTGTATATAATAATAATCAAATGTCAAAGTGTATATAATAATAATAGAATGTCAAAGAGCAAAACAAAAATAAAAACAAGATTCAGTATACAAAATTGGAGCAGGTCAATCCCAAGCTTTTTTGTCTTCAACATAATCTTTAATGGCCATATTCATAAACGATGATTAAAGTTAAATGATGTTTAAACATCAAAAATGTATGGTTAAACAGACGCTAATCACTATTTAACTTTAACCAGCGTTTATGAATAAGGGGGTAACAGTATAAAAGGCTTTCAGGCACAACTTACGTTTAATGAATGATTTAAATTTATTGAGACTTAGATCTTGAACATGGCTTGGAAGTTTATTATAAAAGCGTATACATTGACATCTGAATGACCCACCTATTTTCTTGAGCCTTGTTGATGGTACAATAAATTTGTGTTTGTTCCTAGTATTTATACTATGGATATCACTGTATTTTTTAAACAATTTAATATTTTTATGGGCATATAAAAGATTTTCATAAATATACTGTGAAGGCACAGTCATTACATTAATCTCCTTAAATTTATCTCCGAGAGAGTGTCTCGGACTTAATTTATAAATTGATCGGACAGCTCTTTTCTGCAAGACAAAAATAGTCTGAATGTCGGTCTTTCAGGCACAACTTACGTTTTTTTTTTTTTTTCTCTGTTTTCTGTAACCTGGCGATCTGTGTTAAACACAATAAGCCATTCAGTTGAAGTACGAGTATCACGTTCTGTGTTTTCTTAGCAGAAGGAATTGTTGAGAGTTCCTTTCATATCATGGTATGATCAAATCTTGCGGTAAGCGTGGGGACACTATGCCGTTTCAATCGGGAACGTGTGACACTTCCTGTGCCTACTAGTTTTAATGCCAGTTCATTGACGTGAGTAGAGATTCTCGTCTGATAGCGTTCACTATGTCTAGCAATCTCTTGTCTGACAGTGTTAATATTTAGATCCTCATGTATATATTTGTTGCTCACGTAGTAAGGTATGTTTAGCATGGCACGCAATGTCTTGCTCTGAAATCTTTCGAGAATCTCTATGTTGCTATTGCTCGCAGTACCCCACAGTTGGATTCCGTAAGTCCAGATGGGTTTGAGGATGGTTTTGTAAATAGCAATCTTGCTTTCATGTGACAGGCTTGATTTACGACCCATCAACCAGTACATTGATCGGAGTTTCGTATCCAGCTGTTTGCGTTTGGTCCAGATGTGCTTCCTCCAGGTGAGTCTTCGATCCAGATGCATACCCAAGTATCTAGCATCTTCAGCCTGGGGAATTTCTTCATTATGGAGTTTTATTGTCGGACAGGTCTGCCTTCTCAGAGTGAAGGTCACATGGACAGATTTTCCCTGATTTGCCTCAATACACCATTTATCTAGCCACTTCTCTATTTCATGAACGTGGGCTTGTAGTTTTGCTGATGCTATAGCGGAATCCTCGTGTACCGATAGAAGAGCTGTATCATCCGCATAGGTGGCAGTTATAGTATCAGCGTGCGTTGGCAGGTCTGCCGTAAATAGCAAATACAGCACTGGTCCCAGTATACTTCCTTGTGGCACTCCTGAGAGGATTATGTTTAAAGAGCTAACTTCGTTGTTAAATTTCACCTCAAAACATCTCTTGCGTAAATATGATCGTAAAATCAAAAAAAAAAAGAGTGGCAGAAGCTTTTTAATTTTGAAAAGAAGTCCTTCATGCCACACTCAAATGCCAAATGCCTGGCTAATATCCAGGAAGATAGCAGAGCAGTACTGTTTGCATTCTAATGCACGACTTATAGTATCCGTAATACGGTGTATCTGTTCTACAGTTCCATGCTGCTCACGAAAGCCGAACTGGTGAAGAGGAATAACTTCCGGTATAAAGGTGCGCATCCTGTTTAGCAATATTTTTTCCAGAAGTTTACCCAATACTGGAAGTAGGCTTATCGGTCTGTAGGAGCTAACTTCATGGAGTGGCTTGCCTGGTTTGGGTATCATTATAACCCGCGCAATTTTCCACTGAGCGGGATAGATTGCTACTCTTAGGCACGCATACTTACGTTTATTGAATGATTTAAATTTATTGAGACTTCGATCTTGAATATGGCTTGGAAGTTTATTATAAAAGCGAATACATTGACATCTGAATGACCCACCTATTTTCTTGAGCCTTGTTGATGGTACAACAAATTTGTGTTTGTTCCTAGTACCTATTTAAATATTTCCCTTGCGGTCAGATGGGGCATAAACTAGCGACTTGTTCTAAAAACTTAAAAACAAACGATGCGCCTGAACTAAATAAACCTGAATCGAAGAAATCGGAATCGATTTGTACCTCCAATAAGGTAGTGTGCGCAAATTGTAAAAAGACGGGTCATAATATAAGTGATTGTTTTGCTAAGCAGCGTGCAGATAATAAGCCTATTAGTAGCACCTAATGGTAATAAACACGGTTAAGTAATTATTTTGTTGTTACGAAATATTAGTATTAAGGTGACACTTGTCCACATTTTTTCCATACAAACTTCGGGAGGGTTTTACTCCACTGTCTGACTATGTACATCAAAAATTAAACATGGTATGGTTTTGTCTCGTTATTATTATTGTCTGTACGGAAACAGAATACTAAAATAAAAAGCTATTCAAAAGTTATGAGCCAACAAAGATTCGTTTTTCTTGCTAATTTAACCTAACTTTGAGCGTGTTTAAGTAGTAAAAGGAGTGTAAAATCTCGAAAACCAAGACTGTACCGACAAAGTTCAATTAATAATAAGTTCAATAAACTTTATTGGTCATTGATTTATGCAGTGGTTTTTTCATAAAACCCGATCTTCTGAAGGACTTTTCTTAATTTTTTCTTAATTTTTTTGCCAAAAATGCTCCTGCATCTCACTCAATAACGTTGTGCGTGTAGACTAGAGTCTAACTGCTCACCACTGATACTATCTCTGTCGGGTACGAAGCCTGGTGAGAAGGCGTGATTTTTAGCCCGGCCCACCAGTGAGTTCGAGCCCGCGCAAAGTGTGCCCTTAAACCCTATTTGCACTAGGCATTTAAATGAATAAAAACGTGTTATGCAAAATGTTGTCCATTTGGTACACCTTAAGACAATTGTATGTGAGGTAGGATGTTTAAATCATCTAGTTTTGTGTCACTTAGAAACGATTTAAGTTTTCAGGTTCATTCCCCGAGTCGCACCACGCCCATGGTCAGGTGGACCATTGAGTTCGCACCGACCTTACCCTGCTTATCGGTGCTGAAGGCGCTACCCCAGTCATTTGCACTCGAATCCAAGACGTTGCCCTTGAATCATCTGGTGAAAACCGTGAGCCGCTACGGGACATGAGGAGACAAAGGACGGCCAAACCGCTGTACAAAAATCAAGCCGAACAAGACCGGTGTGTTAACGAAGATCCACAACCTCCACGAGCATACAGCAAAGACTACCTAGTCTTCGTCATCAAGTATTCCCAGTCTACAGGGAAACTCGATCCTGGTATGCGCGGGCCTTACGAGCTTAACGTAGTTGGAGTCCTGATCCATGGCCGCTATGAGGTGCAACTTCTGGCTGGCGCCTTCGGAAAGACCACATATGCTGCTGCATAGTTCATAGTACCCTGGAGGGGTGAATGGACTCATGGGACATGTGCTGTTCTTTGTAGGCAAGTATTGTTTGTCAAGTCTGGGTGATATGCTAACAACGTGCCTATGTCAACAGCCACTGGGAGGTACGGAAAGTACGAGCCTATGCCTACAGTGCTGGAAGTCTGGGCGGTATGCTAACTTGGCGCCTATGACACCCGCCTGTGAGACACGCTAACTGGGTGCCTCTGTCTACAGTGTGACCAAGTTACATATTGGTTTGATATCTTACGTGTAATGCGTAAGATAGGAATGATACATAACATGTACTGCCTCTGATGTATTTCAGATGTCTTTGTTTGTATTTCTGTTGTCTTTTATGTAATGCGACTGTCTGAATACAGGAGAAAGCGAAGACTCGAGCGTCTTATTGGAAGGCACTGCTACTGATCAGGCGGGACCATCTTCTGGATCTGACAGCTTTTTAAAGAAATCACGCGACAGCTGTCAACGAATGGAAGGCTATAAAAAACAAAAATAAAACAATTTTTTTTTTAAATTTCGGAAGGCGGTGACAGGAAATTAATAAAATACATATCCAAAGTCACCGACTTCCGAAATTAAAGTTATTTTCCACTTTCTGGTGTTTTTTGGAACTTGGTTGTTTTTTTCAAGTTTTTTTTCATCACTTTTCAGTTATAGTATCTAGGTAGATACTGCATACTAGCATGATGAAATTTCGATCGGTGTGGGGTAGGTACCCCACACCGATCGAAATTTCATCATGCTTGGGGTCAAAACAATGCATATTTATGCGATAGCAGCAATCTCGGTTAAGGTCTGTCATTTTTCGAAGAGTTCCGTTGTCTGTCTCCGAAACGCATCATCCGATCTATCATGAAATTTAATGGGACCATTTCGATATAAACCGCTTTCGAACAAAACAATAATTTCGCAAATCGGTCTTATAACGGAGTTATGCCCGAACCTCCACCTAACTCCTAACCGTTAAAGAGTTGTACCTTCCTTCATCAACTCAGCGTTATGAGGTGATGATGACCATACGTTTTTGATGACGAAGTTTTCTCAATGAGTTTCGTTTCATACAGACGCTCCCTATATAAACAGTACGAACGATGTACGCCTATATAGCTCATAGTGTTTAGTTTTTATAGTAGGTTTACTTGCATTAAGTCAATGTCATGCATACCTGTAATTTGCACGGTTACTGAAATGCCGATCTTAGATGTAAGTTTATTTGAAATGTAAGTGACAGTGCTGTTGGTGTGCTTGTTTTATATAAATAAATACCTACGCAAATGTCTCAATAGCTTTAGAAAACATATGTGAAACATTGTTAATACCTACAAATTTTGATGGTTGCCCTAGATTTCCCTGGGATTCCATCATCAGATCCTGATTTGGTGCCAATGGGACTACCTCAGGAGTAGGTATACTCTTTCAAATAAAAAAAAAATGAGAATCGGTTCTCAAATGGGGAGAAATCGAAGAAAATACATAAAAAATAGACATACAGTGGAACATGTAACCTCCTCCTTTTTTGGAAGTCGGTTAAAAAGCGGTCGCCGCGATCAACGTATTGCCATCAGCCGCGCAAGTAATCGGTGAAGAATTGAATAGTACGCGGTGTGAAACCTATGTTGGCTGATTTCAATACCAGCATATTGTAATCGAATTTTATGTCGAACGCCTTCCTAAAATCTAGGTACGTCCTACACCCACCTGTAGTCAAGCATTAACAGCTGGAACCCGTGTAGCTCAACAGAAAAAGTGTGCGATCACCTGTATCAGTATGGTTAAACAGTTGTAGTTATAGGTAGTTTACTACTAGCACATTCATCATCAAAACTTGTAATTGATTGTTAGGCGAAAACAACTGCCGACCAACTTGTGCAGATTAACACACTTTAGGAACGCTATTGTTAATATGGAATTTAAATGAATAATTAAGGCTAGGTTGTTCCGGCATGTAGGCCTTTGAAACGCTACCTGCGCCTCCCCCAAATGTGGCATGACGTATTTATTTACGATGAACTGTCAACCATTTAGCAGAAAATCCATGCCATAGTATAACATATTGCAGTTGGTCAACTGAATTATTTTTGCTTAGGTTCGAAATTTTTTCCTTGGTTTTAGGTACGGTATGGTAAAACTAAAAATATTACTTAAAGTTCCCTGTGTAGGGTAAGTGTCCTGTAAGTTACCTATTGAGCGTTTTCATATTATCAGATATTGATACCATACCAACCCGATACCGATATGTCGGCAGCTGTACACATACCGATTCGAAACCGATATATTTAATATCGGCCTGATGATATTGGCGAATATCGATGACCATCGCGACTCACCAAATGACCACAGTAGGTACAGTACCTAAGTATCGACGTCTCGAAGTCAGCAATGCGAATAAGTGTGTTCAATTGAAAGAATGGCCAGTTCTCTCACCTCTATTGTGCTGCAGGCTTAGCACGAGAACCGTAGACAAGCGTTTTGTCGTCGGAAGAGTAGACAAAAATGATGTTTCCCTATAGACAGTTGACAGTTTTGTACTAAGAAAAGTAGACAAGCAATTTCTATTCTACAGAAGAGTAGATATAGAAATGCGTCATGCTAAGCCTGCTGATATCGGAGTCAGTCACTGTCTACGACGACTTATATGACAATAACAACTATATAAAAGCGTTTATTAGGTACTAAACGTTTGCGAAAATCTAATCCCCGGTATCGTGGCGGTGTCGGAATCGGCTAATGTGCTGTGTTTTAATTTAATGTAATTGTTAAAGTGGTGTAATCAACTAGTTTCGAATGAAAATCAAGAAATTTATTTTCATTCAAAACGTAAACGTTCCAGAAATAGCGATTTCAAACATTTATGAAAAAACAAACCCGGCTTTACTATTATTATGATTGCTACGGGTTTCAACCTCAGGACTAGCTGCTTCTCACACGGACAACTGTTCGTCAATTGATCGCGCGACACCAGTCCTGTTTGCTTTGTTTCTTTGTATATTTAAGCTGTTGAGAGCAAATCTACAAATGTGACATAGTTGTGTCCAGGGAAGTTTTATATAACGTGGCACAATAGTGGTATCTTACGACTTCTACGCGAACGAAGTCACGAGCAGAAGCTAGTTACAGATACATATGGTTTTGGGGTTGTAAGGTGAAAATGAAAAATAGCAATAGTTTCATTTGGAAATCATGCTTCCAGACCTTTCAACCAGATAATTTCCAGACAAGTTTTAGTTGTCAGTGAATTTAAGAATTTAAATTCGAACTGATGAAACACGGGTGGGTTCAGTAAAAGTCTGATAAGCCCTCCCGTTCCGCCCAGAGCGGGACAAGTCATTTGATGACTTCCCATTAAAAACAAAAAAATACCCTTGTGCAATTTGTTTTTTGAGAAAACAAATGTCTTTAATTTTTAAGCATGATTTCGAATTAAAGACATTTATTTTCAGAGGTTCCCAGAGGTTAAGCTAAGCGTAACTTGTCAGTGAATTCAAGAATTTATAAAGTCGACAAGCTGTGTGTCCGACGGTATTTCTCTTCTTCAAAATGGTAGATTTCCATACAAATCATGCAGTTTTGTATTTACATCTTTGGTGGCAGAGGTTTCAAAGATCCTGATTTTCAGATTTTTATCAAGTAGAATACGCTTAAATGGTCATACTGTTTCGGTTACACTGTAACCATATTCTTTTGTTTTTGGTGTTTGCCATCGCTCAGAAAGAACCGTAAATATTGTGAGCTACATATGAAGGAACAATTGCCGTACTTTATTGTCTAGTGACGTACCTACTGCTCCAGCTATAATTTATCGAAACTATTATTTTAGGACATCAACATTAATATTTTAAAATCACGGATTCGAGGAAAAATCTTGTATTGCTAGCTCCGCTATTCGAGAAATATCAATAAAGTTGTTATCGTGTTCCTTCCAATTGGTCGTGTACCCTATAGCACTTTTGTCTGACCAAATTTTTTCCTATTTTCTCTGTTGGTGTCATACTGAAAGTTCTTTATATTATTAGTATACAACCGACAACCAGACATATATTGTATAATATGTAATATTAATGTAGGATATGATAGTAGCGAACACAGATCGGTGCAGAGGAAATATCATAGTTGATATGGATGAAACTGATCAAAAGAATCTTAGAAAACTGTGATTTGTAGGTACAAACTTCTTCATAAACGACGAATTCGACTCTCACTTGACTATTATTTGATCGATAATAATTTGTAATGTGTCAACACTATTTTAAGATGACAATTAAATGTCATCATGTTGCCTAGAAATAATCACATTTTCGAAAACAATTTTATGAATTAAAACTATTATATAATTACAAGATATTTTTTCTGAGCTATCGCAATTTCATAAATTAATTAGTTATTATTTTACTTGATTGTTTTGTACAGGCGCAGAATGAGCGAGTTTTTGAAAATTTTGACACAGGTCCACCCTCGATGAGACGTCCCGCAGGACTCTGACAGACTCTGAGCGTGAGCTGATTTAGCCGGATTTAGATCTTTTTGAGTTTATTCAAACAAAATCTACTAAACTAAAAAATTGAACCTTTAGATTCCCTCTTAAATACGATTCCCTCATCGTACATGCAATTTTCACATAATTTTGTGCTCTTATTAGGAAATGAGACGGAAACTGGATTTGAAATCGACCCTGTTTCGGATTTTTTTTCATCGAGCAAATTGCAATTAATCGTGTTTTGAACCTTTAATTTCCCTCAAACAAGGATCTATCTATGACATATGTTTTTTTCAGGGCCTAAATACACGAATTTTTTAATCTTGATTCTGAAACAGGCAATTTGGGACAACCCCCCGTTAAGTCACAGAACAAAGAATAACAACACTAGAGATACATCAATTATACTAAAATGGTGAGTATATTCCAAGTTCGAACGCGAGAATAGAATGGAAGGTGCAGACGCTGATTACTTCAGACTCGCACTGATTCGCGCACTGTCCTCGCTCCATATCTCGTCATCTACAAATGGGTCAATCCAATTAGTTCCCTGCGACACACACGGACCCATCAGACACATCGCCCATCGGTCACACCTTAACATGCTAATTCCCTGGGCACGCCGCGATTGCGGCGGTAAGCCCCCCTTTGAGGAGTGGCTTTGAGAGGCGGCATGGCGTCCTCACCTTCCGCCTGACGCAGGTCCTCACCGGACACGGCTGTTTCGGGAGGTTCCTGTTTCGGATAGGGCGGGAGGAAACGCCCGGGTGTTTCCACTGCGAAGATCGCCCTGAGGACACGGTGGAGCACACGGTGGCGGTCTGCCCGGCTTGGGCGGAGCACCGCCGTGTCCTCGTGGAGGCGATCGGCGGCGGCGGCGGCGATCTCTCGCGTCCGGCCATGGTCCAGGCCATGGTACGGAGCGAGAGAGCATGGGGAGCCGTCACCTCCTTCAGCGAAGCAGTAATGCTTGCGAAGAGGGAGGCGGCGCACGTGAGGGAGAGGCAGCATATGCGCCCTCGCGACCCTAGCCGCCGCAGGATACGGAGACGCCCTGGGCGTCGGGAATCCCAGGCCGATTTCCGGCCACCGTAGGCATGGGCTTGCGGATGGTGAGTAATGGGTAGCTCGCTGTCCGGTAAGGACCAAGCCCAAGTCGACGGCGCGTTTTGTTCCACGCGCGCCTCAAAGAGATGTCAGCACAAAAAATGATGGGGCCCGCAAGGGCCGATGCCTGCCAGGGGTGCGGGTTTGTTCGAAAGAGACACCACAGCCCCTGGCATACGGGCTACTGAAGGAACACGGGTGGGTTTTAGTCAGTAAAAGTCTGACACGCCCTCCTGCTCCACCCAGAGCGGGAGGGAGAAGTTATTTCATGATTTCCCACTCAAAAAATCTTTCAAATCGTCCGTCACCACGTGACCCAGGTATTTAAAAGAGTACACTCTGTGCAAGCCCACACCGTTCAGTAACATAGGAGGGACGGTGGCGGTTTATCCTACTACTAGGTACTACTAATAATAGGTCTTTACCTATGAAATTGCCGTTTTGTATGAAAAAATTTAAACGATTTTTTTTCATGAATTTTTTATTTGTATTAATCGAAGTAATCACCCATGCAATCAATGCATCTTTGCCATCGCAGTGGCAGTTTATTGATGCCCTTCTTAAAGAAATCAGCTGGACGGGAGGCAACAAATTCTTCAAAGGCATTTTGTACTGCCTCTCGGGTATTAAATTTTTTTCCCGCCAAGAAGTTATCCAAATTCTGGAAAAAGTAGTAGTCTGTAGGCGCAAGGTCTGGTGAGTAGGGCGGATGACGGAGAGCTTCCAACCCCAGTTCTTGCAACTTGGAGACCGTCTGCTGTGCAGTATGAGGTCGCGCGTTGTCGTGCAGGAGCAGCGGAGACGAGCGATTGACCAATGCTGGTTGGAGATGCGCCAGCTTCTCCATCATTGTGTTCAGTTCTTCACAGTACACATCTGCAGTAATGCTCACCCCGTTTGGTAAGAAGCTGTGATGAATCACACCGGCGCTAGACCACCAAACAGTGACCATCACTTTTCTAGGGGTAAGTTTTCGTTTAGGGCATTGTTTAGGTGCTGAACCAGGATCCAACCAACTTGCTGAGCGCTTACGGTTATCAAACAGAATCCATTTTTCATCGCAGGTAACAATGCGGTTCAAAATTCCTTCATTTGTGTGTCTGTTGAGCAGTGCAAGGCACGTCTCGACGCGTACTTCGCGCTGGCGATCATTGAGTTCGTGGGGCACCCATTTGTCAAGCTTTTTTACCTTGCCAATTTGACGCAAATGGACCAATATTGTTTTGACGCTAACGTCGAAAGCTGCTGCTAATTCAGCCGTAGATTGTGTATCATCAGCTTCCACAATCGCCTTTAATTCGTCATTGTCGACCAAAGTCTTCGGACGACCGCGAGGTTCATTTTTCAGGTCGAAATTTCCAGAACGGAAGCGAGCAAACCAATAACAGGTGGTGCGTTGGTTTGTAGTGTTAGCTCCGTAAACGTCGTTGATGTTGCGTGCCGCTTGTGCCGCGTTGCTGCCACGACGGTACTCATATTCCATAATTACTCGAATTTTTAACGTATCCATGATGACGAAAAAGATTGAAATGCGATGAAATTGTAACACTAATCAATAAAGAAATGACTACTTTTAGAAAAAAAAATCCATGTTTTTAAAATAAAATTAATTTGAAATTAGAATTCTTAGCCAAACAAAAATTATTTTGATTTGAAATGGCCAGTACTGCAGAACGGCAATTTCATAGGTAAAGACCTAATATTAGGTATAAATGTGAAAGTTCGTGAAGATGTTTGTTACTCAATCACGCAAAAACGACTGAACGGATTTGAATGAAATTTGACAAACAGATAGATTATAACCTAGATTAACATATAGGATACTTTTGATCCCGGTGGTACGTTCCCGCGGGATAATTTCCAACTTCCACGCGGGCAAAGCCGCGGGCGGAAGCTAGCAACAAAAAATATTACTGTCGTCCCTAGGGTTTCCAGATCTTAAAACCGAAAAGCCGGACAGACCAGTCTGTTTAGCCGGACATTTCGCCAGTTATACAAAAAAAAAATCTGCTGTTCCATACATTTTGACCGCGTAGGTATTGCACTTTTCTATGAAACAGCAGATACTTTTTTTAATAACCGGCTAAAAAAATCTGCGGTAGGGGTCTAGAATGATATGCTGAATTCATGGTTACAGTGGGCGCACTGGATAATTTACCCTGTATGCATGTAATTTGCCCTGGTGTACAGCAAAATTTGGTTGCGATTAGACATGTTCCCACATTTACTGTACGCTTGCATAAATAGGTACAGACGCCAGCACATTAAGCTACTCCAATCTGTCAAATTTATTTGATAGATTTTCAACGTTATACCGTAAGCATAAGGTTCATGTTCAATTGGGAAAATTTGACAGTTTGGGGTAGGTTGACCTGCTGGCGTTTGTACTTCGCTGTTAAACTATTTTTTCTGTCTTTGAAATCTGAGGATTTTCAAATGCAATATTTAAGTAGTTTGTTTGTCTTGTTGTTGTTGTTTTGTTTCGTCGAATTCGTTTTTGGTTTTTTCAGGTCTATTTTGACCTTGTCTTTTTCTGTTTACGTTGGTAAAAGATCTTTTAGTTTACGTTTTGCTGTCGACTTTCCTTAAAAAATATAGAATATGTCTTAATTTGTCACCAACTTAGGCTTGTAGGTATGTCGCTCTTAAGTCAGGAGGTGGTTTTAAAAATGTAGATTTTTTATTTAATATCTTTATCGAACGTATTGGTGTTGAATTGTCTTCCGAAGATTTGAGTACAATTAAGACATTTTGTCGTAATTTTTCAAGTAATATCTCTAAAAGATGGTCTGCTTCCAGTCTACTAAAAATCATGTCGTATTTTATTTTTCGTCGGTCAAAAAAAAATCTGACTGGTTAGAATCCCAAATAGCGCGACCAAAATGTCAAAATATCGATTTAAACAAAATTTTTACAATTACCGAAGAAGATAACTAACTATTGATACCCAAGTTACTCAAAATACTCCTTCATCAAGTTGTGGTACTAGTAAAAAACCTATGTTGATTTATATGATAAGCAGAAGAAAAGGCGTTCTCTTACTCTTCTAGATCATACTGAAGAGGAACTAGTTCATGCATTATGTGCAAAATTCAAAGAGTGTAAAAAACAAAATTAGCAGCTATTTAAACGAACTCAGTCAAAATGAGGAAAATGTGAAATTGTAAATAAAGTCGCTATAAAGACTGTAAATGTGTTTACCTGAAAATAAAGCATTGGCGCTTCTCACGTCAACAAATCAGTCAAAATGGCAATACGGAAATTTGAGATTCATTCTTGCTTCGGAGAATATTTTTAGTCTTCCGTCCTATCATAAACTTCTGGACGCTAAAAAAACTTGTCATCCTCCAGAGACAGACGTAACTGTAACTGAATCTGATGCTAAGATTTCCAGGAATTGCGGGAAAGAACTGGTTTGTTGATTGAAATAGTGAAACAAGGATTTGGCACAACCAACGATGGTAACACGTAACAAGGTTTTTCGAAAATTATGAAGCATCTGCTGAAATAACGGGCATACGGATTTAATCAAGAGATTTGCAATTATCTTACAAACAATTTCATCTGGGCAACTGACTATCACTAATCTTTTAGAGAATATTGTAGAAAAAAAGCTGTGCTCTATGTCAACGTATACCCATGGTATCACATGCCTTCAAGTGTTCACAAAAAGCTGATACACGGTGCTGACATTTGTGACACTTTCTTTTTATCCGATAGGCATGCTTTCCGAAGAAGCTTCCGAAGCGAGGAATAAAGATTTCCGGGGTGTTAGAATGGCACATACAAGAAAAATCGGTAGAGTTCAGACAAATTTGGACACTATCCACAACTTTCTAATAAGCTCAGATCCCTACATTAGCCACATTAAACCAAAGTATACACGTTTACATAAACAGTTATTCCCTGAGGCTAGGGCGGTGATCGTGTAGAGATTCCTCAAGAAAATATTGATCACTAGCTCAAATATTTCTTCGGCGAATCGTGTGCAGCTATCTTGTCCGGCAAACCTTTGATTAAAATTGATTTAGAATTTTGTTTATAGAAGATCAGCAGTATTAAATTATATAGATTTTATATCTGTACATTCTGGGGTACAAGCCAATACAATTTTTGCCCATGTCCTATAGTTAATCGTAACTGTAACAAGTTTAATGTACTTTTATTACTAAGTGTAGGTACATTAAAATAACGTTTTTAACTAATTTATTTATTTAACCATTTATGCACACACATACAAAAAATCTAGTAGAAAAGAACAGAAAAATACGTAAAAAAATAATGCTTATTTGTTCAGAAATCTCTTCCAGCACACCTGCTATAGGAGAGAAGATAAAAGAGATGTAGACAACATGTGTAATAGTAGAAGGGAAAATTACAAATTATAAAAAATAAAATAAAAATAGCCTTTATTTCCTCTGACCTTTTCTGTAAGTATACACAAGTTCTTATAAACTAATAACACTTATTAAATCTATTCTTAGCCAGATTAGCTACATATAATCAGCTTCCAGTTCAGGCTGTCTCGCGACATAGCCCTCCTCCATTTCTCTCCATTTACTCCTGTCTAGAGCCGTTCTCCGCCAACCTTTTGGCAGATCATCCTCCCACCTTTTCATCTGTCTTCAAATAATTACAAATTATACTCTCATTTAAATACACAAGTATAATAAGAGAATATACATACATACAAACAAACATACATACTTCTAAAATTAACATCGCTAAAATACTATGTATAATAAAATTACAATGTAATTTTAAATATTAGCAATTATGACAAAGTGGAGAGATAGTGTTCTTTCACTATTCTCACTTCTTCTAACTTCTGTCTAATGCTATTAAAAATGTAACTTTAACGATTACCAATGCCTTGTCAAATATCCCCGAATGACAGCCGGGACATACAGCTTGGGGAATGACAGCCGGGAGGTACAGCTTAAGGGGAATGACAGCTGCGACGTACAAATGGGTGTGACAGCCGGGACGTACAGCTTAAGGGGAATGACAACCGGGACGTACAGCTTAAGGGGAATGACATCCGAGACGTACAAAGGGGAATGACAGCCGGGACATAAAGCTTAAGGGGAATGACAGCTGGGACGTACAGCTTAAGGGGAATGACAGCCGGGACGTAAAGCTTAAGGGGAATGACAGCCGAGACGTACATAGGGGAATGACAGCCCGGACGTACAGCTAAAGGGGAATGACAAACGGGACGTACAGCTTAAGGGGAATGACAGCCGGAGCGTACATAGGGGAATGACAGCCCAGACGTACAGCTAAAGGGGAATGACATCCGGGACGTACAGCCTAAGGGGAATGACAACCGGGACGTACAGCTTAAGGGGAATGACAGCCGGGACGTACAGCTTTAGGGGAATGCGCTGAAGTAGACATTACATTTTTCTGGCGTTTTTTGCTACAGGTCTGTGTCAGGTTGTATTGGCAACATTTGCCGCAACGTCCTCTTTTACATTTTGTAAGGTATTAAATTATTTTTAAATTTGGATTTGTGGGCACATTACACATTGAAGGGCAGGAAGGTAAATAATAAAAACAAAATAATATTTCGATTTCTCTGGAATAGATTTCGATTTTGTAGGTAATTTAAGACGTGTTTGCTCGTTACTTGACAATTATTTACATTATTGCCCCCTGTCCATCACAATAAACTACTACTCTTCAATAATTTCAATTTCAAATTCTCCATGTTCAAGTGAGAATATTCTCCGTCGAAAAGAATAGTGCAGACTACCTAATCTATTCTCGATCGCAGTGAAGAAACATTATCTGTGAGAGAATACTACTTACATCGTTAAAGCGCGTATTACACTAACTCAAACTAGGAACACTCTAATTAGGAAATTGGAAGCTAGAGATCACATTGGACTAAATAGAATTCTAAATCGGACAGATGACTCTTATGCGCTTATGATGTAGAACTACATTGGGATGCAACAATTTAGTAAAATTTGTGTGTTCGGGACCTTTCCAATCTCGCTAAATCGGATCCAACTAATATTATAATTCTATTTCCAAAACATTTGATAGTGTAATGCGTACTTTACCGTATCATCGACAAGTTGGCCACGCCTATCCCCCCTACCCTTATGCGCACTATCTTGCCGCGCCGCCCGCGCCGGCCGCCGCGGCCCGACGACGGTCGCTGATCCCAAGCTAGTGTGCCTGCAGTCACCGGGACGGCTTCGCGTGTGTACGAGTTTATCAATATTTGAAAGAAGGTAAATACTAATGATAGCGGTTATTTTTATTAGGATCATATTACTTTGTTGCTTTTGCTTGAGCTTTGTAGCTTTGAGGTTGTTTATTATTTAGTAAATAAGTTTTTATAAGGATACGGTAAAAATCATGTTTTGGCACCTGGCCAAAACAGAATTGATGCCGCCATCTTGTTATGAACCGACTTAAAAAAAAGGAGAAGGTTCTCAATTCGGTTGAATATTTTTACTTTCGTCGCCTCGGAATTTCATCATTACCGTATAACCTGATTTAAAATTTCTTTGGTTTGAAAGGGTAAACTCACCGAGTGGTTCCTTAACATAATATAGGTCCAGTTCTGATTAGTGGTTTTTCAGTTAACTCCACTAATACATAAGCATTATTTTTCAACTTAGTTTATGGTGATGATGTTAGAATATCTTCTTGTTACTTACTGTTATTGAATTAGCAAGTGAAGGTACTTATACGAATTTGTGTGGGGTACTACAACTAAAAAGTGAAAGTAACAAGTTTATTCGGTGGTTCGATGATGGATGTTGGAAGTCGGTTGTTTAAAAAAACAATTTCACAAATTATGTTCACCAACAATGCCCCTCTGTCAATATCTTTCAGGCACCAAAATATCCTTGTATCTCTTCTCTTCCGAGTTCATGGGTTTTCCTAAATAAATCTAATAATCTTGCGCCACCAAGAACTGGAGGTAAGCCTAGGTTTAAACTTGTAAATGTTTAACTTACCAAGGTGGGCTGGGTTAGTATTAGTAATGTCAAAATATATTGACGTTATGACGACTAATGTCGAATGAGTGGGTGTCATAGAAGGGACTTACTAGAGAATGGGCAGCAGCATTCTCTATGAATTTTACCACCATACTGCGATCGCCAACCCGCCTGCCAAGCGTGGCGATTATGGCAAAACCCCCCATTCTGGGGGAGGCCTATGTCCAGCAGTGGACGTCTTTCGGCTGAAATGATGATGATGATGAAGATGAGGACTAATAACATATAACTCATTTTGTATTTTACGAGTATATAGTTCGCTTTTGTAGTACTTAAGTGAAACTTCGGTACTATGTCAGAAGGGAATTATTCAAGAGGTAATTCATGTAGTTTACAAGAGATGGGTATACAATTTACGTTCTTTGTTCGTTCACTTATTCTTGGTTGGATAACATTCTATTTGGGTTGTTGTACAGATGCCAGCACATCAAGCTACCCCAATCTGTCAAATTTCTTTGATGGTTTTTCAACTTTATCACAAAGGAATAAGGTTTATGTTGAATTGCGAAAATTTGACAGTTTGGGATAGCTTGGCCTGCTGGCGACTGTACATTCGCCACAAAGTAAATTCACCACGAAAAGAAGTATGTGCAAACTCGCCACAGCTCTATTTTCATGAAGTAAATTCGCCATATTGCCATTGTGTATTTCTGCACAGGCAGCAGAAAAATCAAACAATAAATAGAATAAAATGTTTTATTTATCATATCATAATATTCGTTTCACTTGCCTCTCCCACATAATGACATAAAACTGATTCCACAATTGTGGAGCCAGCCACATTTGTGGAATCAATTTCAACATCGCATTATACCGATCGACAGTGTATTTATTTTTGTCACTTTATAAGACATCTTTGGGGGAGGCTTATATCCAGCAGTGGTCGTCTTTCGACTGATATGACATCAAAATTACCGTTAAATCACTAGTATCTAAGGTAATAAATAATAATGTTAATAATAAAATAACGATTTTTTAAAGGATTCGGCAACGTTAACAACCTCTGGTTGGTAACACTGGCAGATGCGCTGTCGCGTTTTTGTTTAGTTCGACACAAACAAACGTTGTGAGTGGGTGTTGTTTTGCTGACGCCGATTTGATAAGTGAGTAACTTTAAATATTAATGCATATTGTTATTATTATTTTTATCAATCAATTGGGAATACTTATTGTCATTCATTGCTATCTATTAAGTATTACGCTTTCACTCTTGCGGGGCAAACATATTGGAAAGAATAGATAGAATAATAATTACACCAGACTTGGCTGGACACGCGTCCGCGTGTCTTGAAAACTTTCATTATACCCATTTATTTCTCTTTTCTCACATTTCCTTGTTTTTTAGGATCCACTATGATAATTGAGTGTGATTTGAGTTGTATAGTAGGTAATTTCTCAGTTTTGGCACTTGGTGGAACATGCGACGCGTGTTACATTAAACTACTTATTGCTTAGTAGTTAGGTATGAACTAAATGAGTAAGCATATAAAATAACAGCGTCGCTTGGGACTAAATTACACTGGTAATGTAAATGGGCAGTGTTAATATTATGTGTTCGTGCCGATTTTTTGACTATAAGACATACCAGTTGCCTCACAATGTTTTGCACAACTTTGCATTAAAAGTTCGATTGCAAGCCGCTTGGCCACCAAGTGCTGAAAGATTCGACCAACGTGTCTGATATCAGTAAGTTAGCTAAGAAAGTTTATTGAATTTCAGACGCATCCTTCGGTTGAGTGTGTGTTGCTGCACGAGATACAAAAGAATGGATTTCGAAGAGGCGATTAATAAGGCAGGAGACAAAGCCTCTGTTTGGCATCACTTTCTACGAAAAGACTGATTTTAAGGAACTGGTTATTGCTAAATAATACCTACTTAAAAAGATTTTGTAATTTTGAGTAGGTATAATAATAAAAATAATGAGCCCTGACCTGTAGCTTGGACCTTGTTCCCGATACCGGTGGGCTACTATTTTTTTATATTTTTAAATGTTTTTATATTTTTATAATAATATGTATTTAAAAATGTAATTTATATGTATATTTAACAGACTATAGGAAAAATAATAAATGAGTAATGTGATATCGAATAAAGTGTGTTTTAGTAAGATCCATTCTCCTTTATTCGTTTTGATAGTAGTTTTTTTTTAAAGATAGCATAGTTTATCAAACGACGAAAAGAGTTGAAAGTGATATAACTTTCAAGCCAACTACACCAAATGAAATTGCAAAGATGGTTAGTAAAATGGCTAATAAACATTCTTGCGGCTTCGACGACGTACCGATATCGATTATAAAGGAGAACATAGAGATATTAGCTTCTCCTCTTTCTAACTTCTTCAATAAATGCATCGATGAGTCAATCTTTCCTGACCAGTTGAAATTGGCCAAGGTGATTCCAATACACAAAAAGGGCACTAAGACCGATCCGAAAAATTATCGCCCCATATCCTTATTACCCACCCTATCAAAACTCTTCGAGAACATTATTAAAAGTAGACTGACGGTACATTTGGGTATTCACAAAATTATCAATCTGAGTCAATTTGGATATCAGAAAGGCGTTGGTACCTCGGATGCTATAAACACTTTAATAAATGACATAGTTAGTAAACTAAATGAAAAAATGAAAGTAGCTGGACTATTTGTTGACCTCAGTTCCGCTTTTGACTCCATAGATTATGAACTACTACTAGCTAAACTCGAACATTATGGTATAAGAGGAAAGACATTACAACTTATGACATCGTACTTACAAAACAGACGAATGTATATAGAAATTAAAAGTACAGACGAGAACAATCACGAATTGATATACAAGTCAAAAATGACATATGTAAAACGTGGTGTCCCTCAAGGCTCAATTTTAGGACGAATACTATATATTGTTTTTACAAATGACTTGCTCAACTTCATTAATAAAACCCAGCCGAACGAGAAACTTGTTGTTTTCGCAGATGACACTAACATAATAATTGGGGCAAAAGACATAGAAAAATTGACATTTAATACAAATATAATTATTGAAAAAATTTGCGAATGGTTTACAGCCAATAACTTATTGCTAAATACAGGTAAAACCAACCTGTTATTATTTAAGACTACTACTCGTCAAAATGACAACTTAGATGTAGCAATAAATGGAGATAGGATTGAATCAGTGGATAGGGTTAAATTCTTAGGGATTAATATAGATTCGCTTTTAAATTGGAAACCGGAGCTTGCTGTTATAGAATCATCCATATCGTCAGCATGTTACGCACTCAGGAGCCTTAGGGACATTTTGAACATAGAACAGTTAAAGGCTGTATATTATGCGCTGGTCGAGTCTAGAATAAGGTATAGCATCGTGCTCTGGGGAAACAGTTACAGTTACAACTGGCAGAGAGCGTTCGTCTTACAGAAACGAGCCATAAGGACAATAGCAAAAATTTCACAAGTTATCTCATACAAAGATTACTTTAAAAATTTGGGAATATTAACAGTACCTAGCCTATACATATTTGTGCTGTTAAGTCATTTTGCTAAGTATCTACATGAGTTTGAATCACAAGAAGAACGTGAGACTAGAGAGAGCACGCGAAGAAAATTTTTTAAACAACGAATAGCACCAAAATTTAATATAGTAAAGCATTGCTCGAAGTACCAAGCTGTAGAGATTTTTAATAAGTTGCCTTCTGATCTAAAGGTCCTGATTTATAACACCCACCTGTTTAAAACAAAATTAAAAGCCTTTTTGTTAGAAAAATGTCTGTATAATGTATCAGAACTTATGTCATCCAATAATAAATGATCTAGTTTTTATTTTGACATTATATAATTTAGATTCTTTGACATTATTATTGAAACTGTTTAATATTATATTGAAAACTTGTTGACATTATATTTTAATTCCTTTTGACATTATATTTAAAACCTTTTTGACATTATATTTAAAACCTCCTCGACATTATATTTAAAACTGTATCATATTATATTAAAAAGTTTTTTAGCACTGTACTTGAACTTCATTTGGAGGTTAATTAAGATTTCATAGCTGTTCTCTGTATTTATAAGTAAATTGCATGTGTATATATGTTCAACACAATGTAAATTGTTTTATGAATGAAATAAATGAAATGAAATGAATGAAATCAAAAAACCGAAAGAACCGAAAAATCCGGGTACCCGGTTCCGGCTTGAGTTTGGAACCAAAAGAACCGGTTCCTAAAATAGGGCCGGTTCTCGATGCCCTAGTCGGCAGTCTTTGGGGACTGCCGATGAAATGAAAACGAAGTAACTTGTACATAGGTACACAGTTTACTTAAAGCTCATGGGAAGCCTGCGGTGACGATGACGCGAGTTTCACGCTTTTTGTCCACAAAAAAATTACACATATACACAGTATACATATATATATATATATATATATATATATGTATACATATATAAAAATTACACATATACACAGTATACATATATAGCTCATGGAAAGCGTTCGGTGTTGATGACGCGAGTTCCATGATTTTGTTCACCCAAAAAGTTCTCAACGCGCCGAACTACTCGTATGTCTAATAATCACAGTAATTCTTTGAAACGATTCAACATACCACTGACTTAAATGTAATCATAGATTATGACCGCATTTGTTACAACTTTGTAAAAGTTTAGTTCAAATAAAGTTGATTAAATTTAAACCATAAATAAAAAATAAAGGTTTATTATTAGGAAACGCGGAGAACCGCGCGGCCACGGAGATCTTTAAAACTAAGCGTTACAGAGGGGTATGTAAATGATAAATTAATTTTGTAAAAAAAAAAAGTTAAAATATAGAAATAAGTTTATATTTTAGGAGCTGTAAGACTATAACCCCATGGCCGCGCCATTGAAACGGTAAAAAACACGATATCGCCGATATCTCGCTGAAAAAGCATCGCAGACGTCTGAAGTTTTTTGTAAAACCCAGATTTGAATTTTTCAAAACTAGTGAAAATACAAAAAAAAATCCTCGGTTTATGTTTCAGGAGCAGTAAGACGGTATTGCGTTGAAATAAGTCGTGATTATCTATCGAAGAAAATAAGTAATAATATTAGTGGTAGTAATTTAAGTACTTGGGACACTGGTCAGTGAGAAACTAAGTGATGATATGGACATGGATAGGGAACAAAAACGAAATTTGATTTTAAATCGTTTTTAATTGAGAAAATGGATTTAAATAAAAATATACTTTTCTGTTAAATAATTATCGTCCCAATCTTCAAATTAAAATAGTTTTTATTAAATTGGAAAATACCCTATTTACTTTGTGGCGAATGTACGAGTACAATAACTCTTCTATTTTATGTTTGGTAGATGGAAGTACATTGTTCCGGGTTTCCCTATCTGGTAGAATGTTGATGCTCCAAAATTTATTTGGCATAACACACTTGGCATAATCTTCTTTAAAATAAAGTGTGGACTCCGTTGTTCCTAACTCCAAAAACACTAATAACAGATTAAATAACCTGGTGCTACTTTTAGTGGCGCAACGCGTAATAAGAGTTAACATGTTAATTACTTAACTACGACTTTACAAACTCTACACTAATTCATTGAAGCCGACTAAACGTGCTTTGAAGATGTAGGTAAATATATGTATCTACATGATTGTGGTTGTCTCCTTCATTTGTATGGTTTTATTTCCAAGTAGGTATGTCATCTAGCGAAGCTGAGGAGGCTGCGCCATGCGGCGATAGGGGGGCGCTGAAGAGGCGAGCGACTCCAGGCGACGCGGCTCGAGCTAGAAAACTTGACGGTGTGTATTTGTGAGCTGTAGTAGAAACAGAGCCTAGTGGTCGTTTTCGAAGTCTTTTCAAATCCTTGTTTCCAATTATGTTATTTCCAGTTAACCGAGTTTATTTTAGAATGCTAGTCACTCTAAAATCAACTTAATTTTCTCAACTGAATAAATAATTAAATGTTTGAAGTTGTACAGACGCTAGCACATCAAGCTGCCCCAAACTGTCCAATTTTCCCAATTGAACATGAACCTTATGCTTATGCAATAAAGATGAAAATCTATCAAAGAAATTCGACAGATTCGGGTAGCTAGATGTGCTCGCGTCTGTACGTTAAAACGCAAACCAAACTTTATGTAAGTATGTGTTTTTTTCAATGTTATTTCACAGAATACATGTTTAAGTTTGTTGTTACAGCACCCGCGCTGATGGACGCGCACTTCATCAGCATCGTGCGCGGCTACGAGGAGCTGTACATGTGCGACCACCCTCAGTATGGCGACTGCGAGAGGAGGGGCGAAGTCTGGGACGAGATTGGCACCATCATGAATCAACCAGGCGAGTCCATTATAATATAGAATACACGAACTAAACATAAAAAAGTGAACTCGATTGGGATTATCCAAAAAAAAAACCCAACTACAACTAAACAAAACACGCTCAGTTATGAAGTAGTCTCAGTTCAACCTCAATTAATGCTATTTTCTTGGAATCGTCTCCTGAAGCCCTTAATTTGGATACCCACGCTTACGTTCGAAGACATGTGACATCTACCAACCCGCACTGGGCCCGCGTGGTGGATTACGGCGCAATCCCTCATACAGAGAGGATGCCTGTGTCCCAGCAGTGGGAACATTATCGGCTGATTATGTATGTATGTATGCATGAGCAACGTGGTGAAGATCGAGAGTGTGTCGACCAGGGTTGTGTTTCTTATACTCAGAATATCCGCGAGGTATTCGCTGAAAGTCATAGTGGTTTTCGCCCTGACTTCGTCCCACCTCGGCGGTGAGATCTGCCCACCAGAGACTAAAGAGCAGTAACAGCCCTTTTGTGATTTTTCGTTTTATTAGTGATTCTGAAAGCGGGTTTCTTAAGCTTTCTATTGAATTAACTTACTTATTTCTAAGACTATTAGAATGGTTTTTATTTAACAGTTTTCACTTACTGCAAACGAAAAAAATTAACAATTTGGCGTGATTTCCCAACTAAAATACAGTATAAATTATACTGCAGATTAAATTTTAAGGTTTCATAACTAAAATGCAGTAAGCAATAAAATTTTACAGTTCTTTAGATAGTTTTATATTTCTGGAAAAAAATTAAAAAAAAAATTAATACGCAGTAAAATTTACCGCCATACAAGCTATTTTTACTGCAAATTAAGAAAATACAATTTATTGTCACGAACTCCCAACTAAAATGCAGTAAAATCAAAGCTTGTCGCATTTTAGTTGTGAATACTTAACATTCTTTTATCATTATAAACTGACTAACACGCAGTAAAATACAGCATTACTGCAGATTAGTTTGGATAGCATAATGACACAGATATGATTATTCCTAGCTAAAGTGCAGTTAATGTTTTAAATACTGCATTTTAATTGGGATCAAGTTTAACAAATTATAGTAAATTAAACTAATTTAAACGCAGTATCAAGCTGATACTGCATTTTAGTCGGTTTGAATAGATAAAACTTTATTTGTGAGACAGAGTGTGCAAAGGATTTACTGCTAGATTGCATGCGATTTGACTTAATTAATCAGTCGCTCCAGTGAACCGTGCCAGTGTGGACGTGCCCGTCGGCGTCGCTCGCACTGCTTACGTTTTTTTGGCGACAGGATTTGGCGGGTAAGATTACATAATTATATTACTTAAGTTTATTATGATTAATAAAACTTTTATAGTATTAAGACGTACTTTAAACAGATACTTTAACTAATAGGTTATTTTCTATCCTTACATAAAATGTTTCGTGTGTTGAATAACTATCATTTGTTTGTGTTTGGATGGTTTTCTATTTATGTATTATAAGTATTTATTGACTTTAAAAAGTAGTATCTATGTACCTATATCAATCAGTAGGCCAATTATTCTCGTAACTCGTAACTAATGGTAACCTATGGTTTGACTTTTAACGAACTGAGTTAGAATTGAGATTATATTTTGAATAGACTAAAAATAGATAGGGTAGGTATTCACCTAACCATACATTAATACAGTTCAGTGTCGCTATGATCTCATTCTAAATTCAAATTATTCTAGGTACCTGTCTACAATCTCATTGCAAACTTAACGGCCATACACTTGCGTCAAATTTATGTTTGGTTGATATACCGTTTTGCCGTTTTAGCATTTTAATCAAGTTTCAGTCCATTTTCGATTTCAAAATAATTTAAAACTTTAGTATAAATGTAAATTAAAATTAGTTTTAATGTACCTATACTAGTCAGTAAGTACTTACCAATTCTCGTTTATCTTTCTGTGCAGGTTCATCAATATGAATGTGAGATCAAAACAAATTATGTCACTGCTAAGCAATTTGGAAAATGACGTCTTACCACCGGATAGAATGATATCGCAGCTACCTCATCACGATAACAATGACTCGCCTCCAAAAGCAATATTAAGGGATGTGCATAAAAACAACGACTCTGTCGTCCAAAATATTGATTTGAGCAAAATCTCTGAAGCAACACAACACCACTCCATAAATCTGCCAGAAGCTCACCAGGACAGCTTAATTAGTAATCTCGTGGATACAGCGACCTTTGATCTTTTATGTAATGAAACGCTGCCTTCAACATCATTCTGTGATTCATTCATAGAAGATTCAGATGATTCTGTAAAAGATAAAAACTATGTTCCTGAGCCATCTTCAACATCGTCGAGTTTAAGAGATTTAGATATCACAAACGATCCAGCAGAAATTCAGGTCAACAATGTCAATACCCAGCCAGCACAATTACCTGTTGTGAAAATACGGAATAAGTCATGTAGGAAACGTAAAAGTGAACTTCAATATGCCAAAAACATACAGAAATATCCGGTGCGAGAACTCTGTCAAAATTTATGTAAAAAACTATGTACTATACATTTTACTGAAGAAGATAGAAAAAAAATTAACAAATATTATTGGTCTTTGAATTGGGAACATCAAGGAATATTTATCAAAAATCTTGTGACGGAGGAGGCTTGCAAGAAAAGTACAAAGAATTTGAAACGACCACGAAACGTAACTTACAAGTACAGTTTAACAAAAAGAGATACAGAAGAACTATCGCATGAGGTATGCAAAGTATTTTTTTTAGGCACTTTAGGATATGACAAAAAAAATTACAGGCGTGTAAATTCTGTCCTGAAAAAGTCAATTTTAGAGCAAAAGGATAATAGGGATGGCCGTAATTTGACAAATTGTCATGCTATAGATCGTACTTTGATCACAGCTCATATTGAATCGTTCAATCCATGTGTGCATCATTATAGACGAGTGCATGCACCCAATAAGAGATACTTGCCCAGTGACCTTACAATTGTTGATATGTATGGAAACTTCCAAGAGAAGTACCCCGAATTCAAATGCAGTCTTGAAACTTACAGAGATCACTTGACAAACAAAATGAACATTTCTTTTGCTAAGCTCGGCCATGAACAATGCGAGACATGTGAAACCTTCAACCTCCATAACCTTGATCATGTAAAAGAACCGTGTACTGATTGCCAAATTTGTAAGACCTACGCTCATCATAAAATTAAGTATACACTAGCCCGAGAGATGTACGATGCAGATACAAAGGCTAATAGTCAGCGTAATACTGTAATTGTTTCTGTGGACCTCCAAAAAGTAATAATGTTACCTCGCATTGATACCTTTAAAGCAGCTCTGTTTTGCCCCAGGCTTGTGGCGTACAATGAAACCTTTGTACCTCTAGGAAACTTCAAGAAAGGTCACGTATTTGCAGCAGTTTGGCATGAAGGAGTGGCAGGGAGAAAGCAAGAAGACATCACTAGTACATTTAAAGCATTCTTACTAAATAATCGTGATGCAGAGCACATCGTTTTATGGCTTGATAATTGCTCGGCACAAAATAAAAACTGGTGTTTTTTTACTTTCTTGATAAGTATAATTAACAACTTAGAGATTTCTGCCACAACAATTGAACTCAAGTTTTTTGAACCGGGCCATACTTTTATGTCCGCCGATTCCTTCCACCATTTTGTAGAGCAGTCGATGGACAAAAAGGGTAAGCTGTACGATTATCAAGACTTTTTAGAAGCTGTTGAAACATCATTGAAATCGGGGAAGGTAGAAGTCAAAAGTATGGAAATAACAGATTTTGTTAATTTTAAATCTCATATTTCACATAAAAAACAAAGATATAGATGGAAACCGGGTATACATCAAAGATATTGTACATCTTATGGTAAAAAGGGGAAGTCATAGTTTCTTTTACAAAAAGAACTTTGATGATATAGAATTCAAAGAACTATATTGTCTCAAAGAACTTGCCTAATTTTACTGTAAAAACTGTTCCTAAAGGCATTGATAGGGAAAGGAAGCGAAACATCTTAAACGTATTAGGGCCGCTTATTCCACCAAATAGATTAATCTTCTGGAAAAATCTTTCTGTTGGTTCTACGTCACAAGAACCAGAAGAATTTAATTTTGATATTGATGAATAATCTTAAACTGTTAATGTGTTTTGAATTTATTTTTAATAGTCTGTATTTTTTATCTTCAAATTCTAAGAAACAATGTGCCTTAAAGTTAACTTAAGACTGATTATTAATAAGTACAACAAAAGAACTAAGTAAATATTTTTCTGATCTGTTTTGATAATTGTATGATACCTACATACATTTTTATTATTTTAAATCTAGTAGTAAGAATAATAAGAGGCTTCAAAAGCTAAACTAAACCAATGTTATTTTTAAAGCGCGTTAATATACTGTTAAAAATTACTTTTAGAAACTAATTATGTACCTACCTAAGACTTACCAAGGCTTGTAATGCTTTGTGTGTGATGATTGTTTTACTGTAATGTTGATCTCAAGTTTATGTCCACCTTTATAATACTCACCTACATTTACTATCTATATTTTATTGTTAAACATAAAGATACATTATGTTATATATGTTAATATTAAGAGAAAACTGTCAAAGGAGGTTGTGCATTCTGCGCAGGGTCCTTTATTAATTAGATGTTTTATTTTTATTTTTGATATGTAAATTTTACATAAGTGAGTTGAATTATTGTGATTAAATAATAAGAAATAAACGGTCTTTAAAATGTGAACTAGCTATTTTTCTTACTGCACTAGTAAATTGAACACTTTTTTCTTAAAAAACTAACTAAAATGCAGTATTTTTTTGACCTTACTGCATGTTAGTTGGGTTTCTTGACAAAATAACTGATCCAAACGCAGTAATAGGGCTTTTTGCTGCATTTTACTAAGTTTAAAATGGTATTTTTTACAAAAAAGGCTATGCAGTAATAGGCACCAAAAAGAATAAAATGGCCATAATAAATTCAGTTATTAAGATTTTTTTTTTTTTATTGCTTTAACGTGTGAACCTATGCCTTTACAACCTTTCTGCATTCAAATTTTTTTGCTTATACATTCTGTTGATTTTTTAAAATCAATTCTTAACTTTAAATGCGTTTTACTCGAAATCGTGATTTTGCTGTTACTGCACTTTAGTGTATGGTGGGCAGAGATGGAAACCATGTATGAGGATATTTTCGAGCCATGCATGGTTCTACTACTCAATTCACCGTTGTAACAGTTGCCTTCACTATCCATAAGGTTGGTCTTAGATTTTCAAGACCCGTCGTACAAACAGAAACAAGAAGCTGTCTGATCGTACTTTGCTGCTCATGGAGGATAGGCGCAAGATGATCCTGCAATCTTCAGACGAAGCGCTCAAGTACCCGGCAGCTCAATAGACAGATCTCTAAGTCCTTGAAAAGCGACCTTAGCCGCTTTAATACAGAACGTATAGCGTCCATGAGGAAGCGATACAGCGGAACACAAGATCCACCGTGTTTGCTAGAGATCTGTCTATTGGGCAGAGCTAGCTTACGAATCTGAAGACCAGCGATGGCAGGATCGTTTCCGTAAAACCTGAGCTGTTTGCCTAGTGAGGACCCTAACCGGCGTAACTTTTTTCCTATATCTTAATTAAGATTCCTACATTTAGAGTTAGATATTAAGTTTTTCCCTGAATATTTCCAAAGAGTTTATTAAGAGGCACATTGCTTTAGTTTTTAAATAAAATCCACATAATGTAATGTTCTTTTATTAGTGCCCAACCCTTTGGGGAAATAATGCGTGATGTTATGTTATATTACGTGTCTTCTATTTGTGCAGCTGAGTACTGTAAGAAAAGATGGTCACGAATACGAGAAAACTACCTCAGAAATGAGAAGCGGGCCAGGAGACGTTCCCAAGACACGGTGTATCGGAGTGAGAGACCAGCACATGAGAAACTATTGTCATTCCTCAACCCGACTTTTGAAACTACAAATAAAGACTTGCATGACAACCTTGTGACAACTGTGCTCGACTCTGATGAAGAAACACTAGAATCGGAAAAAGATTCAAGCGACGCCGATAATAACTTGTCTGAAGAAGAACATAGGACTAATGATAGTGACAGTTCATCTAGTGATGACGTTCAGACACCCAGGACACAAGCAGAGGACGCGGCACCAGCTTTGGGACAGCAGTCGCAGATCGAAAATGACGACATCGTAGACTTCTTTGTCGAGCTCGGGGAATCCGTCAAGGACTTTCCCGAAGGCGTTAGAATCCAGGTTAAGCGCGAAGCTTTCAAAATCGTAACCGATGCAGAAGAAATGTTGTATCATCAAAAGATAAAGGCGGATCTAGAGATAAATACGACTGAAGATCACGAATAAACTGGAAACCATTTTCTAAAACAGGACAGCGGTCTTAAGACAGACGTTCCACCATATCAGTAACTCAGCAGTTGCACCAGCAGTCGTAGCATGACGCTTTCTATTTGTACGAAGAATAGACAGTGCTATGTCAATGCGTAGTGACATTTCGTTTCGTTTCTCCATTTTTGACATCGCACCGTAGATATCCTTCTACAATCTGTATTTTTGTCTTTCGTTTCTAACGATCTTTGTCTAGGTCCTTATAAATGTAGACTACTTCAGAAGAATATTTCTTCCCAAACTGTCAAAATCACACTGACAACAAACTTTCTTTCTACTCGACGGCCACAAAGTATAATCGATTATCTACAAAATCATAATTCGTTTAGAACGCTTAACTGTGATAAATAATAGAAAAACATAGCTATCTTCTCCTATTTTACATCATTTAGTAAATAGTCATGTCTATTCTTCCATCGACAAATCGCTCGTGCTAAGCCTGCAGCAGAAGAACGTTCCCTTCGAATACCTACTGTTCAAGCCCATCCTTGTTACTATTTCGCCTATTTTGTAATAAACATGTAGATACATGACTCGTGTTTGTATCATAAAATAATTCTGTAATTAAAAGACTGATTAATACCTACACATTTTTTAATCCATCATGCTTCTACTCGATGTTACCAGGGCAGGTTGTTTAATAAACATTACAATTTAATAAGTGACATATTTGTAAAGTTTTACGGCAAGTGCTGTTTAATAAACCGTTACAATTATTAGCTTTACAAGTGCTGTTTACATTTGTAGAATACGGCTGTAGATTTTGATGAAAGTTTTCACATTACATAAAATGTAAGTTTTTGTTGAAGAGGGTAGATTTCAAAATTTTAGAATTTTAAAATATTTAGTATTTTCTTCACAGAGTTTACAGAGTACCTACTTTTTTCTATTTGTTTAATCATAACGAAAGTCAGTAGAGCAGAATAACAGAATCCAATTCTGTCTCCAATTTAAGAGATTAACGATATAGTATTTAGTCGGTTTAGTGAAAAACTAAATTATGATATAAAATTAAAAAGTGGAAAGACCTTGCAGAAAAGTTGAAATCTTAAAATAAATACTGTTAATATTCGACGGTAGTTTTGCAGACCCGATATTTTTCGTTGAACGTAAAATCTGTCACTTCAAAAGTACAGTTTATCCTTTTACGAAAAACTCGCCGTTGCCGTTCATTAGTCATCATCACTACTGTCACTATCGCTACTTCCACTACTAGTTGTTAGAACCATTGTTTAATGTATATCAATTAAATTTCTTCACTTAATACATAACCATACACAATTGTAAAATTCTGGCACAATGCGAGTCCACCCGTCAGAATTTTTCTACAATTTATAAAATATGTAAAATTGTAATTACAGTTATGCGTTCAATAAAACAGTTTTCCTTACAAATATGTATGTAAATTGTCACCTGTAAAGAGAAAATGTTTTAATGGATAGAAAGTGATATTACTGGTGTTGCGGTGCCGCTGTGCACAAATACTTCTAAAACTGCGCAGCACAAAGTATTTGTACCGGTGCCGTTTACACAAACCTAACGTCACGAGTAGTCACGTGATAAAAAGTTTTTATATTATTTAGAAGATTTTATATTCTGTGCCTATATTTAAAAGTTGTGCTCCAAGCTCACTTTCCTTGCATTTCACTAATTTCACAATGTCGCGCGAAATCTGAGGCTTATTACTCGTATAATATTGTATCAGCCTACCGAGTGCCGATATTAGAATGCTTGTCGCACTCTTTGGGTTACATTTGAAATGAAGCCGCATACAAAGTTCTGGATCGGATATGACGCTCGTTACCGATACCGACCGACGCGGTACGAGCGATACGTTTTTTCAGAGTAGAGTGAATTTTCAATGGCGACGGCGACAACTTCAACGGGAGCGTGTATTGAATGAATATTATTTGTTTCTGCCATTAGTGAGTGTTTGCGAACTGCAACTGTCAGGTTTTTGCTTCAGCCCTTAGTCGCGTGACGTTGTGAATGCGAGGCTCGAAATCGCGCAAACACTGCATCGCGTGTTGAATTGACACAAGAAGATAGATTAGGCGAATGCACAGGGTGCGATGAAGAAGTCTGCGTGAAGGTCCTATCTTGTGTAAAGCGCAGCCGCGCACACGCTGGCAGTCTAGTGGGTATGAATGGCTTTCATTTTGTATGCTATATTTATGGAAGAAATATCAGGGCAAAAATCCTAGGAACTTACCCACTTTATTTTCAGATGTCATACTTTTCTTTTTCCTTGGAAAAATAAAAATGATGTAAACATATAAATAAAAAGTAAAGTCCTGACTGACTGACTGACTCATCAACGCCCAGCCAAAACCCTTGGACCTAGAAATTTTAAATTTTGCACAGAGGTTCCCTTCATAATGTAGACAAGGAACAAGGAAGGATTTTTCGAAATTCAACCCCTAAGGGAGTTAAATAGGGGATGAAAGTACCGCGCGGGCGAAGCCGCTGGCAAAAGCTAGATTGTTATAAAATGGTGTCAAGCCGTCTCTATCGAGGTCACAGCTCAGCCGTCTTCGCAACACATCACCGCACACCAACTCATCACATATTCTGTGAGCTAACGATGATAATCGCTAATACCTATACGTTCGCGACGAAACTTCTCAAATAAATAAGTCAAAAGAGCAAACTTTAAACAAAAACCTTTTTTGTAAATATCAAATTAAATATAATAATACAGTGGAACATTTCTACTGAGCAAATCGGACGGTTGGTCGCCGGTTCGATTCTGAACTTCGGGCAACTTTCACCAATTACAATTAATTATTTATACAAACGATAATCTACTCTAACACTATGCTTTTACAGTTCTAAATAAAACAAGCAGAACTTTTGACTTGTTTAGAAGGCATTGGAGTTTCGACCGTAACTAATAATGATTTCAGTTGAAATTCGCGTGTAGATAAAACACAAAGGGAGCCAGCAGTAACAGATTTCCATGGCGCTATTATTTCGGCGCCAATTTGGGAGGCATCGATTTAAACAAGTATTTATGTAATACGATAATGAGAAATTGAGAACAATTCAAGTAGGTAATACTAATACCGGAGTGCTATTTGCGCTCACAGTATGTGTACCTATGTAGGCCAAATGTAGCCTGTGTAGGTCTGGCGGTCCTGGGATCTTGGACCAAAACCGAATTATTAAGAGAAAGAGAAATAAATATAACAAGAAAAATATAAAAGTCTTGAGGATTGAATAATGTTTTAGAGCAGTGAGTGTTTACGTTTACAGCTCCATTTTTCATGATTAGCGCCATAAACGTGTCGTGCAGCTGGCCGACATGAAAAAAAAACTTTATTTGCCAAATCAATATAACAACCTTGCACTGATATCCAATTAGTAAGAAATGAGCAGTATCTACACGTAGGTAACATTTTAGTTGGGTATGTATCTGTGAGTTCTTATTATGGTCGGTAGCACAGAACTGATTCACTCTGTTCCCCGTACTAGTTTACCTAAACTGTATGGCCGGGTTCCACTACGCCGGACTGGCAGATTTGCCGGAAGCCAGACACCGGACAAAGGTGTTCACATTACACCGGATCCCACAAGAAAATCGGACAGTCAAGTACTCACCTCAGTTGAATTTGGATCTGTGCGCACGATGAACGACGAAATTGTTGTGTTATGGTGGTATCTTATTATAAGGCTAAATAGAGTAAAAAGAAAACATTGGGTTCATCGTATCTTACGTCAAAGATTTTCACTTGGAACATTTGTAACATTAATGGGTGAACTGAGAAGTGAAGAATCAAAGTACTTCAATTATTTTCGAATGACAGCATCCACTTTTGATGATTTACTGGAACAACTTTCAATAGACAAGAGTACGAGATACAAGTTTAAGAGAATGTATTTATTTGCCCAGAACAAAGATTAGCCGTATGTCTAAAGTAAGACTGTTTTATATCCATGCTACAGGTCTACTTTTATCAGAATGCGAAGCCGAATGACGCGATAGGACCGGACCCGGGATAATGTGAATAGCTTCATATAAATTGTACATGCTACATCATGATCTGAAAATTCCGACAGTCAAAGAAGAAATAAAAAGCTATACCAGGTCATACAAGGAAAGAATAACTCGCCACCCAAATAACCTGGCAAACCCCCTAATGGATAAAGAAAGAATACGCAGGCTAAAACATAAAATCCCACAGGATTTCATCGGAAAAACTTAGCTACATGCTGTATAGAAACTAGGATGTGTCATAGGACGCATACCAAGCAAGACATTTAACACGTCATAAAAATTACTGAATGTCCTAATAGATAGTGACAGATTGTAAGAAAAGGGAGACAGAAAAAAAATGTATAACCACTAGCCCTTCCGGCAGTTTTACCGGCCCGGCAAATCTGCCGGTCCAGCATAATGGGAACCCGGCCTATTACGGTGCAAGAACATGGTTACCTAACCGTGCGCTGACCGTACGCGCCGCTGTGACCTGTGACGCCACTCAGTGCATGCTAGAGAAGGTCTACTTTATTTGCTTAACTCTAAAATGAAATGATGGTGTTCTGTGATTTGAGACTGTCCCGGAATAACTGATACCTATTATTATAGCGATTGGCTGGATTGTTGCCATGGACCCAGCTCGCAGCACGTGGGGTACTTGTTAACCTTCTTTGTGTCATATTGACGTTGAAGACCCAAAAACACGCTTCCCGCGTTTATTTTTGGGTCTTCGGGTTCGCGCTGGTTCATAAAGAAGTGAATATAGAACCAGAGATTCTAATTTAGTCACATAAGGATGTCACAACGGGGCGAGCACGGGATACTGTGACATCGCTTGAGTCACAATATTAATATTAAAACCAGGAACAGGATACCAAGGCTTTGCCCGATGAGTGGCAATATAGGCTCGTCTTGTCTCGTACTTATCTCGGGTTTGGAAATGAAGATTTAATAGGTAGACTATGTTCTACTTATGATGATGATTAATACTTATGACTAGATGTTCGAGTGACGTGGTTATACACAACATGGCACTGCAGGTGATACTCCTGGAACAGCCTGTCTATTATGTAAAATCTGTTAATGGTGTAAATCACTTGGATCAGTTGGAAGCTCTCTTCACTTATAAATACTAGCAGGTCTGTCACCTGGCGTGTAGAACGTATAGTCAGGGAGGTAGGTACTGTTATTCATGCTCCGCCCCATATTACCTCAATGGCTCCGCTGACTGCGACACCATCAATACCCTGGGAGCTTGCTCCATCACTTATTGTATCCCCATAACAACGTGTTCATGAGCCCTCACCCCCCTCGCCCCAAGAGGTTCGCACCTGCCCCGCCCTGTGGCGCGATGTTACAGTAATTGACTTCTTGCGTGCGCACCAACCTACTTACCATTTTTCGTTTAGTATAGTGCGGTGAGAGATGGGACCTTGTCGGTAAATATTCGCGAAACATCGACGATGAAAGTACCGAGGTTTTGGTATAAAATGTAATGGCCGGACCATTGAAGTGAACATCCAACCACAGTCGTTGCAAACCCACACCCTAATTGCGTAACACACGATCAAGCATAATCTCTTTCTTTTTGACATTTCTACAATATTCATTGCTTTATTTACGTTGTTGAACAGACACATTTTTCAAACTTATGAAGCAATGGATTAGCAATTTGTTTCAAAGTGATTCAATTATGATTGATCGTGCGTTACGCAACTAGGGTGCCGGTTTGGAAACTAATAAATGATTTATTCGCAGGGATATATAAATTTTTAGAATAGGTACAACTCAAATCAAAAACGTTTCCAACAAAAAAAACAACCGCACAAACCAAACAACTTTTAAAAATAGTTTTTATTTTTCTCTTTTTACTTATAGTACCCACCTACCCCACACCAATTCCAAATTTCATCATCCTTGGGGTCAAAACAATGCATATTTATGCTATAGCAGCAATCTCGGTTAATTTTCTGTCATTTTTCGAAGAGTTCCGTTGTCTGTCTCCGAAACGTATCATCCGATCTATATGAAATTTAAATGGGACCATTTCGAAATAAACCCCTTTCTAACAAAAAAAGAATTTTGCAAATCGGTCTTATGACGGAGTTTGCCCGAACCTCCACCTAACTCCTAACCGTTAAAGCGGTGTACCTTCCTTCATCAGCTCAGCGTCATGAGATGATGATGACCATACGCAAATGTCTCAATAGTTTTAGAAAATATATGAAAAACATTGTTAATACCTACAAAATTTGAGGGTTGCCCTCGATTTCCTTGGGATTCCACCATCAGATCCTAACTTGGTGCCTACTTATTACATACCTACCTATGTGAGTTGTGTCGCACCCAAAGTCACATTTAAAATACGTGGATAAAAACGACCTTAGTCGAAGAATAATAATTGATCTGATCTGTTTTTATATTAAGTAGGGTCAGGTGGGCAACAGTGAACCACAAAAAATTCAAAGTGGTGTCATGTACTCAAATTCAAAGTTATCGTTTTCTTTTCTCATACATACCATTTAGTGTCTAATGGACTTAAGATTTCTTTACAAATTTAAGCTCAAAAACTGACAGGTTTTTTTTTTTTTTTTTTTTTTTTTGGGTGGGAAATCATCAAATAACTTCTCCCGCTCTGGGTGGAGCAGGAGGGCGTGTCAGACTTTTACTGACTAAAACCCACCCGTGTTCCTTCAGTAGCCCTTAAGCCAGGGGCTGTGGTGTCTCTTTCGAACAAACCCGCACCCCTGGCAGGCATCGACCTTTGCGGGTCCCATCACTGTTTGTGCTGACATCTCTTTGAGGCGCGCGTGGAACACAACGCGCCGTCGACTTGGGCTTGGTCCTTACCGGACAGCGAGCTACCCATTACTCGCCGTCCGCAAGCCCATGCCTACGGTGGCCGGAAATCGGCCTGGGATTCCCGACGCCCAGGGCGTCTCCGTATCCTGCGGCGGCTGGGGTCGCGAGGGCGCATATGCTGCCTCTCCCTCACGTGCGCCGCCTCCCTCTTCGCGAGCATCACTGCTTCGCTGAAGGAGGTGACGGCTCCCCATGCCCTCTCGCTCCGTACCATGGCCTGGACCAGGGCCGGACGCGAGAGATCGCCGCCGCCGATCGCCTCCACGAGGACACGGCGGTGCTCCGCCCAAGCAGGGCAGACCGCCACCGTGTGCTCCACCGTGTCCTCAGGGAAAACTGACAGGTTAGACATTATTAAGTGTTTAAAAAAAATGGGAATTGGTTCACTGTGTACACTCTTTGGTACACACTGAACCATGATGAAGTTCACAGTGAACCACCGTTGGACACAGTGAACCATATCAGAATAAAACGAAGTTAAGTTATATTTTAACCGGAATAATTGGGGTAAATCGGCCATCAATCAAAAATTCATCATTAAAACAAAGTTTTTTCATTTATTCAAGAAGGTTTATTGCTTATAATGTCAAGAAAAAACAAGAAATAGAAATATAACTTAATCACGATAACATACACAGCACATGTATTTAGAAATAATTGTTAAGTTGGTATACAAAACCTTTACTGTAGAACAGTAATGTAACATAAAATATAATATTCTAAAAAAAAAACAATCAAAGCGGTTTTTATTAATTGAGATCCATGTAATCAACTTATTAGCTACCCTACTATAAAATCAGTCTCAAAGTTGCGGTAACAGCCTCAATAAAAAAATCCTAATATTTTTTAAATAAAAACCTAATAAGTGAACTTCAGAAGTGAAATATTGACGGGGAATTTAAACGTCGTTTGGCGACGACTGCTTCCATCCACTTTTGGTTTAGGCAAAATATATTTGATATCAGTTTTCCGGACTCCTGCACAATCTGGTTCAAGAGGCTCGGAAAACTTATGATACACTTTACTTTTTAATTTTAAAAACGACACATAATAATCACAGTCATTTTCATCAGGTTCTTCTATAATCCTAGCAATATAAAATAATTTATTTTTCTTCTCTGTTTCAAGTAAAATTAATACATAATCTCCTACTTTTGGGTCCCGAGGTAAAGGCAAGAAATTTTCAGTTAAAATTATTTCTCCTTCTTCTTCATCACTAATAAAATCTTCTCCTCCCGAAGAGGAACCACTAGCTATGAAAATCTCTTCATCAGTCGTACTATTACTATCGCAATCGATTGAAGTTGTTTTTTTCCCTTTGAAAATATCTCTTTTTTTCACGTTTTTAGTGCATGTCTTTTTCTTGTTTTCTATTTCATTCTTTTCAGGAGTATCAGTTGCGATCATGCTTTTTCCTAGGTTTCTGCGCTTCCTGATTTTACGTGGTCCAGCTTTGATTGGTGGCCTAAACATACTTGGCGATATGAAAGTTCCATGTCCTCTAGATGTCGACGGTATATCCAGTTGATTATCATATTTTTGTGGTTGAGCAGCGATGTCACTTGTAGCAATCGATGGGACATATAAAGGTTTCTGTGGAGCAGTGTCTGTGACTGAGCAATTAACATCGTGGTTTGGTGTTTTTTCCTGAGCATCAAAAAGGGATGATATAATTTCTGAATTATCCTGAGTCATTTCTAAGAGTGATGGTGAGGCACAGGCACGAGGATCTTGTTCTTCAGTTGGTTCATAAATCGTTAATTCTGGATCAGGTCTATCTGTGACAGAACTTGGCAAAAAATCTACATCTGTGAAGATCGAGTCGTCGAATGGATGAATCCCACATTTTCTAAAAGCATTTGTGATATTTATAGGCGTCATTGCTTTTAAATAAGCTTGTCCAACACATTCAGCTACGTGATATATTGTCAGCATTTGGCCTGGGTTACGAAGCAGCCACGAATCAACAGCTGCGTTGTAGAAAGATTTAAATGGAGCATTTAATCCAACATCTAATGGCTGGAGTTTTGCAGTTGTGTGTGGAGGTAAAGTAAGCACGGTAACACCCGAGTTTTTAGCCAGATCCAGAGCTTGTATTGATAAATGGCTTTCGTGGTTATCTAATATTAGAAGTGATGGGTTGTCTTTTGAGGATGAAGTGTGCTTCACAAAATGTTTCATCACATCAACAAAGAGGTCTGCATTCATCCATCCGGAAGGTGCGGCTAAGCCCAGAGTACCCGGCGGAGCACCATGCAGCATATGGGTTTTGAAATTTTTGCGAGGAAACACCATTGCAGGAGGCAAAGCTTGTCCAGATGCGGATATAATGGCACAAGTCGTAATCAAAACGCCTCGTTCACCACTGGTAATTTTACAGACGTTAAACCCTTTTGGTGCTAGCACTTTCTGTGGCTTCTGTACAGTTGTTGTTGATGTCTCATCTAAGTTATATACTCGCATGCCATCACCGAAGCTATGATGTCGCTGCATAACTTCTTTTAAATTTGAAAAGAATTTTTCAACATTGTCCCTATTAAAGGCTGTGGCTCGAGCTAGGCTACATGGCTCAGGTTTTTTAAGGCTAAGATCTTGATGGCGTGTTCTAAACGATCGCAACCAGTCTTTTCCAGCTATTCCATTTGTTTCCCAAGATATTGGTGTTTTAATTTTGTTGGTTTTTGCCATTTGGTATGCCACTTGACGAACTTCTTTTGCCCCGAGCCCATAAAACATTAAGGCGCATTGTTTTATGTAATCTTTTAACACTAGTTCCTGGTCCTGGGAAAATACTGCATTAACTTCGTAATTAGGAACTAAGTTAGTGTTTTCATCCGACTGGATTTTTTTAGCGTACCTCCGTAGCGTAGGATATGCCAAGTGGCACTCTTTAGCGGCCCTGCGTATGCTTGCACCATCTTTTATAAGCTGAAGTGCTTGCACCATATCGTCCTTGCTATGCCCCCCAATCTTTCTTTTCACTGCCTTAGTTCGACCCATCCTGAAGCAAAAAAAGTTGTATCTATTTAACTAATCTGACGTTGAACTTTGGTACACAATGAACCATGAAGCGGTACACACTGAACCACGGTTAACTGTGTACCCTGCAATACTGAGTCACTGTATGCCACCTACATTATTTGATATTTGATGTTGAAAATACGCAATTTATCAAGGAATATGTTTAAAACATAATAACCATATTATTGCTAGATAGTGACTTAACATGTATATAAAATATGGTACGAAAAGCTCAGAAAACACGACTTTGAAGAAGAAAAGCAAAACTTACCTATTTTTTACTTTTTGCGCGGGAAAACACAAATCGTCGTACCACACGACCGCTTACAACGGGCGCTCGCCCTCAACTGGGGAGTGAGGGAGACGTAACGAAACACGTTGCTACGTGTCGGTTTCATGATCCGGTAACTACTAGTTTTGAATATAATAATACCGATTCTCTGTGTACCACTGGCTCACTGTAGCCCACCTGATCCTCAAAAGCGTATTCAGCCTGGTGTACTCCGCCTGCAGTCAGTCACTGCACATTTCCGGGGTTCTGTTTCAGAATCAATGTCCTTTGAAAGAAGTATTGCAACAATAGTGTCTAAGTTTATATACCTGCCTACTACGTGTTAGCAACTTAGCAATAAGCGGCTTAGAAAACATCGTCAAAAACGTGCACTGATAAGCTAGCCTGCTATCTTTTGAATGTTACCTCCACCTACGACGATAATACCCGACCGCCGCGCTCGCGCCCGGCGAGGGCGACAACTCGACGCAGAGATCTACGACATTTCTACTTGTAACGTTTCGGTTACTCTTCTTGGCCGGAGGATGATTTGTCACTAATTTTGTGGATTCTCCCCCTTATTTCTCCTCCCTCCGTTAAGTGAACCGCATCGTGTTTTAACGTTTTACGAAATAGGTACGAGAAATATGATGTGTAACTCTATGTAGGTAGGTACGCAGCCGCCATCGCCATCTTGCAGATTATTTGGTAAAAGCTCCGTTCATCCACGAGCTCCACCGACTGATGAGGCCGATGTTATTTTAATGTTTATTTCCGCTCTGTTCGCACCTACCTATGTGTTGTCATAAGACCGTGATAGTATCCATAACATATGCGTACAAGTGTCAGATTGCAGAGTACCTATGTTAATAGGTTAAATGACATCGATGGTCATACGTTGTCAACTCGTAACTGCAATTTGTCAAATTTTACAAGAGAGGGAATAAAACTGCATAGTTTCGAAAATAAATTCAAATAAAAAAGTACCTACCTAGTGGGTAGGTAAACGAATTCTTTATTGATATAATCTTAAAAATAAAATGGCCACATAGGTTTTTCACTTAATTTAAAAATGTTTGATGCATCATTCATTTTGCGAAAAGGGATACGATTTGTCAACGTATGACCATCGACATGTATTCAGGACGCTAGCTAGGAATTTAGCTTCAAGATCACGGATTTCCGACTTTCGTAGATGCGTCGTTTACTTCATTGCAAACTAGATGGCGCTACTGGTGTCGTTAAGAGAAAGGTAACAAAACAAAGAACAGCTGATGTGCATAGCAACTGATGCGAAGCTGATGACACGGAGTAATAAGCGAAGCTGTGCTATATGTAGCCAGTAGCAGAGTAACATAAGTCAAGGGAACTAACCGCTTAACAAACATGAATTAACTGCATGAATATAGTACTGAGTGCTCAACGCGTGGAGTGCCGCGTGGGAGTCCTTTGTAAACTTATGTTAATTTCAAGAGGGTCGTTGACCTCTCTACAAGTACCTATCGTATTGTCATCCATATTGTACAATTTGGTATTGTCTTCTAAGTTAAGTAGTGAAGTGTTCTAGCACTGAAACTGAACAGAGTGTATTGAGTGGAGCTGTGGAGCGAACACGTAACACAACCACGGAGCATCAACCTCACGCACACTGACGTGCGCAGGTACGTAGGTACCTACAGTCCCACTAGCAACCAGGCCACGTAGCAACACGAAGAAACTAACTGCGCATCTCACTTCATTAGATCAAAACGAGCTTTGTTTTTCAATGTAACATGAGATAGAAGTGTTTCAACTTTACCAATGGCAAAAGCAAAAATAGACCCAGGCCATACTCTGCACAACGCGAAATCAACCTTACGTCTATTATTCTTAAAAATCAAAATCTATTACAAAGTGGGTAAGTAAAATGAAGATGATAGCTCACAGATATAGATCAAGAATAACGAAGAAAATTGAGGTCTGTAACTGAAGTTTAGAAATTAATTGATGTAGCGGTTGAAATTTTTTGTATTCTGACTTTTTGTAGGCAAATTTGTGGGAACAATTTTCATTGTGCTGTCACAGCAGTACTTCAAATGTGCGGATCATACTTGTGTCGAGGTTTTAGAGCTAAGTAGGATACATTGACGCTAGAGTCAGAGGACGATGAGGTGAGCCCAAGTGACATGTGGCGAGGAGGCAATGAACTGGAACCGACGGAAACCGAAACATTCGATAATTTTCGGCCCTCAGTTCGCACTTGTCGAAGTGATGAATAATCATTCAGAAATTATGCCAGGTAATATTGTTACACAACCACTTGAAGATTAGAAAAAAAGGTGAATGTGCTTTATTGACAATTATTTGGAAAACTTTTAGTTTTATGTAATAATTATTTCAGTTCAGCTGTGTTGTCGCATTAAGCGAATCGTCCTAGTCGGAAACTGTGCTTCTTTAGGAGATGAGCTCACATTGGCTCGCCAGTTTGTCTGAGCTACCTACACTGTAGACTGTATGTATGTGTGTATGCGTGACAGTTGGCAACTTGCAGCGCGACACAATACTGTCATCTAAATCAGCTCTCTGCGACAATTTGGTAATGGTAATGTAGTGCGCAAGTCGCGGGGATACCGGGCTGGAGGGCTGGGGGGAGGGAGGGGATAGGTACTCTAGTTTATGTACTATTACCGTTGCCCCTGTCTTTTAATACATCTGTCAGAAAGCTTGTGACTTTACTAGTGATCATATTATAAGCCGTCTCAAGAACCGCATCATCTACAGGGTAATATCATTTAAGGTACTTAAGGGTACACTAGTCGCGTGCTCGAACTCACTGGTGGTCCTGGCTAAAAAGCACACTGTGTCACCAGGCTTCGAGTCCGACAGAGGTAGTACCCATGATGAGTAGTTAGACGATAGTCCTTCAACACGCACAACATTATTTAGTGAGCTGCAGGATCAGTTATAGTAAATAAAACAGGTGCGTAAAAAGTTAAGAAAAGTCCTTCGGAAGATCGAGTTTTCTGAAAAAAACCACTGCATAAATCAATGACCAATTAAGTTTATTGAACTTTTAGATAATTGAGCTTTGTCGGTACCTACCGACTTAGTTTTGGAGATTTTACCCTTTTTTTATTACTTAAACGTGTCCAAAGTTACGTTAAATTATCAAGAAAAACGAATCTTTGTTGGGTCATAACTTTATAATGGCTTTTTATTTTAGTATTCTGTTTCCGTACCGACTATACCTATTAATTAAGAGACAAAACCATACCATGCTTAAGTTTTGATGTACATTCTCAAACAGTGGAGTAAAACCCTCCCAAAGTTTGTACGGAAAAAATGTGGACTTGTTTCACCTTAATTGAATTTGCGATTGAAAAAATTAACTAGGGACTGAAAATCTCATCTATTCATTCAAATCAAACATTCACAACAATTGGTAATCATAACATTGCCCTGACTGCACTGAATTCTGCGGCGCGCGCGCCGCCCGCCGTCGTTGCGTGCAGCGGACGCGTGCGCTCACCTGCGAACCCGCGCGGTCTGTGGTCACCCATCAATCAGCGTCACGTATTGTTTTAGTGTGCGGCCTTTTCTTCCATCTCCATCACCAGCACCACACTCACGCGCCTGCAGCGCCGCACTGTTCATATACTGTTGACTTTGAGTACAGTCGTCACTTCGTCAGACGTCACGTCACGCTGCTTGTTACTATACTTTCAAACGTGTTACTATCAACTATCAAGTGTGCACCTACCATACCCATCAGGTGGTCTCTATAAAACCTAATTTTAGTATATGCGAAACCCGAAACACGTGTCTAGTATTCTTATGTATAGAATCCATGTACAAAATTTCAAAGCTATATCATGAAAAATCACAAATTTATAAGCTTGTTATGTTACCTAGTTGTCACCACCGCCAAACATGGTCACCATAGGACCAACGCGCCGCGCCGCCCGCGCGTCCAACGTGGTTTGTGCTCATTGAAATAAATTAGGCAGTAGGTACATAGCCGTATGGCAATTGTTTTGTAATTAACTGGTGATAAAATTAAAAAAATGGAAAAAAGTATAACATGGTGTAAAAACTATTGAAATCGATTCAGTTCCTTGTTCTGAACAAACTATGTATATTCAGGTTTCGCATATACTATTACTAATGTTGTTTAAAGCAGAATTTGCGGACTAGAGCTGCTAAAGGTAAACGCACACGTATCAGAACCGAAGGAAGCGAATGACCCGAAAGAATCGAATTGTAGAAATACTTGTATGAATCCTCGCACACTTATCCGCGCCAAATCCAATAAGTCACCGGTAGCGGCACTAGCGGCGCGGACTAGTGTGAGTAGCGAAGTTTAAATCTTACGTTTAATGCAATTTGCAGGTCAGTGTGAAGCTGTGCGGTGAACAAAATATGATTTGGACTGTAACAAGTATGTATTTACGGAATTATAAACATTATCATTATCCATACAACCCTTAAGTTCATTTACTTAATTCCGGTGAATTACTATATTATCATGAAAAAGTCATCCTTAGTCTTTAGCGTCTCATACATGAGCTTAGATGAATGTGTCAGAATAAGTGGCTATATGAATTTATAAGTGTGTCTTTATAAAACATTATCAAGCTTTAAATATCAGAATGGTTACTGCTTATTTACTGTGTATTAAGGTTCTTATGAATATGGTTTCTGGGAAAGGGTTTCATGAAGTAAAGCACAGAAAGACAAGACTAGGCATTTATTTCAATTAGGCTTGTCATTATTTAATCAGAAAGCTAGTCGTCCATTCCAAAGCTAGGTCTTCATGGAGAAGAAGGACAAGAAACTCCATGGAAACAGTATTGATATATTCCATCAACACATCTCTTACATTGCTATACATTTAATTACAACTCTTGGAACTTTGTCCAAGATAACTCGGCATTATTACAATATTGTTATAATAAGCAACAATTACAGTATAATATTAAATAACATAACTTACATGACATCTGGTCGATCTATTCCACACAACAACGGCACTAGGACTATCCAACTGAACGTCTACCGAGCAACTGACTCGATACCGTCATTACAATCCTTTTTATATCCTATTGTGACAGTCATTTGAATCAGCGTATTTTATTAAATAACAATAGAAAACCTAAAATACATTACAAGTATAATTAAATACTACGTAATCATTTATAGTTACAACCTCCAAGTTATTTTCAAAAGTTAAGACAGTTAGTTTTGTAAACATGTAGTCAAATTAGATACTTGTACATTTGTTCAACGGTTCGTTCCACCAAACAATATTACAATATCAAAATAAATAATATAACAAATGCATGATTTCATGATTGTTTTTATTTTATTGCATAAATGTTAATGTGGGAGAAGACACTGATTCCTGTAACACAGGTTACAACATAGCTCAGGAATCAGGGCTTCAATATGTGGAAAAGGGTATCACTGTTATAAGTCAATAAAATTTAATTTATTATTTTAATTATCACTTAACCTAAGTACAACTTATTACATTGTAACGTTGTTCCGCTCATTAAAGTATTACCCACGCTCAACAGCGGCTGATGGCGACTCTAACAATAAATAGTTGCTGTTTGGGTCACCACAATCTCACTGAACACGACTGGAGCTGGATTTAATTTAATTGGTAATCTTGTTATTATTGTGTTATTGTTTGGTAATCGTAGGTATAATTACGTATGTGATTTGATAGAGTTTCCAATATCGTTAACACTGATAACACTCTTTGGTACAACCTATAAAGGTTTGTGCGACTCTAGTAGAGGAATTTCTATATGTAAACTTAATGGAAAATGTTCTACCAATCGCGTCGCAGCGGCGTCGTGTCGCGGCAGTCTGTGGGAGCCTTAAAGATAGTGTGGCGTTTATGTGACGTTCCGTCACAGGGAGTTTTAATATTAATATCTTTTAAGTTCAAAAGCCAGGATCAAATGGGATTGCGTGGGTCACATCACCCGATGACCGCTGGACTAAAATCTCTACAAGATGGCTGCCTGAAGATGGACGGCGCCACCGCGGTCGGCCTAGAAAGCTATACTGTAACACTTTTTTATGAGCCAATAAATAAATAAATATAAAAAAAGTTCAAAAGCGAAATGGTTATTTACAGTACTGTCGACGCTCGCTTCACTGTGCTGCACGATCTTCTCCTGCACAGTGCTGGCAGCGACAGAACTCGTATCACGCAGAGACGCACACGTGAAGGTTTTTGTATCATCCATGATTTTTATTGTTTACTAGCTTCTGTAAGCGGCTTCGCCCGCGTGGAGAGCGGAATTCATCCCACGGGATCGTATTACCGGGATAAAAAGTCTTATTATGTTAATGCAGGTAACAAACTATCTGTGTTCCACATTTCATCCACATCCTTTCAGCCGTTTTTGCGTGATTGAGTAACAAACATCCAAACATACAAACTTTCACCTTTATAATAAAGTAGGACTAGCTTTTGCCAGCGGCTTCGCCCACGTGGAACATTATCTCACGGGGACGGACTACCGGGATAAAATGTGATAAAAGTATCCTATTTGTTGTTCCTGGTTTCAAACTACCGGTGTGCCAAATTTTATACAAATTCTTTCAGCCGTTTTTACGTGATTGAGTAACAAACATCGAAACATAAAAACTTTCACATTTATAATTTTAGTAGAATACGATTACTGTCGATGTCCGTAGGTACTGTTAATGTATTTATTTTATTCAGGAAAATAAACGGTTCCATTGGTGTCTGGAAGAAATATCTAATAGCAGACAAGTAAAAAGGAAAAGAGGTTTGCTAAAGAGGGCTATTACAAATCGAAGTGATCAATTTTAGGAAAATTATACGTCGCGTGGTAGCCGATCGCGGGTGTGTGTCTAGTGAAGTACGCCATATGCGTTGGACGCCCTGGAACAAACCAGCGCGGACTATAAGCTAAATCCCGCGTGTCCCGAGTTTTATTACTGATTTACAGCGTTGCATTCAACAATTGCTTAAACATATTAGTTTTAGTTTTAAATAAACATTTTTTTTTCTAGCAAGCTGACTTAGTAGCCTTAGTTATAAAATACTTTTTGTTTGAATTTCGATTAAACATATACAGATAGAAAATATATTTTCAGACGAAAAATGATCATAAATTCTGTGTTTTACGGAATTATTTTTGGTGAATTACTGTATGAAACATAAAAATTTGATTTGAGCATTCCAAAGAACAAGGTATAGCCCTACCATGGACATTTTTATAAATGACTAAACTATTATTATGTTCCATGTAATAAAGCATCTAAAGATGCCCAAAAGTACAATTTTATGAAACATCATTTGCCGAGACAAGGATTTTACTGACTTATGTAAACAAATTAAAATATTTGTTTAGAACACTCTCTAGACCAATAATGAAATTTTCTACGACATATTTTTGTTTTGAATTTTTGGCTATAGCTAAACCATAATCACTCATCAAATATCGAGTAAAACGTTCAAATTCAAGCAAAAATGTGATAGCGCCCTTAACTACTGTAGCATTTCAAATAGCAAGAAAATCCGTTATTATTACCCATTCTTCAATCGAAATCAAGAAGTGAATCTTGTGATCTTGCCTGCCAGCTGCTACTGTTGGTGACATTCGCGGGCATGTGAAGTTGATGCGAGTCCCATGAAGTCAGCAGTCAGGAATACTCGCGGATGTTCACGAGCCTCTCAACTATTTGGAAACCACCGTTTAATCGTGTTTCTTTGACCAGTTGACAATTAGGTATTATTATTTCTTCTTCTTCAACGACATCTTGACTCTTTTTACGTTTTCTTTATTGCTATTTTTTCTCATATCTTCTTAGCTGAAGTGTCTCTGAGGCATCAAATCCGGAATTAAGTGACTCAGTAGGCATGCAAAGTAGTCGACATACCTACAAACACAGAATAAGCAAGCGGTCATACTATTTTTATGAATAATAGGTAGGTAGGTACTTACACGTCACAAAATAATAATTTCATTTCAAAATTACTTAGTTTCAGCTAAGTTCTCTTTGATCCATAAAATGGTCAATGTGTAATTAATGACCGGGTATGAGTTCTGAGACTGTTAACGAGCGAGTGGCGTTTAATAGATTGACATTGCGTTTTGCCAAGTTAGTTGTATAAAAGAATGAACGTCGTTAGTTCGTGACTTGAGCGGATAATTTAAATTGTTTTACTCACTTTTCTAAATCACGTTTTAGTGTTGTTGTTACACAAAGTGTACTTGAAATAACTGAAAAAATAAAATGGGAACAATCCTGAAATCGCGACAATAACGCATGTTCGCAGAGCACAGTTTTTTTTTTCGCGATTTGTTGTTGCGATACAGACAAAACGAAAACCTCTTTTTAGAGTAAAAATATTGTTTGCCGTTTCGAAAAAAGAAAAGAAGCTAAACATACAAATCATTGTGTATCTGTAGCTCTCTTGGCGTGACAGTGCACGGGATCCCGGTGTCGAGCGTTGTTGGGAGTAGGTACCTATTCTTACTGAGTGTGTTCTGCAGTCAAAATCAAATCAAAATATTTTATTTCATATAAACCTGCATGGGCACATTGGGCACTTATGAAACGTCAGAAGCTAGGTGCACGGTTTCAAATTGTCGCTTCCTATGGAGAAGAGCCGGCAAGAAACACCACGGTTTTTTTTTTTTTTTTTTTTGGTTGGGAAATCATCAAATAACTTCTCCCGCTCTGGGTGGAGCAGGAGGGCGTGTCAGACTTTTACTGACTAAAACCCACCCGTGTTCCTTCAGTAGCCCTTAAGCCAGGGGCTGTGGTGTCTCTTTCGAACAAACCCGCACCCCTGGCAGGCATCGACCCTTGCGGGTCCCATCACTTTTTGTGCTGACATCTCTTTGAGGCGCGCGTGGAACACATCGCGCCGTCGACTTGGGCTTGGTCCTTACCGGACAGCGAGCTACCCATTACTCGCCGTCCGCAAGCCCATGCCTACGGTGGCCGGAAATCGGCCTGGGATTCCCGACGCCCAGGGCGTCTCCGTATCCTGCGGCGGCTGGGGTCGCGAGGGCGCATATGCTGCCTCTCCCTCACGTGCGCCGCCTCCCTCTTCGCGAGCATCACTGCTTCGCTGAAGGAGGTGACGGCTCCCCATGCCCTCTCGCTCCGTACCATGGCCTGGACCAGGGCCGGACGCGAGAGGTCGCCGCCGCCGATCGCCTCCACGAGGACACGGCGGTGCTCCGCCCAAGCAGGGCAGACCGCCCCCGTGTGCTCCACCGTGTCCTCAGGGCGATCTTCGCAGTGGAAACACCCGGGCGTTTCCTCCCGCCCTATCCGAAACAGGAACCTCCCGAAACAACCGTGTCCGGTGAGGACCTGCGTCAGGCGGAAGGTGAGGACGCCATGCCGCCTCTCGAACCACTCCTCAAAGAGGGGACTTACCGCCGCAATCGTGGCGTGCCCAAGAAACACCACGGTTAGGTACTCTTTTAAAAATAATTGGCTTTAACAATGTTTTCAAATTACAGTGATAATAGGTATGGGAGGACAGTGCAGGCCTGTCAATAAGTACCAGGTACTTAGAGAAATGAAAATACAGAATTGAAAATCGTCTACCAATCTACAGTCTGTAAGGCCTCTCAGGCCAACGTTCTCTCATTTACAACATGTAAAATAATCTACATAAATAAAATGAGCCTATTTATGCAAAGTGACATGATTTCCATGACAGTCACAAAAAAATCGTCGATATTAAATTTGATGTATAATGTCAAATAATGACGAGAATATGTCAGCATTGTAAAAAAAATATGTCGCGGTGCAGTGTCGTGGGATGAGCGCATCGCTAATGGTCCGCTGTAGCGCCCGCCGCCTCGAGCCGCGCGCATTTACAAAACAATTACAGTTAATGCTTGCGCGCCATTAGGTACCTACGTCACTTTTTCCTTTTTGTGTGTCTCTGTATATTGTCGCGGAGTGGAGCCATGGGAGCCCCGCTGAGCGCAGTGGAACTAATAGGGAGATTTCTTTGCTGGGTTTTATGATATTATTTTTTAACGTACCTAATACAAATTATTTCCAAATTTGTCAAGCAAAAATTGCTATTACTTTGTCTTAGGATCGGGAAATTTCTTAATAAACCTGATTTAGATTTCTACTTTTTAACATAATTGACACAACAAAATAGTTTTAGTATAATATTGTAAAATGTTCGGTACGACATCCGAATCACTACTTCAAGTTTTTAATTTATAGAAACTTCTTCCAACCGAATATGGGGATAAGTGACCGCCGCGGCCGCCTCGCCGCGCGCCGCGCCGCGCCGCGCCGCCGCCGCGCCGTTCCGACCCGAGCGCCTGGCAAGCCCGATAGCCGAATAATTAACGAGAGGATCGCTTAGCGACGATATTGTGAGTGTTATGGCGGACATTAGGTACCGGTGGACATTCATGAAACAAGCAAAATACACCGGTAGAAGAACCACTCCTTACAGCTGTCGAGATGAGCCTCAGTGGTCATTTGTAATTGAGCACCTACTGATTGCGTGAGCCTTCTGCGTCTACCTTCACGGTGGCCGACGCGTGCTGAACCTGCATGAACATTTTGCAAATGATCTGATATTTATTTATACGCGCTTTATTCAAAGCATCGTTGAGATGCCGGAATTATGTCAACTTTCAGCATAAAACGGAGCTTTCCTCTAAATCCCGGCTACACTCTTTTTTTTTCACTCACTTTTTTTTTTGCGCTGGCAACACTGGTGACTGGTCGTGAAAAAACGACCTCGTAGTTAAATATTACTAAATTAGTTTAAAAATTGTGTTTAATTTATGTTTCAACTATTGTTTATCTTAGAATCTAAGTATAAAGTGTTTCACAAAGTGTTTGTGCCGTGTTTTTGTCGTGATTTTTCATAATATTTGACACTTCGAAAAATCATCTACCGGCTGTCAACTTTTGAAACTTTTGACTGCGGATTTGAATTCATCAAACCCGGGGAGTATTTTGTTTTATAATATTCATTGTTCTAATAATGTTTACACAATACAACATTTGAAAACACTGCTCAGGGTTATGAGCAACGTCCAGTACACACCGGCACCGTTTGTCTCCTTTCGCTTGACAATTATTGTGGAAGCAAAATCGAAGACGAAAACACTTGCCCGAGACATAAAACCAACACTACAAACTTTACTTCACACATAATAATTATCCCTAATTGATTGCCTTTTTGTTTAATTGAATGGTAATTTGTTATGTACTAATCTCATGTCCAAATACATATACTACATTGATAACATTACTCTCTCAGTGGAAATTAGCTAGCCCAGTTATTATCTTAAACGATTATAAAAGTTTTCCTGTAAACCGTTAAAATTGTGATAAGCACCAGAATAAATTGAATAGCTTCCCTTTTTCTTATAAGATGACGCCAGCTGGTCTATTCTGTAAAAATCTCACCATGAGAACTCTTAGGTGAAGTGAACTGTCATTCTATCTGGTACTAGGGATTGATACTAATGACAGCTCACTTTAAGCTCATCATTCGTCATCATCATTTCAGCCGAAAGACGTCCACTGCTGGACATAGGCCTCCCCCAGGCTCCTCCACTTTGACCGGTCTTGTGCTTCCCACATCACTTTAAGCTCGCTTCACTCAAATTGTCACGGTGATTTGATCAAAATAGCACTTCAGTTCCTCAATCATATCAAAGTAATCAGCTAGTCAGGAGTCACGGCGCTTCACTGCGTCATATGGGATACATCTGTCTCGCTCGATACTGATCAAAACGAAATGATTGCACAGTGCGAAAGCGATTAGAACCCTCCCCCCCTCCCCCTGATCATGCGCTCCCCAGCCCATGAATAAAAATGAATTATCAGTGTTGAGTGGAACAGAAATGAATTATGGTGGCTCCGGGCCCCGAGCGCGGCCATTTCCGATGCCCGCTCAATTTCCTCCGACACATCCATCATGGACGCACAGTATTGCGCCGGGGCATGAGAGGGTCGTCGCTGTGGGGGGGGGGGGGGGGAGCGGCGATTCATCTCGATGACTTACAGATTGCACATATTCGAATTTTTGTATTAACGGACATTAATCAGGTGGCGGGAATAACCTGCGGGTAGACAGGCTACCGTCAGTTACAATGGGAAGTTCAAAAGAAATAGAATATTAGATAAAGAAACAGTCGAGATGAAACGCGTTCAGAGGACAATTACAACTGTCAGCACACCTAAGTCAGTACTTTGGAACATCGCCAAACATTAAGGCAATGACAGAATCACTAAAAATGAGCTAATTAACGAGCTAATACGTCTCACTAAATTATCATAAACATATTTTAGACGATGACGGGAAGTAACTGGTTGTGTTGAACTTTGACAACAAGAAGCCCCCTTGGAATTAATTAAATAAAACCTGAGTAAAAAGACAAACAGTCAACAAACGCTTTCGTTGCTGCTTCCCGATCGATGTAACCTTATAGTGCACCATTATACAATTGAAAGCGCACACGCCAGCTCGCGGGTGTTGTTTATGAACGAACACTTTTATCGTCCATTACAGTTATTAGCCGAAAGTGATATAAACAGTATAAACAGATGCCGCACGTCAGGGGTCACCTTAGTACAACATGAGTGATCTCTGTCGCTGCTGCTGCATGTTTTGTATCCAAAATGATCGTTTGGCACAAACATCGCGCTTTTATGTACTTAGAAAATAACTCCTAAATACACGCGGTCACCTTTAAACGGTACAAGTCAGATGTAGGTACGGCTTGCAGAGGTCAGAAGAAAATAGTAGTCAGTCCGGGTAAATTTTTATTCAATCTCAAGTTAGAACTGCAAGTAACCCTATTGGAAAATAACCCTTTTTTTTTCTTTTTCACTAAGGTGTCACTGTTTGTTATCAATGATCACTCATCCGAAAATGGAACCAAGCCTTTGTTGTAGGGAAATTGTCATACCTATCATGCTAGTACATTAAAACATAACCTTGAAATCGACGTGCGAACGGATCTAAGTAACCTTCAAACACAACAGAAACCAGAAACGACAGAAATCAATGATGAAAAGGGATCTATCATCAGTGTCGCAGTCGGTGAGCTTCACTTATCGCTGGCCACTCTATTCTCGCTAGTGATGGCTGATGGCACAGTTAGGGAGAGCGGACGCTGGCAGCGCGCCGACCGCGGAGACAGAAGACAGTCGGTCACCTCTGCGTTGTGTAATAGTGCGTTACGAGTGCGCGCGGGATCCCCGCGGCGACGGCGTCACCGCCCGTTATACAGCACCACAAAGCTTCGCAGCACAGAAAAGCCACTCGCTCAAACCTTTCTACTAGCCAAATAGGTGCGAACGAGTCACTGTGTAAAAATCGTTGGACGCTTGGTCACTCTCATTACAATTGTATTAGGAAGCATTCGTTTCCTAGATTTAAAACCTGAAGCATTTATAGGAGGCTGGTAAGAATAACTTTTTTGTCGACGACTTGGCGGCCAGTGCTGTCAGCTATGCGGTTTTGTGGTATTGAATTAGGTAGGTACAAATTATTACCAAAAATGTGCGGCATATAGTGCTACCAAAGATCTTTTGGCGCTGCAAAGACATTGTCAGGGGGAAAATTTGTGAAATTTTATCGTGAAAATAAAGATGGCAGATAGTTCCAATTGCTACCACTACCGAAAAGATTCCTGTATAGGAATAAGTACGTATTTTATTACCAACTGCAATAGTTTAAGACATTTGCAAATCTGCTGTAGGCTGGTGTGGGTAGCCAGGAGTAACAGGGTCTGCCTGACAAACAAACAAACATTGTATGTTCAATAATGCACTGATTCCCTGGTGCTTCTGCTTGTTTCCAGCCAGTGTCACAACCAGGCGTGTGGCGCGTCGCCAGCTGCACTTGGCACAGCCGCACCTTCATGGAAATGACTTATTGGCGCTTGCACAACACAGGTTACAGGTAACTAGCCGCTGTAGGTTAGTGAGCTGTCCAGGAGACTGGCTCCATTATGGAAACCTATCGCTGATTCCCTAGACATTTAGGCTATAGCGAATCAGCGCTGATTTGCGACTGGTATGTACTTCCTATTTATTTATTTTCATCGGAAACCTTGCTGCTGAACAAAACAGCCACGTTTAAATTAATTATAATCAAGAACCAACACAGGGATGTAAAATTCAGCTTAATGAAGAGGACGAAGGAAAACTGAATGAACGTGGAGATATCCAAGAAAAAATGTCTACTCTTCTTTTAATTTTTTAATTTTAATGTCATTCTAAATAACAGCAGTTTGTTCAAAGAGAGGGAAAATGAACGAATGAAATGTATCCCTTTGACTGCCCAAGTGCCCATACCACGTTGCGAGTGAAACAACCGAGCCAAGACTCGAGTGTGGCCGAGTGTAACCGACGGTAGCTATGTGTGCGGGTGGGTAGTCTGTTGATAAACTGGCAACACTGTTGTTGGACTGAACGACTGATCAATGAATAATTAAATTGACTACCTACCTGACTGTCGTACTTCCTGTTTCCTAATGTAATATTTTGTCACAAACGTGTGCGCACTGACGGGTGAGTGTACACTGTGCTACACGAATCATAGGGCGCTCGAGTCACGATGCCAGGGGGCGTTTTTGATTTGGTAGACATTAGTGCAATAATTGTCAAATGTATTGAAGAAAAAAAAAGATGGCGGCGTTAGTTCCCAATGATCCCTGTAGCGGTACACGTCTAGAGAGTTAGGTACTGACAATCGTTTAATAATAACGACAACAATAATAGAGTCTCAGCTATCAAAATATGTATTTATATTCCTCCTTTCGGTAAGGAAAGGAAAGGAAAGGAAAGGAAAGGAAGGAAGGAAGGAAGGAAGGAGAGAAGGAAGGGAAGGTAAGGAAAGGAGGAATGTAAATACATTTTTTTTAAGCTATTCATTCAAGGCTCAGTTCGGCCGCCTACGCGCCGTCAGGAAAGTAAGACAGTACACTGACGTTGATACAGCTCGGTTAGTCTATTTTGGTTATTTTTCATAGCGTTATGTCCTACGGCATTCTGCTGTGGGGCAAAGCCGCTGTCATTCAAATATTTTTGTTCTGCAAAAACGAGCTGTACCTACTTACGTGCAATTTACCAACTAGGTGCTAGAGTTTCTCTGAGAGATTTTTTAAAAGATATTGGTATTCTCACGGTGGCATCACAATTCATCTTCGCGAACATCTTTTATATTAGGCAAAATATACACTTATACACTAAAAACAGTGATATTCATAATATTAATACTAGAAATAAGGACAAACTACGTGGTCCCTTTCACCGGCTTCATAAAGTTCATAACTCATTTGTTGGGTTTGGTATACTTATATAACCTTTTATAACAAGCTTCCCTCTTCTTTGCTAGATTTACATTTTAATACGTTTAAAGCTAAAGTAAAATCAAATCTTTGTCCTAAGGCATACTATTCTTAACTCAAGACAACGTTTGTGTTCTTTCACCAGAATTAGCTTACATACTGACAGGTCATATGAGTTACTCCATATCATTGTTTATTTTATTTGACTGTATAAACCATTTTTTTTTTATTTTTATTAATGAGATTTTTTGTTGAATACTTACCTATTATTGTATAGAATCAAGTTCTTCTAACTTAACAGACAGCTGTGCTGCTGGGGAGTTTGTTGCGCCACTTCTTCCCAGCTAAAGCACTAGGAAGTGGTGAAGGTTGGGCGTTTTGGGGGACTGTCTTATGTAATTTTGACGTTCAAAAAGTGCTGACTCTCAGCCTAGTTTGAATAAAGAACTTTTGATTTTGATTTTCATTATATAGATCTTAATAACTGAAAAATAAAAAAGCCATAATATTTCTTACTAACAAAATACAAAAAAATAAACTTATTTTCTTCTACGAGTATTATGTTTAAACTTATACCTTATATTTATATTTATAGATATATACTTTACTATTTATGTAAGAACCCCTCGTTCTCGAAGGTGAAGGCCTCCTCTAAAGATTTCCAAGTATCCCTGTTCTTCACTGTCTCCACCAACTGTTTGCCAGCCGCTTGTATAATATCGTCAGTCCACCGGGTAGCTGGTCTACCTCTCTTTCTGGTGCCTGATGGGCCCATCCAGGATGTTATCCTAGCGGTCCATCTGTTAGTCTGGCTATGTGTACAGTCACGAGCAATAATATGTATTCGCTTACCAACTTTTAAAAGTGGTTTTCTCCACTTTTACTCATTGTAATCTTATTTTGTTATGAAAATAATATTTTGGAACCCACACTATTATGAAATACCCAAGATAACTCAAGGTGGCAATCGCTATTTAAAAGAAAATCGCTTTTGAATTTGGCGAAGTGTATACATATTAATGCTCGTGACTGTACAGCCCAGCTTTTTGCATTGAATCAGAGCGTCTGTAACTTTTGTCTTCTTTCGAATTATAACTATGGGGTAGTTTTTGAATTCTTTTGATTTTTAACTTGCTCCTTTCCATTCCTCTTTGACACGTCATGATTTTTGCTTTCGGTTGATGTGTTTTTTTTTTGTCGGTGGAAAATCATCAAATGACTTCTCCCGCTCTGGGTGGAGCAGGAGGGCGTGTCAGTCTTTTACTGACTAAAACCCACCCGTGTTCCCTCAGTTGCCCATGTGCCAGGGGCGACAGTATTTCTTTTGAACAACCCGCACCCCTGGCAGGCATCGGCCCTTGCGAACCCCACCAGATATTGCTGACATCTGTAACGGCGCGCGTGGGACACAACGTGCCGTCGACCCGGGAATTTCTTTTTTAACGTGGAGAAATGCCTACTGCGCTACCACAACGAGATAGCGCAGTTATGTGGGACTGTAACCCACTAAAACTCCATGGTGTCCTCCAGTGCCGCTTGAGGCGGGGAGACGGAAACGCGCAAGCCATCCACGAACCTGCCGCGGCTGTCCGTCACCGGACCCTCCTCTGAGGGGAATAACCCCTATCACCGGTGCACCAGGACACATGGGACGCCGTGACCACCCAAGGAACCAAATAGCATAAGAGCCCCAGACAACGCCGTGTCTGGCACCCTTGGTCCCCCTGCCACGGGTCAGCACAGTGGCCCCGTCGCGTACCACTTTTCGGACGCAGGGGCTAGGGAGAGCGGCCAACGCTATACCGACACTCCTCCTCCCCTGCGGCCCCACCGCGTCTGCCATCAAACGGTGGCGGCCCCGTCCAGACCACGGAAGGGAAGAGTGCTACTCGGAGTACCGGCACTTCTCCTCCGCCGTAGCCTGTAACCCTCAGCCGCGATGCCTCCCATTCGACATCGCGGCCCACCTCAGTTGCGGTGCACCTCACCGCAACCTACTTTTTGGCCCCTACTTCGTCGGCTTGGAGGCAAAAGCCCTGACGAGTGGCCCCACCTTGGGGTTCCTCTTCGCTTCACCGTGGCTGGGAGACCACGGCTACTGAGCCCCCCAGTAACGACAATGCGCTTGATGTCTGAACTTCCAAGTTTGGCTAGCGTATGTTAATGATGGCCGTATGCAACTTTTTGCTTAATTTTGATCGGCATGTCACTTTTCATTCTTTATTTTAAGCTCCAAAATCTAATCCGAGCATTCGAAACTCTCCTTTTTATTTCTAGTTCATTTCTTTGCTTCTCAAACGATAATTGTTTACCCAAGCATACATAGGCGTCGACGTACTCCAGCGCTTCATTGTTTAAGAATACAGGGGACTTTTGGTTTTGCTTCGGTTAATTTCTAGTCTTACCTGATGACTTGCGGCGTCAGGATCGTTTAACATCGACTGCAGCTCCATTTTACTCTCAAACAGCAACACGATGTCGTCGGCAAATCTCAAATGACTTATATAGGTAGGTATTTATTGTTTATATTTAGACCAAACCTTTCCCATTGTAATTGTCCAATGGCTCGTTGTAACACTGTTTTATATTTAGTGGGAGAGATGGGATCTTCCTGTCTTACTCCCCTTCTTATGGGTATTGAAGGTCCAGTCGTGTCCAGTCTAATTCTACTGCTACAGTTTTCATATAGATATTGTAATACCTTCAGATATCCTATTTAAATATTTTGCGTTTCTAGAGACTCCCTTATTAACCGATGATCCAAAGTATCAAAAGATTTTCGACTATCGATAAATCCCATGTAGATCGGCCTTTGAAACTCTTGATATTTGTCTATAATAATTTCAATAGAGTGGATATGATTCACAGTTGAGAATACTCTTCTAAATCCTGCCTGCTCTACGGGCTCTCGGTTTTCTATAGCGCCTCTGATTATCTTTTCTATAATTGATGAGAACAATTTGTATATTGAAGACAGTAAGCTTATTGGTCGGTGGTTGTTTATATCATTTGGGTATCCTTTTTTTACAATAAAATGTTGTCCGACTCAGTCCAGTGTTTTGGTGTAGCAGCACGAGGTTAAAGAGCAGTGTTAGAGGGCTCGCTAAATAGGGAGTGCCTAGCTTCAGGGCTTTGTTGGTTATTTTGTACAAAGTAATACCAGGCCACTCAGAAAGTTTTGCGAAAAAAAGCTTTGACTGGTAATATAATTCGAAAATATGATTATTTGTAAATAAAAAAAAGCTACGTTCTAATTTCAAAAATTTCCCTCCACATTGTGTGCAAGCTAATTTAAATTATCGTGTCTCATAAAAAAATGGATATGCGTCGGGAACATTTTGGCGCTATGATTTTTTACAATTTCAAGTGTCGCCTGAAACCGGACGAATCGTACGATAGACTTCAAATTCATTCATGGATGAAGGCCCGTCTAAGTTCTAAGGCAACCGTGTATCGTTGGTATAACGAATTCAAGCGCGGTTGACTAACTATGGGAGGTGAAGATAGAAGTGGTCGCCCTTTGACGGCTGTTACGGAAGAAAACGTGTAAGCAATGAAAAATTTTATCCAGACAATAGGCGAGTTACGTATTAAGGGATTCAGCATATACTGCAGGTTGGTTTGGGAAGTTTTCACGAAATTCTATACGTGCATCTTCGCGTGAGGAGGATAGTTTCACGCTGGGTGTCGCATAATCTCACCGATCCTCAGAAGCAGGCCCGGGTGGAATGGTGCCGTGATATGATAAACAAATTTGAAGCAGGCTCATCTCGGCGTGTTTATGACAACATTACAAGTGATGAGTCTTGGATTTATCCATACGATCCAGAAACGAAGCGCCAGTCTACGGTTTGGGTGTTTCAAAAAGAATCAATGCCTACCAAAGTGAAGCGATCTAGAAGTGGGGACATAATTTTGATCGCGAGCTTATTCATTTTTCATTCCTTTACGGAAAAAAAGACGCAACAGAGATCAACGCTGAATGGTATACTACCAAATGCTTGGCAGAAGTTTTCTGTGTTGTGAGCAACAAGCGACTAAAGATAGGGCTCCACGGCAGTGGCGAAAGCACCATATAACACGATTCCTACCGACTTCCCTTCGGGAATTCGCATCGGCAACTCTAGCGCTATTAAAAAAATGGCCCGTCAATAGGTGGCTACTATTGTCAAAAAATATAGTTACGCTACGGGTATTTAATTCACCGTAACGTTCTAACAACAAAAACGGTTATTTTCAAAAAAAAAAAAAAACCCGGCGCCAAAACGTCATAATCGGGAACTAATAATTCATACAACAGCGATCCCAAAATGATGTCAGTTTAGGTCACGTGGCTAGTCTTGTGTAGTTCATGAACGATGAACGAATAGGAACCGTTTCTTTGCACTGAACTAAAAGAAACGTTTCCGAATGCTGACTTGTATTCGGTCTATTAGTTCTAACAGCTCCTCGTGTCCGAACAAGAATGAGAATGACAGCGAGCGACGATTTGACTGATACGATTTCAATTTTCAATGTTTCTGAACGAGAACGAGAGAGAATGACGACGAATGACGTTGATACCCGAGACTCGACCGACCGACCAAACTCGCTAGAATGAGATGCGCGTTAAAATATCGATAGACTAACGTATGTCAATGCCATAATGCCTATTTTTGCTTATCACCCGAATAAAATGACGCAAGGTAAGTTGTGTTCGCAAATAAATTATAAGTATACTATTTATGTATGTACCTACCTATAAATTTTCTAAGTGATAGATTAGAATGACAGTCCTAAGCCTGTTCAAGTATGAAGGAAAATCAAATAGGTATTGTATAGAATAATTTATAAACTATAATATAATCAATAATACTACAAATTGTGAACAAATAGTGTAGTTTAACCGAGATAGTTTTTACCATTTTAAATTAAGTAAATGTCTGTAAAAATATGTCTGTTAAAATTCCAGTTTACGATGATCTCTCACTGTATGGAAATCATATACAATGCGCGATCAGCTTATACTGGAAATGTATAGCTTGATGTGTAGCCGTGCGGACCTAGACTTTTTATTCTGTGAATTGTGATCTATGGAAGTACTGACAGAGCGAAGACCGAATAGAGCCAATAGAACTAATATAATGAACTAGTTCACTGACCGAAATGAACTAGTACGGAGCGATCTCAAAAATGACCGAGCAGGCACAAGACTACACGTGGCACCGCTTAATATGTACGAGAGCAAGCCGCTGTAGGTACAAAGGGTTATGGCAGAGACAGATAATATTGAAAAATGCGTCAGCGAGAACGAGATGGAGGATTATTGCACTTACTGTATTTAGTTTTCAGCCGTTAAATTTTCTTGTATATTATTATAATTCCTTACATTCCTATATTTGTTTTGAAATTATATTAAGTATGTATTATTTTTTGATAAGTCAGTAAATTAAAGCCAACTTCGCTTCGGCTTCTCTGTAAGAAAAATTGACACCTTGCTGCTGCTCCGCGGGCTACTCGGGCTACTGCTTCACCACAACAAAGTACCTTCGCACACCGCGCTCAAAACGAGGGACTTCCTGGACAGCACGCCAATCAAACTCCTGGGTCACCATCCTTACAGTCCTGACCTAGCACCGTGTGGCTTGTTTTTATTCCCGAAAAAAAAAATCAGCTCAAAGGGATACAATATTCGTCACCAGAAGATGGGCTGTCAGCGTTAGAGCAGGCTGTAAACGAGGTGTATGCGGCGGAATGGAAAATGTGTTTCGAAAACTGGTTCAGACGCATTAAACTTTGTATTGAGGCTAGTGGAGAGTACTTTGAAAAGATTTAATAAAAAAATATTTACCTATAAAACGTTTTCTTTTATTTTCGCAAAACTTGTCCCACGTAAGTGTTTTGATTTGGACACGTCGGTAACGACAGTCAGTTGCTAAGCTGCATCATCGTTAGTCTGCAATTAAGCCAGTGCTGACTGCTGAGGTCGTACGTAGGTGTAGGAAAATCCCTCAGTTTTTATATGAGCTTCCATACAAATACATGGACATATCTAATTGATATGAGTTTATCGCATGAGCGTCTGCATGAGTCACGAACCAGTCGCGATCAATCTCCGACCCAGAAACGATAGTATTAGTATTACTTGCATGTTGTTTTATTTTTATAATAAGATTGCATTGTATAAAAATAATTGAAAGTAACTACAGTCGCTGAAAAAAAAAATTGAGGCACTCCAGGAGTGCCGGCAGAAGTGAAAACTGGAACAATCACATGTGTATTTTAAAATCGTCAAAACAGGATTTCACATTGAGTCCTTGGGTCCTGATTGCTCTCGGTAAAAAATGATAAACGAGCGATCGACTTCAGCCATTATTCCTTTTTTTTTGTTATTGTTTAAGTTAAGTGTTTATCTGTGGAAACTTGTAAATGGCCTTCAGTCTCATATTGTTTAATAACATTGTTTATGTTAGCTGTAAGTTTCCCGAATAAAATAAATAAATTAAGGTAACAGCACAGATTTTTACGATAAAAATACAATGGCAAAGAAAGGGATAAAGGAATTCGAATTTCCTAATGAAAGAAAGGGACTTTTGCAAAACACATCAACGCGCGACTCATCCGTGTGCCCATTTGTTCACCCATTTAAACACAGTATACATATACGAGTACCTAGCTCATGGAAAGCGTTCGGTGACGATGACACGAGTTCCATGATTTTTGCTCACCCAAAAAGTGCTCAACGCGCCTAAAGAAGTTTTCACTTCAAAAAACTTTTTTCAAAAAAATAACAACCGGTTGTAATTTTTTTGAAAAATGTTTTCATTTGTCACTTATTATTTAATCAGACAATTTGTAACGTTTAGTGATGATAACTGAAGGAATATTATGACATTTTATAGCAGATTGTTAACCAAGGGCTGTATAACATCAATTGCATACGAGGTTTTTGGCGCCTGAGCGCAGCGAGGGCGCTAATTAGCCCGAGTATGCAATTGATGCTTACAACCGAGATAAACACTCTGCTTTACATATCGATTGTGAGGTAAGTAAAAGCAGGTTTCTATGAACATTTATTAAAGAGAGTGACCGCCACTTCATAAATTCGTCGTAAGTATGCCTTCACATATCTTTCTTTCGAGTTCGGCGGTAATAGATTTTCTAAAACTGTTTTTGCTTGTTCTTTTATAAAATCGGGGGTTAGATCCATGTCTTCGTCACTTGACATTTTTCAAAACTTTTGAGAAAGAACTCCAAAATACGAAAAAAAATTACTTTCGCGCCTAGCTAGTCGACTGCCTTTTTTACTCTTCACGATTTTATGGCACGCAAGCGCGTCAAATCGTGCTGGCCAGTTTGATTATTAAATCGATTTCAATTAACATACATAAAAATTTTCGCGAGCCCGAACATACATAAAAATATATATAAATAAACATGTCGAATTGATAACCTCCTTCGTTTTGAAGTAGGTTAAAAATACAAAAACATTCGTTCAATTTAGTGTCAGTAAAGGGATAAGAGATAAGTAACCAATCGTCGAATACAGTTGAAGTTTACTAAAAACCACAGCTAAAAACCCAGGGACGTTTTCGAATAAAAATAATTTTGAAAAATGTTCTACTTTTTCCTATTAATTACGTTAATATTCTTCAAAACTTACATCGCTTCCATCTCTTTACCTTCGGAAAAATCGGACGTTATTGCGTAATTAAGATGGATTCTAACTAAACTAACGCTAACGTCTATGCTTTATAATTGGCTAAGTATAGAATATCTGGCTAACTACGTGGTTCAACTTAGACTTATGGTTTAAGACATTTACACCTGTAACTATGTCATTACACAGTTTAAAGACTATTTTTTGACGAACTGTGCTACCGCCACAACACAACACAACTACGAGTAATAAAGCATTAACTGAGCCCATCATATACCTGCAAGTCCTGCAACATAAACAAGTGTCTCATCTCATACTCCTACACAAAGCACGTGTGCTGATGACGGCCGCGGACATAGACAATAACATACATCTAATTGTTTATCTGTTAACAGTTCGTCACACAATGAGCGGTTAATAAACGAGCGATCACCCAGCTGCACCGAGGCCGCACCGCCACGCGCGGCGGGCGGCGTGCGGGCTGGGTGCGATGAAGCGAGGTCGCAGTGACAGCGTGGAGAGGGCCGCTGGGCGATTACTAAATTAATAAAAGTAATAATAAATCAAATGTTATGATAAACTCGGGGGAAGTCATGTCCAGCAGTGGACGTCTTTCGACTGAGTTTTCACCAGTTCGGACCAACCTGGTTTACAAAGCACCGTGGTCGCAAAGACGGTGTGAGCTGAATTCAAAGGGTGAATACAAGTAAATATAATCAATGTCCGTTGCGTGTATATGCCAAATCTAATCCGGACGTGAATGGCAATTTTTTGTCGACTCTATTGCATTACCTACGTAAATAGTCCGTTCAACCTTCGAGTAAAAAAACAACCAGATAAGTAAGTCATTAGTGAGTGTGTTTATTACCGTTAACGTTTTTTTAGTCGATTTTTCAGACGCCAGCACGTGTGCCGCCGCTACCACGAGCGTGGCCCGCCACTCGCCAGCAGTTCGACCAGTGCCAACGCTTTTATAGCATATTTTATCCTGGGGTAGCCAGTGATCATTCACTTTAGTGCCGAAACGCAACGATAGTTGCGATAGTGGTCTGATGGAGCTGCAATAGTGGAGCAACAGTGGCGCGATAGTGGTGAAATAGTGGTGCGATTACTAGCTAGGGGTTTTACGAGTGTGCGATCGGCCTCTGATAACGTTTTTGCCGGCTTTAAAACACTATCACGGTTTGATAACACGCAATGTACTTAGGTTATATAGGTAAGGTATTGTGATATTGTCCGAGCCTCTTCAGCACACTTGACCAGGAAAAGAGAAGGTATTCCGCCTGGACCAGCACATTTATTATGATCTAGTTGTTTTAATGCACGCAAAACATAATCGTGCTCAATATAAATCTCCGACAAAGAAGAGTTGCATTCAATACCTGCGCATGCCTCAGCACTAGGGGGAGTTCCCGACGTATCCTCAAAAACCGAACTAACGAAGTCCGAAAATAATTCGCTAATAAGTTGGCTGTCAGATGAAACCACTCCACCGAACTTTATAGTTTTGTGGTAACCAATTCGTACTTTTTCTGCTATTGACGAACTTCCAAAATTATTTGATATTATTAGAAAAAAATTCCTCTGTGGATGGTACAAAGGAACCGTAGCATTCTTTTGTAAGAACCTTGAACCTATGTACTACGCAACTTTGAGAATGTGTCATAATCACGGGGATTTTTATATTTTATGAAGCGTGTATGATATTTATTTTTCTCTGAATGAGACATTTTTTAAGAGCTGATGTGTACCAGAACGGCTGTGCAGACTCTCCCAATTTGGTTGTGGGAATATGCTTGCTGATTATAGAGTTGAGAGTCAAGTAAAACTGTTCCACCGCCCGGTCAATATCAACTGACAATAATAGGGTAGCCCAATCAACCTCTGCGATAGCTTTCTTAACCTTCGTATAATCACATTTGTGGAAATTTAGTCTTACGATGTTATTAGGTTTCATTTGTTTGGTAGGAATGCTGCCTTTTATATGTATATTTAAAGGTGGGTGATGATCATCAACCCTACAGAGTGGGTCATTGTTTAACATACTTGGATACTATCGGAAGTGCAAAGGACAAGGTCTAAAAATCTATTGTTTTTGTTAGGTATATGATTAAACTGTGACAAATTACAAAGGGCTAACAAATCCAGCAAGAGAGAGGACTTAAAATCTGTGGTTGCAATAGTATTTGTCAATTTGCTGCACGAAGGCGCGCTTGACCATAACGAACGCGGAACATTAAAATCTCCAATAATTAGATTGACACAATCGTCACGAGAACCCGTTACAATCCTTTGTGTATTTGTATAAAAAGCTTTAAGGTCACTATTTGGCAAATCTGGGGGAAGGTAACATACACAATTCACTATTGACCAATACCTAACCTTTAAACCACACCTAGAAATCCTTGTGACCAGGTTACGAAAAGTAATTTACATTTTCAAAACCCTAAGACGCTCGGCTGACCGAAAAACTATTAAGATGGTTTACTATGCATTATGCCAATCACTTATTGATTACTGCATCACATCATGGGGAGGTGCCGCAAAAACACACCTCATCGAAGTTGAAAGGGCACAGCGTGCCATTCTCAAGGTTGGAGCTGGTCTCCCCTTTCGTTTTCCGACTACTGACCTATACAAAGAATGGGATACTCTCACTGTCAGACAAACGTTCATACTACGTACTTTACTTAAAAAACATTCTCAAATGCAGTTTGATGCTAAGCTACTCAAAGAGAACCGACGAAAGGGTAGGGTATGTCCCACGGCTCAATTTAAAACCACACTCCCAAAAAGATTTTATTGCTTCCTTGGTCATTATCTTTACAACAAATTAAATAAAATCCTAAACCTATATCCTAAAACTCGATCAAGCTGCATTAGAGAAATTAAAAAATACTTAAAAACCCTAGACTATCAAAAAACTGAGAATCTTTTGACCGTCCTGAAATAAAGCTAATTTTGACCAACCCAAAACATCTTTAACTGTTCCTCATCTTCTTGAAAAACAACACTCGCTGCACTCACTCTACAAAAAGTCACCTTCACTCTCACACTGCTCTTCTGAATTACTCACATACGTCTAATAGACTAACACTTCACACAAGATAAACACACTCACACACCGTCTCACAACATGACTCAATAACTTCTGCAGAAATTATGATTAGGTATTTTTTTTTTCATTTTTTTTATATTAGTTCTTCTTCTTTTAATTTTTATTTGTGTTAAGCATATTGTTTAACTCTCACCTAGTTTGATTTTCTTTTTATGAATATTACTTAACTTCAACTCTTGCACGGTATCTTTGTAAAGCTAATGCTAGCCGTGGAAGGGGCCTGGTGACCTGAATCACAGGTTTTTTCCAAAAACCTATATCAGGCACCAGTCTCTCACAAGGATGGCATACAGCTGGGACATTATTTGTACACTTTAAATTTAAGTCAGCTTTGTGAAGAGAGAATAAATGATAAATTATTATTATATATTAACAAAGGTTGTACTGGTTCTCATGTGAGTTGTTAGGAAAAATACTTACACAAATATTTTCCACTCTGCTGTCCCATGAGGAATACTATTGAGACACCCCCTCCGTCCACCTTCGAGACCACAAAAGTTCATGTGTAACATGAACTTTTGCGGTCTCTTCGAAACACATTATACCGTTGGTCAAAAAGCTCGTTAACAAAAATACTAGAATTAAGATCCGTCTTCGCAAACAAATAATATCATAATTACAATTTAGTGAGTTAACATATACTCGTAAATCCCGCAATTTTGATCTTATTCTATTTACATTCTGATAATAAATTAACATAAAAGATACAGTAAATAGATCCAAGTAAATAACAATCGTGTGAGTTTAAATTAGGCAAGTTTAGCCAAGCAACCAGCGTCTTTTATAAGTATAGCCTGCTCTTGCTCAATTTTTCTAGCATAGATGCGGCCGTATTTTACCCATACAAATTTATATGAGTGTTCCTTAGCTGCCAGTTTCGTCGCGGCGTGAAGTTTCTTGCATTCGGGTGAAAGATGTTCCGCCAAGTAGATAGTGCGTTTATCTCCAGGAACGCCCAGGTGTGACGAGTTCAAGACTTCGTCTTTTTTGCCTTTATTATATTGCGTGAAGGCTGTGAGAAGCATATCACGTTGCCTTTCTGGTGATAATGTTGCCAGTATGTTTCTTGGACGGGCAGATTCACTGTTCATTTTCGCTACACGGCGAATTGCTTGTAAGTCTGTGTCTGCGATTGACACTTTGATTTCGTTACAAATATTCTTGAAAATCGCAATTAGGTTTTCATTTTTCTTTTCCGGCACGCAATAGATTTCAATATTCCGGCTGCGCGATAATTTTTCCATCGCTTGCATTCGACGTGTGAGTTCAGTCATATCTGAGCGGAGTTGAATGTTCTCAGACTCAAGCGACTGGATGGTATTCTTAACCGAAGCTAGATTGTCATTAAGATCTTTTTGTTCAGCCGCTAAGACATCTGTAGTGCGTGTAAAATCATCTCTCAAGCTGTAGATCGTGGATGCTATTTTCTTTTTGATGTCTGCAGTCAAGGCAGCTCTGATGCTTTCAGCTTAGAATCAAGAAGTTGGCCAAATTGCGCGTAAGAGGTAGAACAAGGACTTTCTGGCAGTTTAATTAGCGGCCCAGTAGTAGCCTGAAGCGAAGACTTCCGCGGGGACACTTTAGGGTCGTTATCAGAAATTTCCAATAAATCATCGCAAGACATGTACCTAGCATCTCCACAGAGAATATCAAATTGGTTTCGCACCGGTGTGTTGTCATGTTTGTAACGGGCTATGTTGCTACACGTTGGGCAAATCCAGTTCCGTTTAAGTTCATTTTGATTACTTGTATAGTAATCTTTAGTCATATTCAGGCATTTATAATCATAAAAACCCCGACATGACGAGCAAACCAATAATTCTCCGCGATCTATGATTTTGCTACAAGCCACGCACTGCATTTTGCTTATCGGCTATTGTTTTGGAACAGAAAATATAGATATGTGTATCTAAACACTCCGAGTAGGTAGATCTGTATAAATGTATGACTTATAAGTATGTGAGTCAATTTGTCACAGCGAGCACTAAGCCAGCGAACTGCGGGTTGCCCTAGGTCAGGGACACGGCCGTTATTGGAATTTTTTAGTTACTTTTTTGCTTAAATCCCAGGTGTTTGTGGATCGATTCGAATCAAACAAACAACACTGCACACACTTTGTATCCATTCACATAATTACATCAGTTTTACTGTGTTAACAACACTTTGAACCACTACAATCGCGGAAAAAAAAACGAAGTAAAAAATAAGATGTTGCTCTGTACGAGGCCGAGCGATAATTAATACGTACTAAACGAAGTGTAAAGTTTTCATTGCTACCTCACCAGAAAATAATCCTGAAAAAAATAGAAATTAAGATGTTTTTGTGAAAAAATAATAATTATCGTATTTAGCTGCTCTTATAAACCAGTACCAGCCAAATACATTATTTATCTATACTAATAATAAAAAGGAAAGATTTGATTGTTTGTTTGTTTGCATTGAATAGGCTCCGAAACTGCTGAACCAATTTGAAAAATCTTTCACTGTTGGTAAGCCACACTATCCCCGGGTAACATAGGCTATATTTTTATCCCCGTTTTCCCACGGGAACGGGAACTACGCAGATGAAACCGCGGAGTGCTGCTTGTTTATAATATAGTAGATTAACTTCGTAGCAACAGTTTGAGGCATAATACAAGTACCTGCGCCGATATTTACAAAATGTATTTATGCAGGCTCTCTTATGCACTTACACATAGTGCGGCGGCCCGCGTGGTGCGGCCTGGCGGATCACCACACACAAATTCCTTAACCTGCTTACCCTACGTTCGTAGGAAAGGAAACTTTGGAACATTAGAACCTAGCTATTAAGGACATACATTTCTACAAGTAACTGTGACTGCATGTCTGTCTGTTCAGACGATCAGTTTCAGCACTGCCTGTAAACGTTCTCTTTCGACTGTCGACAGCACAAGGGTGCGTCGTGATTTGTTTCATAGCTAGGTACCTAAATTTTGCGGGAGACGAGCCACAGAAGCTTTCCTCCGCTTCGAAGCTTCAAAAATAAAACAGAATCGTTAGTAAAATGTCGTAATTTATCTTTTTTCTCAATAAAGTGAAGGCAAAACGCTCGCCTCCCTGCGTCCGTCGTGTTCGTTGAGCGGTTTCACTAAACTTCGTAAATGACTGATAGAGCTATTTGTTTTTCCTCGCAAATGAATTAATAAAGTCATTAATTTCCGCTATTTGACGCCCGAGCCGAATGGCACCGAGTAGACCCTACCGCCCTCGACCAGAAACCGAAGCTGCCGGCGGCATGGCGGCGTTAGATAGATGGTGTGACTCAACCAGTCGCAGCAGGACTCAGAAAACCATGTGATTAATGCCTTACATTTTCTAATGCGCACACGACGTTTCCAGATAAACGTGTTAACCCAGTTCTGACACTAACATTTATAATATTCTTCGCGCGGCGACACAACACGTATTTGATGATCTAATTCGGGACGACAGATTAATGCTAATAACTTACAGCGACAGAAAAACAAGATACGGATGTCGGTATTCTTTAGAGAGGCTGTAGCAAGTAGCTCACTGTATAACAGGGGGTAAATTTTAACCAGAGTGCGCAAACTGTAACCATGAATTCAAACATAATTATCATTCTAGACCCCGGAAAATCTGCTGTTTCATACATTCATTTTGACCGCGTAAGTATTGCACTTTTCTATGATACAACAGTTTTTTTTTGTATAACCGACGAAAAATTTATATGCTAATTTGTAGAATGTTACGCTGAATTCATGGTTACAGTTTGCGCACTGGTTAAATTTTACCCTGTATACGCGTGTAAGCATAGATATTAAAAATAAGGCGTAACTTGTAAGGGACACCGACTTACGCACTTACATTCTGTAGGTACTGTATACTGTGTATACATAGTTGGGTTGGCATGTTCCTACGTTAGACATGTCCGGCCCATCGTCGTTAGGACTTTTCGATATGAGCACTTTTAATAAAACATTTTATTTTAACGAATACTGAAAAATGTCCGGTATTTCGTCAGGACTTTGCGTTTTCGTCAAATTCCGAGATGGTGTGGTGACCCTCTGTAATAAGCAAAGGTTGATCATAGGAAATGCCACCTCTGTAGGTACATTCAAGCGCATGTCAAACCACGCACCATGCGGGGGAAGTTAGGATGAATTTATCCCAAGAATAAACTTAACGTCACAGGTGAAATATAATTATGTTCTTCCATACATTTATATCTGACACGGTCTTTTCTCCAACAGCAAACGTAGGTAAGCTTGAAATCGTACAAAAAATGTAATGAAAGGTTTTTCAGAGTTTTCCTTAAAACTTGAGCTGTGATACCTTGCTTCATGTTGAATTTCAGGAAGTACGTACCGGTTTTGATTATTTGTGAGTATGAAACTATCTCGCATGAATGGCCGTATTTTATAATAATAAAAACTTTTTTCAAAAAAATAACAACCGACTTCCCAAAAAACACTACAAAGTGCAAAATAACTTTAATTTCGGAAGTCGGTGACTTTGGATGTGTATTTTAATGATTTGTCACCGCCTTCCGAAATTAAAGTTATTTTGCACTTTGTAGTGTTTTTTGGGAAGTCGGTTGTTATTTTTTTGAAAAAAGTTTTTATTTTTCACTTTTTAGTTACCTACCCCACACCAATTCGAAATTTCATCATCCTTGGGGTCAAAACAATGCATACTTATGCGATTGCAACATTCGCGGTTGATTTGCTGTAATTTTTTGAAGAGTTCCGTTGTCTGTCTTCGAAACGCATCATCAGATCTATATGAAAATTTAATGGGACCATTTCGAAGTAAACCCCTTTCGAACAAAAAAATAATTTTGCAAATCCGTCAATATACGACGGAGTTATGCCCGAACATACATAAAAAAAAAAAAAAAATATAAACATGTCGAATTGATAACCTCCTTCTTTTTGAAGTCGGTTAAAAAATAAGTTAACAATAAGTTAGTAGTTAGGTAATAAGTTTCTAAAAACTTGATTTTCTTATAGTCCGAGGGACCGTCTACACCACTGACCTACGTATTTGATGTTAATTTCAACGTGATACCTTTACGCGTTCCTGAAAGGACCTTGTCAGACTGCCAGACAGACGGACGTACAACGAAGTGATCCTAGGGGGTTCTGTAAGTACTTAAGTTCTGTAAGTACAATAAATTACCAAACGCCTTTAAAGAACTACCTTTCCTTATGTTTAAAAAAAAGCTGATTCAGTGGCTTAAAGAAAAATGTTTTTACTCTGTTGAGGAATTTGTGTCACATATCGAAGAAAGAAAGTAATGTCAATTTTGGTTTATATAAATTTTATTTATTTTTTAATTTGACATTTACTTATTATTACTATTTTTATTTTGACATTATCATTGACATAAAATCTGACATTTTTTATTAACAATCATAATGGTACATAACTGATGTAGTGTTGTGACATTTTTAAATTATGTAATGCGTTGTGAACTTAAATATTTGCAATTGATTTATTTAATTAGAACTTTTTGTAACGTAGTGAAGGAATATTATGACATTTTGAATAATTTAATGTATTCGGAAATTAAATATTTGCACACCACATGTAATGGTAGAATGTAAATGGGCCACATTAATAATAACATCATACTACTTTGTACACCTACATTTTAGCAAATAAAGCATTACTTACTTACTTACTTACTTACTTAATAAAATAATAAATAATAATTTGTGTGCGAAGTGCGTGTGCCATGACCTTAAATCTTTAAATTTCCTCTGAACACGAAGTGACCTTGGCATTGGACGTCGGCCCATCATTTCAGTGGTCGGTCGGTACCAGTACATCATTCGAGGACAAGATCAAGGTGCGCGTGCGCCGCTAGATTACCGCGTGTCGGCTCCCGCCACCATTGTGTTCACAAGTCACGTCACAGATACGCGCAGAAGGCTCAGTATAGGTACAGCAAAAAATGTTCCATCATACCTAACGTTTGTCACAGTAGATTACTTAAAAATGGATTAGGTAATGCTATAGGATGTATGCTATGCTACAATGGTTAGTTATTTATTCTTCTTCAGAAAATAATAATAATGTACAATTCGCGCTGACAGTATAGTTTTTTACAAGCTTCTACAAATTCAAAACTATGTAAGTACCGAAACTTAAAAGAAAATAAAACTAGACCATTGAACTACACATAAAAATCTGTACAAATAAATAAAACTGAAGTCAAAATCAAAAGTCATTTATTCAAACTAGTCTGAAAGTCAGCGCTTTTTGAACGTCAAAATTACATAATACAGTCCCGCCCTTCACCACTTCCTAGTGCTTTAGCTGGGAAGAAGAAGTGGTGCTACAAACTCCCCAGCAGCACAGCTGTCTGTTAAACTAGAAGAACTTGATTTTATACAATAAGTAGGTAATTATCATGACGAAAAACAAAAAAAAAAATACATATATTATGTCAGCTAGTACATGCCAGTATACCTTGAAAACTATAGGTAGGTACTCAAGTAGAAATAAATAATATCTATATGAATAAAAAGAAAAGTCCTGACTGACTGACGCCCTTGCACCAAGAAAGCTGAAATTTTGCACAAAGTTTCTCTTTGTAACGTAGACAAAGAATAAGTAAAAAAAAAAAAACGTAAACAGAACTAACAATCTAAATGAAAGCCTGCAGGCATAATGGGCGTAACCGATTACATATGCAATTCTGCATTATGTAAATATAACTATAACTTGGAGTAACAAAGGTTAAAACTAGGACCTTTGGAATAAAAGTTAAAACAATTAACGATAACAAAACCATGGTCAGCAAGACGACCAGCCACCACAAGCAGCACCCGTTCACGAGCATAACGCAAAGATCAGCCATTACTCCCCTCGCCATATTTGAGGGAAGGAGACAACCCGCCAAGCAGTGACATCTAAAGGAGCATGACGAATTTGCTGCCGGTTGCACTGGCAAGAATAATATGAATTGTCGAGGTCGCTAGCTAACTACATATTGCAACACAACTCATTATAAAAACATTGTAATGAGTAGAATAAGTCAACAATAAATGGAAATAAATTAATTAAACAGTCAAGTAAAATAAAGAATCTTACGCACTAATATAATCACATAAACCTGCAAGTCAGTGAGCTAATTCTGGTGAAAAAACATACCTATACCTACATTGTCTTCAGTTAATCACAGCGACCAATAATTCTTATCGGGTAAGTAGTTGTTGATAGAATAGTATGTCTTTGAACAAAGGGTGGATTTTACTTTAGCTTTAAACGCATTAAAATGCAAATCTAGTAAAGAAGAGGGAAGCTTGTTATAAAAGGTTATACCAAGACCAACAAATGAGTTATGAACCTTATGAAGCCGGTGAAAGGGAACACGTAGTTTGTCCTTATTTCTAGTATTAATATTATGAATATCACTATTTTTAGTGTACAAGTGTAGATTTTGCCTAATATATAAGATGTCGGCGAAGATGAATTGCGAAGCCACCGTTTTTTTTTGAGTAGGAAATCATCAAATAACTTCTCCCGCTCGCTCTAGGTGGAGCAGGAGGGCGTGTCAGACTTTTACTGACTAAAAACCACCCATGTTCCCTCAGTAGCCCGTAGGCCAGGGGCTGTGGTATCTCTTTCGAACAAACCCGCACCCCTGGCAGGCATCGGCCCTTGCGGGCCCCATCATTTTTTGTGCTGAGATCTTTTTGAGGCGCGCGTGGAACACAACGCGCCGTCGACTTGGGCTTGGTCCTTACCGGACAGCGAGCTACCCATTACTCGCCGTCCGCAAGCTCATGCCTACAGTGGCCGGAAATCGTTCCCGACGCCCAGGGCGCCACCGTATCCTGCGGCGGCTAGGGTCGCGAGGGCGCATATGCTGCCTCTCCCTCACGTGCGCCGCCTCCCTCTTCGCGAGCATCACTGCTTCACTGAAGGAGGTGACGGCTACCCATGCATTCTCGCTCCGTACTATGGCCTGGACCAGGGCCGGACGCGAGAGATCGCCGCCGCCGATCGCCTCCACGAGGACACGGCGGTGCTCCGCCCAAGCCAGGCAGACCACCACCGTGTGCCCACCGTGTCCTCTCAAAATATGGAAAAGCACCAAAATAAATTTATTACTATTAATCTTTAAAATCTCAGTAACACTGTCAGTGATATCTTCTTTTTTTACCTGTTGCATGTTGATATTTACAATCTGAAGTGAGTGTTTGAAAAGTCAAAATAACAGAGTTTAATAAATGCATAGTTATGAAAGTACGTATATAGACGGTACCTACATTAACATATTTTTGTGCCTTTAAATATATGTATAAATAACAGAAAACATTTTTTAAACGTTTGTCTGTCTGTCTGTTTGTTTGTTCTGGCTAATCTCCGAAACCGCTGGATCGTTTTAGATGATGTTTGGTATGGGGATACTTTGAATGAGGAAGGATATTGCCAGGCATACTTTTTATCGGAAAACTACGCGGGTGAAGGCGCGGGCGGAAGCTAGTAGTAGTAATACATTTGAAATAAAATATTGTTGAACAAATAAAACGTTTTATTCTAGAAAACATCGTGTGAACCTATGAAGGGGGAAAATCGCCATGGCTTGCCACTTGCTTTGTTGACACTCTATTAGATTGTATATACTGTCAGTAAAGTTCTCGCACTCTATTATATTATATTGTCAGTAAAGTTACCAGACCAATGTTTGTTTAGAAGTAGATGTAGAATGGGCCTTCTTGTTCTTACCCATCGTGTGCCGTGCGGCGTTGACGCAAGTCGAGCTAATTCTAAGCATTACCTACTGCGTCCATAAGGCATATACCTACCTACATGTATAAAAGACACGTTGACAGCTGAGAATAATTATAGAAACGTACGCTAATTAGAATTTCAGTAAAATGTATTTTTAAACGTTAGATAAGTGGCTGAACACATATTACTTATTGGATATTTTTTTAGCGACTTCTAAAAAGGAGGCGGTTAAATGTTCGACTATATGTATTTTTTTTAATGTATGTTCACCGATTACTCTCCCATTTGTGGACCGACTCTCAAAATTCTTTTTTTATTTGAAAGATTATACTGCTGAGGTGGTCCCATTGGCACCAAGTCAGGATCTGATGATGGAATCCCAGGAGAATCGAATATTTTCTAAGGCTATTGAGACATTTGCGTATGGTCATCATCATCTCATAACGCTGAGTTGACGAAGAAAGGTACAACTCTTAACGGTTAGGAGTTAGGTGGAGGTTCGGGCTTCTAACTCGGTCATATATAGACCGATTCACAAAATTATTTTTTGTTCGAAAGGGATTTATTCAGAAATAGTACCATTTAAATTTCATATAGATCTGATGATGCGTTTCGGAGATAGACAACGGAACTCAAAAAAAAAAACAAACTAAAGATTATAAAATGAAAATCATAAATGATCATCGGTCTCCGAGACTATACTTTTCGCACACAAGCAAATGTACGCGTGCGCGCGCTAGGCTAGGACACACAAAGACATTCATAGTACTTCGTTTCTTAATTGTTGTTTGTGCTCCTTGCAAAGTGAATCAGTACTTATGAGGGTACCTTGGTATCAGATTGGCCAGCTGTTAACTTGTTTTTTATGTAACTACCTACACTTTTGTTTTGTTTGCTGCAGCTGATCTCATACGTTGTTATTGTTATTTTGTTTATTTTACATCTGCATACTTCGTCTTTAGACGACGATTACCTATACCTCTATGTTAAAATTTAAGTCTCATTTAAGTGAACTGTATTGTCATGTTCTTATGAGAATAAAGATTCTTTAAACCTAACTCTTCAAAAAAAAGACAGCAAATCAACCGCGATCCTGCTTGCACAATTTGTAGTGTTTTTCCGGAAGTTTTTTTTTGGAAACAGTTTTTGTAAAGAGACTGTTTGAACTGGCTCCAATTATATTTTAGAACTTCATGTAATTGAGTGATTAAGTGGTTATGTACGATGGTCTTGTGCTTCCTACATCCAGCAACTTTCACAAGGTCACCGTCCACCTTGTGGGAGGCTGCAACATTTTCTCGTTGTTATTTAAACAGTAGGTAGTGATGGCCACACAGAAATCTCGTAGATATAAAAACGATGATAGGGATTTTCAGTTTTATAAACGGTTTTATTTAATCCAAGAAGGCCGCCGCTACAAAATGGCGAATTACATATTTTTTCACAACCCCCTCAACGTGGGTATCAAATGAAAGGGCTTGACTATTGAAATACTGTACACTATGAAAACCAATATAATAAGTAAATAGAATGAGAAATATTGAGTGATATTGAGATTAATATTAAGGAAAGTGGTGTGATGACTGGTAGGGTAGACTGGGTATGGTTGAAACGGTGGGCGGTTGAAAAAAAGTGAATATGTCGACACCACGCGTGATAAGGTGTGGGGTACAAGGGGAGAACAAAGCGGGCGACAAGTCGAAAAATGAATTTGTACACGTCAAATATCGCCAACACGAGCTGAAACTATTCATAGTTTTTTTCTACATTTTTAGATCGGCTCTATAACAAATAGCTGGCACATGTTATCCCGCATAATATGATAGGAAACATCACCATGTTATCTGGCGAGGTGTCCAGCCATCAGTCACGCAGCTCTGACACTAACAAATGGTCCCCACTCGTGCCTCTGAGGAGTATAACGTAAAATATGAAGATACAAGAGAGCTACACGCAACGTGTGATAAAACTGAAAGTCTTAACATAACATGTTTACGTTCAATAGATAAGGAACCGCGAACAACAGCTGCAGTCGCGAGTCCTTTTGTTAGCTAAAAACAAGTTTAATAAGGTTCGGTACTGGTTATACTAGTAAGACTTGTATTTATGCTTATAGTGAAGTTGTTCGGTAGGTTGTTCCTCATCTGTCTTTTTCGCCATTGCAGGGAAAGTAAGCCGGTACTAAGTGTTCTCCAGAATACGACGTGATTGATGTCTGTACTGAGTTAATTATTATTAACTATTTTTTTTTCTTATATATCCTGCTACTCAGTCTATTGTTCCAAACAATTATCTAATATGCTGTCAGATTTCCATCAGTAAATGTATCCTTTAGCAAGGGTCGTGCACCCAGCGGTGCAATCCCCATCTTTTGTCTGCGAATCTTGTCGCTAGTCTTGGTATACTATTCCTCTTAAGGCGAGAGCAGCACCCTAATTGCGTAACTCACGATTGATCATAATTGGTTTCGTCTTCACAGTTAAACAATATTCATTGCGTTATTTATGTTGTCGAACAGACACATTTTTCGAACATATGAAGCAATGGTTTAACAATCCGTTTCAAAACGATACAGATTATGATGAATCGTGAGTTACGCAATTAGGGTGCAGCTAAGACTTCTTTCTCCCTCCAGCATATTTTTTTTGTGGTGGGAAATCATCAAATGACTTCTCCCGCTCTGGGTGGAGCAGGAGGGCGTGTCAGGCTTTTACTGACTAAAACCCACCCGCGTTCCCTCAGTTGCCCGTCTGCCAGGGTCGACGGTGTGTGTGAGTGGCACCGCCGCCTACCACTTTTCGGCCGGAGGGCATAGGGAGAGCGGCCAACGCCATAACGACACTCTTCTTCCCCTTTGGCCCCACCGCGTCCGCCATCAAAAGTTGGCGGCCCCGTCCAGGCCACGAAAGGGAAGAGCACTACTCAAAAGTACCGGCACTCCTCCTCCGCCGCAGCCTGTAACCCTCAGCCGCGATGCCTCCCATTCGTCCTCGCAGCCCACCTCAGTTGCGGTGCTCCTCACCGCAACCTACTTTTTTTGGCCGCCACGTCGTCGGCTTTGAGGCAAAAGCCCTGACGAGCGGCGCCACTTTGGGGTTCCTCTTCGCTTCACCGTGGCTGGGAGACCACGGCTACTGAGCCCCCTCGTTACGACAATGCGAGAACGGGGGGGGGGATTCTCTCTGCAGCTGGGCAGCTAGCTCGTTTATATTTTGGTCCAATCTGGCTTGATACTTCATGCTGTTTGAGTTAATTTCTTCCTTCACAGTGCGCTAATTGGGAAGAATTAATTAATGTGACTGTGGAACTGAAGAATTAAAAGTCGTGGAAAACAAAAAATGCATAGGCACTCACCTCTCTCGCTGCCACGTGCCCGCTACGTCTTCCCAATGGAAGTATTGCTCATCTTGCTCAATAATAAAACCAACAGAAATGGCGAGATTATGATAAGCTAGTATTTCTGAACACACACACATCTGCTACGTTTTTAGTAAGTATTCCTTATGGAAACAAAAATAAATTCGCAAGCCGACCCAAATACCGCTAGATTCCGGTATTTGTGTAAAGAAAACAAACAACAGGTGAACATAAGAAAAATGGCGGTGTTGGGGGGCCTCAAAAGCCCTAAGCCCGGTTCTCGGACCTTCCAAAGTCCATAAAAGAGGCATTCGCGCTGACCTCAAGGGGATCATAGCGCCGCACTACAGGGCAGCTCCAGCAGAGGAACTACTCCACCGGGACCGCTCTACAACAACTCACTGATTTGTCAAAAGATTTAGCTTTGAGAAGTAGTAGTTATTGCGGTCACCAGCGTTTTTATTAATCGGGGTTAAAATGGGGCACAAAATTTCAATACAGTTTCGTTCCAAACAAAAACGCTTATGATTAGCATTCCAGATTTCTCTGTATACATATAGGTATGTGTACCTATTGTTTCAAGTTTCAATCTTTCTATTCGTGAATGCCTTATTTTTAAGCAACACTTTTCTTGCCCGAGTTGTCGCAGTACCGTCCATTTCGCGGCCTGCTCGGACTGGACCCACTGACCGCACTGGCCGTGCTCTCCGCACGTCGCTCGACGTAGCCGTCTCTCGTCGATCGGCGGCTGATCCTAGCTTACCTGCTTACCTGTACAAAGGGCACTTTCTTTGTTTCATATTACAAATGAGCCGATTACAAAGTTTTGACGAAATAAGAAGGTGTTACGGTGGAGGCTTTCAGGGGCGGCTCGAATTGTGAGTTGTTGTAATGATTGACGTGAAGAACCACCGTAAATTTCTTATGTGTAGGTAAAGTGAAGACAGGTTTATAGGCGTAGGTACATTTAAATAAACTGTATACACACGCTTTACTTTGAAGCTAACTGTTTAATGCACGTTTTGGTTACATGGTTAAAAACGATGTGAGTAAGCTCGGCTTCAGTCGCACCGAATATCTATTGAATGCTAAACACACTATATGATTTGAATAATGTTAATATTGGCACGACTGCTGCCTACCCAGCCTACCCCAGCAGTATACCCAGCTACCGAACTCTGTTTTGTGACCGAAGGGGTGAGGACGCTACACAACACAATAGTCACGGGTGGAAGATATTAACATTTCGGCAATCTGAATATTAAGTTTGCCAATTTAAATATGAATAGATTTGACAAAGCCATATTTTTTACTTACCGAAAGTTATTGTGCGACAGCATTCAATGTCTGCAAAAAAGACAGCAAATTAACCGCGATTGCTGCTATCGCATAAATATGCATTGCTTTGACCCCAAGTATGATACCATAACTAAAAAGTGAAAAAAAAAAACTTAAAGAAAAAACAACCGACTTCCAAAACACACTAGAAAGTGAAAAATAACTTTAATTTCGGAAGGCGGTGACCAGAAATTAATAAAATACATGTCAAAAGTCACCGACTTCCGAAATTAAAGTAAATTTTCACTTTCTAGTGTTTTTTTGGAAGTCGGTTGTTTTTGTTTTTTAGTTTTTATTAGCAACCTTGTGGAGCAGGACAAGCAGTGTTTAGCCAGGCATTCTTGTCAGCGATTTAATCTCTCAACTTATATTAAGCTTGGCAGCATAGTGTGCGTTTATACAAGATTTCGAAGAGACGGCACGGTTGGCGCAGTGGTTAAGCGATTGACTGCTGCGCTGCATGTCGCGGGTTCGATTCCCGTACGGAACAAATATTTGTATGAACTACAAGACAAGTAGTTGTTCCGGGTCTGGCTGTTTGTGTATGTTAGTTTAAATGTTTGTATGTGTGTGAAATTCCTAGTGTGGGGCAACGTTTAAAAATAAAAAAAATAAAAATTTCGTTTCATTCAGTTGTATGTGGAGAGGTATTTTTATTGTAACATTTAATTTAAACAGTTCCCCAGAAAGGATGAGTCCACTTTAGCCAGTCTCAAACCTGGTTGAACTAAAATGGGCCCTATGTCTAGTCCTAATGGTGCGTCTTTCACCTCTTTTACTAAAAATAATTAAATTTTTATTGTTGTGCTATGTGCGAAGCTAACCGTTGCTAGCCCCAGAGCTGTCAGAACACAACTAATTTCGCGACTGGATGCCAGTTGCTTGTTGAAAATCCTTAGCCGATATTATAACACCAGCCCAACGTAAGTGGAACCCTATTAGTGTATAGATAAGATTGACATCTGTGAGGGCTAAAGCAGAAAGTTGTCGGATGAATTAATCCGCCCAATTTAGATCGGTGGATGTTTGGGGGCGTCGCACACTGGTCCCAAATTAAAAAAAAGTGGACATTGATAGTAGACCGCTGATATATTTTTTTATTATTGATACAATGATAACAGATAAGGCAAAAAAATATTATTGTCCTACTTCAAATACTTTTCTGTAAAAAAAATATTTCTTTTTTTTTTGTATGGGAGCGATTACATTTTACTCAATTTCTCAAAAACTTTAAGCGATGTCGAGATGGCAATCACATATGTTAGAAAACTAATAATTCTGAGTATTTGGCTCGAAGAAACTTATTGCTTATCTCTGCGTACTTTCGAGATAATAGTGACAGAAAATAACATTTTTTTTTAATGTTATTTGTTTGCTTTTTTTTAATCATAGCCTTACTTTAGCACATAATTATAATGTATGCGTAATGTCAAATAAATAAAAAGAGACTTCTCTGTAAAAGAGGTTATGGGGGTTCACTAATGACTGAAAAGCTATGACCTTTCTGAAGGAGTATTTTCATCAGTTTTAAAAAACAATCAAAATGAAGACAAATAAAGCTGCAAACATAAAGTTGAATATGTTCACAAACGATTCTGAAAAAATATTATGGTGAAAGATTAATATTTGGGTCTATATTCTCTTGAGAAATCTCTATTTCCTCGTTTTCCAACGAAAGCAATTCATTGTTCAAGATCAAAGCACTAACCTCTGGAAACAACTGTTTATGTAAACGAGCAAACTTTGGTTTGATATGGCTGATGTAAGGATCTGAGCTAATTAGAAAGCTGTGGATAATGTCTAAATTAGTCTGAACTCTACCGATTTTTCTTGTATGTGCCATTCTAACATTCCGGAAATCTTTATTCCTCGCTTCGGAAGCTTGTTCGGAAAGCATGCCTATCGGAATAAAGGAGAAATTTTCACAAATATCAGCACCGTGTATCAACAATTTATGGACATTTGAAGGCATGTAATACCATGGATATAAGTTTACATACAGCATTGCTGTTCGTTTACAATATTCCCTAAACAAGTTGGTATTAATAAGTTGACCAGATGAAATTGTTTGTAAAATGACTGCAAATCTCTTGATTAAAACAGGGTGGATACCCGTTATTTCAGCAGATACTTCATAATTTTCAAAAAACCTTCTTGCCGTGTTACCGTCATTGGTTGTACCAAATCCCTGTTTTACTATGTCAATTAACAAACCAGTTCTTTCCCGGAATTCTTCTTGTGTCAAATTCTTTTTAATTTCTTTTAACAATTTATCTTCTTTTCGTGCAGCCCACTTTTTGAAGTCTAAGTTGTACGAAATGTGTAAAATACATTCCATCCATCTTATCCACATATGAAGCGAAGACAGACCATATTTATACATATCTTCTCTGATGAGTCTTTTGGATACAAAGTCCAAGTCATTCATTTTGCTAGGTAGGGTATTGCAAATATTACAAACAGCTGCAGAAGAAGTATTGGAAATCACAGTAGAAATTTTCCCATCAATCATAGTCATGTACAAAACATGTTTAATATCAAAATTATCTACAATTGTGGGAACAAGATTACGAATTTCTTCCTCTAAGGATGCACTTTCCTTCTTTATCAATTCATTTGTTTCTTTTGCAAATATAAAGCCAATTGGACGACAATAGTTTGTTGAAGAGGAAGCAGGATTTTGCCACAAGATAGTACCACTCTCTTCTTCCAAACGAAGCGGAACCAAAATAATCATGAAAACTGAAGAATCGTCAATTTTAGTGTCGGAGTGTGACTTTTGTTTATAATTACTTTGAGAAGATGACCCGTCAAAACCCCATTTGCTTATTAGTTTTAGCGATTTTTTGTCGGCAGAGTTGTGCTGAATTGTTTTTAATATCCTATTGGTTGTCAAATCTAGAAGCGATTGAAGTCTTATCTTAGCATCAGATTCAGTTACAGTTATGTCTGACTCTGGAGGATAACAAGTTTTTTTAGCTTCCAGGAGCTTTTGATAGGATGGAAGACCATACATTTTCTCTGAAGCAAGAATAGTTCTTAAATTTCGATATTGCCATTTTGACAAATTTGTTGAGGTGTAAAGCGCTAACGTTTTATCATCTGGTAAACACGGTTTGTCAGTCTTTTTAGCGAATAGTACATCATGTACCATCTCACATTTTTCCTTGTTTTGGCTGAGTTCGTTTAATATAGCTGCTAATTTTGTTTTTTTAGACTCTTTTAATTTGGCACATAAAGCATAAACTAATTCCTCCTCTGTGTGATCTAGAAGTGTTAGAGAACGCCTTTTCTTCTGTTTATCAGTTTATCAGATATATCAACAAATGGTTTTTTACTTGTACCACAACTTAATTGATGAGTATCCACTTGCGTTTCGAAATTTGGAATTACTTCCTCGGCAACTTTAAAAATGCTGCTTAAATCGATATTTTGACATTTTGGCCAAACTATTTGGGATTGTAACCAGTCTGAATTTTTGTTAAGAAAGGTCTTTTGAGCTCTTCTGGAAGCAGACCATCTTTTTGAGATATTACTTGAAAAATTACGACAAAATAATTTAATATTACTCAAATCTTCGGAAGACAATTCAACACCAATACGTTCAATAAGGGCATTAAATAAAAATTCGACATTTTTAAAACCACCTCCTGATTTAAGAACAACGTATAAGTCTAAGTTGGTGACAAATGCGGACATATTATAATTTTAAGGAAAATTGAAAACAAATTAGAATCAAAGATATCAAAGACAAAGTGACTTTGATTTTAACAAAAAAAAAATTACGAAAACAAATTCGACGAAAGAAAGACAAACAAAAATTATTTGATTTTAAAATCCAAAGATTCAAAATACAACAATAACAAAACAAACAAACAACAAGCATTTCTTCAAGCGCACAGAAAAAATAAGGACACGTCTTATCGCAACCACATTTAGTTGTACACTGAGGTGTACGCGCGCGATTCGTGACCGTATTACGTTACGTCATGAGAGGCGGCCATCTTGTTATCCCGGCAAACTCGCGTCGAAGCTCCATTTTGCTGGCCAGCGGACCTATTGCGATATGAGTAAGGCTATGAATAAAAAAAAGCGAACAATTAACATTAAAAAAAATTGGTATTTTCTGTCACTATTATCTCGAAAGTACGCAGAGATAAGCAATAAGTTTCTTCGAGCCAAATACTCAGAACTATTAGTTTTCTAACATAATTATGTGAATGCCATCTCGACATCGCTTAAGGTTTTTGAGAAATTGAGTAAAATGTAATCACTCCCATACAAAAAAAAAAGAAAAATTTTTTTTAGAGAAAAGTATTTGAAGTAGGACAATAATATTTTTTTGCCTTATCTGTTATCATTATATCAACAATAAAAAAAATATCAGCGGTCTACTATCAATGTCCACTTTTTTTTAATTTGGGACCAGTGTGCGTCGTCGTGCGGCAGCGCCATAGAACGGCACCGATTTTATGCGGCAGCTAGATAGTGCGGCAGTGGCATAGTGCGGCAGCGACATATTATAGTACGGCAGCGAGAACTCCCATCAGGTGTGAGCGGAACGTTGTTTATTGTTTGGGTATAATATAAGTAATAATTCCTCCTGCCAAGACTAAATGAAAAACAACGATATTTTTAGAGCGTATATTTATCTGCGAACAGATTGTGTAGGCATCCGAGTATTTCTGACATAATGTGCTCTATATTTAAAAAATATTGAGATCGATCAATGCCATGAGGAACATTTTAAATAACGGGATTTTTGTGAGAAGTACCAGTGTCATTGTATGACTACGACAGTCTTCTTTATGTACAGATGCCAGCACATCAAGCTACCCCAATCGGTAAAATTTCTTTAATAGTTTTTCAACCTTATGACTAAAGAATAATCATCAGTTCATGTTTAATTGAGAAAATTTGACAGTTTGGGATTGCTTGAAGTGCTGGCGGCGCGTACAAGCTTTGACAAATCTCAGAATTGTCGTTCTTTGTAATACTCACACAATTTGGCAGATAAAAACTCGTATACATGCTGCCGAAACAGTAAACACGCCGGAAATCACGTAAGTAATAACATTGTCACGTGGAGTGATGATAATATGACATTTGCATCAGCCGGGAGTGTACCAGTGGACACCTTGCAAACGCACAGCGGGCGGTCCGGCGCAATCGGCTAACTCAGAACACCCACGTGTGGGTAACGCATTCTCTCCGCCACCGTCCGCGGCCGTTGTCAGTGTGACACGTCTGTCAGTGACGCTGACGTCAGCGAGTGCAGCGAAAACAACGAGTGACGGCAGCACATCACGCCACGTGCTCGTCGCGGGGTGAGCAGACATGAGTGACACAGGAAACTTTCCATAAATCCACAGGAAAAGTTAGCCAGTTACGAGTTATGTGCCAAAAGAGATTCTTGGCAAGAACACGTTGGGTCAACTACTGTTCATTAATTATTACCACATTGTACTGTCAAGGTTGCCTCGCTCATCAGCTGGGGTTCGGTCTTCCAGAAAAAAATGTGATGGTTTGTTAGATCATAATCTTACACAGCTGTCAGTTATCTGCAAACTTATCTTCATAGGTAGGTCCATTAACATTATTATATTTGATAGATTCGGAAACAACTTACCTGTTCAGGGAAGTTCATATACAGTAATCTGTAAGTATGGCAGGGTGCATAGAGCAGGTTAGTATGCTAGCTGGATGTGGGCCGCTCCCCGAGGCGTCGCCCGCCGGGGTCTGTCACAGACCGTGACACGGGTCTAAACGGTCCGCAGCCCAAAGACTTTACTGCTGTACCCCCTCGAGACACACACACACCCATACAACCCAATCTATAGCACTATAATCTGTGTTGGTATCTAAACCATTTCTCGTAGTCAGATTCGTTCTAGACTTCTAAGTAGTTATCCATCGATTTGTCCACCTCCAAGTTTGTTCAGGTGCAATCCGTGCAATTAAGTTTTGATTTATGTTAGCAAGTTAGATAGATGTATGTTCATATCATTCTGCCGATCTATTCTGTAAAGATCTCACCGTGAGAACTAAGGTGGAGTGAGCTTGAGGTGAGCTGTGTTACACCTGCCTGTAACACTTGAAGTGAGCCGTGTTACACCTACCTATAACACTTAAGGTGAGCTGTGTTAGACCTGCCTGTAACACTTGAAGTGAGCTGTGTTACACCTGCCTGTCTCAGTTCAGCTGAGTGTTCACGGTAAGAGTTTTACAGAATAGATCGGCTATTGTCAACGTCATCGTTTTCAACTATGTGTATCCGCTGAAGAAGTATACATAATTAAAATACTCACCTGTGTAGTGAGTGAGTTATTGATAGATCGCCAAGAATCCCAGATGAGATTGAACTGGAGTGGACAGGAGCGGAAGTGCGGAGTTCACATGACGTGCGAAATGTGCCCCACGCCACACGTGTATCAGCTCAGAGTGATGCCTCAACATCAAAGTACAGAAGGTCCACACGGCAATTAATAGGACTCGGTAGAATACAACGCGTTACAATAAAACGTATCCGTTTTATAACATTATAAAATCATAGAGAGGATAATAATAACCACTGGTTTGTCACCACGCTATGTTTTTTTAAGTACCTGGTGATATAAAGATAGAAATAATATTTCTACAAGTCTGCTACGCGTAAAACTCGCATGTCTGCCAGGCATCGGCCCTTGCGGACCCCACCTGATGTTGCTGACATCTCTGACAGCCCGCGTGGAACACAACGCGCCGTCAACCCGGGCATTTTTTTTTAACGTGGAGAAATGAGTACTGCGCTACCACGGGGAGATAGCGCAGTTATGTGGGACGCACTAAAACTGTCCTCCAGTGCCGCTTGAGGCGGGAATACAGAAACGCGCAAGCCTTCCGCTAAGCCCGCCGCGGCTGTCCGTCACCGGACCCTCCTCGGAGGGGAATAACCCCCTATCACCGGCGCACCAGGACACATGGCACGCCGTGACTACCCCAGGAACCAAATAGCATAAGGGCCCCAGACGACCCCGTGTCTGGCACCCTTGGTCCCCCTGCCACGGGTCAGCACAGTGGCCCCGCCGCCTACCACTTTTCGGCCGCAGGGGACAGGGAGAGCGGCCAACGCTATACCGACACTCCTCCTCCCCTGCGGCTCCACCGCGTCCGCCATCAAACGGTGGCGGCCCCGTCCAGGCCACGGAAGGGAAGAGCGCTACTCGGAGTACCGGCACTCCTCCTCCGCCGCAGTCTGTAACCCTCAGCCGCGATGCCTCCCATTCGACATCGCGGTCCACCTCAGTTGCAGTACAGCTCACCGCAACCTACTTTTTGTCCGCTACGTCGTCGGCTTGGAAGCAAAGGCCCTAAGGAGCGGCCCCACCTTGGGGTTCCTCTTCGCTTCACCGTGGCTATGAGACCACGGCTACTGAGCCTCCCTGCAACGCCAGTGAGGGAACCCACTGGGGGGGAAATCTGTATGGTTATAATTATTCCCCGCGCAATCTTACTACGTTCAAACTACGCCAAAAACGTGTTTTGTAAAAACCAATGTAACGGTAAGGAATCGAAATGCCATCGATGTTTATTAGCAGATGTCGTGTGTGATCTAAGGAATTGACGTCGATTCGAAGTAAGGAACCGTTAAGTCATCATCATAATTTCAGCCGAAAGATGTCCACTGCTAGAAATAGGACTCCCCCAAAAGGGGGGTTTTGCTATAATCGCCACGCTTGGAAGGCAGCTTGGCGATCGCAGTCTGGTGGTCAAATAAATCGAGAACGCTGCTGCCTACGACACTCACGGGTAGAAAAGGGATGGTGCTATTCTTTTACGTCTAGCACCACACGGAACCGTCGAAACATGATTTAAAGTCAAATTCATTCGCTCCATCATGGCCTCGCTAAGACTAATTGTTTCATCTCTGCCAGGTCATTAATAAGCAGCAGATATAGAGTCGCAGAAAGAATAGACCCCTGAGGAATACCGGTATCATCAATGGCCTTGTGATCCGATGACCATCCGTCTATGACCACTCTGATCGATCGATCACTCAGGAAGTCGGAAATCCGGTTGCAAAAGTCAGCAGCGATGCCGAATGCGGGAAGCTTACCTAATAGACTTGCATGTCAGACCCTGTCGTCTTTGAAATATCAAGCGTCACAGCAAGGGCTTCGCCGTGTTTTTCAATAACGTCGCCCCAGCCCCAGCCCCAATTGACCGACCACAACGGAATCCATACTGATGGTCAATGAGGAGCTCATTGTCTTCCAGGTATGCTAGCAGCTTATGGTTCGGTACCCTTTCCTTTTTCCTTTTACAGAATGGAGGTTATGGCGATTGGTCTATAGTTGACAGGATCTGCACGGTTACCCTTTTTAGGCACTGGCTGTACATGCCACACGGAACCGTTAAGTCGTCATAATGAATTAGGGCCCAGCCTTAGTCGTAGCGACTACGACTCTCGTAGCGTAGCGCGTAGCCACCATTATGAGATCTGATGCTGTTGCTACAAGTAGAACTTCTGTGCGGGGCCTGCTTATTACTGGCGAATAAATACTTATACGCCTACACCTCTGGCTCTGCCTAGTCCCTGTCGACGCACTACCTATAGCAGCCTTACATTGTAATGAACCAATATCTGTTGATTTATTAGTGAGTGAGATCATTTCTAATGATTTATTAGCTATCTATTTATATGATTGTAACTGGCAAGGTAGAGTGAGCATTAGATAACACAACAACTTAAGGATGTCACGTCAACACTGTCGAGCTATAAGTGTAACATAATTGACTAAAAAGTGACATTTATTGTAATTTTGGCAATCGATTTGCGATGTACAGCTGATTCGGGACAACGAAGAACACAGCGTTTATTGCCATACGGAAATAAAAGTATGCGCCGACAAATGGGTTAAATTACATAAACAAAACACCTGGTTTTATTATTGTTGTGACACGTGCGAAGTACAATTAGTGTGCGGCGCTCAAATGACATCGGAGACGTTACGTCACTCGGGTCTGATAACGCTGAAACAAGGATGCAACTTGCAAGGCGACTCATTCACATTGCACGCATATATGGAACACACAAGTGACATTTTAGTCAATGAACCATATGATCATGCCCACGATTTCTCCAATTAACAACATTATCAATACCTCGATTCGTAACTCATCTCTACATATTGAAACGCACGAAGAGACGTTCAAGAAGATTGACACACAACTACGCTTTATAAAAGAGCAGTCTAAGCTAGACACCTTATCCTCGCACGACGAAAGTTTAAAACGCACATCAAACGTGTCCTTATCAAAAAAGCATATTATAAGATAAAAGACTACGTTGAAGACAGGGAAGTTTGGCATTAATTCCTTCTGCACATGTGGCTTCCCTGGTACCTCATTAACAACATAACTATGTGAAAGTCTATTAACTGCTCTCAAATACAATGTTCTTTTTTATTATTTTTATTTTTACAATGCTGACATAATCTCGTCATTAATTGACATTATACATCAATTTTATTTAGGTTCATTTTATTTATGTAGATTATTTTACATATTGTGAATGAGAGAACGTTGTAGGCCTTACTGACTGTAGATTTGTAGACGATTTTCTATTTTGTATTTGTCTAAGTACCTGGTACTTATTGACAGGCCTGCGCTGTCCTCCCATACATTTAATCTCTGTAATTTGAAAATATTGTTAAAACCAATTATTTTTAGAAGAGTAACCGTGGAGTTTCTTGCCGGCTCTTCTCCATAGGAAACAACAATTTGGAACCGTGCACCTAGCTTCTGACGTTTCATAAGTGCCCATGCAGGTTTATATGAAATAAAAATATTTTGATTTGATTTGATTTGACGTTCATCACTACATTGCAATCTATGTGATTGTTGCGATTAGCATTGCACTGTTTGTAACATCGGTGTACTTTTGGCAAAAGATGGCAACCCAAAGACAGGGGGAGGGTCCGCAAGACGCGAAAAGCAGAAGTAGACGAGCAGAAGATCATGACATCGAGGACAGGAACAGCAAGATCGACAGACGGGACTCAAAAGTGAGCAAAGTGTCGTGTGTTAACCCTGCCTCAAGTGAAGTGAAATTTGACACTGAAAAACATAGTGATGTGTGCTAATTTATTATTATGGTGACATTCTATTTATAGACGTTAAGTTACATTTTTCATTATAGTCGTAGATCAACTCTATTTACATTAGAGTCCTGAATTTTTACACGTTTTACATTGTTTTTACACTTTTACTTTACTATTCTTTACATTATTTTCTGATTGTTTTATTTAATTATTCTCTTTCTCTGTCGTGGCAATATGTACGGTGCACGTACATGGGTTTTAAAATATTTTTATTGCAATAAGTTAGCCAGTAGGCTCGCGTATTTGCACTTTGGACGCGACCTACATTTGGCAGTGCATTGACACTGACACAGTGCATTATTCTATGCATTTTATGTATATTATATTTTAGTGTTCATTTAGACGTGGTTTGAGTCGGATAACTTGCATTTTTATTTAGATTCATCCCGTTGAGCATTCACTGACATTTAACTTTAATTTGACATTTTGCATTACATTGACATTTTACATTTGCATTGACATTACTTATGTTAGGGATGCACCCTACACATGGAATCTTAGCTTTTAGCAACATAGCAGATTTGTCAAGTGCTTGAAAATAGCTATTTCTATGTATATTTTATTTACACATTTAGTTAAGTTGAGCTTAATAGGACCTTAATAGGAGCAGTTGATGCCTGACAGAGATATTCATCATACATTCTTTTCAAAAACTTTTTTCAAGGTACATAATACAAGCGGAATCCAAAGTACAAAAGTAAAATTTTCCACCGACCAATTAGACTGCGTGTCAGGCCTTCACTCCTCACCATCAGATAACGAGTCAACGTGAGTTCACGATTTCATGCACTGAGCAAGTGAGCAAAACCACAAATCTATTGTATGCTAATTATACTAGCTATACAATACTTGGGTTCAACGTGAATAAATGTTGAGATAAGATTATAATCTTTTGTCGAGCAATCCTAAGTGTAATGGCTTGCATGGTACCTATGAGGTATTTTGTATAGAAATGAGTTTGTCCTTGAGGAGTATCACCAAGGAAGTGGCGCAATTTTATATATTTGTTTTTTATTATGTAGTTTTCGTTTTGTTATTGCACCTATCAGCGGCGAGTTGTAATTTTTTTTAAGATAGAAGCCGAAGCGAAGTCGGCTTTAACTTACTGACTTATCAGTCAAGGATACATACTTACTATCATTCTAAAATTAATCTAGGAAAGTAAAGAATTAAATACAAGAAAATTTAACTGCTAAAAACCAAATACCTACAATGTGCAATATTCCTCCATCTCGTTCTCACTGACGCATTTTTCTATATCTGTCTCTTCCATAACCCATTGTACAGCGGCTTGCTCTCGTACATATCAAGCAGTGCCACGTGCCCTAAGTGACATCAATATGGGATTGCTGTTGTATGAATTTTTAGTTCCCGATTATGACGTTTTGGCGCCGAGTTATTTTAGAACATTTTTTTGCTGTTGTAATACAAAGACATGATACATCATGACATGACATTTTTACTGAAATTCAAACGATTTGACATGAAGTTGTAGCTAGTAGTATTTAATTTTCTTTACTGTTATTTTAAAATTATTCACCATCATCATCATTTCAGCCAGAAGACGTCCACTGCTGGACACAGGCCTCCCCTAATTTGGGAGGCTTGCCATAATCGCCACGCTTGGCAGGCGGGTTGGCGATCGCAGTATGGTGGTAAAATGCATAGCGAACGCTGCTGCTCATTCCCGAGTAAGTCCCTTAGTCGCCTCCTACGACACCCACGAGAAGAGATGGGATGATGCTATTCTTTACGTCCGGCACCACACGGTAAAATTATTAATTTCTGTAATTCAATAATGGGGGGTAATGGGGAGAACGGACTTAACATCTTTCCGGCCCCAACTGTCAACCTCACCTGCACGCACGGACAACACCATCCGTGGCGGTATCCCTCCGATATCGCGGTCCCCCTGCTAGATAACGGACGAGGCAATGGCGACCGAGCAGTGGCGGTATAACCACATCCCTGACCAGTGGTCAGATGAGGCTTCAAGAGCCTTGGGGTTCAAATAACTTAAAAAGATTGGTTCAGAAGGCAACGGGAAACCACTGCAACTATTTCCCGAGATTATCGTCATGAAAGTTAATACAAAGGAGTCACGATTGCCATGCGAACCGCCTAGCAACCGGCGGGCGTCGCGTCGCGTCCGGGGCGCGCGGTGGGAAATAAACTACCGGCCATGATGGTGTAGGAGACCAGGCTTCACATGGAAATAGTGTTCATAACTTACATTTTCGGGTGTACCTTCAAACTTGTACTCGGGGGTTTTCGGGGTCGCTGATCACGAATCCGTCATCAGAATTACGAAATTCAAAATGGAGGATCCAATATGGCGTCATTTTTGTGTCCACAATTCAAAAACTTGATGGATGGATCTGAAACCTTGTACTCAGGGGTTTTCGGGGTCGCTGATTACGAATCCGTCATTTATTTTCAATTACGAAATTCAAAATGGCGGATCCAATATGGTGTCATACAAATAATTCTAAAGTTTTTAAAAAACGTATACTCTAATATTATAAAATTGGAAAGTATTTCCTGCTTTAAAGTATACAGACATTTATGCGGGTGTATACACACACACACACACACACACACCCATACACGCACACACACACCCCCACACACAAACAAACACACACACGCGGACGCGCACACACACACACTCACACCTATAATCGAAATTCTATAGAAAGTTACGTTCCTACTATAAGTATATCCCCTGTTTACTGTATAGACTCCCACCTCTTCTCTCCCATTCTCTCTTTGTCTCATTCTCCATCTTTCTAGTATTATTAATTATATGTAGTAACATTCCCTTTCGATGCTTTTTCTCTATTAAGTTTAGTATTTCCACGGTTCCACTTTTTATTAATCGTTATATCTGCGTTATCGAATATTTAATTTCTTTTGTACTAAAAGTTGCATAAAAACGAAAGTAGCAGCTAAATCTGAGTAACCTGTAATAGGTTTTAAGGCAGCAAACGATGGCTTTTTGTTACTATATGGTTTGGAAACTCAAATTTTATATAAAAAATAACGAAAAATATATCCTCATATTTCTACTGCTAAATTTTCTTTGTTATGCGCTCGTTTGCGCAGGAGGCAGGAGCTCTCAGCATAAGTGTGTGTTAACGCAGGAGGCAGGAGATCTCAGTACATTTATATGTGTGTTAGCGCAGGAGGAAGGAGCTCTAAGTATATTTGTGTGTTAGCGCTGGAGGCAGGAGCTCTCAGTACCGTCCGAAACAATGGTAAAGTCAGAAGTGTGTGTTTGTGTGCGTCTTATGCTGACGCTACTTTTCTTCACGCCCAATTTACAGCATGTTTGTACACTTGGTTACCACAAGTAATGCCCGCGTCACTTCGGGAGATAAAACTATTGTATAACAAAAAATTATAGGTACTGTAGTAACTACCGCAATGTTTTTAGGTTTTGCATAAAAAGATCTGTGGTCGCGAATATGAAGCAACTGCAATGCATTTGAAACTAGATTCAATCATAAATTGCCCGATGCGGAATATTCCGCTGTTCGTTACAGAACAGTAAACGATGGCAGCCAATGAACTGGAGCTTCGCGAGGCCAAGTTGCCAACATCAACAGTCAGCTAAAGTGAACAGAGATGCTTTCAAACGAATTGCTTCAACTAGGTATACATTTCACAATATTTTATACTAAAACATTTGGTAAGACAGTGGCATCCTTAAATTACTGCTTGCGTCATATTTTATTTATGGTTCGTACGCAGGCGAGCATTTTCACCATTATTGTTGGAAAGTCAACCTTATTCAATTGCACGTTATGGTTAATATTGAATATTGAGAGTTGATGTGTCTCGGGCAGACTGTCCGGCGCGGTCGGTTGACGCAAAAGGCACGAATCCAATTACCATGCGAGCATACGTCGCTGCTAGCTCGGTACCTAGGTAGGTAGTAGGTAGGTACCGAGCGTCGCGCGTCGCTCGCTTAAAGGCGCTCTTACACGGGTAATTTTTTGAGCAATTATTGTTCAGCAGATTGATCCATTAGTGTTAATGGATCAATCTGGATCAATAAGTGGAGCAATCTGGAGCATCAACAATAAATTGCGGATATGTTTCGGCAATATTGCTTCATATTGCTCCAAATATTTCATGAGTTGCCGAGTATCCAATCGGTTTGGAAATTTTTAGTCAATTTTCTTTCTATCTCGTTTATACGTATAACTACTAGGGCTTTCAATACCGGTATTCCAGGATCCCGTATACCGTGATCACGGATTTTATTTTGGCGTTTTACAATACCGGTATTGACGCCCCAATGCCGTGGTTACGGTATTACAAATATTAGATCTGAAAATTATGTAATCATAATCTCACACTTATTTTCACCAGCGCAAGCGTCCCGCTGTTATCTTAAGCTCACCATCCCGCGCCCCGCCTGAGACAATGCCTGAAATCGAGCTGTACTTATGTCGTTATTGTTATTGTTAGTCAGTTTAGCAAAGGCGATGGGATAACGCGTATATAGACTTTGTTATTGTGTAGCGTTAACTTGTGACTGTGAAGTTTTGAATGTTGTGATCTACTAACGCGCATTTTTGCTAGTTTAATTAGATTATCGTCGTTGCTACCTCTTGATGTTTTACCTAAATCGTTCTTAACGAACAATACGTATGTAAGTAGATTTTTAATTTGTCGCAAACTCAAGTAAACACAAACCTTGCGCAGTTAAGTAATTGTTTATGTTGTTTCTTTTGTTTACCTATACCTACTGTCACTAGTATGCAGAAATTTCGACTCAAATGTATTTTTGTTATGAAATAAATAACTTGAAACTTGGTCAAATCAGCGCTGCCATGCCTATTGTTTACCGACTGGCACATTTGATACGTATTTTTTTAAGATTGCCTAAAACTAGTTTGCCGTGCGGTGCGATTGCGAAGAGAGAAGACAATATTAGGCCAACTATTGTTTCGCGACTCCTGTGTATAGCGAATGCACGGCAAAAACGGTGTTATTTATCGCATACAGAAAACAGATAAATGACAGATTACAATAATTATTTATATGTCAAATAAATAATCGAAGGTAATAAGATCTCTTCTTGTTTGTGGTCGATTCCAGAGAGATAAACGTACTACTACTGGCTTATGGGATAATTTAAAATGATTGCTAGCTAGTTAAGCTATACTTTACTTACTTACATTTCTACAAATAACGATACCTATGTTGATTTTTACATGAGACATGATGATATTTAGATAATAATAAGTTTTTTTTTTATATTGTCCTATACAATACAAAGTCTATATGAAATGCCTACCTGCAAAAAGATTAGATTAGGTTTAAGTTTTCATTATAATCATAATCATAATCATTTATTTGCAATAAGTATTGGTACAGTGTTGGTCTTAAAGTAGGTAATTGAGTTCCTAATACATAGTCAGACATAATTTGACATGCAAAACAATATATTACACTTATTATATATTACGCTCAATGGCATGCTGTCTATCATTAATTTTTCAATACATTCAATATTAATTATCGTCACATTCGTTTAAAATACATTATTTAGCATTATTTAGAAATTCATTTATAGAATAAAAACGTTTTTGCAGTAGCCATAATTTTAGCTTAGTAAAAAATAAGTTATTAGATAACTCTTTGAAATTCTTCGGTATTTTGTTATAGATAAGTCCACACATATGATAACAGTTCTTTTTATACAGAGAAGTCTTTGGTGCCCTAGGCAGAACTAATCTATCTGGATCTCTTACTTTTCGAGGGCAGCGGTCTTGAGCCTTTTTAAACAGGTCAAAGTGCTGACGGACAAATTTAGCACATTCTAAAATATACATACTGGGTAATGTAAGGAGTTTTAATTTTAAAAACAATGGTTTACAAGATTCCCATGGTGGGATCCCACAAATGGCTCGAACGCATTTTTTTTGCACCTTAAAAGCTTTATCTACGTCTGTTGAGTTACCCCATAGTATGAGGCCGTATTGTAGCGTCGATGCAACGCAGCCGTGATATGCAGTCAATATCGTGCTTTGCGACGAGGTCTTTCGCATTGTGTAGAGAACATACACGAATTTGTTCAACTTGTTACACACCTTTTCTACGTGTGGCTTCCAGGAGAAGTAGCCGTCCAATGCAACTCCCAGAAAAGTACTTTCGTCTGCCTCTAATAGAAGTTGTCCATTATAATTAATGTTTAGTCTTTCTTGGTTACGACCATATGTCCTAAATTGTATAATTTTTGTTTTATTTATATTTACATGCAAATTATTTGATCTTAACCAAGAAATTGTTGATTCAATTGTATTGTTAATGTCTATTCTGTAATTATTTATGTCAGTATTAATTGGTGATGTCATAATAATTGAAATGTCATCCGCAAATAAAGTGCATGGATTGGGCATGTGTTCAGGAAGATCATTAATATAAAATAAGAACAAAGGGGGACCCAAAACGCTCCCTTGTGGTACACCCGAGTTGTTGAATTTTGAAAGAGACCTAATTCCCTTCAGTTCTTTATTCTCAGACATACTTGAAATCTCAACACATTGCGTTCTACCCAGTAGGTAGGTTTCAAGCCAACTAAGGGCCGGACCTCGAATACCATATCGTTCCAATTTCGAAAGTAACAATTTATGAGACACAAAGTCAAAAGCTTTCGACATGTCGAAGAAGATAACAGACACCCGGTTTCCTATATCTACTTCCTCAATTATATTTTTTACAAGATTGAAGCATGCAAGGGTGGTCGATTTACTTTTTTGAAACCCATATTGTTCTTTCTTAAGAATCTGATGTTTCCCAATAAATTCCATGAGACGGCGCTGCATAGCCTTTTCAAAAACTTTAGATATTATTGGTATGAGACTAATAGGTCTGTAATTATCAGCTTTCGAGCTATCACCTTTTTTATGAAGAGGCTTAACAACCACAAACTTTAACAATTCTGGGAAACAGCCGTCTGAGAATGACAAATTTATTAAGTGTGTCAATACAGGGGTTATTTCTACCGAGCAAGCCTTTAGAATTTTTGTCGAAATCTCATCATACCCGACCGCTCCTGTGTTGTTTAGGGAAAGTATAAATTTTTGTATGTCATTGTAGCCGTATGGCCGAAGGAACAGACTATCGCACGTGTTTGTTTTGCATGTATCCCTCAGATTATCGTTCCGCTGATTCGTTAAGTCTATCCAGTACTTATTAAACGAGTTTGCAATTTTTTTTGGGTCGTCTATTATTGTATTATCCATGTTTAAATTCGTTATCAGTGATAATTTATTCCTACATTCTGATTCTTGCTTTATAAGTGTCCAAGCTGCTTTACTTTTATTTTTTGAAGACTTTAGTATGTTGTCATTTGATGTTCTGATAGAGCTAGTGATACAACATCTTAGTAATTTACTGTATTTTTTATATACCATCTTGTTGGAGTCTGACTTTTTTTTATAATATATAAAACGCAATGAGCGTTTACGTTTACTGCTAATTCTTAGACCTTTAGTTATCCAGTTGGCTTTCTTAGACTTGTTGGTCATTTTAATTCTAACTTTAGGGAAACACAACTTATAAAACAACAGAAACAATTCCTGAAAGGACTCGTAAGCTGAATTAATGTTAAGTTGGCTATAAACTTCTGAGAAGGAAAGTTTAGACAAACATTCCTTAAATTTAAGTATATTTTCCGAACTATAGTCTCTTTTAAAAATAAAGTGCTGTTGAGAAATTTCCTTATGTTTGACAGGGACACTTAACATTTGTGCCGTGTTGTGGTCAGATATATCCCAATACAAAAGCTCACCTTTGGCATGTGGGACATTACTAATGATGTGATCGATGCAGGTATTCTGCCGCGTTGGATCAGTAATATGAAAAATTAAATTGTAATTTGTAGCAAGATCCTGAAGATCTTTAGTTTTTTTATCTAGTTTTAAGGTGTTTACATTTATGTCGCCTAAAATGATAATTTTTTTCTTATTATATTTATGGTTTATGTAAAAAAGTATTTTGGTGAGTTTTAAAATAAATAAAGAAAAATCAGAATTTGGCGTTCTATATATGGCTATAATAAAAATGTTATGTAAAGGTAATTCCAAACCACAACATTCAAAGTGTTTATCAAGACTGTGTTCCTTCAGAAAGGACAATTCTTTGTGATTTATGCCACGTTTAGTAAAAATTGCTACCCCTCCACGCTTTTGCTTAGTTTGTCTACAATATGAAACTGCCAAATCATAACCAGATACTTTAATAAGACACTCATTACCCTTATCAATAAATGTTTCCGTCAAGCACATAACGTCTGGCTCGGTATTTTGTAGATATAGGTTAGATAACTGTATTTCTAAATTATAACGCTTACTCAAGATACCTGCTACATTTTGATGAAGTACTCTTAAGCAATTAGTCACGAAAAAACTCGTCTGTATTCGTACTAGTTTTATCATTATCTTGCAACAAATTTTGTTCTGTTTGTGTAATACTATCTACCATTTTTAGTTTAGGGGGATTTGAACATTGATTTATTTGATTAACCTGTATGTTTCGAGAGCAACCCGCGTTTTTTTTACTCACCGTATTTTTCCCAGTACATAGAGAAATAGTTTTGTAACTAAGAAATTTAAGGTTGTAATCTATTTGATCCAGAGTAGAATTAATCTGCTTACAAATATCATACATAGTCAACTGCAAGCTGTCGTCAAAGTCAACAAAATTACAATTTTTGTACTGATAACTTATCATCTTTAACATTTCATTAATTTTAGACTCATTTAAATGTACATTATTAAAAACTTTTAAAACAAATATTGGACATTGAGTTGTCTTGAGAAATATGCATAGTTCTGACATTATTTGGAGTACTTTTGAGTCATGTTGTCCAACACAAACAATTATTCGATCATCTGGAGTAACGTCGAACAATTTAGCGCAATTTAGTATTTCTTCCGTCGATGCATAAGGTTTAATAAAAGATATAATTCGGTAATGTTTGTATGGAGTTCTTTCTCTCGATTTCTTTAGTACTTTAGACATTTTAAGGCATTGTTTACCACCAAATAAGAATATTCTGTTAATATCAGGTTCTTTTAAACAGGCTTGCTTCGATCTGGATGATATTTTTCTTTTAACTGGTGTCATATTGTCGTTTTTAGAGTTCAGGAGAGTGAAGTTACTGTTTGCACCGCTACTAGCGTTGATTCTCGTTTCAACATCTTCATCTACGTTACTTGGGCCGCCATTTGCACTGATTACGCTGAATTCACTCTCGGCGTGTATTTTATTAATCTGAGGTTGAGTTGAGAATACTAATGTCTTACATGCCTGTGTAATTTTCGCTGACTGGTCATCCACTTTAGTATCCGAATCTGTAAGAGACTGTGCTAGTGGTTTGGTTGTTTCTTTCCCCAATCCCTTTATAGGACAAAGTGCGATAGGACTGTGGTGAAAATCATCTGTAAGTCGTCGTTTCACACTATTTTTCCGGCTCGATAATGAATTGTTTTTCCAAGTTGATGTGGGACTTCTACAAATTTGCTTTAAAACAACAAGTTCCTGGGAAATCTGAGTAATTTGTTTCTTTAATCCAACATTTTCCAGAATTAAATTGTCCATTTCGTTTTGGGTACTTAGTAGGTTCGATTTTAAACTTGCTATTTCAGATTTCATCTCTTCAATAAAACTAGATGAAAACAAGTTTGTTGATAAATCCAAGCTTTTACCCAGTAGGTCAAAAGATGGAGAAGAGCCTAAAGAATGGGCATTGTTCATGATATCCTCTAGCGATTTACATTTAACCATCTGATGTTTTCTCAGTGTAACGTTTGTTGTATCGTCCATTATTAGGATTCACCTTAATATATTTAGGTTAAATTCTTATAAACACCAAATACACCTCTGCCCATAATTCGAGGAACAGTGGCGTGATGATTTGTTGTTTCGTGGTCTCCGTCGTTTTACTTTTTCTATAATGAGATACTTTTATAAATCGTAAACAAATTTCACCGTATTACAAAAAGTCGCCTCAGATCGTGAGGATCGAACCAGCGACCGACCGCTTGGGCAAGTGTAGAGCTTTAACTCAATCTGCCACCGTGCAATTGATTACTAGCGCTTATTTGGGGACCTCTTACGGAGTATGTAGTTTTTAATGTAATGTTTGTCCGTTGGACTCGGTTATTATTATTTTTCACGTCTACCTATCATTTTATGTAGCATTCACTATTGTCAGTTTTTAACTAGAAATCACTTTTAGATAACTAGCTGTCACTTTTTTAGTACCATGCAATGTTTATTTATACAGTTTACTGTCACTGTTGTTTATTACGTTGAGTTGTTTTTATATTTTATGATCACTGTTTCAATTTAGATTTTTATAAGTTTTATTTATATTTACGTTGTGATAACACTTTCACTTAATTGCATTAAGTGAAAAAATTATATTAAGCACTTATTATTAACATATTTACTTAATTTTATAACTTAGATTTATTTTTACGATATTAAAATATTATGGAAATCACATAAACACGACTTGTCGTGATCGCGCTGGCTACCCTCTTTTTTGAATTATTCTTTATTTATTCTTCTTTATTGAACATTATGATCCTAATTCCTGGTCCTACCTAAATAATCAACCAATACCAAATTGTTATATAAGAGAGCTGTGTATAAAACGTTTTTATTTTATTATTTTTTTCAATAAATAAGAACAATAAAGACTGATTTGAAAATATAAAAAAACACGTATTTTATTGGTTGCATTAATGTCCTAATTGAACTTGCGTTCAATACCGGATTACCGGTATTGATACCGGGATCACGGTATTGACTTTTCCAATGCCGGTATTGATACCGGTATTGAAAAATCCAGTATTTGACAGCGTCGTTTTAGCGAGAGGAACCAGCCGGCGATGGAAGTGACGGGAGTGGCGTATTGCCTAGTTTTTTTTACATTGCTCCAACTTGCATGATATTGTGTGGCCGTATCTCTGGCTACAGGTTGCTACATGTTGCCATAACCCTATATTGCTGGATGTTGTCGTGACGTTTTAGTTGATGAGAATTGACCAGGATGGAACAATTTAAGTTGCTCGTGTAAGCGCACCTTAAGGTACATCAATACGGTTCAGTTTACATGTGAGTAGTCTCCGGTTTTTGTTGGAGCGAGACTGATTGACGACCATGCTGATAATGTTTTAAAAAATAATTTTCAGTTGCGTCAGAAAATTCATTAGGTCTCCCTTCCCTACCTATAATAATTTGGTACGCTCATGTATCGTGAACGATTGCACAATGTTATAGAGAAATCCTTGAAACGTCTGTAATCAATTCATAGAACAGTCTGATATCGTGTGTTATGTACACAATGCACCTGCCTCGTGTGCCAGATCTACCTTCTCATCACGCCGGTCGCTCACTCCTTACAGAAACGGGTTAATGATAGCATGTTATCTTTTCTTCATTCACATAACACATGTACTTTATGTTCGCGAATGAATAGTGTTAATGCCAGGCAGTACCTAGGTAATGAACGGCAGCGGGTAGACTTGCGCTTGCGCAAGTAGCACGCCGCTCCGCGAATAGCGCGGCCATGACACCGTCCGCCCGTGACCCGAGACCAGCGCCACGCCACAGACACACGCAGAACATTACTATTACTACTGCAGTACAGTACAATTTGAACTAATTTGACGAAATTTAAACTTTATCCTTCCAGTCAGTTTTTGCTTTCGAACTTTATCCGTACAAACCAATGATGTACCTATTACGTCATTGGTTCAAACAGTAAAGATCTAAAAACGTAAAAATGATGTCTCTTTGACTGTGTGAGCACCATTCTGTACTGACTTAAGATTTAAATCGAGACTAATAAGATAGCTAGACCTAACTCGGAACAAAGTTCGAAATAGAAAATTGGCTTCTTGGACTAACTAAGATTAGGACTAGGGTTTTGTCACGAGACGGAGTTTTTGATTTCTGAGGTTCAAGCCAAGATAGAACTGGCTAGAACATGTTAGCATATTGTTATCTTGCGAATCGCTAATAGATTGTGCGCTGTCTTTAGGTTAAGTTAGCAGAAGTCACCGTAAGATTGTGAACACCGTTAGTTTATAATCTATCGCGCGAGATTATAAACTGTCAATGAATAGTGAACTGCACCATACTGCTTACCGACCGAATAAGTTAGGTTAGGTTAGGCCGTCTCCTACGAGGCGGCTTGCGTACTGGCCGGATCCCCACCGTGGGACCTCGAGGCGAAGGTACTTGCACCGCTGCATCGGTGGCGCGAGGACTTGAGGGCGCGGGGCGAGTGGCTGACGCCGCGACATGTGGAGTTGCGTCGGTCACAGCTTCGCGTAGCCCTGGTGGCGGAATGGCGGGACAGGCTTTCACGCCCTACCGCCGGCTCCACCACCATCGGGGTGATCCGGCCAGTACTCGAGCGCTGGCTCGGGAGGAGGCACGGCTCCCTGTCGTTTCGGGTGACACAGGTGCTCTCGGGGCATGGTTGCTTCGGGAAGTACCTGTGTCGCATAAACAGGGAGCCGGACGCTTGGAGTCACCACTGCGTCGACTGTCGGGAGGACACGGCGTGGGACACGCTGGCCGAGTGTGCCGCTTGGACGGAGCAGCGCCGTGCCCTCATCTCAGGAGTAGGCGGTGACCTCTCGCTGCCGGCCGTTGTCGACTCGATGGTCGGCAGCAAGGAGTCCTGGGACGCGGTGGTGTCCTTCTGTGAAACAGTCATTTCGCAGAAGGAGGCTGCGGAGAGGGAGCGGGAGATTGCTTCCGCTCACCCGATCCGCAGCAGACGCACCGGGCGTTGGCGGAGGGCGGACAATGCCGTCTTCCAGCCCCCCTAAATGGGTCTAGGGGCGACGGACTGGGGAATCCGTCGCCCCCTACTTCTTAGAACCCAAGATGGTGGCGCGTAGTGTTCCACGCGCGCCTCTCTTTGATGTGGGGGGTAGTTTAACACCTCACTCCCCCCCTATCGCGAGGTGGCCCGCAGAGGCGGGCCGGCACTAACCGGGGATCGCGGAAGTCTCAGTAGTTCCCGCGATCCCCGGTATACGTGAGAGACGGAACACCGGGGTGGTTTTAGTCAGTAAGAGTCTGACAGACCCCTCCGCCCTCCCCGGGGCGGAGGACATTCATGAGGATTTCCCCCCGTAATCAAAAAAAAAAAAAGGTTAGAACTGCGACCAACCGCGGAAGCGGCAGGCGAGCGCTACTTCCAAGTTAGTGGCGGTTACTTGACTAGATATTTAGTAATAGCGCAAGGTACCATCCGTCTTGATATCAGTTTAAAATTTGACGGACAGCATGCAGTCGAAAGCATCTTCTTAAATTTAACAAAAAGAAAGACCTTTATTGCCTCCGACTGCATGAGATTGCTATATTTACAGTTGGACCTATCTAACTGGACAGTTTGTCCTAGGTAAACGAACTCTTCTACAACTTCGAGTGCAGCGCTTCCGACCGTCATGAGAGTGGGTATTACATGGGCATTGGACATGACCTTTGTCTTGTCCAAGTTCATTTTAAGACCCCCTCTTTCGGAAGCTCTACTGAGGTCATCGAGCATTGTACTGGTCTTCCATGGTGTCAGCCATGACAACTATATCATCGGCAAACCGAAGGTGAGTGATGTACCTACTAGCCACTGATGTTGGTGCTAGCCCCTTTCCAGTCCAGAACCTTGAATACATCCTCCAGTGCAGCGGTGAAGAGTTTCGGAGAGATAACGTCTCCCTGTCTAACAACTAGCTGCGTAAGGATAGGTTTCGAGGTCTGGTCCTGGAGCCGGACTGACATAGTGGCGTTTTCGTACAGACACTTCAACACCTCGATGTACCGATAGTACAGCCCATCTCTCGATCGAATCGAAGGCTTTTTCGTAGTCTACAAATGCTAAACAGAGAGGCAGGTTTTACTTTTCGGTCTTCTGTATAACCCGCCGCAGCGTATGTATGTGGTCTACTGTGCTAAAGCCTTTACGGAACCCAGCTTGTTCGGGAGGCTCGAAGTCTTCAAACCTGCGCGCGAGACGGTTCGTGATGACTCTCGAAAACAGCTTGTAGACATGGCTCAGAAGTGGGCCTATAATTCTTATGAAGGGCATTGTCACCCTTCCTAAAGAAAAGTACCGCCACACCTCTGTTTAATGCCTATGGCGTTTTGCTCTCGAGTATGACGGAATCAAACAGCTTCGGGAAGGCCTTAAGAACGGGTTTCCCATCGGTCTTTAGGAGTTCGGCCGTAATTCCGTCAGCAACCGGCGCCTTATTGTTTTTGAGCTGCTTCAGAGCCATCCTAATCTCGTACAAGCTGACGGCCGGGATGTCTTCAGTAGGTATAGTGTCGGGTCAATCTAGCTCTTGGGTAGTTTGCCAGATTCGTAACAGGGTTTATTGTTGACGTGTATAACTCTCCATAGAACCTTTCCATCTCTCTTGACAGCTCAGGCTTGGTGGATACAATCCTGCCTTCATCGGTCTTCAGTTTCGTAAGCAGACTCTGCCCGATAGACGGATCCCTAGCAATCCTAGCTGTAGGGGAGGTAATGAAGAAACCAAAATTAAAGAGTAATTCGAAATGTCGCGATCGAGGAGGTTGTACGTGCATGCTGTCTAGTTTTTTGTGACAACTGATGGCGGATTGGCTAGTATGGCGCGCCCGCGCTCCCGTGCCCCGCGCCCACCTTCTTCAGTCCCCCGCACTCTAACAATCTCCTCGAACGTTCTAAATGTTTATTTAAACAGAAGGTACAAGACAATGTATGTATAATGAGACAGGTAGACAAAAAGTTTGCACAGTCAACATCCCCCACCCTAGTGCGTCAGCACTCATCTTCCGTCGGGATTCGAACGATGCGTGCGGCTGACCGACGCAACGTACCATTCTTGGTTTTTATATCAAGGACTATTATGCGTCCATCTTTGCCTGCTATTACTGCCTGCACGCGACCGCGCGGCCAGACATTGCGCGGAGCATCAGGTTCGACGATCAAAACAAGGTCACCCACTTTCAAAGGTGTTTGTTCCTGATGCCATTTGGTTCTAGGTCGCATATCCGGTAGTACCTCCCTCACCCAACGCTTCCAAAACAAATCTGCGAGTCTTTGGGAGATGCGACATTGTTTTCGCAGGTATGTATCTGACTCATCGAATGCACCGATCGTAGGGAGGTTGGAAGAAGAGCCTAGAAGAAAATGATTACGCGTCAGTGACTCGGTTCGACGCTCACGTGGGTCAGCGGACGGCTGTTCACCATATGTTCCACCTCTGATAGTAGGGTATTTAGAACCTCATCGCGGGGTGCTCGTTCCTTCAGAACAACCTTCAGTGTATCTTTCACACAACGTATTAGGCGTTCCCACGCCCCACCCCAGTGCGGGCTGGCAGGCGGAGAAAAAGTCCACGTAGTGCAGTAGTTAGCAGCTTCTCCTTTTAGCGTTTCTTGAACAAGTTCGCTTATCGACTTTTTTTTTCAATCAATCCCCCTTTCAGTTTAGTCCCGTTATCCGAATACATATGTTGTGGCCACCCTCTCCTCGCGGCCATGCGACGTAAGGCCAATATAAATGCGTCAGAGGTAAGTTTCGATACAACTTCAATATGTATGGCTCTAACAGTCATGCAAGTGAATAGGACGCCATATCTTTTCTCTCGTCGCCTGTACTGTACTGCCACCTTCATGGGCCCAAAAAGATCCACTCCACAGAACGTGAACGGGCGTTTATTAAAAGCCATTCTGGCCTCAGGTAAGTTCCTCATTCTGGGTGGATGCGGCTGCGCTTTTCTTATTCTAAAAAACATGCATTTTGAGGTTACATGTTTAATTGGAGGTCTCAAACGTATAATCCAATAATTTTGTTTCAGATTATTAACGAGAACTTCTTGGTTTCCGTGGGCGGCCTTTCCGTGGTGGTGCTTGACTATCAGCTGAGCGACGTAGTTGCGGCCATCAAGTATAACAGGATATTTGGTTTCAGGTGGTATTCCAGGTGCCTGGTCGATGCGGCTTCCAACTCGTAAAACTCCATACTCGTCAATCACAGGAGTCAAGGTAAGTTACTTACTTTTTCGATTTTGTTCCAGGTCTTCGGCGAATTTCTGCCTTTGAGAGTGCATGATCAACAAGCGTTCTGCTCTCCTCATCATGTCACCATCGATTGCACTAGTAAGTTTTTTGCATTCATTAATAAATAGTAATACCATATAAGTACTTTTCAGTAGGCGTAGCCAAGATGAAAATCTCTCGGGTTCCGGCACAGCAGGTGAGTACTTCTCAGTGACGATGAGAGAAACCCGTTCCAGGACATCGGTGCTGACTTCCGGTTGTACATCCGCTGGCCACGTCTCTTTTCCTTTATACAAAAACTTGGGGCCATATAACCATTCATTTTGTAACATATCGAACTCACAGCTATACCTCGTGGCGATGTCGGCTATATTTATTTTAGTAGGTATTTAAGTGCCATTCCTTTGTTTGTGTCAACTCGTCAAAATGTCGCGCGTTGTTCCTAATCCAGTATAGAACCGTTGACGAGTCACACCGGAAGAACCTTTCTTGTGGTTTCATATTTCTGTGTTCTTTTATTATAGTATCTGCAAGTCGAGCAGCAAGGAGCGCCGCCTGCAGTTCTAATTGTGGTACAGACGTATGTTTCAGTGGTGCTACTCTGCACTTACACGAAACGAAGCTAATCTAGTTTGACCATCATTATCTTGCCAGCGCCAGAATGCCACGGCGGCCATAGCGTAAGTGGAGCTATCGCTAAATAATGTAGTTGTAGGTTTTTATAATTTAATCTCATAGCAGAGGCAAGCACGCGTGATTCATTTGTAATAGTAAGCTGCCGCTGCGCGTGTGTCGCCGAAGCACTATCCAGTGCGTTCGGTGCATATATTAATCACCGTCTCGCTCTAACGTAGGCTCGCATGGTAACAACGAGGTAATCGAAAGCGGCCAACGTTTTGAGTTAACCATTTCTCATTTACGCTGTCTGGTATTTCGTCATCCCAGCATAAATTAATCTTCCACATTTTTTGTAATGGTATTTTAGCTCTGATTGTGAATGGTGACAGGAATCCGTGGACACAAATATTGACATAATCAGTCGTAACATTTCCCTTTTCGTAGGACGTTTCAGGCCATTTAATATGTTTTCAGGAATTCGTTTAAATGAGGTATCGAATCCGAACGTATCTTCTTTCGGGTACCAGATTAATCAAAGAGTTCGTTCTCCAGCTTCCTGCTGTCCGACTTTAAAACGTACTGCTGTAGAACATAAGGTTTCTTTTGGTAAGTTTTCTAACACAGTCGTGCTGTTGCTATTCCAGTTTGTTATCTCAAACCCTCCGAATGCATACATCTATATTATGCAATATCTTTTGTTAATTGAATCGCTGTTGACTCATCTTCTATACTGTTTATATAATCATCCATACAGTGCTGATTACAGATTGCATTTACTGCTGCGGGGTGAGTTGTTTCGAATCTTTTAGCATTTTGTTTTTTTGTAAATTATGCAAGCCACGAGTTCGAACGAAAGATTAATGACGTCATCGCGTATGTTTTAGAGGATCGTCTGGTGAATCTCTCCACAAGAAACGTAGTGCGTCTTGGTCCTCACTTTGTATTTTAATTCTCAGGAACATATCGCGGATGACACCGGTCACAGCCACAGGTATATTATCAAAGACAGCCACATTGCTTTCGCGGAATCTCAACATGATTCCGTACAATGATACCAGTAAGTCAGGTCCGGTTTGTAAATAATCGTTCAACTAGAAGTTATGACTCTTCGCTGCGGCGTCAAAAACTAACCGCTGTTTCTTTTTATTGGGGTTATCCAAGCCGAAGTGAAGAAGATACCAGGTCTTTGGCGTGGTCTGGACATCGGTCAACTCTCTTGCGTAGTCATTGTGTAATAGATGGTTTAGTCCCCCATGACAATGGTGAAGCGAGTTTTGGAACCATGCATGGCTTTGGAAATATCCTCATACATGGCCTCCATCTCATTATCGGGGTGAAACGAGGTCGGGGCGTAAACCTTTATGACCTTAAGCGAATACCTTGCTGATATTCTGAGTACCACGTTGCTGACAAGGGACTTTTGGACGATAAATCCGACACTACCTTGGGACTGCTGGTCACCCTCCCGGAAATAGAGCAAGTTACCGGATTTGAGGATTATCGAGTCCTCTTACTCTCGTCGGACTTCAGATAACCCAACCCACATCTCCACTCTCTAACTATATCCCATCGTAACCTGCTCAATTCTTCCTCGAGTTGGACGATCTTTTCGTCGGTCCGGAGTATACGCGTGTTATATGTTGCCAAGTCCAGTTTTCGGTGATTTTGGTAGCCTGATCTTTTCCGGGGATTATTCGCACCCCTTGTCTCACCGTGGCCTTGACCGCTACCGTAATAAAGGGGAGGCGGGCGGCCTGGCACTGGGGGCTATTTTTTTTTGGTGCTTGTCATGTTGGGGGGATGGTGTTGCCATGATTGCCACGCTTGGCAGGCGGGTTGGCGATCGCAGTATGGTTTTAAAATGTATAGAGAACGCTGCTGCCCATTCTCTATTAGTAGTTCCCTTAGTCGCCTCCTACGACACCCACGGGAAGAAATGGGGTGCTGCTTTTCTTTTAGTCTGACACCACACAGTAGTTATAGATAACGTAAAATGCAGCTCACATCGCATCGTAAAATGACGTCCTAACGTGACACGATCCCCTCGTCGGTTGCAAATAAGTTACCAACCAACACCTCTATTCTTCAACTTTTCAGCTCTCAACTTTGGCCTTCACCGGTATCTAATGAACGACCGAATTTAGTCGACGCCCACCGAGGGTCATAATTATGCAGATTTTAAACTCCCTTCCTCCCACCACTCAACTTTAAATTAGAGTGAGCAGATGAGGTGCGGCCGTCCGAAGGTTCGTGAAAATTAATAGTGAATGTAACGTAGCTTACCCTTTCTGAATTAGAAATTCCTATATTTCGAACATCAACGTCGACTACATCGCCACTCTACTTCGTCACTTTATCAATGAGCCCTTATTTGTGTGAATGTGAAGCGATGCGATGTGATGTGGTGCGGTGTGGGGCTGATTGGACAAGTGAGGTAGACTGTAGACGTAGGCATCGCGACAAGCAGTCTGCAGACACGTCATGTTGACTTAAAGCCAAAGAGATAGTCTTTGCTTACAGCTAAGTACACAACAAAATCAAAATCAAAAGTCATTTATTCAACACACCAGCGGAGTCAATTACTTTATATATTAATACTATAACTCTATTAATGTTATAAGTCATCGTTTTTGTGGTATTGTTGACAGTCCGTGCGAGATAGACCGAGTAATGTTAACTTAGGTAAGTATGTATTTCATCACGGGCAGGAATGCATGCAACCACGTCGCGCCGGGCGCGCATAAATAAGCGAATAAAGTCAAATAAAGACGAGAGACTGTCACTATTCATTATGTACTGCAGAATCAATTACTATATCCAATTAATGTAGATCAAAAGGATCTGTTCTGGAAGAAACAGTTATACCTACATATTTATGTATCGATACATACCTACAGCGCCATTGCCTCGTAGGTCTAGTGGGTTCAAACGCGACAGTTTACCTTGGTCCTGGATTCGATCCCCAGTTCGCCGTAAAAGATGCTGCTTTTTTCTATTAGAATATATTTTCAGTAGCACTCCTTGTTGTGGCAGCGCCATGGAGTCTGCATGTACCTGATGGTGGTACCGTGCTCGCCTCAAGTCGGGCTTCAACTAAAGGTGAATGTAGGTGTAGGTAGGTACTTAAGTCCTACTGTTAACCCACCTCTGACAACTCTTCTCGGGATTAGAGTTTAGGTCCCGGGATGTCTCGTTTCTCGAAGTCCCGGGACTTTTCGTAATTTTAGTTGTCTCGATTTCCGGGACTTTCGGGTCGAGACTCGAGACGAGACAAGATTGTAGAATTTGTAAGTAATCATTTTTATTTTCAAATAATTGAAGGAGCCTAGCGCCATCTGTTAATTTAATGAATAATTACTTGGTCTACCACGTAACTAACTACTGAGTATACAACACAATAAATGCGTTTGCCGCACCGCAACACAGCATCATAAACATAAACAAACAACACACACAAAACATAAATTCTTTTTTCAAAGAACACCTTTTAATTTGTTCGGGTTAAAACTCGTAAACTATTGCGATTGCGTTTTTTTTTACGTAAAAACTCAGTATCAGCCCTCTGATATCATTATCATCATTTCAGCCGAAAGACGTCCACTGCTGGACATAGGCCTCCCCTAAAAGGGGATTTTGCCATAATCGCCACGCTTGACAGGCGGGTTGGCGATCGCAATATGATGGTAAAATGCATAGAGAACGCTGTAGCCCATTCTCTAGGAAGTCCCTTAGTCGCCTTCTACGACACCTACGGGAAGAAATGGGATGGTGCTATTCTATTACGTCCGGCAACACACGGAACCTCTGCTATCGTGTATTGTTAAATGTCATTATAAGAAAGAAAAAAATTATTAAGTGATACTCGGCTTGTTCGGGAGGCTGGAAGTCGTCAAACCTGCGCGCGAGACGGTTCGTGATGACTCTCGAAAACAGCGAACATTGAATCGTTATTTAGGGACGATATCATATAACCCGCACCCTAATTGCGTAACTCACGATTGATCATAATTGGTTTCGTCTTCACAGTTAAACAATATTCATTGCGTTATTTATGTTGTCGAACGGACACATTTTTCGAACATATGAAGCAATGGTTTAACAATCCGTTTCAAAACGATACAGATTACGATGAATCGTGAGTTACGCAATTAGGGTGCTGGTATGATCAAGCGAAAGCCAATACCGCTTTCTTGCCCTGTGGACAGATCTGTTGTTCTCTGAGTAAATTCACAAGGAACGAAGGAATGCATTTGTAATAATTATTTGTATTATAGTTTAAGATTTTGAGAGGCTTTTTATTTTCGTCAAGGAGCGATGGTAGACACATTTTACAATCGCAGATGTTTATTGGACAGGCTAGTAAAGGATAGCTACCCTGTCCGTCACTATATTAATATACCTACCTAGCGTTACGAGAACCATTGACTCTTCACTTCCAGCCCATTGCGGCTTAGAAGTAACATCACTGACATGGTCGAACTGGTTGACAATGAACTGAAACCCAGGCCAACCATACACGCCCAGACTTCCCAGTTGCTATCTGTGCTGAGCCGTTAGGTATTTAGCATTTAGTGGCAGTGGTCCAGCTGAATCATTTAACGAGAGATCATAAATGACACCTAGTAATGAATAATCCCACCAAAAATATTTACCACGGGAATTTCTTTTCCAGCATTGTCTACCCTTGCGAACCCTAGCTACGCCCATGCTGGCCCCGTGTAATTGCATGCCTACACAGTACGTAGTTTTTGTCACGTGAACATACATTTGTTTGTGAGAGTTTTATAACCATAATAAAAACAGTTAATTAAATGCAATATAGCCAGCGCTTGTATCGGACTCTCGCCGACACATAGAGTGCGCGGCGTGAAGAACGTGGCGACTCGCTGAGTCCAGTCTACAAACAAGGTACCCACTACCCATATCATCATCATCGTCATCATCATTTCAGCAAAGACGTCCACTGCTGGACATAGGCCTCCCGCAGGCTCCTCCATTTCGACCGGTCTTGTGCTTCCCACATCCAGCGGATACCCGCGGCCTTCACAAGGTTATCGGTTCACCTTGTGAGAGGCCTTCCCACTCTACGTCTTCCGGTACTACCTATAGGTATACTTAATACTATTTGTATTTTTCCCGAAATAATTCACAAGCCAAACTATAATAATAATAATAAAACCATTTATTTTCAGGTTACAAAGACCCATAGATAAATACCTTAACCTACATATACATATTATAATAACAAATTATGTTAGTAAATAAAACTTAAAACTATGTTAGTATCACTTTTTCGCACTAAGTCTTTGTGCGTTCCGGTGGCACTAGTCCGCGAACGCGGCGGAATACCACATTCTGTGGCCAAAAGCTTTCTTCCATCACCAGATTCAGGTAGCATGTTGGTATGCGCACCACAAACGCCTTAAAGTTGACGTTGCGATGCGACTCCAGCAGCTGCACTCTCGGTGCGTAATTCAGCCTTTGGCGCACGTAGGTACTTCACGATGTCTTCCGCGTCGGTGGTGTAGTGGAGTCGGGAAATATACACCGGGGTATTCGGCTTCGCAGCACGCAGTTTTTCGTTGGGCTCCGTAGTAGCCTTGCCGCAGCGGTTCTTACAGCTTCTTTGTCGGCGCTTCCTCCTTTGCACCGTCACGAAGCCGTCATCATCAGCCCGGTTCGTTTTCTTTGTAGCCACGGGCTTTGCGGGGGGAGCAGTGGGGGTGCTCACAGTGACCAGTGGGTCAGATAGTCGCGTCAGTCGGGCAGCGCTGCGGGGAGGAGCTGCGGGGACGGAGCGGGGCCACGAGGCACGTTTACAGCGCGACACGCAGACTCAGCAATCGACGCCGGCGACAAAACTGCTGACGCAAAACTTTGCGTTAAAACCTCAGCTAGGTACTATTTTTTGCTAAGTGGAACCGGTAAACTGGTGAAACAGCAACTTATGTTCTAGATGGACTCTCAAACCTATTCCAGCGGTTTTGCATAGCTACAGGATAAAATTTTAACCAGTGCGCAAACTATAACCATGAATTCAGCATATATGATTCTAGACCCCAGAGCGTGGAAATGTAAAAAAAACTGTGGTTCCATACATTTTATCCGCGTATTGCACTATTTTATGAAACAGCAGATTTTTTTTGTATAACTGACTATAAATTTCGACGCTGGGGGTCTAGAATGATATGCTGAATTCATAGTTATAGTTTGCGCATTGATTAAAATGTTATCCTATATACTCCTACATTTAGGTACATATGTCTAATCTTCCTAAAATCGACTATCTATTAAACCGAAGTAGCCCGAGGAGTTGCCAAACTTAAGTGGCAGTGGGCAGGGCACACTGCTCGAAGAACATGGCCGTTGGGGCCGGAGGGTTCAGGAGTGGCGTCCGCGTACTGGTAGACGTAGCGTTGGAAAACCTCCCACAAGATCTACCGATGACCTGGTGACGGCCGCAGGAATCCGGTGGATGCATAAATAGATCAGATCGAAGTAGCGGTGCCTGGGGGAGGCTTATGTGGACGTGTTTTGGCTGAAATGATGAAGATGGTTCTACCACAGATGGAGTTATGTTTAAGGTCGTACGTTACGTTAGAATATTTTCGAAGGGAGTTGAAGTTTTAAAAGAGGCGAATGGCATGAGTCAACCCGCAGCAACCTAACAACATTTCCTTTCCTACATAGGGTATAAATGCGCGCGGCGTAATGGATCTCCTGATCGCACAACTGTGTAAGTACCTACTATTAATCATTTGAATTCGGATAATTGTTACTAACCCTATGGACTTTGTCTAAAATAAAAATATTCTATTCTATTCTAAAACAATTTAATTGTGATAGGTAAGTATGTATTATGTTTAAGAAGTAGGTACCTCGCAAGTACGCTAAGGCGCGATGGCGAAGAAGTTAGTCGATCTGTTCTGTGAAAACCTCACCGTGAAAATGTAGGTAAGGTGAGCTCCCTAGCTGACGCTCGCGGCTAGGGGTTGGCAGACAACTTCATCTAAGATTTCAGAATAGCAGTACCTACTGGTCACGAACTCGCGAACCTAACAGTGTTTAAATCATCAAAATCTCTAAGTCTAAATAACCCTTTGTCAACCGACAAAGGGTGATTTATAAAATAATTCGAGAAAAACTCATCTTGAATTATATTTTACTTTAAACCGATTTTTGCGAAGTGCGAACTCCAAAATTCCGTCCGAAATGGGATTTGCTCATCAAGCAAAGTTAATTACTTTAAGCACGGTCTTTACAACAAACAACGATAATACAAAGTTGCGGTGTTGGTGACAGCAGTTAGTTCTATGATATTGTACTGGGTGTCTGGAATATTCCTAACGACTATTAATAAACTTTCAATTACATTTACAGTCTTCATTGGATTCGTGTCGCCAGCCTACAGTAAGTATTTTTGATCAGAATTAAATATGATAGATGTAGTACCTTTAAAAATGAAAATAATGTGGTGTGCGTCGGTGAGCACGTCACTTGAGAAAGGTTGGATCAATTTCATTTTTTCTTCTACGGGATTTTTGTACATAAGTACTTTTGTAATTTAAAGGACAAGGTCTGTTTACGCATTATTTTGTCGATAGTTTATAATTTATCGATAACAAATTGAGTAGTTGTGAACTGGCAGGTGTATCAAAGTTGTATGCGACGGATAACACCCTGCGCTAATACTAGACAGCCAACTAACTCCCCTAACTTGGAAGTAGCGCTCGCCGGGTGCCCGGGCGCTACCGACATAGAAAATATACTCGAGCAGAATGAAAGCTTCCTAGCAGCTCAAAATTCTTACCTACTTTATAGCACTATCACTTGGTTGGTGCAAATAAAAACGAACGAATCATCATCATCATAATTTCAGCCGAAAGACGTCCACTGCTGGACATAGGCCTCCCCCAGGCTCGTCCACTTCGACCGGTCTTGTGCTTCCCATAACCAGCGGATACCCGCGGCCTTCACAAGGTCATCGGTCCACCTTGTGGGAGGCCTTCCCACTCTACGTCTTCTGTTACGCGGTCGCCACTTCAGAAACTTTCGGCTCCATCGGCCATCTGTTCTGCGAGCAATGTGCCCTGCCCACTGCCACTTAAGTTTTGGCGATTCTTCGGGCTATGTCGGTTACTTTGGTTCTCCTGCAGATAACTTCATTTCTGATTCGGTTGCATGGGGAAACTCCGAGCATAGCCCTCTCCATTGCCCTTTGGGTGACTTTAAGCCTTCTGATAAGGCCCATTGTGAGCGACCACGTCTCTGTACCATAGGTCATCACTGGCAACACACTAGTCAAAGACTTCCGTCTTGAGGCACTGTGGTATTTGGGACGAGAAGATATTGCGAACGCTGCCCAGCCGAGTCGGATTCGACGATTGACCTCTTTCTCGAAGTTGGACTTACCTAACTGGACAGTTTGTCGTAGGTAAACGTACTAGTCCACAACTTCGAGTGTAGCGCCCCCGATCGCCATGGGAGTGGGTGTTACATGGGCATTCGACATGACCTTTGTCTTTCCCATGTTCATTTTAAGACCCACTCTTTTGGAAGCTCTACCGAGGTCATCGAGCATTGCACTGAGGTCCTCCATGGTCTCAGCCACGACGACTATGTCATCGGCAAACCCAAGGTGAGTGATGTACACGCCATTGATGTTGATGCCAGCCCCTTTTCAGTCCAGAACCTTGAAGATATCCTCCAGAGCAGCGGTGAAGAGTTTCGGAGAGATAACATCTCCCTGTCTCACACCTCGCTGCAGAAGGATAGGTTTCGAAGTCCGGTCCTGGAGTCGGACTGTCATAGTGGCGTTTTCATACAGACACTTCAGCACCTCGATGTACCGATAGTCGATCTGGCACTGTTGAAGAGACTGCAGTACAGCCCATGTCTCGATCGAATCGAAAGTTATGATAAGATAAGATTTTTTATTTGTTTAAACATGGTGTACATGATACATTACATGCAAGTTAACTAAGAGATAAATGAAGTTCTGACATGTTCAGCCGCATAAAGTGGTGTACAAATTGATAGGAAGAGATGGTGCATAAACCGTGATAATATTAATTTAAATTACATAAAAATTGGGTATCATTACAATTCAAAAAGCATATTTTTAGATACAATACAATGTCAATGAAGTCATTAAATAAGTTAGTCAATAAAAATATAAAATAATGTCATTAAAATGTCTATTCCAAACAACAATTATTCAAAAGACGAAAACTAAAAATTACAACACATTACTAAAATACAACATTATCATCTCAAAAACGAAGAAAATTATCTTCTTCCGTAAACTCTATTAAGCTGTAATATGCTCTTTCAGTTATTAAACTCTTCAGTTTACTTTAACCGTATAGTTCGGAAGCGCCCCCGAAGGGACCCGAACGCACGAACCTCCGTCGGCTCGGTAGCGGGTCCCAAAGGACCCAGGAATCACGACGTATGACACCCTAAATTGATCATGTGAAGATATTTAATACTACCCATCAAATCTTATAGATCTGCGTTAATTAAGAGAGTTGGATAAAAAACTCATAAGTTAGCCCTCCTAAATCTTTCATATTTAGTGCGCAAGTTTATTAATTCACCTTTTTAAAATCTTAGTCTGTAAATGCGAAAATCGCCATTTTGGGGACGGTGGTGTTCGAGGCTAAAAACATAAAAACTGGAGATTTCACACATCCAAACTCCATCGCGGGGCAGTGGTAGCATACATCATTTAATTACTTGACAAATTTATCCATTGTTCAAGTTACATAAGTGGTGGTAATTAAGTTTTTTGATTTCCAAAGTCGAAGTTTCGCGCCAATCGTGCGTGTTTACATTTTACTTCTCACAAATATCGCACACACAGATGTAGTTGCGTATTAAAATGTGACAAATAATATTTGAAATATTATGAAAAATATGAAAATGTCCAGATCTTAACGTAATATTTCAAACACAAGTCCAATATCACGTAATATTCATTACCACTACTCAATTTGTGTACAAAATCGCCGACCATTTTTGTTTTTTTAATTGTAAAGATGTCCGAAAGCGATTGTGCCAAACGATTTTTTTTTATTTCTATCGACTCAATTCATTACTTACTTGGAAATTGCAATAAAATTGGTTTTAAACATTTAATACAATAAACATTGTTTATAATAATGTTTTATACGTTTCTAATATAATTTTGATATTTTTCGAATATTATATTGAAACCAAGTCAACATTCAGGACCTATGACCATAGGTACCAACCTCAATTCGCGCTGAATTGTTTCTCGATATGAATTTAAATTCGGAATCCGCTCCCTGTTCAAAATTGTTTTTATTTACTTGTTGTGAATTTCGTTTTTGATACTTTTTGAAAGTTTGCTACAGAATGCCCAGTATACATTTTAGGTAGGTTTAGCAATATTTTGTTTGCGAATGATAATAAATTAATTTTCAAACTGAAAAACAAAGTTCATTCTACGCTTGTAGTCGGTAACAACTGACAACCGTAGCATGAACTTTGTTTTTCGTAGTCATAGAATTAAAAAATTCCCATATCTCAATAACAATTGGCTTAGCAATCAAAGTCACTTAGAAAAACCTTAATCACCTAAAACCCCACACGCTTATGTGCATAGACTTTTTTCTTCCCGGTTAGATGTATGGGGAATGCCACACCTAATTAGTTTATCATAATTTCACTACACGATTGTTCTGCGGTGCAAAGACTATTCTTTGCACATATGTACAACTTCTTTAAAATCATGTACAGACACCAGCACATCGAGCTACCCCAAACTGTCAAATTTCCTCAATTGAACATGAACCTTAAGCTTAGGTTTTAATGTTGAAAATCTATAAAAGAAATTTGACAGATTGGGGTAGCTTGATGTGCTGGCGTCTGTACTTAAATAGTTTCCGAGAGAAATGGCTGTATGGCACACGGACACGGACGGGTTTTTTTTTTTTGGGTGGGAAATCATCAAATAACTACTCCCGCTCTGGGTGGAGCAGGAGGGCGTGTCAGACTTTTACTGACTAAAACCCACCCGTGTTCCTTCAGTAGCCCGTATGCCAGGGGCTGGGCTATGCAGGGGCGCGCGTGGAACACAACGCGCCGTCGACTTGGGCTTGGTCCTTACCGGACAGCGAGCTACCTTGCGGACGGCGAGTAATGCCGTCCGCAAGCCCATGTATACGGTGGCCGGAAATCGGCCTGGGATTCCCGACGCCCAGGGCGTCTCCGTATCCTGCGGCGGCTAGGGTCGCGAGGGCGCATAGACTGCCTCTCCCTCACGTGCGCCGCCTCCCTCTTCGCGAGCATCACTGCTTCGCTGAAGGAGGTGACGGCTCCCCATGCCCTCTCGCTCCGTACCATGGCCTGGACCAGGGCCGGACGCGAGAGATCGCCGCCGCCGATCGCCTCCACGAGGACACGGCGGTGCTCCACCCAAGATGGGCAGACCGCCACCGTGTGCTCCACCGTGTCATCAGGGCGATCTTCGCAGTGGAAACACCCGGGCGTTTCCTCCCGCCCTATCCGAAACAGGAACCTCCCGAAACAACCGTGTCCGGTGAGGACCTGCGTCAGGCGGAAGGTGAGGATGCCATGCCGCCTCTCAAACCACTCCTCAAAGAGGGGACTTACCGCCGCAATCGTGGCGTGCCCAGCACTGGGTTGCGACAATCGCTCTCTCCATTTCATCATGAGATCCCGCCGGAGCTCTGTCCGCTGTGCCGCGATTTCCTGCGGCAGCGGAGTTATGCCCCGGCGTTTGGCCTCCTCGCGCCACTCCCATATTTGCGCGAGGACCTTTGCCTCCAGATCCCATGGCGGTAATCCGCCAAGGAGGCCGACACGGACGGGTCATGACAAAATTAAGGGTTCCGTGTTTTAAAGATTTTGGGTATAGAGTTAACAATCGACATGAACTTCCTACGAGTATTGATTTAAGATATTATAATTTGGAATAGCCGCCATCTTAAAATCCAGATTATCCATCTCGTATATTCCTATTGTCCCCGTAATCTATGTCCCCGTCACGGGGACAACGGGACTTCAAAAAATTCCTTATCGTTGTCCCCGTTATATACGTACGGACAACGTATGGTTAAGATTTCACGTATCGTTGACCACTTTAAATTTTATTTCTTTTTTAAACGCGAGTAGCGGCAATCCTAGAACTAAAATGAAAGGTATTTTGTATATTATAGATTTAAAATTAAAATATAGAAACAAATAAGAAATGTTAACATGTTTACAAGGAGATTTTTTTAGAAATTGGTATCGTGCATGAAGTACCAGGTTTTTATAACTTTGTAGGAAGGAGCTCACCTAACATAGGTAGGTTTGTCAGCTAGAAAACGCTTTATGCCTTTGAAGTACCAGGCTGTCATAACTTGTTGGGAGCTAACCAAACATAGGAGTAATCATATTAAAAACTAGCTGTCCCGACAGACGTTGTCCTGTCCGTCCAAAAGTCATTCATACAAAATCTATATAAAGCGTTTTCTAGCTGACATACCTATGTTATGAGTGCTCTTACCGAGTTGTGACAACCTGGTACGTCGAAGGCATCAAGAGTTTTCTAGCAGACAAACCTGTTAGGTGTAGGTACTCTTACCAAGTTATGACAAAATGGTACTTCGAAAGCATACAGATTTTTTCTAGCTAACACACCTATGTTAGGTGAGCTCCTACCGTGTCATGATAACCTGGTACTTCAAAGGCATAAAGCGTTTTCTAGCTGACATACCTATGTTAGGTATACTCTTACCTAGTTATGACAACCTGATACTTCGAACTGCGATGTAAATAATATTTTAGGTAATTTATTTACACCTTGGGTTACATTATTGGAGTTTTAGTAGACAGCACTATTTTGTTTTTAAATATAATATAGCATATGTCACACGGGAATAGTGTAGCTTTCCAACAGTGAAATAATTTTTAAAATCGGTTCAGTGGTTTCGGAGCCTATTCAATGCAAACATTCAAACAATGAAATCTTTCCTCTAGGTTAGATTACAATACATTAACGGGGACAACGGGAAGTAATTTTAATTATTTTATTAAATTCACTTTGTCCCCTTTAACGGGGACATGGCCTATGGGGACAACGGGAATAAACGGTCCATCTTATTTGATGGCAGCACTATCCCCCGAAAACCATGCCAAAAAATGGTCCAATTGTAATAGCCTCCATCTTGGATTTTCATTTTCGGTCTCAGCACCTACCCCAGAAAATATAAATACTGTGAATAAAAGTTAACCTTAAAGTTTTTTTAACCAAAATACTTAAAAAAAAATTATGAAAATAGACCATTAGGCTCAGTAGTTTCGGAGATAAGGGGGGGGGTGCTTATATCCGATTAGATGTTATTTAAAATTATCAAATACATACATATTAATTTGAGAAACCAACAAAGTAATCAAACATGTATTAAAGATATGTATGTCACACTGTACCTACATCTTGCGAAACTTCTTTTTTTTTTTTCTCTTCTTTCCCCCAAAAGTAAACCCCTCATTCAAAATTCATTTATATACGTTACACGTCTGTGTTTGGGTCACAGAATTTTATATGTGTCCTACCTTTCACTTAATCGGTCCAGCAGATTAGAAGCAAATTGGCCGTACTGTAACACACGGACATACCGTTTTTCATTCGGACGTACCGAACCCTAAAAAATTATACCTCTATCCTCACTGCACGTGTCTATAAAATAATTAATTTAAAAAAAACCATGAATTAAAATCATACCAGTTTTTATTCATTTTCAAATCTTTCAAACTCGATTTAATTGCGAGTATCGATTAGACTGAATACCTACAACTTTTCAATCGAAATAAAAAATTGGTGGCCGGTCAGCACTAAGAAGTGCCTTGTTGCAACACAATTTTTAGTATTTTTTGACAATATTTGATCGTGTTTTTATGTAGTTTAGTTATGAATAATGGTGAAAGTAAGAATGTAGAGCGAATTATTATATCTTTATTTTGTCCTTTTGCATATTTTCAGCAAGAGAGAAGGCTGTTAATGTACATATTGTCAGCGAATTTATGATGCCTACGGTTTGGAGAGGTGTGGTAATACCTATTATAAACAACTTTCGCAGTAGACTGACCCAGATTGACCGGCCTCAATATATAATTAAAGATATTTGTCACAAACTTATTGTATATAATAGGCGTGGTAACATATTTTTCTTAATAAAACCGAGTGCTGAAAGTTGATGTTAAATCCTAAAATTCATGGCGTAATTTGCAACATCCCGCCGAGTCAGCTGATGTGTTATATATATGTCAAAATCTTGTCGAGCAGAGAGGTTAAGAGTAGATGTATTTAACATTTTCCATGATTTGGGCAATTTATTAAAAATGGTCGGAGTCATGCAAAAGATGCTCTTACGCATAAGAGCTGTTTTAGCGGCGTGAACACAGAGTTTTAAATTATCACGTCTATTTCTAGGGACAGCATTAGACAAACGCTTAAATAAATGAGAATGCGATTTAATGAACATTACTGTTTCCAGGATATACGAGTATAATGAGGGCAATGTTAATTTCTTACGTTCTATAAAATAAGATTTACAGCTGTCCGTTGTTTGCAGTCTAAACATGGATCTAATGCACCTTTTCTGTGCCCGAAACGCTCTTTCGGGAGAAGGCTTTTTCGTAGTCCACAAACGCTAAGCAGAGATACATACATACGCTGCGGCAGGTTATACAGAAGACTGAAGAGTATAACCTGCCGCAGCGTATGTATGTGGTCTACGGTGCTAAAGCCTTTACAGAATCCGGCTTGTTCGGGAGGCTGGAAGTCGTCAAACCTGCGCGCGAGACGGTTCGTGATGACCCTCGAAAACAGCTTGTAGACATGGCTCAGAAGTGAGATGGGCCTATAATTCTTAAGAAGAGTATTATCACCATTCTTAAAGAAAAGTACCACCACACCTCTGTTCCATGCCTGTGGTGTTTTGCCCTCGAGTATGACGGAATCAAACAGCTTCTGGAGGGCCTTAAGAACGGGTTTTCCGCCGGCCCTCAGGACTTCGGCCATGATTCCGTCATCACCCGGCACCTTGTTTCTTTTAAGCTGCTTCAGAGCCATCCTAATCTCGTACAAGCTAAGGTCCGGGATATCTTCGGTGTAGTGTCGGTTCAATCTGGATCTTGGGTCGTTTGCCAGATTCGTAACGGGGTTACTTGTTGACGTGTATAACTGTCCATAGGTAGAAACTCTCGATCTCTCTCAACAGCTCAGGCTTGGAGGAAACGAACCTGCCATCATTGGTCTTCAGTTTCGCAAGCTGACTCTGCCCGATAGACGAATCTCTTGAAAAGAACTGCGGTCCGTATTAAAACGGCGAATGTCGCCTTTCAAGGACTTAAATATCTGTCTATTGAGCTGTCGGTACTTTAGCGCGTCGTCTGAAGATTGCAGGATCATTTCACGCCCCTCCTCCATTAGCTGCATAGTAGGATCAGAGAGTTTCATTTTGCCATTAGTACGACGGGTCTTGAAGATCTTAGACCCGACCGTATGGACAGTTTCCAAGAAACCATCGTTATAATGTGTGTGTTATAATGTTACCTTGCCATGTAATCTAGTCCTAATTGAACAATTGAACAATAAAACTTATATAATTATAATCATCTATGGAGCTCCCTAGGCACTCGAAACGATTCTGGAGTTCGAGCTGAAAGCTCTCGGGGTTTTGGACTTGGATCGGTGCTGGACGGAGCGTAGACTTCATTAGTCGACATCTTTCTAGCTTGATGTTGATATTCAATGTGCCTCTTACCATGCGGTGATAGCTTCCGGTTTTCACCGCGTTGATCACAGGGACATCATTGAATATTTGCTTCTTCGTCGACATTATGAAGTCAATCTCGTTTTTAGTTGAACCATCAGAGCTCTGCCAGGTCCAGTTTCTGTGCTCCCGTTTTGTGAAAATTAAAGGAGTTCATCATGAAGAGGCCTTCCTTCTCCATAAAACTGGCCAATAAGTGACCCCGGTGGTTCCGACGTCCAACTCCAAATTGTCCTACTCTCAGCTCATCATCGTCCCGTTTGCCCAGTTTCGCGTTCAGACTGAATGTTATGTCATAATTCGTTTCCTTATTAATTTTGTATGGTTGCCACTACGTAGCCTATCTGTGTAATTTTAAAAAAGACTTTTAATAAATAACTAGCAGCGCCCCGCGGTTTCACCCGCGTAGTTCCCGTTCCCGTGGGAATACGGGGACAAAATATAACCTATGTCACCCGGGGATAGTGTAGCTTCCCAAGAGTGAAATAATTTTTCAATTCGATTCAGTAGCTTCGGAGCCTATTCAATGCAAACAAACAAACGTACAAACAAAACAAATAATCAAATCTTTCCTCTTTATTATTAGTATAGATAATTGATTTGATTTATTTTCGTGCATGATAATAATTACCTATACAGTTCTTGGTTAAATGTCACTTACGAAGGGAGGTTTGGGGTAATTTTAATAACCAAGATACTATTTTCACAATCACAAAAACCATAAAATAATGCTTAGGTAGATTTTCTTGATTTATTTTAAATCATTATTTTATTTGATCTTTTTAGATCTATCTTTCTGTCTCAGAATTCTAAACTAAGTAAGTTTACCTATTTTTACATACTATTGCACACACTACAATGATGATTTAGATAATTTTACCTGTTTATCAAATCAGGTAAATTTTATCTAACCGACACAAACCGGTGTTTAGAAAAATGTCAGGTATCTTATTTTGGCTATTTCGATTGCTTTAAAAAAAAAGATTTCTACGAGTGTTAAAATCATTTTAATCGGACGCAATTAGGTGATTTTTCATGATTTTTTTATTTATATTTGAACTTTAAATCACTCTCCTGTAAAGTTAGCTCAATGTCGCTTAGTGAGGGTTGCCTTTCAAGCGTCGATATGAAGCAATGGTTTAACAATCTGTTTCAAAATGAACCAGATTATGATTATTCCTGAGTTACGCAATTAGGGTGCTGAATTTGATAACGAACAGCGCGCATCGCAGGATCACTCAATATATAAATTCCAGGTGTGACTGTGGATACTGAAAAACAGAAATCGAATGAACATCTGATCTCATTAAGAGACTATGACTTTGTGGGCGAGGACCAGAGGTTGTCGGCGCTGCTGGCGGAGCGTATGGCCGTGTTGCAGGCACCCCTGAACCTGTCAGATCTGGAGGATAGTGGCCCCCCACCCGAGCCCGCGGGGCCTTGGCTGGAGGCCCCCAGCCCCTTGCAGCTCAAGCCTGACTATCTGCACTCAAACGTCAGGATCCCCCAATTGTAAGTAGTTTGTATTCAACCTGTTCGAACGTAACTCGTGTTTATGAACTTTCTAGGTATGCGCGCGGCTTGGCCCGCTTGCATGTCGGATATCATCCCTAACGCACAACCGGGATAGATTATTACTGAGGCAAAAAGTTGCCTATATTCTTCCTCAGGATGGCAAATTTTCTCAAAATAAATTCAGTGGTTAGGGCATGAAAACATATAGACATACTGACAGACCGACAGATAGATAGAGTTACTTTTGAATTTATAATATTCATATGGATATATGTTTTCATTAACGTACCTAATGTATACCCTCGAAAGGTTTCAATATAACATACTCGTAAGATGTAGATTAGGTTATCGTTCTTATGTCCAGTCAAGGAGAAAATACTCTAATTGAAATCAAATAACGGTGTATTTTATTTGTAAGTATAGTTAACACATAAATATTAATTGAAATTTAGAGAAGTTTTACATAATAATACAAATCGTCAAGATAGTACATTTTAACTCGATTTCATTGTTCACTGTTTCCCTAATGCAACATTCGAATAAAATAGGTACTTGGGCACAAATACAGGGTCAACGTAAGCATGGACTACGCCGAGATTGTCAACGCAAGCGACTGGCTCCTCGAAGTGAACGTGTCGTTGCCGGCCTTGGAGCCCAAACCCTACGGGGCTCCGGCTCCCGGGTACGGCAGGGTCCCGGCCCCTGGACCTGGCTGGCCCCACGCTCCCGGACTCAGTGGAGCCCTGGCCCCCGGAGCCCGCAGCGCTCCGGCCCCAAGCCGTGCCGAGCGACTCAATCGCTTGGACGGCCGCCGGCAAATATACCAGGACCCATCTCACCTAGACTACAACAACAAGATACTTGATCTCATGAAACAAAGTATCTACACCGCGCAACGTAAAGTCCTAGAAATAGATCCCCTCGTAAAAAGCAATGAGCGCGACCCTCGGTTCCGCATGGCGTTCATCTATAACCGGCTGGACGAGTGGCTGCACAGCATGCGCATCTTGTTACAATCCACGATGAAGAAGCGCTGGTACCCGTGGCGCGTCAAGCGCGTCATCCGGTACTACGAGCACATCCTGCGCCTCAACATCGACATCACGTACAGCATCGAGCACCTGCTGCACCTGCACTCTGAGTTTGTGAAGAACATGGAGATCATCATTACGCCAGCTCAGCGTTTGGAGCTCCATGAGATGAAAAGACAACAACAGAAATTTAAGAAAATGAAAGAACTTGGGCTTACTACGAAAAGCGGTCGTCGTGATCTTTCAATATCACCGTAAGGCAACGAGCTTACATGTCGATCGTTCTAAATCATTTATATAAAAACCTTAGTTACAAAATTGTGTCCAACTGTAGCAATGGTTGTTTGAAATATCAACTTCACTACATAGTATAAAACAAAATCGCTTCCCGCTGTCTGTCTGTAGCTTAGATCTTTAAAAGCTTGCTAGTCATTTCTAATGAACAGCATCCGCTTCTATAACAAGTTGCCAAAGTCGGTTACAGAACTTAGCGATGGAAAGTTTAAAACTCACATCGAACGTGTCCATATCAAAAAAGCATATTGTAAGATAAAAGACTACGTTGAAGACAGGGAAGTTTGGCAGTAACTCCTTCTGCACATGTGGCTTCCCTGGTACCTCATTAACAGCATAACTATGTGAAAGTCTATTAACTGCTCCCAAACAATGTTAATTTTTGTTATTTTTATTTATTACAATGTCTCACATATTTTCGTCATTATTTGACATTAAACATCAATTTTAATCATAATCATCATCATTATCACATCATCATCATCATTTCAGCCGAAAGACGTCCGCTGTTGGACATAGACCTCCCCCAAGCTCCGCCACTTCGACCGGTTCTGTGCTTCCCGCATCCAGCGGATTCAATTTTAATATCGACCATTTATATTTATTTTATTATTTATGTACACACAGTAAAATACATAGGAGATACGGCATAATAACAAGTGAGAACAAAGGTACAGCTTATTTCTTTAGAAATTTCTTCCAGCAGACCTGCGCAAGGAGAAATGAAAAAGAAATGTAGACAATAGTGTGTGAGAACAAGAAAAGGAAATAAGAATATGTGACGTCTTAAATTAAAATATACTTACACATATAATACAGAAAATTTACATATACTTAAATAATTACATATTTAATGATAAAATATATAAACAGATATAAATATATACATATATCAACATACACAATTAAGAGGAAAGGTAATGCTCTTTTACTCGACATTTGAATAAGGAAATAGTTTTCAAGTCACGAATGCTAAGCGGAAGTGAGTTCCACAATCTTACAGCATGGACAGAGGAGGAATAAGAATAATAACTAGTTTTATGGGGATGTGATTTAAGGAGGGATCTAAGATGTGATCTACATGGTGCGTCGCTACGACGAGCGTAAGAAAAACGCTCACGCAGGTAGGAAGGATAGGAAGGGTTATGTAAGATGTTGAAAAGGAGACATAAAATCCGAGTGTTCCTGCGAAGGCGGATTGGAAGCCACTTGAGTTCCTTGCGAAGGTGAGAAACGTGGTCACACTTTCGAAGACCGAAAACAAAGCGAATGCACAGGTTTTGCAGGCGCTCAAGCTTGTTTAATAACTCCTCAGTAGCATCCATAGCAGGCGTCGGCATAATCTATAATCGGCTGAATGAGTGTTTGTGCCAAAGAAATTTTAGTCTTAAAAGGCAGGAGACTTTGAAGGCTTTTCAACGAATGAAATGAGTAATGTTTATAGTGATTGTCATGGAAATCATTTTAATTGGTTCAAATAGGTTTATTTTATTTATGTAGATTCTTTTACATATTGTGAATGAGAGAACGTTGTAGGCCTTACAGCATCCGACCTCTAAGTTCCTGGTACTTATTGACAGGCCTGCACTGTCCTCCCATACCTATTAGCACTGTAATTTGAAAATATTGTAAAACCCAATTATTTTTAAAAGAGTAACCATGGAGTCTCTTGCCGGCTCTTCTCCATAGGAAGCGACAATTTGGAACCGTGCTCCTAGCTTCTGACGTTCCATAAGTGCCCATGCAGGTTTATGGGAAATAAAATATTTTGATTTTGAAAACTACGCAACGGCGTTCGCTACGGGTTTTTTTTATAGATAGAGTGATTCTACTAGAGAATGGGCAGCAACGTTCTCTATTCATTTCTAAAACCATACTGTGGTCGCCAACCCGCCTGCCAAGCGTGGCGATTATGGCAAACCCCCTCAGCTTGACAAGCACAAAAAATTGTTCTCTGCCTTTTCGCCGAATATTGTTTGCCAGAATTTCACTTGCCAACGAATGTTTCGCAGAATTTTATTTCGCCGAATAATCATTTGCCAACTTATCATATATTTTTTTTTTATTTCCCAACCTCACAGTTACCAACTGTACGTTTGGTCTGCTTTTCCTATTTACACTTTTTTAAATGCCAACTTTCAAGTAGAAAAATGTTTTAGTTTGCGTAATATTCATTTAATTGTTTTTTGTTAACCAAATCTAGCAGGGTTTCGTTTAATAGTTATGTAATATTATGTGGGTAAGCCCAACTTATTTTTAACTTAACATTAAACATAAAATCGTTTCGTACCACTTAAAAGATATGAAACCAATTTAGTCTAATATGATAAAACACCTAGTAAAAAACACAAAGCAAAATTTCCCTGTTAAAAACATGCGAACAAGCATACACCATGAATGCAGCAGGCATGCCAACAAGCATACACCATACATGAAGCATGTAAGCAAGCATGTAACAAGCAAGCAGTATGCATGCAACATGCAGCAGGCATGGTTTCTGTCACGGTTCCGGCGCTGCAGGGCTCCGGCGGTCCCATGCGAGCTTATCGTCGCAGATGTGTTTCACGCTCACCACCGCGGCTTCGGCTTACAGGCCGGCTTCGCCGGCCAGCCTCAGCCAAGGTGGCGAGTATTGAAACCACCTGCTCCTCAGCTCATGGGCCGCCTCGCCCCTCCACGGCTACGCGGTTTTAAATAACACTCTAGGGGTAGGGCAGACAAGACTACGTGGAGTCGGTTTTGAAGCGATTCGTTTCTTTCATGCCGCTCCCGCAACACGCTCAATCAAATGTATGTAAAATTTAGTGTATTTTTCATCATTTTATATCAATTATGAAAAGGGAACTGTTACACTGACAAAACGTCATTCGTCTAATAGATATGTGGCCTAGTGAATTGTTTGACAAATGATAAATGTCCCAAACGTTTTGTGTCATTATAATAATCAGCTTAACAATAATTCTACCAAATGAAACGTTTTCATAGAGCCCGGCGGCCCACCTACCCTTGGCTACGGTAGCGCTCAAGGCCACGGTGAGGCAAGGGGTGCGAACAATCCCCGGAAGAGATCCGGCTACCACAATCGCCAAAAACTGGACCTGGCAACATACAACACGCGTACGCTCCGGACCGATGAGATGATCTTCGAACTCGAGGAAGAATTGAGCAAGTTACGATGGGATATAGTAGGGTTATCTGAAGACCGACAAAAGGTAGGACTCGATAATCCTCAAATCCGGTAACTCACTCTATTTCCGGGAGGGCGACCAGCAGTCCCAATCGGATTTGAGGATTATCGAGTCCTGTTCTTCTTGTCGGACTTCAGATAACCCTACCCATATCTCCACTCCCTACCTATATCCCATCGTCACTTGCTCAATTCTTCCTCGAGTTCGACGATCTCGTCGGTCCGGAGCGTACGCGTGTTATATGTTGCCAGGTCCAGTTTTTGGTGATTGTGGTAGCCGGATCTGTTCCGGAGATTGTTCGCACCCCTTGTCTCACCGTGGCCTTGACCGCTACCGCAACCAAGGATAGGCGGGCCGCCGGGCATTAGGGGGCATTTGTTTTTGGTGCTTGTCATTGTGGTGTTGCCATGATTGCCACGCTTGGTAGGCGGGTTGGCAATCGCAGTATGGTTTTAAAATGTATAGAGAACGCTGCTGCTCATTGTCTAGTAGTAGTTGCCTTAGTCGCCTCCTACAACACCCACGGGAAGAAATGGGGTGCTGCTTTTCTTTTAGTCTGACACCACACAGTAGTTATAGATAACGTAAAATGCAGCTCACATCGCATCGTAAAATGACGTCCTAACGTGACACGATCCCCTCGTCGGTTGCAAATTTGCAGTCTACTCGTTACCAACCAACACTTCTATTCTTCAACTTTTCAGCTCTCAACTTTGGCCTTCACCGGTATCTAATGAACGACCGAATTTAGTCGACGTCCACCAAGGGACATAATTATGCAGATTTTAAGCTCTCTTCCTCCTACCATACAACTTTAAATTAGAGTGAGCAGATTAGATGCGGCCATCCGAGGGTTCGTTAAACTTAATAGTGAATGTAACGTAGCTTACCCTTTCTGAATTAGAAATGCCTATATTTCGAACATCAACGTCGACTACATCGCCTTACCAAACGAAGATGGCGAGTGTACGAGAAACAGTGTATTTGTCACTTTATCAATGAGCCCTTATTGTGTGAATGTGTAGCGATGCGATGTGATGTGGTGCGGTGCGGTGTGGGGCTGATTGGACATGTGAGGTAGACTTTAGACATAGGCATCGCGACGAGCAGTCTGCAGACTAACGTTGAAAAAAGCAGGAAACATGCCCGTTTCTTTCCAATTCCGTTGTTTTTTTAAATTTTTCATTCGAAGGTTTCAAGAAAATTTGCCAGTTTATGTTTCATGTTTTTTTTTTCAATAAAACCGAAAAAAGCCGATATGAAAGAAACTGGAAACTTATCACTTTTTTTTTCTCACGTTTTTCGTGAAAAATACAAATTGTTGTTTTCGGCATTTTCAACGCTACTGCAGATACGTCATGCTGACTTACAGCTAAGTACACAACACACCAGCGGAGTCAAGTACTTGAATGAATGTGAACTTATATTTCATCACGGGCAGGAATGCGTGTGTCAGAATATGTGGCTTTAGGTATCTATAGGTGTGTATATTTAAAACAAATATCAAGCTTTAAATATCAGAATGGTTCCTGCTTATTTACTGTGTATGAAGGTTCTTATGAATATGGTTTGTAGGGAAAGTATTTCATGAAGTAAAGCACAGAAAGACAAGACTAGGCATTTATTTCAATTAGGCTTGTCTATATTTAATCGGAAAGCTAGTCGTCCGTTCCAAACCTAGGTCTTTATGGAGAAGAAGGACAAGAAACTCCATGGAAATAGTATTGATATAATATATTCCATCAACACATCTCTTACATTGCTCTGAATTATCATTATCCTACATACATTTAATTACAACTCTTGAACCTTTGTCCAAGATAACTCGGCATTATTACAATATTGTTATAATAAGCAACAATTACGGTATAATATTAAATTACTTAACTTACATGACATCTGGTCGATCCATTCCACACAACAACGGCACTAGAACTAACCCACTGAACATCTACCGAGCAACTGACTCGATAACGCCATTACAATCCTTTTTATAACCTATTGTGTCAGTCATTTGAATCAGCGTATAATATTAAATGACAATAAAAAACCTGAATTAAATTACAAGTATAATTAAATACTACGTAATCATTTATAAATAGTAACAACGTCTAAGTTATTTTCAAATAGTTAAGATAGCCATTTTTAACCGACGAAAAAACGGAGGAGGTTACTCAATTCAACGCGAATTTTTTTTTTGTATGACCACGCATAACTTTTACCAGAGTAGTCCGATTTTGATAATTCTTTTTTTATTGGAAGGGTGTACCCCGAAATTGGTCCCATATAAATTTCGAAGAAAACTTCCAACCCTAAGGGTAAGAAAACAGGGGATGATTGATTGTTTACTCACAGATTTTAATACTGAGTTGTGTATTACAAAAAGTAATCAAAAATTAAGCATATAGTAATTAGTAGAATAGAGCCACAAAAAATTATAAAATAAAAACTTTTTAATAAAAAAATTAAACCGCCGAAAAACCGAAAAGTAAAAAAATAATAAACTTGCTTTGTCCAACCCCAATAACCGGCTGGCCGGCGCGACGCGGAAGCACGCACTAAGTTCGGAAGGCGGCGACATATAATTAAATACATATCCAAAGTCACCGACTTCCGAACTTAGTGCGTGCTTCCGCGTCGCGCCGGCCACGCATAAATAAGCGAATAAAGTAAAATAAAGAGGTCGTTGAGATGATAGACACTGCTACAACTCAATAGCTCGCTCATCGGTGCAAAATCTTCACAATTTGGGACGACCATAACAAAATAGCACACTGTATCCCGAATCTACCACAGCAGCGTGACACCAGCGATCCATCATACTTCGTGACATACTCCTCAGCCTTGGAGGAACACAGGCGTGAAGTGAACACGTGCCCGACAGTCCGCTAGCTGCCAGGACATAACACGATGTGACAACGCGCTACAGTCGCGCGATAACTAAGGACGGTCGTTAATTTTCGCAGTTCGGCAAAATGGCGGTGAACTTAACAGGTTCAGGTCCACGGCTGTCCGACACTAGGTGACGACACTCAGCACTCGGTAGCAGTAGCGCACAGTGTTTGTGAGGAAGCCCGGTACACACAATGTAAAAATTACGTCAGCGTGAATAGTGAGGTCGAGCCGGTCGGTTGCCTGCTCAAAGGCTCCGCCCACACAGTAGGAACATGCTCATTATTGCTCACGTATAGTAAAAAACTTTTAAATTAAAAAAAGTTCGGAAGGCGGTGACATATAATTAAATACATATCCAAAGTCACCGACTTCCGAACTTAGTTATTGGGGTTGGACAAAGCAAGTTTATTATTTTTACTTTTCGGTTTTTCGGCGGTTATTTTTTTTTATTAAAAATGTTTTTTTTTTGGCTATAATCTACTAATTACTACATGCTTAATTTTTGTTTACTTTTTGTAATACACAACTCATTATTAAATCTGTGAGTAAACAATCAATCATCCCCTGTTTTCTTACCCTTAGGGTTGGAATTTTTCTTCGAAATTTATATGGAACCAACTTCGAGGTATATCCTTTCCAATAAAAAAAGAGTTATCAAAATCGGACTACTCTGGAAAAAGTTATGCGTGGTCATACATTAAAAAAAAAATATACGCGTCGAATTGAGTAACCTCCTCCGTTTTTTCGTCGGTTAAAAATGTTATGCGAAGCGTCAAGTGATTTTATGTACGATGAACTGTCACTGACTGGCACTGCGCTAATGCGCTTATTATGATTACGGAATGGGTGGACGGTAAACTAACAAAATATTCCCGTAAAATATTATGTACGATATTCATACCTTTTCCCATCTTTCGCAATTTCCTGTTCCTCGGAAACAATGAATGCATCCATTTATCTGCAAGTTAGGCAGCGCCATTAATCTAGCTGGCCACTGCGACGCGGGAGGCAGCCTGCCGGAGAAGACATCATCCGTCATCACGAGCTCACAGACAACAGATACATTTATTTAAACTTCACATTGGGAGACGGGCTGGAGGCAGAGGGAGGGGGGGGGGGGGTAGGGACTGTCGGTATTCATTATGTACTGCGGAATCAATTACTATAACCAATTAATGTAGATGAAAGGATCTGTTCTGGAAGAAACAGTTAAACCTACATATTTATGTATCGATACATACCTACAGCGCCATTGCCTCGTAGGTCTAGTGGGTTCAAACGCGACAGTTTACCTTGGTCCTGGATTCAATCCCCAGTTCGCCGTAAAAGTTGCTGCTTTTTTCTATTAGAATATATTTTCAGTAGCACTCCTTGTTGTGGCAACGCCATTGAGTGTGCATGTACCCGGTGGTGGTACCGTGCTCGCCTCAAGTCGGGCTTCAACTAAAGGTGAATGTAGGTGTACTTAAGTCCTACTGTTAACCCACCTCTGACAACTCTTCTCGGGATACAGGCATGTTGCTATGTTGTATAAGTTGTATTGTAAGCTCAATGTCTTGCAAGGCAAGTTAGGTTCGTCATCTTTGACAATGGCCGGATCACATCATAGCAATCGATTATCATCCATAGAACGCTGACGGTAGCTTATTGTAGCCGCTACGAAAGTGACCCATTTTACAGCGCATAGGTTTTTTTTTTTTTGAGTATGGGAAATTATCAAATGAAACCATGATGCATATTCTAGCCCCTTAGCGTAGAAATTATTCGCTAATTTATAAATAGTTATTAGCAGAGCCATATATTTGGACCGTGTAGGTATTGCACTTTTCTATGTAGGTAACAGTTGATTTTGTTATTAAAAACCGACGAAAAATTTCCAAACATTTCCCAGTTCGTAATCGAGTCCCGAATCCATGGTTCAGGATGAGCGCTGATGCGACACTCTGTATTTTTTTATTTTTAAGCGTTGTCTTGCACTTAGAATTTCTCCTGTATTGGTCCACAATACAGTTACACAATACGTTTACAAACATTTAAACTCACATACACAAACAGCCAGACCCGGAACAACTACTTGCAAGTCATACCAATATTTGTTCCGTGCGGGAATCGAACCCGCCACACGCAGCCGCAGCAGTCAATCGCTTAACCGCTACGCCAACCGTGTCGACAAGATCGTATACATATGGGACGCAGATGAAGGCTAAGGTAAATTTCGCTGGGTAATTAGGCGGTACGGTAGGTCTCGGTAGGTATTAATAGTACAATTCTGAAAATATTACAATAAACAAAGATGTGTGAATGAATTATGAATAAATGAGCTCCAGCGACAGAGCTCAGTGATCAGGCGTAGGTGTACACTTGCAGTGCTTAGTTTGGTTATCTAGAAGTCGTTTGTGGCGTAAAAACTGCGCCTGCGACACCCTACACGTGATGGAAGTGAAGCTTCTTGATAAAAAAAGAATAAGAGAGATTTAGTGTGAGAGACAGAGATTCATAATTATCTTCGTTTTCTCTCATGTAACGAAACTTAACACGTCCTTGAAATTTCACCCTCAATTCTTGTCCTTTAAAATGATCGAATCGCTGCTATAGCCCATTAGTGGCCAAACCAAAACTACTGAACGGATTTTCAAAATTCTTTTATTTACTCGAAGTTAGTTAACTACAAGAGTAAAAGACATGACAAAAAAAAACATTAAATAAAAAACATGAATTTTAAGGGGTGTTCCCAAATTGGCACAATGGCCTCTTGTGAGTGAAAATGAGCGAAACACGATTTTTCAATAATTAGGGTTTTCTTCCACTTCTTGTAACACCAACGACCTCTGACATGGCACACAGCACATCACACTAGTTTTGGAAGCTTTTCAGAGACGTTATTAACCCAATCCAACTGTAAACTTTAAATATTTGATGATGAAGGGCGAGCAAAAGGTGTTTGGGCTAACAGTTTCAGGAAGTGTTTGGCGACACTTCGGCGCAACAGTAGTTAGTATATTGGTTCTTCTTTAGCCATTACGTGCAATCACCCTGCATTTGACATAGTTTTTTTATTTTTTTTGGGTGGGAAATCATCAAATAACTTCTCCCGCTCTGGGTGGAGCAGGAGGGCGTGTCAGACTTTTACTGACTAAAACCCACCCGTGTTCCTTCAGTAGCCCGTATGCCAGGGGCTGTGGTGTCTCTTTCGAACAAACCCGCACCCCTGGCAGGCATCGGCCCTTGCGGGCCCCATCATTTTCTGTGCTGACATTTCTTTGAGGCGCGCGTGGAACACAACGCGCCGTCGACTTGGGCCTGGTCCTTACCGGACAGCGAGCTACCCATTACTCGCCGTCCGCAAGCCCATGCCTACGGTGGCCGGAAATTGGCCTGGGATTCCCGACGCCCAGGGCGTCTCCGTATCCTGCGGCGGCTGGCGTCGCGAGGGCGCATATGCTGCCTTTCCCTCACGTGCGCCGCCTCCCTCTTCGCGAGCATTACTGCTTCGCTGAAGGAGGTGACGGCTCCCCATGCCCTCTCGCTCCGTACCATGGCCTGGACCAGGGCCGGACGCGAGAGATCGCCGCCGCCGATCGCCTCCACGAGGACACGGCGGTGCTCCGCCCAAGCCGGGCAGACCGCCACCGTGTGCACCACCGTGTCCTCAGGGCGATCTTCGCAGTGGAAACACCCGGGCGTTTCCTCCCGCTCTATCCGAAACAGGAACCTCCCGAAACAACCGTGTCCGGTGAGGACCTGCGTCAGGCGGAAGGTGAGGACGCCATGCCGCCTCTCAAGCCACTCCTCAAAGAGGGGACTTACCGCCGCAATCGTGGCGTGCCCAGCATTTGACATAGTCATATCGAGCCCTGGTGTTTTGCAGGATTTGTAACGAAGTTGTTGATTTTTTTCAACTCTAGTAGAAACTTTATAACTCAGTGCTAGAGGTAGTCAATAATAGCTTGCTGCTACTCGATTCTCATAAGTAGGTCACACAGGCTGACCTCAAATAGGCACCCAGGCAGTGGGCTGCACTGTCGATCTAAAGAAAGATTTATCTAAAGACCTTTTAGCAGCCAAAGCTGCTTTCCTCGCTGGTATCCTCAGAATCCTAAGGAGTACCCACGTTGCGAACAAATACCTCATTTCCTCACCGGACACGGCTGATTCGGGAGGTTCCTGTTTCGGATAGGGCGGGAGGAAACGCTCGGGTGTTTCCACTGCGAAGATCGCCCTGAGGACAGGGTGGAGCACACGGTGGCGGTCTGCCCAGCTTGGGTGGAGCACCGCCGTGTCCTCGTGGAGGCCATCGGCGGCGGCGATCTCTCGCGTCCGGCCCTGGTCCAGGCCATGGTACGGAGCGAGAGGGCATGGGGAGCCGTCACCTCCTTCAGCGAAGCAGTGATGCTCGCGAAGAGGGAGGCGGCGCACATGAGGGAGAGGCAGCATATGCGCCCTCGCGACGCCAGCCGCCGCAGGATAAGGAGACGCCCTGGGCGTCGGGAATCCCAGGCCGATTTCCGGCCACCGTAGGCATGAGCTTACGGACGAGCGGCGAGTAATGGGTAGATCGCTGTCCGGTAAGGACCAAGCCCAAGTCAAGGGCGCGTTGTGTTCCACGCGCGCCTCAAAGAGATGTCAGCACAAAAAATGATGGGGCCCGCAAGGGCGGTGCCTGCCAGGGGTGCGGGTTTGTTTGAAAGAGATACCACAGCCCCTGGCATACGGGTGGATTTTAGTCAGTAAAAGTCTGACACGCCCTCCTGCTCCACCCAGAGCGGGAGAAGTTATTTGATGATTTCCAACCCAAAAAAAAAAAAAAGCCGTCGTCCATATCCTCTGCGATTGTGCTGATAGCTTCTGAGCCACTAAAGTCATTACTACCACAAAAAAATTGCTTGCGATTCATATTGATTCTGTAAATAAAATTGTCATTTTTAGCACACTTGTAGCCGTTGTACCCAAATTGGCACACCAATATTTATGTCACTATATTTTTATATATATATATATAAAGTAACTGTAATAGAATAACTTAGAATGTTAGGTTAGGTAGGTACTTATTTTATGAAAATATAAACAATATTCGCGATATTCGTCATCTGTAATATATAATTATAACTTTAGTACGCTTACCTGTACTGTCCTCCGGATAACGAAGTTTAGTGAGTCCAAAAAGTAATAGTTTTAAACAAATTAGTTTATTGCGATGCTATTATTATATGATCGCTCTTTCAACTACACAACAAACTAAAATAATATTAACAGTTGTCAAAACTTCTTTTTCCTATCCTCATTTATTAAGTGTTCCCAAATTGGTATAGTGGTCAAGAATGGGTAAATGTTTCCCTTCAACAATTGATTTCTGCTACAAAGACTATTTTCCCTCAGGACGTTTTGAATAAACTTCTTGGGTTTCACGTTTCCATTCATTAGCATTGTTTTTACAGCGGACTCGAATAGGTTTATTATCTAGTACGTTTCTGGCTTCAAAGTATTGGTGTTCCTGATTCGTTGCGAGAGACAAATTGGTTTGTAGCCTGTGTGTCTGTCAGACCTTATATCTGTTGCAGTAGAGTGCGACGGGCCTCAGACCACGGGCTCCCGGCCCCCGCATGCGTCCCCGCCCGCTCCTATCGATCCGCACCGACCTTGGCACTGACGGAGGACATCTATTTATAACCACCCCTACTTGTACCTACGTACAGTTGCACCCCGCACCTCGCCGGGCCCAATGCGACGCGCGGGTTTGGGGGGGAGCGGTTATAGTGATTATGAAGACTTGACGAGTCACAAGGGGACATGCTCACGATGACATGAGCTCACATGAGAATAGTGTTTTGGGGGTCGGGTCAGCAGTGACTGTGACGTAACTTCGAAATCAGATGGAAGATTGGAATGTGCAATCAGTACATATCCTGAAGATTTTGGGGTTGTTTATAAAAGTTGCTTAAAGTTAAGAATATGTACTTTTAGTTAGCTTACGCAATGTCTATGTATAAATAAAGAAGTTTCTACTTATGCTATAAATGAATGAAAATACATAACGGGGGATGAAAGGCTATTTGTTTGAAGCAACAACATACTCAGCTTATAAACGTTCCCACAGCTGGGACACAGGCCTCCTCTCCATGAGAGGGAGTGGGCCGTAATCTACCACGCGGGCCCAGTGCGGGTTGGTAGATGTCACATGTCTTCGAATTTTTGGTTCTAGGACATGCCGGTTTCCTAACGATGTTTTCCTTCACCGTTTGAGAGCAGTGGTGATGAAATTATTTACACAAAGTAATGCGCCTGGCTGGGTTCGAACGCACGACCTACAACTCGTAAGTCGCGGCCGTTACCACTGCGCCACCACTGCTGAACGGGAGCAGCATTTTGTACATTATTGAGTTATAGACAGATTCAGACGCAGAAAAATTCGCTGAATCCGAATATGTATATATTGTCCAAAATGTCGCTTCAAATTAGCCTTTCACCCCTCGATAATTATGTTGTTCTAGGGGTAGACATGTGAGGTGCAAATATCGTCAGAGACAAAGGTAGAAGAAAATATTGAAATAAAGGCAAAAAAAGTTAAGCACTAAAGTCTGGGTCTGGTCCTGGTATCGTAGCGTTAAAATGGAATGGCTCGAGGCTTTTTTTTTTTTTAAATAGTAAAATATCGTAAATGCAAAGTATGAATCTCTTGCTTGTGTTGGAGAGAGGCCTATATTTGTGTTGGGATGAGGCCTATTTTTGTGTCGGGGAGAGGCCTATGTTTGTGTTGGGAAGAGGCCTATTTTGTGTTGAGGAGAGGCTTAAGTTTCTTTTGGGAGGTGCCTATGTCACGAGGGTCTATTGTTTTTGTTAGGGAGATGCCTATGACAGCACACAGGTAACCCTGCCTGGTTGGATAGACTAGGTTGACAGCTCACATTACTGTAAATACCGTTAAATGTTTATAGGTCCAGTTGATATCAGCGCGGTGTTGAGCGATGGCACTCCTCAGCGAGCAGCTGAGCTGCCGCGACGTGGGAAACTTCCCTTGTTCTCCACTACTGCTGTGATGACCGACGTCACATTACCTACCTATATCCTACTAGCTTTTGCCCGCGGCTCCGCCCGCGTGGATGTCGGTTATCGCGTAAAAAAGTAGCCTATGTCCTTACCCATATCCCAGGCTATATCTCGGCCAAATTTCATGACGATCGGTTCAGCGGTTAAGGCGTGAAAGCGTAACAGACAGACAGACAGACAGACAGAGTTACTTTCGCATTTATAATACTAGCTTTTGCCCGCGGCTCCGACCGCGTGGATGTCGGTTATCGCGTAAAAAAGTAGCCTATGTCCTTACCCATATCCCAGGCTATATCTCGGCCAAATTTCATGACGATCGGTTCAGCGGTTAAGGCGTGAAAGCGTAACAGACAGACAGACAGACAGACAGAGTTACTTTCGCATTTATAATATTATAGTAGGGATAGGGATTAGTAGGGATTCTTTGATGTAATAATAACCAAGCGGATACTAAATCTGTTATCACATCATAATGTTACGGAGCATCTCCCCACCTTGGCTCCACCTTGTTTCTCCTGTACGTCAATGGACCCTGCTCACTGAATATGGCCAACGCGCAAATATCTGCTTACGCTGATAACACAGCTATAATTTTCCATGGCAACTCTTGGAAGGAAACCTGTAGTGCTGCAGAGGCTGGAAGGAAGACCGTTACCAGTTGGCTGCAACACAATCTGCTCACCCTTAATATTAAAAAAAAACCAAGGTGGTTAACTTCTCTGTAAGCAAAAAATCAACTGCTCCTAAACAACTTGTACTCAACTCCCACCATTGCAATTATAGTCTAGGGGATGGTTGCAGCTGCCCTGTTTTTGAGCTAGTTGCGAGTATCAGGTATCTCGGTGTTAGCATAGACGAACACCTGACATGGTCATAGCAAATTCAGTCTTTCGTTTCGCGCATAAGGAAGCTTCTGTACATATTTAAAAGACTTCGTTCTGTAGCTGACAAAGAAACTCTGAGGATGACTTACCTGGCTCTATGTCAGTCTGTGCTTGGTAACTGTATAGCATCTTGGGGTTTCGCTTGTAAAAGCTATTTAATTACGGCTGAACGTGCACAGAGAGCCATTCTTAAGGTCTCTCACAGATTTGGAATTCGTTACCCCACTGATATGTTATATTGAAAAGAGGTCTTATGTATTTGACGTCCGAAAAGTGCTGATTCTCAGCCTAATTTGAATAAATGACTTTTGATTTATTTTAAAACGAGAGTAATCGGTGCGCCAACTGTTCATTTTATCGGTGCTACTTAAATTCCACAAAACTTCAGTGGCCACAGTGGTAACGAATCAGCGCTCACGTAGAAAACCCAAATGGAACAGATCTTTCTGCAGGCTTAAGTTTGGCAATAAGGCTTTCTCATGTACGGGACCATACCTGTATGAAAAAATTAATAAAAAGCTCAACATCTACTCCTTGACGAAGTTTGGGTGCAAAAAACAGGGTCAGGATTGGCTACTTGGTCTTAATTATACTGAAACGGAAAACCTTCTATCTTTCAACTGTTAAAGTTCTTATTATCACGCACACATCTCATCCACATACTCACATCATACATACACTCATCACACACACTCTCTTCACAGACACACTAACACTCATCACACTGTCATATGTACACTCATCACCGCAAACATACTTTTGGTTTCCTCTTGTTAGTTATGGCGAATTATTATTAAATATTAGTTTTATTGAATTATTATTTAGTATTAGTTTTAGTGAATTATTTAGCCTTCGTTTTAGTGAATTTACTTTATTATTTAAACCGTTGTTTTTTTTATATTTTACCTATCATAATTTCATATAATCTGTCAAAAGAGACTGGATCCTGCGACACAGGGTATCCTAGTGCGGGATCCAGTGTCACACCTATACTGTAACACTTTTTTTTTGAGCTAAAAAATAACATAAAATAAAAAAAATATCGCCAGCGAGACGTAAACTATAGTTTAGGTACCTACGTGCGACGTGAGCAGAGATGCGGTCTACATCCGACACCGACCTTCACAGCTCTACCATCGAAACTGTGGTATGTTATGCGTATTGTATTGATTATAGCAAGGTAATTTACAATCAGTTTAGTCTGTAAAAACGTGTGAAGCGCGGCGACGCGGTATCGTCAGTGTGTTTTATGAAATATGAAATGAAATGCGAATAATAGGGCTGGGGCCCACCACTAGCTAGTTGTTGCCAGGCGGGTGCGATCGATGCCACCTGCGGGCCGGCGGGGCGGGGTGCGGAGAGGGAGGGGTGCTATAGCCCCCACGAACCCCTCGACCCTCCAATCCGAATATTTCCGAACTGCGACTATGAATGCGGACGGGGAAGAGATTTATTTTTAATTTTTGAGACGTGATGCGAACATTGTATCATTATTTAGGGACGATATCATATAACCTGGTATGATCAAGCGAAAGCCAATACCGCTTCTTGCTCTGTGGACAGATCTGTTGTTCTCTGAGTAAATTCACAAGGAAGGTAGGAATGCATTTGTAATATATTTGTATTATAGTTTAAGACTTTGAAAGGCTTTTAATTTTCATCAAGGAGCGATAGTAGACATATTTTAATATTTTAAAATCGCAGATGTTTATTGGACAGGCTAGTAAAGGATAGCTACCCTATCCATCACTATATTATTAATATAGCTACCTAGCGTTACGAGAACCATTGACTCTTCACTTCCAGCCCATTGCGGCTTAGAAGTAACATCACTGACATGGTCGAACTGGTTGACAATGAACTGAAACCCAGGCCAACCATACACGCCCAGACTTCCCAGTTGCTATCTGTGCTGGGCCGCTAGGTATTTTGCATTTTTTTGAGGGGCAGTGGTCCAGCTGATCTATGATTACTAGGTGTCATTTAATGAGAGATCATAAATGACACCTAGTAATGATTAATCCCACCAAAAATATTTCCCACGGGAATTTATTTTCTAGCATTGTCCAACCTTGCGAACCCTAGCTACCCCTATGCTAGCCCCATGTCATTGCATGCCTACACAGTACATAGTTTTTGTCACGTGGACATACATTTGTTTGTGAGAGTTTTATAACCATAATAAAAACATTTAATTAAATGCAATATAGCCAGCGCTTGTATCGGACTCTCGCCGACACAGAGAGTGCGCGGCGTGAAGAACGCGGCGACTTGCTGAGTCCAGTCTACAAACGAGGTACCTACTACCTATACCTATACTTAATACTATTTGTATTTATCCCGAAATAATTCCCAAGCCAAGCTTTGCGCTGAAACCATTTTCTGCTTACTGGAACCGGTAAACTGGTGAAACAGCAACTTATGTTCTGGATATAATAGAGGATTCAAGATCTGGACACCCAAACCTACGCCAGCGGTTCTGCATATCCACAGGATACAATTTTAACTAGTGCGCAAACTGTAACCGTGAATTGCGCTTATGGTTCTAGACCTGGGTCTAGAACCATAAGCGCAATTCACGGGGCATAGAAATGTAGTTGGTTTTGATTTAAAAAAAAAAAACTGCGTTTCCATACATTTTATCCGCGTAGGAATTTGCACTATTTTATGAAACAGCAATTTTTTTTTTGTCTAACTGACTATAAATTTCTACGGTTGGGGGGGCGGGCTACAATGATATGCTGAATTGATGGTTATAGTTTGCGCATTGGTAAAAATTTTATCCTGTATACTCCTACATCAAGGTACATATGTATTTCTTCCGAAAATCGACTATTTATTTAACCGAAATCTCGAAAAACATGGCCGATGGGGCCGGAGGGTTCTGGAGTGGCGTCCGCGTACTAGTAGACGAAGCGTTGGATAGCTTCCCACAAGATGTACCGATGACCTGGTGAAGGCCGCAGGAATCCGCTGGAAGCGAGAAACAGATCAGATCGAAGTGGCGGTGCCTGGGGGAGGCTTATGCGGACGTGTTTCGGCTGAAATGATGAAGATGGTTCTACCACAGATGGCGTTCTGTTTAAGCTCGTACGTTACGTCAGAATATTTTCGAAGGGAGTTGAAGTTTTAAAAACTTTTTTCAAAAAAAACATCAACCAACTTCCAGAAAAACACTACAAAGTGAAAGATAACCTTAATTTCGGAAGGCGGTGGCAAAGAATTAAAATACACATCCAAAGTCACCGCCTTCCGAAGACAGTTGGATGTTTTTTTTGAAAAAAGTTTTTATGTTTCCCTTTTTAGTTATCGTAAACACCAATTCGAAATTTCATCATCCTTGGGGTCAAAATAATGCATATTTATGCGATAGCAGCAATCGCGGTTGATTTGCTGTCATTTTTTGAAGAGTTCCATTGTTTGTCTCCGAAAATCTTCATCAGATCTATATGAAATTTATATGGGACCATTTCGAAATAAACCCCTTTCGAACAAAAAAAGAATTTTGCAAATCGGTCTTATGACGGAGTTATGCCCGAACCTCCACCTAACTTGGGCACGCCACGATTGCGGCGGTAAGTCCCCTCTTTGAGGAGTAACTTGAGAGGCGGCATGGCGTCCTCACCTTCCGCCTGACGCAGGTCCTCACAGGACACGGCTGTTTCGGGAGGTTCCTGTTTCGGATAGGGCGGGAGGAAACGCCCGGGTGTTTCCACTGCGACGATCGCCATGAGGACACGGTGGAGCACACGGTGGCGGTCTGCCCGGCTTGGGCAGAGCACCGCCGTGTCCTCGTGGAGGCGATCGGCGGCGGCGATCTCTCGCGCCCGCCCCTGTTCCAGGCCATGGTACGGAGCGAGAGGGCATGGGGAGCCGTCACCTCCTTCAGCGAAGCAGTAATGCTCGCGAAGAGGGAGGCGGCGCACGTGAGGGAGAGGCAGCATATGCGCCCTCGCGACCCTAGCCGCCGCAGGATACGGAGGCGCCCTGGGCGTCGGGAATCCCAGGCCGATTTCCGGCCACTGTAGGCATGAGCTTGCGGACGGCGAGTAATGGGTAGCTCGCTGTCCGGTAAGGACCAAGCCCAAGTCGACGGCGCGTTGTGTTCCACGCGCGCCTCAAAGAGATGTCAGCACAAAAAGTGATGGGGCCCGCAAGGGCCGATGCCTGCCAGGGGTGCGGGTTTGTTCGAAAGAGACACCACAGCCCCTGGCATACGGGCTACTGAAGGAACACGGGTGGGTTTTAGTCAGTAAAAGTCTGACACGCCCTCCTACTCCACCCAGAGCGGGAGAAGTTATTTGATGATTTCCCACCCAAAAAAAAAAAGAAAAAAAAAACCTCCACCTAACTCCTAACCGTTAAAGAGTTGTACCTTTCTTCATCAGCTCAGCGTCGTGAGATGATGATGACCGTACGCAAATGTCTCAATAGCTTTAGAAAATAGAATTGCAAATCCGTCTATATATGACAGAGTTATGCCCGAATATACATAAAAAAAATATAAACATGTCGAATTGTTAACCTCTTTCTTTTTGAAGTCGGTTAAAAAGAGGCGACTGGCATGAATCAACCCGCAGCAACCTAACAACATTTCCTTTCCTACATAGGGTATAAATGCGCGCGGCGTAATGGATCTCCTGATCGCACTGTGTAAGTACGTACGGTTAATCATTTGAATTCGGATAATTGTTACTAACCCTATGGACTTGGTCTGAAATAAAAATATTCTATTCTATTCTAAAGCAATTTAATTGTGATAGGTAAGTATGTATTATGTTTAAGAAGTAGGTACCTCGCAAGTACGCTATGGCGCGATAGCGAAGAAGTTAGTCGATCTGTTCTGTGAAAACCTCACCGTGAAAATATAGGTAAGGTGAGCTCCCTAGCTGACGCTCGCGGCTAGGGGTTGTCAGCCAACTTCACCAAATTTTTCAGAATAGCAGTACCTACTGGTCACGAACTCGCAAACCTAACAGTATTTAAATCATCAAAATTTCTAAGTCTAAAATCACCCTTTCTCGGTTTTTATAAAATAATTCGAGGAAAACTCATCTTGAATGACATTTTTCTTTAAACCGTTTTTTGCGAAGCGCGAACTCCAAAATTCCTCCCGAAATGGGATTTGCTCATCAAGGTGAATGACCTTAGGCGCCTTAATTACTTTAAGCACGGTCTTTACAACAAACAACGATGATACAAAGTTGCGGTGTTGGTGACAGCAGTTAGTTCTATGATATTGTACTGGGTGACTGGAATATTCCTAACGACTATTATTAAACTTTCAATAACATTTACAGTCTTCATTGGATTCGTGTCGCCAGCCTACAGTAAGTATTTTTGATCAGAATTAAATATGATAGATGTAGGTACCTATATAAATAAAAATAATATGGTGTGCGTCGGTGAGCACATCACTTGAGAAAGGTTGGATCAATTTGATTTTTCCTTCTACGGGATTTTTGTACTAAGTACTTTTTTGTAATTTAAAACAGACATTTAACTTTTAATGCACTCAGCTACTTCCGTCGGAATTCCAATGCTTTTATACTTATATATCTATGGTCAGATTCCAAAAAACCCATCAACTATAAAAACTTATCTTCAGCATGAAATTAGTTCACTGTTACATGTTGTAAGGAGCGAAATGGACATCGATCAGCTTTCGATTACAACTCATGCAGGAACAGAACTTTATTTTTATGTAATAGTTTCAAATTAAAGTATTTCTTTTACGATCATCAATGAAAAACGTTTTCATTAGATTATTCCTTCCATTTATTAATCTTAATATTATTGACATACCTAATTATTAGATTCAAGATCAAAAACAATGGTTGTGTTACAGAATTAATTATTTAATCTTAAATAAAGTTCAGCAGATTTAAAACACTCTTCGTAAAAACATAAAAAGCGGTGGGCATTAAGGTACGCGATCCTCCAAGCGCCCTCATCAGTAACGAAAGGTTAACTCATTCTTGAATACACTGAATATATTATTGGTCAATCACTATACCTCGCGGTTACCATTATATCTGTGCAATTCCTAGATCACCAAGCGACAGTAAACATCCATACCTTAAGGGTACACTAGTCGCGGGCTCGAACTCACTGGTGGGCCTGGCTAAAAAGCACGCTGTCTCACCAGGCTTCGTGTCCGACAGAGGTAGTATCAGTGATGAGCCGTTAGACGCTAGTCTACACGCAAAACATTATTGAGTAAGCTGCAAGATCAGTTATAGTAAAACAGGCGCGTAAAAAATTAAGAAACGTCCTTCGGAAGATCGGGTTATCTGAAAAAACGACTCCATAAATCAATGACGAATTAAGTTTATTGAACGTTTCGATAATTGAGCTTTGTCGGTACGGACTTGGTTTTCGAGATTTTACACTGCTTTTATTACTTTAACACGCCCAAAGTTAGGTTAAATTAGCAAGAAAAATTAATCTTTGTTGGCTCATAACTTTTTAATGGCTTTTTATTTTAGTATTCTGTTTCCGTACAGACAATATTTATAATGAGACAAAATCATAGCATGTTTAAAACCCTCCCGAAGTTTGTATGGAAAAAATGTGGATAAGTGTCACCTTAAAGAAAAATTATCAGTATCTTATCCGATCCTGTTAAATTATATGATACCATTTTGCTAGGAGACGTAAACGATAATTTTCGAGAATGGTACGTCAGTATAGCACTTCTTTCTTATATCTATGGGTACATACGACTTCTTTTTAACATGTCAATAGCAATAAAAATACAGCCCAAAATCCGATCCTGCCTGACGTCACTGTAAGCAGTATGGTGCAGTTTACAATGTATCGACAGTTTATAATATCGCGAGAACGTTATAAGCTAACGGTGTTTACAATCCTAAGGTGACACGGGAGTGATATGAAGTTTCAAAAGACGTTATTTCGACACACGCTATTTCGAAAAAAATTACTCGTGGTACGCCAGTTCGAAAGCATATTGAGTCGAAAACCGCTATTTCGAATGAATTGTCGCGAACACGCTGATTCGAAAAGCTATTTGAATCTTAATAAAACCTTATCTTTGTATTGGGTTTGGGAAACGAACGCAATGAGAAGTAACTTAATTTTTAATTTCCTTTAGTATATTAATCCTCGGAAAAATTCAGATTGGAATCTGAATTGTGAATCTGAAATATGCTATTCGCAACAGTGGATTTCGATACCTAGACTTTCGTACTAGCTTAAGGTGACACTTGTTCACATTTTTTCCATACAAACTTCGGGAGGGTTTTACTCCACTGTTTGACTATGTACATCAAAAATTAAACATGTTATGGTTTTGTCTCGTTATTATTATTGTCTGTACGGAAACAGAATACTAAAATAAAAAGCTATTAAAAAGTTATGAGCCAACAAAGATTCGTTTTTCTTGCTAATTTAACCTAACTTTGAGCGTGTTTAAGTAATAAAAGGAGTGTAAAATCTCGAAAACCAAGACGGTACCGACAAAGTTCAATTAACAATAAGTTCAATAAACTTTATTGGTCATTGATTTATGCAGTGGTTTTTTCATAAAACCCGATCTTCTGAAGGACGTTTCTTAATTTTTTCGCGATTTTTTTGCCAAAAATGCTCCTGCATCTCACTCAATAACGTTGTACGTGTAGACTAGAGTCTAACTGCTCACCACTGATACTATCTCTGTCGGGTATGAAGCCTGGTGAGACAGCGTGATTTTTAGCCAGGCCCAGCAGTGAGTTCGAGCCCGCGCAAAGTGTGCCCTTAAGATTCAAATAGTTTTTCGAATCAGCGTGTTCGCGACAACGTCATTCAATATATCGGTTTTCGACTCAGTGTGCTTTCGAACTGGCGTATCACGAGTAAATTTTTTCGTAATAGCGTGCGTCGAAATAACGTCTTTCGAAACTTTATATCACTCCCCGGTGACGGGAGTTATATGAAGTTTATGTTTATTACATACACTCGAGAGCAATGAATCCGGGTCACTTAAAGAATCCTAAAAATCTCGGAAACTAAAAATGCTAGGTTAATGCAATAAATTGTATTTAATAGACAATGTAATACTCCTTAAATGAAGGTATTAAAACTTCTTAGTTATTGTAAAGTTATATCATAAAAAAATCAAATTTGAAAAAGGGCCACTTTCGAAGATGGAACTACGAAATTGCAGCATTTGGTTTTGCTTTTGTTTGTAATCTGTCATTTATGTGGGTACATAAACCATGTTGATAGTGCTCTATATTCATTATTCAAGCTGAAATTATGTCGCTTACGCCTGAAGAATGCACCAGAATACTTACAATGCTGGAAACCGGCCGGAGTCAGCGCGATACAGCCAGGACTGTCGGTGTGTCGCTGTCAACAGTACAAAGAGTTCTCCGACGTTACGAAGAAACTGGTTCTAACCTACGCAGATCAGGAACGGGCAGAACCAGGTGTACCACAGCACGAGAAGACCGATACTTGGTGAACACCATGCTTCGAAATCGCTTTCTCACAGGAACTGAACTCACCAATCAGTTTCGACGCCTCGGAGGAAGTAACCCAAGTGCATGGACAGTAAGACGTCGGCTTGCTGAATCTAACTTAAAACCCCTTAGACCTGCAAATGGCCCTAAACTGGAGCGTGGGCATCGTATTTCAAGACTAAGATATGCCCAGAGCCACGTAAATTGGAGTATTGAAGATTGGTCAAAAGTTATGTTCTCCGACGAATCAAAATTTATGCTCTACAAGCACGATGGAAGACACAGAGTGTATCGAAGACCAGGGGAAAGATTCAAGCAAGCATGCATCGAAGAAAAAGTAGCCTACGGTGGTGGGTCTGTACTTGTGTGGGCCGGAATTGCTTCTGAAAGTCGCACAGAGCTGGTGATCATAGAAAACGGCTCTTTAACTAGCGTAAGATATGTGGAAGAAATTCTCAATGATCACGTTGGTCCATTTATGGTCAATTTAGGTGAGGATGCTATATTTATGCATGACAATGCCCGACCTCATACAGGTAGGATTGTGAATGACTACCTTCAAGAGATGAACATTACTCGTATGGAGTGGCCAGCGCGCAGCCCGGATATCAACCCGATCGAGCATGCTTGGGACGAGCTAGGCAGATGCGTAAAACAACGAAACCCTCCCCCAATCACGCTTCGTGAGCTCAAAATTGCTCTCACAGAGGAATGGGAGAATATTCCCCAAAATCGTATAAGGAACTTGGTGTACAGCATGCCAAACCGCGTAAACGCATTAATGGAAGCACGAGGAGGCAATACGAAGTATTAAAATTCAAGAAAATCGTAATAAAGTTCAAAAATTTCATGTTTCCTATTTTTGTTTTAAGGAGAGATCAGCAGTTTTTTTCTTTATGTAATTTTGTGTTAATAAAATGTATTGTGACTCATATTTTTTTTACTTTCATTTAAGGAGTATTACATTGTCTATTAAATACAATTTATTGCATTAACCTATCATTTTTAGTTTCCGAGATTTTTAACATTCTTTAAGTGACCCGGATTCATTGCTCTCGAGTGTATTATGCTTTTAACTCAACTAGTTAAGTGGTCGCCCAGAGTGGTCAAAATTCGACCATGTTTTTTTTTTTCATTTATGTTCTAGTAGAACATAAATGAATAAAAAATCAGGGTCGAATTTTGCATTACTACTTAGATAAATAAAAATATTTGTTCTATTATTTCTGCATTCCTTATTAACGTGAACTGTGCCAAATTTCATACTCCTCCATCTGTGTAATTTTCGTAAAAAGGGGTATAAGTTCACCGCTTCACGTATTATCTATAGAAAACCCATTTGAATCGTGGTGTGTGAAGTCTTGCTTTAATTATGTTACTACCCGGAATATAACTTCAATTAAGCTGGCAGCAGGTTGGACAGATATGGGCGTCATGGTTGCAGATAAGAGATTAGATATCTAATCTCCGTTTTGCCGAAAACATTGTCTCCAAGCTGACTTAAACGATAGAAGATCTTAGTACGGCAAGCCGAGGTCGGGCTTCAAACAAATCTGATCAGCACCCTAAATGCGTAACTCACGATTAATCACAATCTGTTTCAATTTGACAGTTCAACAATATTCATTGCGTTTTTTACGTTGTTGAGCAGACACATTTCTCGAACATATGAAGCAATTGTTTAACAATCTGTTTCAAAATAAAAAGATTATGATTATTCGTGAGTTACTTACGCAATTAGGGTGTTGAATTTGATAACGAACAGCGCGCATCGCAGGATCACTCAATAAATAAATTCCAGGTGTGACTGTGGATACTGAAAAACAGAAATCGAATGAACATCTGATCTCATTAAGAGACTATGACTTTGTGGGCGAGGACCAGAGGTTGTCGGCGCTGCTGGCGGAGCGTATGGCCGTGCTGCAGGCACCCCTGAACCTGTCGGATCTGGAGGATAGCGGCCCCGCACCCGAGCCCGCGGGGCCTTGGCTGGAGGCCCCCAGCCCCTTGCAGCTCAAGCCTGACTATCTGCACTCAAACGTCAGGAGCCCCCAACTGTAAGTAGTTTGTATTCGACCTGTTCGAACGTAACTGGTGTTTATTTTCTAGGTATGCTCGCGGTTTGGCCCGCGTATCATCCCGAACTTACAACCGGGATAGATTATTTTTGAGGCAAAAAGTTGCCTATATTCTTCCCCAGGATGGCAAATTTTCTCAAAATCAATTCAGTGGTTAGGGCATGATAACATACTGACAGACCGACAGATAGATAGAGTTAGTTTTGAAATTATAATATTCATATGGATATATGTTTTCATTAACGTACCATTAGGTACGTTAATGAAAACCCTCGAAAGGTTTCAATATAACATAAGATGTAGATTAGGTTATCGTTCTAATGTCCAGTCAAGGAGAAAATACTCTAAGTGAAATCAAAGAACGGTGTATTTTCTTCTTATGTAAGTATAGTTAATACAAGTATATATTAATTGAAATTAAGAGAAGTTTTGCATAATAATCCAAATCGTCAAGAAACAGAGAACAATGAAATCGAGTTAAAATGTACCTACTACAATTTAACTCGATTTCATTGTTCACAGTTTCCCTAATGCAACATTCGAATAAAATAGGTACTTGGGCACAAATACAGGGTCAACGTAAGCATGGACTACGCCGAGATTGTCAACGCAAGCGACTGGCTCCTCGAAGTGAACGTGTCGTTGCCGGCCTTGGGGCCCAAACCCGGCGGGGCTCCGGCTCTCGGGTACGGCAAGGTCCCGGCCCCTGGACCTGGCTGGCCTCACGCTCCCGGACCCAGTGGGGCCCTGGCCCCCGGAGCCCGCAGCGCTCCGGCCCCAAGCCATGCCGAGCGACTCAATCACGTGGACGGCCGCCGGCAAATATACCAGGACCCATCTCACCTAGACTACAACAACAAGATACTTGATCTCATGAAACAAAGTATCTACACCGCGCAACGTAAAGTCCTAGAAATAGATCCCCTCGTAAAAAGGAATGAGCGCGACCCTCGGTTCCGCATGGCGTTCATCTTCAACCGGCTGGACGAGTGGCTGCACAGCATGCGCATCGTGTTGCAATCCACGATGAAGAAGCGCTGGTACCCGTGGCGCGTCAAGCGCGTCATCCGGTACTACGAGCACATCCTGCGCCTCAACATCGACATCACGTACAGCATCGAGCATCTGCTGCACCTGCACGCTCAGTTTTTGAGATACATGGAGATCATCATTTCGCCAGATCAGCGTTTGGAGCTCCATGAGATGAAAAGACAACAACAGAAATTTAAGAAAATGAATGAACTTGGGCTTACTACGAAAAGCGGTCGTCGTGATCTTTCAAAATCACCGTAGGGCAACGAGCTACCCAGTGCACCGACATACCCCGGACAGCGGCAGAAAAAAGTGCGCAGTTAATTGTAATTCGCCGGGGAACGGCTGAGAATCTGTGGGCACACTTTTTGGTGTTTCTCTGTGGAACTAAGCAATCTATCTCTTTTGTTCTTGTATAAAATGATAAGAGTAGACAAGGCTAGCAATGTTTCTTTGACTGATGTCAACGTGACAGTGCAAACTTTCGCGGTATTCATCGCAAAACCTATGTTTTGCGATGAATACCGCGAAAGTTAGCAAATTACTATTAGGTACTTAGACAGTTGGTACGGCGCGGACCCAAGTTACTCTTTCTATTGATTGTGCTGAGTGTTTTGAAGTGAAAGTGCATATTTCAAGGATGAATACGTATGTAAAGTTAACTAACTTTCTATTTATGTATTTGTTATAAGCAGTTTAATATATATCCATTAACGACTATTTAAATGACAAAAATAGTTGGTCGCTGTGATTAACACAAGACAATGTTTATGTTCTTTCTCCAGAATTAGCGTACCTAGTGACAGGTTATAGGGGTTCATATAATTATTTAGTTAAATACTTTTTTTTTTCTCAATTTTATTGACCAAGTGTTTTTTTATTTTTATTATCTATCTTTTATGTCATTAGGTTTTGACATGATCTAACAATAAACCAGCATTGCGTGAAAAAATGGCCGCCATATAAAATCATAAAACCTTTACGATAACTTTTCGTGTACGTATTTTGTATGAAATACTGTTAAAACGGTAAGACAATTTCATAAACTATCCTTATATATACGATGTTGTGTATGAAAATTCAGATAAAGCAGGCAAAATTGCAATTTTAGCATGTCATTCCTCCGTTGCTATGCAACAGTCCGATTCGTTGCTAAGGGCCGTATTACGTCGTCGCCAGATTCTCGGAAATATTACATAATTATTAAAATAATTAAAACTTTGCTATTACACTTAAATAGGAGGTAATTTAATGTAGTTTCTGGAAAAGTTTTCACATTTGCAATCGTTAAGCAATTCATAAGAAAAAACCCACTTTTTGAAGCACGTATGCGTCACGTGTTCTTTTGTTGTTGTACGTAAACAATATACTTTTTGATGGGTTTATTTACGAATACCTTTCATTGTGAATAAGAAAATACAAGACTTACAAGTGTTCACTTTTTATAGTTAGCAACAGTCTTGAACTGATTCAATACACAAACATTTGTCAAACCGCGACATGATTACGACTTCAAAAAAAAAAAAAAAAAATTATGAGTGTCGAGTTGCGTAATAATTTTTAGAGGGGATTGGCACAATTACTCCTTAATACAGGCTATTTCATAGCCTAGCAAGGAGAGCAGCACGTCACCCACTTGATTGCCAGAAATTGAATGCAAACCACTTTGTAAAAATTTACATGTACTACAACCTGTTTTATATAAATAAAGATTTATTATTATTATAACTCTTCTGACTCTGACACTTTAGATATCCACCTCAACTCGATGACAATTTTTGGCACGGACAACGAAGAGATAGATTATTTTATTCGTGGCCTTCGATTAACTAGTGCCACGGATTGGGATGGTATCCCCGCAATTGTAATCTACAGTGCTAGAAGCACTCTTATCCCAGTTATCTGCCACGTCTTCAACCTTTCTCTTACATCTGGAGTATTCCCAACGGTGTTCAAAATGGCAGTTGTGCACCCTATTTACAGGAGTGGAGACAGTGTCAACAACTACAGACCCATATCTGTATTATCAATTTTGTCTAAGCTCCTCGAAAATGTAATAAACAAAAGCTTGCTGGATTACCTTACTACTTCATCATCATCATCATTATCAGCCTAATAATGTTCCCACTGCTGGGACACAGGCCTCCTCTCGGTGAGAGGGATTAGGCCGTAATCCACCACGCGGGCCCAGCGCGGGTTGTTAGATGTCACATGTCTTCGAATTTTTGGAGATGAAATAATTTACACAAAGTAAAGCGCCTGTCTGGGTTCGAACTCACGACCTACAACTCGTAAGTCGCGACCGTTACCACTGGCCACCACTGCTCTCACTACTTGCAAATAACCAATATGGATTCAGATCAGGCAAAAACACAGAGGATGCCATATTAGAATTAACAGGTTCAGTAGCTCAAAATCTAAACAAACACACAAAACAAGGATAAAAAAACCATAGATATCTTCCTTGATCTTTCTAAAACTTTTGACACTGTCTCTGTCCACCTTCTCCTCAGTAAACTAGAAAGGATTGGTATAAGAGGCCTACCGCTTAGTCTGTATAAGAGTTACCTTAGTGGTAGTTCGCTAATTTTCAGAGTAAACAACCACACCAGTAAGGAAGCATTGCTCATCTAAGGAGTTCCGCAAGGTAGTGACTTAGGACCTACCCTTTTTTTGGTTTGTATAAACGAGCTCTGTAAACTTGATCTAAGAAACTCCAAAGTAATTTGCTTACGCTGATGACACTGTTATCCTGGTTCGTGGCAATAACTGGAACGTAGCTCGGCTTCAGGCGGAGGCAGCCTTGCAAGTTGCTATGAGATGGTTCACACAGAATTTGCTCACCCTCAACTTGGATAAAACCAAATTTATCACTTTTAGTCCAAGGAAAGCGTCACAGCCAGCCCCAACCTTCCATCTGACAGCTCATGCGTGCCATACAATGAGGACTGCCACCTGTGGCTGTCCTGAAGTTATGCACACGGACTCAATAAAATATCTTGGAGTCTGGGTCGACAGCACGTTGACATGGAGTGGGCAAATAAACTCGCTAGTCTCTAGAGTCAGTTTTTTTTTTTTTTTTTTTAATTATCTAGAGACTTCCGCTAATTTCTCTACCCTAAGAACTGGGTACTTTGCTCTTGCCCATTCCGTTTTAACGTACTGTATTTCAGCCTGGAGTGGTGCTGGTAAATGTCTTCTGCTTCGTTTGGAGAGGGCGCAGAGAGCTGTCCTTAAGATAATGGCCTTCAAACCCTATCGCTTCCCTACCAGCGAACTGTGTAAGCTGTGGAACCTACCCACAGTAAGGCACTCTTTCTTGCTAAGTACAGTGTTGCGGAAGCATTCAAACTTGTCTTTTGACCCTTTCTTCCGTAGAGATGCACACCAAATACATGTAGCGTAAAGTGTGCTCGTGGGGAGGTTCCACAAGTACACTCTACACTTACATCCCACAGACACGCACTACACTCTCATACAACACTCCCACATGCACACCACTTAGCACTTACATTTTTTTTACATTTGTTACTATTATTTTTTACTAATTTACTTTGTAAAAGGCTCTTGGCTAAACAATTTGCCGGGGTGCGCATTAAAGTTTCCTAATATTTACACATATTCCACATTCTCACTCTCTACAATAGCAGCTATTTCACTTCACAAAACTCACTTAAATTTTCAAAAGAGTTAATTAGCATGTAAACACTGAAATCAAAATCAAATCATTTATTCGCATAGAATGTATTGTACAATAAAGTTGTTATAAAAATATTGTGAGCCGGGTACATTCTGCCTGAGTTTAGGCATGCAAAATTTTACAAATAGGTCGGAACGTAAAACATCTAAAATGTTTCCTGCAGACCTCAAGCTGGTTCAGGCGCTTTGTCGCTGACTACGCAGACTACGCAGAGGTTGCCAAACCGTTGACAACGCTACTAAAAAAGGTAAATGTATGGAAATGGGGCCCGGAGCAGCAGGCAGCTTTCGAGAAGATTAAGCAGCTGCTAGTATCGGCGCCGATCCTGCGTCAGTCTGACGCGACGTTACCCTTCGTCCTCAGAATCGATAGCAATGGGTATGCTCTTGGGGTGGTTCTCCTTCAGGGAGAGGGGACCGACGAGCGCCCAATAGAATACGCCAGCTAACTCTTGAACGCGGCTGAAAGAAACTACAGTACGACGGATAGGGAGGGCCCTAGCAGTCGTCTGGACAGTCTCTAAGTTCAGGGGGTATATAGATGGCGCTGACGTCGTGATCAAATCAGACCATCAGCCGCTTAGCTGGCTGATGAGTATGAAGTCTCCGAGCGGTCGCCTAGCAAGGTGGGCCCTGAGCCTTCAGGAGTATAACCTGAAAATAGAATACACAACAGGTAAGGCCAATGTTATAGCCGCCGATTGTGACATGTGCTGCGCTGCGGTCGACGTGCCCTCTCGCAGTCTGAAGGACCTGCGCGAGAACCAAATAAAGGAGTTGGAATTCGACGATCCGCTAGGGGGTGGGGTATGGGCAAACAAAGGGTATGTGCTCGCCGAAGGTGTGTTGTATAGATATTTCCCTGAGAACGAGGAACACGACGACGCCAGTCTGGTGGTCCCGGAACAGGAACGCGCCAAAGTACTGGCCGAATACCATGACGCACCCACCGTTGGTCACATGGGCGCGGAACGTACGCTGCAACACTTAGTCGGTAAGTACTACTGGCCGGGAATGCGTTCCTACGTTACGCAGTACGTTAAAAATTGTGTACCTTGTCAGCGTTAAAAAGCAGACACTAGGAAACCAGCTGGGTTGTTGCAAACGCCCGCTTCTACACGCCGGTTTGAGGTGTTAGCCGTGGACCTGTTCGGCCCTCTACCTGTAACAGCGAAAGGATGCAAATGGATCGTGATAGTTGAGGACACCTGCACGCGCTGGGTGGAGCTGTTTGCCCTTGCTTCAGCCACCAGTGAGGAATGCGCAAAGGTAAGAACCGTAAGTATACTTCTGATACAAGTAAGTAAGTATCAGAAGCATACTTACGGTTCCGAAGGTAAGTCCCCAGGCGCCTTGTTTTTGACAACGGTGTCCAATTTGTCTTTTTCCTGTTACCTGGATTTTCTTCAGTACTTCACCTAGGCATCCTGAAAGTCTAATTTTGATCCATAGTCTCGGTAATTTTATATCAAAATCAAAATATTTTATTTCACATAAACCTGCATGAGCACTTATGAAACGTCGAAGCTAGGTGCACGGTCCAAATTGTTGTTTCCTATGGAGAAGAGCCGGCAAGAAACTCCACGGTTACTTTTTAAAAAAAAAATTGGCTTTGACAATGTCTCCAAATTACAGAGATAAAATGTATGGGAGGACAGCGCAGGCCTCCCAATAAGTACCAGGTACTTAGACGAATACAGAATAGAAAATCGTCTACAAATCTACAGTTTGTAAGGCCTACAACATTCTCTCATTCACAATTATATGTAAAATAATCTACATAAATAAAATGAACCTATTTAAACATAGTGACATGGTTTCCATGACAATCACTAAAAATAGTCGATATTAAAATTGATGTATAATGTATTATTTATTAGATGTTAATATAAACTACTTGTACACACAGCTCCACAGAAAACTCATCCCCTACAAAGGCATGTCGCCTTTGTAGGGGATGAGTTTTCTGTGGAGCTGTGTGTACCTATATAAATGAATAAGCATATGTATAATGTACAACAGTGACGAGAATATGTCAGCATTTAAAATATATATTTTTATATATAATTATATAAGACCAGTGTTGTAGAATAAATTTAATAATTTAATTTTTATTGTGTATCAATCATGAATTCATGATATCTTTGATGACGTTTAAAGTGATAACTGTTGCTAGATGTCACGGGTTTTGGAATTTTTGTTTCTTACCAGTTTTCTCATGACGTTTTCCTTCACCGTTTTGAGAGCTTTGGTGATTAAATAATTTACACAAATGAAACCGCCCGTCTTGGTTAGGTGGAACCTACGACTTACAACTAGTAGTTCGCGGCCGTTACCACTGGACAACTCTTACAATGTTTGTAAATTTGTGAGCACCATGAATCTATCATATAATTAATTTATCTTTATTGCTTCAGTTGCATTTTGTTACCTTTTTTGGTATAGTAATTTTATTCTGGGTGCATCGTTTTCACATATAATTATATAATGAATGTACTATGATAAATTGTATGTAAAACATTTTAAAAGAGTGACGGTGGAGTTTCTTGCCCGTTCTTCTCCATACGAAACTACATTTTGGAATGGGCGACTAGAATCAATTCCGTTTAAATGTAAATGTTGACGTTCAAAAGTGCCTTTTAAGTGCCTAATTGAAATAAATGCTTTGACTTTGACTTTGGACTACCACTGCTCGTCTGAGACTCTTCTAAGTGAGTCTGAGACGTGAACTGGTAATGTAAATAATGTAATAATATACTGACGAGCAAAATAAAAATAAACCACTTTCAAAGCGCCTAGAGAAATCTAAATATCTTCATAACCACACAAGATGGTTTCAAGAAGGATTTTTTTAACAGTAATAGATAGCACATTAAAACCTTAGACGCTACATACGGGCCTGTTCGAAGTCTTGAATAGAACTAAGTTACCAGAACTTGATAATAAAGGTGCATGTCACACCAGAGGAATGTATCAAGATCATCAAGGTGGTGCAATTGGGGAGTTCCCAGAAACAAATGACTAGAACAGTGGATGTGAGACATTCTACTGTCCAACAAGTGCTTCGGAGGTTTAGGAAGACCGGACTTAACCTAAGAAGACCAAGCAAATGGCAAGCCAAGGTGAACAATAGCCCGAGAAGATCGATTCATTGTGACGTCGCGGCCCACTCTTGGTTGAGAACTCGAACGGCATCATATAGCTGCTAGATTAAGGTATCCCGTCAGCACATCGAATGGGATGAGGACGAATGGGGTGAGGACGAATGGGGCAGAGTACCTAATGTTCTCTGATGAATCGAGATTCGTGTTGTACAATAATTGTGGGCGACATGGCGTGTACAGACGGCCAGGTGAACGTTGCAAACAGGCGCGACGCGATACTTGTACAACAATTTGCACGAACTTTTCATAGAAATTGTTCTACGTGAGTCGCGTCGCACCTGTTTGCAGGAGCCTTAACATAAGTATGTTTCGAAGAACACATTTTTCATTAGGTGGTCGCATGGCGCTCTTACTGATAGAAAATGGCAATCTGACCGTTGTGAGATAAGTACGTTGTCCCAACTCAACCTCACGATCTTCTTTAGAACTCATAGAAAACACTATAGCACAGTATTTATTATAATTTTACGTCAATACAGAATTTCAACCAAAAACATTATTTTTTCTTTTTTGGGAATGGTATCTCGCAGTTGACCTTGAGAGGCCGTGACTGCTTAGCCGGACTTTCCTGTGGTTGCCTTAAGAGAACTTAAAACCTCCAGCCAGAGGCGTAAAACTACTTAAATTACTAAGCGACTGCATGCTGAGTGCTCCCCCTGTGGGGTACGGGCCTCGGCTCAGGGCGTCACTGAAAGGGGGACAGCATGGGACAGGCTGGAAAAAATCATTTTCATTATTATTAAATCTTGGGGAATTTAACTCTACAGGCTCAGCTGCGGCGCGGGCTGGCACTTCAACGAGCAAGGGACGGTTGTGGGACTCCTTGTTAACTAGGGGTCTTCGCGGGGCGCGAGGACCTCGGCGGCGAGGTCGGAATGACGGTTGTTTTTGTATGCGAGCTGTACTGGTGCCCCTACTGCTTTCTTGGAGGAGAGTAATGGGGTCATCTGGATCTAAGAGAATATGTCCCGACCGGCGAATTCTACAAATTCTACTGGGGCCATAACTAGCGGTCTTCACAATAAGAGGATTGCGATGTTTCTCGGCTTTATCGAAGAAACGCTTCAAGTTGCGTTTCATGAATTGAAGTCCTGTGGGGATTTTCAGATCGATGAAGGATCTCGTTCCGAACAAACCATGGGGAACCGGTGGCCTGGCAGAAGAATCGGTTCTGGAGGTCTGCATCCTATGGATGAATCAGGGTTTCGTGTGTGCAAAGACTGCGACTAAGGATAGGCCGGGGGGGGGGGGGGAGGTCTAAATCGCGGTTTCGAGAAGGGAACTACTTGACTTTTATCCCGATTTACTTCAATCCTCCACTTTCTAAACCACGCGCCAAGCACGTTGGTCTGGACTTCTGGCGAGCGGAGGCTATCGCGTCCTGATTACGCCCAAATCAAATCAAATCATTTTATTTGTCACAATGCAGGTACAAAGTTTATATTAGGTCTTATAATGACAATGTTAGTGCGCTGCATTCTACTCGCAAGCATACAGATATTACACACAAGAATAGGTAATGAATACCTATAGAATATTACAAAAAAAATGAAATTAAATGGAGGTATAATTAAAATGTGAAACCATAAAATATAAATACAATTATGCCAAAATTTAAAATATCACTGTCAAAAATTATCCTCCATAAATTCAGTGATTGAGTAATAACATTTATTATTTAAAAATTGTTTCAGTCGTTTTTTTTTAAATAACTAAATTAAGATTCTTTATTTCTCGCGGAATTTTATTCTATATTACTGTGTGTACTGATGGCTATGTCGTTTGCGAACAGTGTCAACTGTGCTTTTCTACTGTTAGGAATATCGCTAGTGAATAGCGTGAATATGAGAGGGGACAGCACGGGCCCTGAGGTACACCTGTACGAATGGTATGGGGAGACGAGATCGCCCCTTCGATGCGAAAGCGAAAGGTGCGGTTCGACAGAAAGTCTCGTAAGATGAGCACGAGACGATCAGGCACGCCGAGTTGGTACAGCTTGTATATTAAGCCGTTGTGCCAGACTTTGTCGAAGGCTTTCGCTATGTCGAAGAATACTGCACCGGTTATACATATAACTGCGTTGGAAACCAACGTTTATTTATTCTACGATGCGGTGGACCTGTTGTGCGCAAGAGTGTTGGGTTCTGAAACCGAACTGCTCGTTGGGTATGAGGCCTTTCATCTCGGCGAAGTCTTTGAGACGCTTATAAATAAGCCTCTCATAGATTTTTCCAGAGTGTTGAGTAAACTGATGGGACAGTAGCTCGTATGCTCGTAGGGTTTGCCGGGCTTTTGAATACCGATGAACGTGGCTTGATACCATGCCTGCGGGAAGATGTTGTTGCTCAAGGCTCCGTTGAAGATGGTGGTCAAGAGCATGATCAGGTGGGCGGGACCAAAAACATAAAATTTCTGAACTGCTTATGGTTTCGCCGCTAATGAAACCATATCGCGATTCGCGAACCGTGCCGTCATAGTTAGACGGCACGGTTGGCGCAATTGACTACTGCGCTGCGTGTCGCGGCTTCGATTCCCGCACGGAACAAATATTTGTGCGACCTAAAAGTAATTGTTCCGGGCCTGGCCGTTTATGTGTGAATTTAAATGTTTGTAAACGCACCCACAATACAGGAGAAATTCCAAATGTAAGGGGGCAACGTTAAAAAAAAAGTCGACGCCAACGACATCTAGTTAGAAAATAAGTGCTAAAATGCACAATCTTACCTACTTTATCTTAAAATAATGAATTGAATATGGTAGGATTTGACTCTCAATTAATTCCAGTCTGAATCCATTATCTAGTATTGAGAGCACGCGGAGGGAACTACGAAACATTGAATGATTTAATAATTGTTTCAATTTTGTAATTCCTCTTTGTAGAGGCAATAGGTAGTGCCATTTGGACAAAAAACAATTAACTATTATTAGTTCATTGTTTTTTGTCCAAATGGCACTATTTTGCTTATTCCTCCTTTAAACATGTTTTTTTTTGTTTTGTTGTTTTTTAATGCAAAACAAAAAAAAAGTGTATTTAAATACACTTCAATGTTGCTTTTCACTTCAAGAAGCTATCTTACGTAGTTTCAGAAAATTCATATAGGGTGACTGGTAATTAGTGACCGATATTTAAACACATGATTGTACTCATCATAAGAAACAACTTTCCCAAATAAACTTTTTCTATTTTTCATTGTATCTTATTGACCCCAATTTTTATACCCCAATAGAATATTGAGTACCTAATAAAAATAATACACCATCTGCTGTAATTTCATTTAGTTACCTACCTAACAAAAAAAAAACACTTTTGCAATGCATCAGCTGTGTCGCTTGACCCGGGGTCAAGCGCTTAAGGCGACACTTTGCGCGGGCTCGAAATCACTGGTGGGCCTGGCTAAAAATCACGTTGTCTCACCAGGCTTCGTATCCGACAGAGATAGTATCAGTGGTGAGCAGTTAGACGCTAGTCTACATGCACAACGTTATTGAGTGAGATGCAGGAGCATTTTTGGAAATAAAAATCGTGAAAAAATTAAGAAAAGTCCTTCAGAAGATCGGGTTTTCTGAAAAAACCACTGCATAAATCAATGACGAATAAAGTTTATTGAATTTATTGTTAATTGAACTTTGTCGGTACCGTCTTGGTTTTCGATATTTTACACGCCTTTTACTACTTAAACACGCTCAAAGTTAGGTTAAATTAGCAAGAAAAACGAATCTTTGTTGGCTCATAACTTTTTAATGGCTTTTTATTTTAGTATTCTGTTTCCGTACAGACAATAATAATAACGAGACAAAACCATACCATGTTTTATTTTTGATGTACATAGTCAGACAGTGGAGTAAAACCCTCCCGAAGTTTGTATGGAAAAAATGTGGACAAGTGTCACCTTAACAGCTGATAGCGCGCGTGCGAATCGTACGTTGGTTAAGTTTAATGACAAAAGAATAATGCAGGTAAGAGTGGATTATTTCGTTTTTGTTTGTAGGTTACCAAATTAAATTACAGCTGATGATGTATTAATCTTGTTCGTCAATATTCTATTGGGGTGACGGGAACATGCGCTAGTTAAATTTAAAAAAAATTGTTTCTTTGGGAAAGTTGTTCGATATGATGAGTACAATCATGTGTTTAAATATTGGTCACTAATTAGGTACCAGTAACCCTATACCGGCTGATTTTTTTTAGCGTCTGGAAAAAAGTAGGGTATAATAGGTGAACGGAGTAGACCCCTGTGGCACAGAAACTACACTTTTTTTTTTTGAAAACTGAAATGATTTTAACCTATCAATGAATACTATTACTTATTTGTAGTAAACTTTTCATATTAAAACGAAAAAAAAAAAAATTAAAAAAAAAAAAAAAAAATTGGCAAATAATATCAAAATCCAACTTATAGGCACCCTACTCTACGCGTAGAAATTATCAATGAAAATTCGTAGCGAAATTCAATCCTTTGAAGCCGGCCGCTTTTTTCGCAGGCGTAGGTACCGCTCACGTTTCACCGCATGCGCATTCCCTCCCGCCCGCGCGCGCCGCTCCGCTCTCCGTTTCTCCAGTCACCTGCGATTGGTCACAGCGTGACGTCGATTTCTGTTTTTTCCGCGTGTGCTTCAACTGCCCAGTGATTGTTTTCATAATGACGTACGCATACTCCAGCATAGAGTACCTTGCCATGATGAGGTATTATTTTTCGTCCGGTAAAAATTTAAATGGTGCGAGGCGATTGTACGCCGACGAAGAATACCCACAATCCCTTAGACGTAACGGAATCCCTGACCCCCGGAACCCCAACACAGACTTGATATTCCGCACTTATCTGCGATTCCTTGACCATGGCCAGTTTCAGCTCCCCGGTCATGCCAGGGGCAGAGGCCGGCCACCCTTGTCTATACATGTTGAAGACGCCATTCTGGAATATTTCCAGCAACAACCGAAGAGGAGGAGCACCCGGCAAGCAGCTCGTCGATTTGGCGTAAACCAGTATGTGGTATGGAAGCTACTCCATTCAATGGATATGCATCCATACCACTTCTTACGCGTGCAAGCTTTGCATGCTCTGGATCCTGGACCTCGTATTGAGTTCTGTCGCTGGCTGCAGAACCAACCGCAGGAGAACATTCTATGGACCGACGAGTCCATATTTACCCGCGTTGGTATCTACAACGTACACAATTAGCACTGGTTGAGTTTTCAAAACCCACACAAAATAAAAGAACACGCAGCTAATCGCTCAACCACTTCACTAACGAGCCGTCTTATTCTTACCGCATTTTTTGGCAATTCGCTTAGTCCTCTACGCATTTGTTTCAATGGTTTTAGATTACAATAATAATTATTAGGATTCTTTTTTTTACACATCAAGTTATAACCTTCGAAATACAGATGAATGTGAGTGATTGTTATAAGAATTTAATATCAACAGGTTTGTTTACATTTCTATCAAAGCTTTACCGATCTTACGAGACGTAGTTTATTTTGTTTACGGTTTCAAGACACGCGTCACACAGTGTATCAAATTATTTGCCTACTACAACTCCACACATCACGGTGACGTGTGTAGGTACACGCGCAAATGTATGCGTAGGGATCAGTTGCAAAGATATACACTTCATCATTCTTCATTCATGGGTGATCGCAGCTGACGCACGTTTACTATTACTATTTTGGCTATTATTAGTTTTACGCGCGTGTCGTAGGATGTATTCTTTTTCATGTATTTTAAGGATATTCCGAACTTTTATTAAATCAATGGTACTAGGGAAAGGTCAGCGTATATGAGTTCTATTCTACTTACACGACACGTCATATTGTTGTCCAGACGCTAAAAAATGTCATCCGGTATAGTGGCTTTTTTATATTGTTCGTCATTGGTGACCTCCGACTTTGAGCAATTTTTCTCAAGGATCAGTCGACTAGGAAATGCCGGCGCCATCTAGTTATAACATACCTATTGACCAACAAAATTTTGACGTGTTAAGGATGATTTCCACCAAACGGCTCGCATCACATCGGATCGGAACGGATTACAATATTTATACGATACTAGCTTTCGCCCGCAGCGTCGCACGCGTGGAAGTCCGAAATTATCCCGCGGGATAGAAAGTATCCTTTATGTTAATCTAGGTTATAATCTATCTGTGTGCCAAATTTCATCCAAGTCCCTTCAGTAGTTTTTGCGTGATTGAGTAACAAACATCCAAACATCTTCATTAACTTTCACATTTATAGTATTATTTCTCTTTGCCTTCAACAATATAAAGTGATGTGATCACTATCCTTCACACAAAACCACCTCAGCAAGTTTATAATAATATGGTTCAGGTATGTATGTGTACATTATTTACTACTGCACAGAAAACTCTTCAAACGAACTATATAAGTACCCCTTTTCACAATTTAAGGGGTTAATTTTTTTTAAGTCTTTTGTTTCTTTTACATTATTTGACTAATAGGTTACTTATTCCAATTTTCGAGTTAATCAAGAGATGCAGGAAAATCATCCCTTGTAAAATTAACCACCCTTTTTTACCGCTTTAGGGGCAGATTTTCGAAAAACCCTTAAACACGTTATTCTTTATTTTTGGTTTCAGGTATAAATACTCAGTTTCGAGTTAATCAGACCGCGCGTTAAAATTCTTCCATACAACTTTGATACCCCCAATCCCCTTTTAGGGGTGAAAAACCACAAACACATAACCAACATACAACAATATAAATACATAACCAACTTTATAATTTACTTAAATAAGTATTTGTGCCAAGTTTCAAGTTTATTAACTCAAGCAATAAGATTTTTCATGCAAACAAAATCCCCTCTTTGCACCCACTTAAAGGTCGAATTTCCAAAAACCCCTTCTTAGTGCTCTTCTACATTATAAGAGAAAGCCGTGTGCCCAATTTCACGTTCCTAGTCCTAGTAGTTTCGGCTGTGCGTTGATTTGTCAGTCAGTCATTTTCTCCTTTGTTTAAATAGATTAAATCGTGTACATCTACATTACCAAGCCGCGCACAGCAGCTTGACCGCGGGCGACTTCCACGACACGCGATCCCGCCGAAAGTATGCTGCGGCGTGCGATCGGCTCCGTTTGTCTGTCGTTGTATCCGATCGGATCCTTCCGGCTGTAGGCGTTCGTTCGTCTGCCATTTTCAAAAATTACTCAATACTCAATACTTTATTGCATTCCATATGTATTTAATAGATGGTACAAACAGTGAGAACAATATGGACCCTGTCGGGCACAGCAAAAATTAGGAGAGAGGAAGAGGGCTACGTACAAATTCAAGCAATTCAATTCATTATTATTATAAAATTATTAGATGTATAATTTTTTTTTTTTTTTTTTTTTTTTTTTTTGGGTGGGAAATCATCAAATAACTTCTCCCGCTCTGGGTGGAGCAGGAGGGCGTGTCAGACTTTTACTGACTAAAACCCACCCGTGTTCCTTCATTAGCCCGTATGCCAGGGGCTGTGGTATCTCTTTCAAACGAACCCGCACCCCTGACAGGCATCGGCCCTTGCGGGCCCCATCATTTTTGTGCTGACATCTCTTTGAGGCGCGCGTGGAGACAGCGAGCTACCCATTACTCGCCGTCCGCAAGCCCATGCCTACGGTGGCCGGAAATCGGCCTGGGATTCCCGACGCCCAGGGCGTCTCCGTATCCTGCGGCGGCTGGGGTCGCGAGGGCGCATGTGCTGCCTCTCCCTCACGTGCGCCGCCTCCCTCTTCGCGAGCATCACTGCTTCGCTGAAGGAGGTGACGGCTCCCCATGCCCTCTCGCTCCGTACCATGGCCTGGACCAGGGCCGGACGCGAGAGATCGCCGCCGCCGATCGCCTCCACGAGGACACGGCGGTGCTCCGCCCAAGCAGGGCAGACCGCCACCGTGTGCTCCACCGTGTCCTCAGGGCGATCTTCGCAGTGGAAACACCCGGGCGTTTCCTCCCGCCCTATCCGAAACAGGAACCTCCCGAAACAACCGTGTCCGGTGAGGACCTGCGTCAGGCGGAAGGTGAGGACGCCATGCCGCCTCTCAAACCACTCCTCAAAGAGGGGACTTACCGCCGCAATCGTGGCGTGCCTAGATGTATAATTGAGTGTATAATTATCTATCTTATGTATAATTATGTACAGGTGTATATGTATAATTATGTACAGGTGTGTATATATAGATTATCAGGTTTGTGTATATAGGTAAAGTATATTTGTTATTAAAATTGTATGTATTGCACAAGAATTATTATTTGTTATTAATATTTTAATTATTATTGAATTTTGTTGTTATGTACTAGTAATTAGAACACGTCAACACAGTAAGAATGAAACTATTTGACTAGGCGCAGAAACGGATACGTTCGTAAGGGACGGTAGGGAGCCGATCGTATGCGTCGACATCATGCCGGCCGCGATCGGCTGTCGCCGCATCCGTTCGTATCCTTTCCGATCCGTTGGTTGCGAGCCGTTTGGTGGAAATCATCCTTAAAACTGTCTTAGAAGATCTACACGAAAAATAAACATTTCATTTTATAATACAATATTTATACATAATACGTATCTATCCAACCACACGTTTTCAATTAAAATTTTCGATTTACCACCTTAGTGTAATAGTAGTTACCTTCTTGCAACGCCAGAAACCACGAAAATTGTTGATTCAAAAACACGTTGCGATATTTGGTGTCATACACCTCGTCTACCATTCACAATCATATCTTTAATTGTCATAATTATTTAAAAACTATAAAAATAGGAATGTGCCGTAATATGCTCAACTTCTCTTCATTAGCTCATCATGTGCTCAGTCGAAGTCCTTATCGTCTTCAGTTTTGGATGCCGCCTGTTCAATTTCCCACTCGTCTTCAACTTTAAGGAGTGTGTCCAAGACTTGTCTCTTGATGGAAGACTGAAGTTTTTTTGGCAACCGCTTGGTGCTTTGGCAGACACTTGCGAAGAACAGATCTAGAGAGTCATGGTCGGTGCTGGGCTGGTGGCCCGGGTCCCACACCTCGGGCTCGCGCTCCTGATCCGACGCTATATCTGTTTCGTCCATCTTGAGACCACTTTTTCCTGAGCGTTGACCTCTAGAAATAAAGAATTACGTAAACATTAGGAGTTTATGGTCTACTAAACGCCCGACATTTGGCCAACAGGTGCTCGTATACAAGAGATGTTCAGCTCACATCTACATGCCCCACTCACCGCCTAATGGTCATATATGGCAGCACGAAGGCCATCCGGCTCTGGAACCGCCACTTCTTGCAGGGCAGGCCTGCCTTGGTGGTGGCGCCAGTGTTGCTGCGCTTCAGTGCCTGGCGCATGGAGTCACGCAGGATCTTCCATTCGCGTTTCAGCACCTCGCCTGTAGTAAATAACACAGCTTTTAACTAACCGAAAGGGCCAGACAAGTCCTGACTTGGGGTCTAGGCATAGAAGAGGAGGAGGTATTCATATAAAAAAACCCTTCACAATGCCCTCAAATTATGTTACTCTGATATAATCAAAATGAGAATGAAAAGTCAGGCATGATGAACTTGAACTCTTATCGGGTTTATATATCTGTAGGAGATTTCTCAGGGGTGTGTTGGTTGTTAAATTATTGGCACGCGTTTAATAGTGTAAAAGTGTATATTAATCAGAATCAAAACTCAAGAGCACAAACAGGTAAAAATGGAAAAAACTATCAGAGCGGGCGTAGCGTCGTACTATCTCGCGAGCCGTCGTCCACTGTCGGTTAGCGCGGGAGTGCTGGCTGTCGCCGCGCTTAAGGCCCGTTCACACACAGTTGCCGACTGTCGTGCTACATATCTATATAAGTAAAAAGAAAACTCCTGACTGACTGACTCATCAACGCCCATCCCAAACCCTTGGACCTAGAAAGCTGACATTTTGCACAGAGGTTCCCTTTACAATGTAGACTTTTAATCCTTCCTTACTCCTTAGTAAGGAAGGATTTTTCGAAATTAAATCCCTAAGGGAGTTAAATACGGGATGAAAGTTCCGCGCAGGTGAAGCCGCCGGCAAAAGCTAGTATATTTATAAACGTTGAACCTTTACCACTTTATTTATAAACGTTTAACAGTCGCTAGTCATTATTTAACTTTAAGCAACTTTTATAACTAAACTCTTAAATAATATAATCAAACACCAAGCGGCTTTTTGAACCACATGATAAACAAAACAATCTTGGAACTTCTGTTTAATTTTCCTTGTATCTATATAAACACATCATTTCATTTCAAATATGAAGACTGCGACTTAGTGAACTGACTAGTAATTGATTCGTAGCTGACCTCGTGTCCGGAGTTCACACATAACGCATTTGATTACGAATTCCTTTCTATCATGATGGGATAAAACTACTATATGACATGCAAGTGCGGTCAAGGAGCCATATAGTTCAACAGCATCATCAGCGTCATCGCTTAAATGATGTCCTTCGTTCTACAAGCATGTTAGTATGGCCTCATCAGCGTCATCGTTTGAATGATGTCCTTCGTTCTACAAGCATGTAAGTATGGCCTCATCAGCTTCATCGTTTTTGGGTAAGGTTTTTTGTCTCTTTTTAGGGTTCCGTACCTCTAAAGGAAAAAACGGAACCCTTATAAGATCACTTTGTTGTCCGTCCGTCCGTCCGTCCGTCCGTCCGTCTGTCAAGACCGTTTTTCTCAGGAACGCGTGGAGGTATCAAACTGAAATTTCTATATGATACTTAGTTCTACTGTCCATGGAAGCTGTAGAAAAATCAACCTTCTAAGTCAACGCAATCAAAAGATACAGCCATTTAGGCCGCAAAATTCCGCAAATTTTCGAAACTCGCACGGGAATCAAAACCTACAGGGTACTTCCCGTGAACTTAGAATCTTGAAATTTTGTACGAAGTCACGTACAGATATAGGAAAAATTACGAAAACCGAAAATTTTTAGTTTCGTCATATAAAAAAAATATTTTTGACAATTTTGAACTTTTACTTATATACCCACAGGTTTGTACGGAACCCTCGGTGCGCGAGTCCAACTCGCACTTGACCGGTTTTTTAGATATTTTCTTATATATTTTTTTCCAGCACGGCCCCCTATCCACATCTATATATTATTTGTTATTAGGAATTCACAATATCTGTTGCGGCACATATAACGTGATAACAGAGTACCTACATTCCTTGAGTTTTATATTTTTCAAGTTACACAGGGGCCGTGCTGAAACCGATTGGCTGGCTCGGCCCCCTTTTTGTGCACATATCTTCAAAAGTACAGAGGTACATTGAAAAAGAAAGAGGTACATATACTCCTAGAGGCGAGTACATTGCATTGGTGCACACCTAAAACGAAAATTTTGGGGGGGGCGAGCGGGGCAAACGTACATAGCTAAGACAGAAGAGAAAAAAATACACGTAAATAAATTATTGAACTCATACGGCAAACTGTCGTTTAATTGATTTCTCCCGGTACTGTGAGCTTGTAAAGCACTCGCAGTACACACTCGACCTATGAATTTCCGATTCCGGATTGAAGGACAAACTTAAGTTTGCAGTTACATAAAAACTTTTGATAGAGTAGAGAGGGGACTGATTTCATTATACAAATACTAAATATTACTTTAAGATACTACCTATTAATTTCTTGAAAGACAAACGTAAAACTTTTGAAAAGATATCTTCCCTAAGTAGGTACATCGTTCTACACGTACTAGGTACTCACGGACCGGTGCTCCAACAGCAATGAATGAAAGCCTGTAATCGTAAACATTATAGTTTGTACGTCATATTTATATACTTACCTTACTAAATACTAACTTTTATAGGATATTTTCCTTTACTTTTACTGTGAGACCTTGCTTGCTTTCATTTCATGCTGCAAGTTCAACGGGAAGACTGACCTACCCTATAGAAAACCCATAAAAGTTATATGTGGCTATACATAATATTTAATATATTTTATATATCTATATATATACACGCGTCGACTTGAGAGCCTTTTCCCTTTTTCGTCAGTTAATAAAACTTTGACAATAATCTTATGTAATATAATTAATAAAGTGATATAATTTACCTTATCTCTTGATCGGTAAGATTGCATTATTAATCCGTCCAAGGGACCGGAGACCTTGGCGTTTGATATTAATTTCAAAAAGAATCGTTAAGATTTGTTTACCTACTTTTGTTTTTTTTTTTGGGGGGGGGGAAATCATCAAATATGTAACTTCTCCCGCTCTGGGTGGAGCAGGAGGTCGTGTCAGAATTTTACTGACTAAAACCCACCCGTGTTCCCTCAGTAGCCTGTATTCCAGGGGCGGCGGTATCTCTTTCGAACGAACCCGCACCCCTGGCTACCTACTCTTGCTTAGGTGCCTAAATAACATGTTAATAAATAGGTAAGTAATGGTTGATGGCAATAGGCTCGCTAGCTCGCTAAGGGGCGAGCCTATTGTCAATTGCCTTCAACCATTACTTAGATGGGACTTGGAGCATAACTGGCGAAATTTGGGTGTACTATTGGTATACCTCTGCCCTACCCTGCGGGGAAACAAGGCGTGATGTTATGTTATGTAAAATAGATACCTACTTAGTATGCATAACTATAGTAACCTACATAAGTCTAGTAGATACCAATGGTTTTTTACTAAACTGGCTTAAACCTTCCATTTCCATCGACGTTCGGTTTACGACACGTTTAAAACACGCCTGTTGTAGCGCAGCGACGCGACGGGAAGCATGAGGCATTAGGCACGACTGCACGAGGCATGACGTAACAACTATCGAGTAGTGTACACTGTACGTACTGTTGGCGCCGAGGCGCTCGGAGATCTCGAGCCAGCAGCGGTCTCGCACGTCGATGTCTCGGTGGTTCTCATGCTGCGTGTCGTACAACACTGGATACTTCTTCACTTCGTCTATTAAACGCTCCCTATAGTTTCTCGAATTCATCTAAATGTATTTTTTCACCGAGCGATAAACGCGGCCACCCCAAGCGACGCCAAAGCTATACTGCGAGAGAGAAAGCGATATGCGCTATGCGACGGCGACGTTGCCGCTCTGCTAATGTTAAACACCCGCATCGCTCATCGCGCTCGGTGTGCGCCGTGGCTATGAACGTCTGAATGTAAATGAAACGCGCCGTGGCCCGGTGGGCACTAGGCAGGCGCAAACTGAATATATATTATTATTTCATTGTTAACGTACTGATACTGTGTACCTTCTTAGCTATAATCGTGGCTATTCGATGAACTGGTCCAGCGTGTGTTTTATGAAGCCCGATTTTCGGACATCTCATTTTTATTGAATAGGCTGACAGAAACAATCATTTAAATGCAAGATTTCGTATCCCCATTTGGCTACAAAGTCTAGTTTTTGAGTTATAGTTTTTTGAAAATCGACCAATTTCTATCTCGATATTTAGAAAAAAAAATATTACAATTAAACTAAGCATGATACGAAATAATGATGTTAGGTACATTGATGGCGTATCTTATGCCGAGTATTTTAGTGCACAAATGAACCTTGTAACTTTGATAGATCCTGATATATACGTGTTTTCCGGTTTTTAGTTTTTCTTAATTTTCTCGAAAATCCCACCAAATCGGGAAAAGTTATTTATACTGAAATGATTTTGATAACTTCTCCAACGCACCACATAAATTTCACATCCCAATTCCATGGAACTTGGAAACCACAACGATTTTAAGTTTGTTCCGGATTTTACGTCGTCAGGGTTGTCAAAAATCTCAGATAATTATTTATATCCGGATTTTATATAACTTTGCCAAAAATGTCTACCTGGTAGTAATTATCTGACGAGAAGACGCCAGGATACCAGCTTGGTATCTAAATAAAATATTATTCATCGATGTTGTGCATTAAAAGGTAAAGTCAGGCATTTTGTGTTATTTAAGTATTTTTGTGGTGCGTAATAAATGACACGCAAAATACACGTATGTAGTAGCAATAACATAAGCTGAAACCGCCTTCACCGCGTGGAGGTACTCCCAGTACCTCCACGCGGTGAAGGCGGTTTCAGTTTCTACTGGCTAAAACTCCCATAAATATTTATAACTTGACCTCCGGCTATGCCTTCGGGCTTATGTTGTTTTCGTTGTCTATTGCGTACATCTGTTTAGTGGCACGGTAGCCTACCCGGTAACGCAGGGGAGCAGCCACCAAATATTTAACTCTATAGTAAGCGGAATTTATTAGTAATCATGGAGCCGGTCACTACCCATGAGACTACTTTACCTCAGCAGAACCTGACCCGCTCTGCTGGAGATGGTCTTTCTGGGCCCCGACCAGAGGACTCTTTAATGCCAGGGGGGCATGAGAATCCCAATCCACATGCTGGTCTGCAAGTGGCCAATTTGACAATCGAAGCTATGGATAGCACCAAAGCTGGTGCTCTTCAGCCTTCAGAAGTAGCAGCAAACACACAGGACGTTGGAAATCAGCCCTCACAAAAAGTATTGACAAGATTAGACGTTTTTAATTTACTTACGAATAAATTCAAAGACATGTCAGCAGCTGAACTAGTAAATAAAATATTTCACTATTTTGGGGAGAGCTACCAAATTTCTCACACTAAGGAAGAATTTGCACTTGTTCTTGCTACATTTTTAAGCAAAAGTAAAAGCATGTACAAAAAATGTAATTATACAATTACACATTTCGCAAAAAAACATCAAAACTGGTTAAGCCAACTAATGATTACCGGGCAGCTGAAGGTGGCTGAAGATTCAATATTGTCACCGAAAAGTAGTACATTCACGAACTTAAGTATGCGGCAGCAATTAAGAAGTCGTCGACGGCTCCAAACGCAACTACAGGAAGAGCCTTTACTAAAAAAAAGTGAAATCTTTTACTGAATCACTGTCAATTGAAGGCGTTTCTATACAATCGAAGCCAGCAAAAGATTTAGAAAAGGTTATTTATAGATGTTTAGAAGCACCTCAAGCACCAACAAATATTTTTCAAAAAATTACGAATTGTCCTCGGCCGTATACTCCGGAAGAAGCGCTATCAGTGGTAATAGATAGAAAATTAACAATCGAGACCTACAATTTTCTTCATATGGATCTTCAAGATCGCGGGTTCCCTGCATTTCCTCCATATTATAAAGTTTTAGCAGTAAAAAAGGATTGCTATCCAGCCAATATTATAATTTCAGAGCGAGAAGCCTCAGTTCCTTTCCAAGACCTTTTACAACACACATTTGACAGATTATTGACAATCAGTGATGAAGTTGTAACACAATATTGTGACCAAAAAACTGTGAAAGAGTTGGAATGTGTGATGGAAGGAAACTGGGGCTTTGATGGGAGTACCGGACAGTCATTGTATAAACAAGCCTTTTCAGATGCTGAGCGCGGTGAAGAAAATAGCCTCATTGCAACTACATTTATTCCTTTAGTACTCAGAACGAATAATGTTATACTTTGGAAGAATCCAGCCCCACAATCCTACAGATACTGTAGACCGGTATGCGTGCAGTACAGGAAAGAAACGGCAGCATTAATACTGTCGGAAAAATCAAAAGGGGAAGCCGCAATAAATAATCTTTCATCTTTATTAGGTGAAACCACAAAGGGACACAAAATAAAAGCTTCCTATTCATTAAATTTAGCTGCCATTGATGGCAAGGTATTAAATACCATTTTACATACCCTCTCCCAAATGCGTTGCACATATTGTGGTTTAACGGCGACGCAATTCAACAATATTGACCTAGCTTTAGAGCAACCTGTAAATATTGATGCTCTTAAGCATGGTGTGAGTCCACTTCATGCGTGGATCCGTGTGCTTGAATTCCTCTTGCATCTATCTTATAAAAAAGTGGTAAAAAAATGGAGGATACCTCAAAAATCGGAAGAAAAAGGTCTGGTAGATGCTCGAAAAAAAGCTATTCAGCAACAAATGAGGGAGAAGTTAGGTTTACTAGTAGACGTTGTTCAGCCAAATTCTGGCACCACTAATGACGGGAATACTGCGCGAATCGCTTTGTCCGACAAGAATCGTCAAATTTTTCAGAAATTCTTGACCTCGAGCAATGGCTACTGGACGACTTACACGTTATTCTAACTGTTATGTCCAGTGGTCTGCCAATCGATGGTAATAAATTTGGCAATTTTTGCAAACAAATCGCCTACAAATATGTAGAAAATTACGACTGGCATCCGACGACAGTAACTGTACATAAAATATTGGTGCATGGGGCTGCAATAATTAATTCAACATCGCTTCCCATTGGAATGCTGTCAGAGCAGGCGTCGGAATCGAGAAATAAGTTTTGGAGAAGCGACCGTGAGCATCACTGCCGAAAAATGGATAGGGTGAAAACGATGACTGATTTATTCCATAGGGCTTTAGAGTCATCCGATCCTGTAATATCACATGCACGGCTGCTCCAACGCCAAAAAAAGCAATGTAAAATTCCTTTGTCTGCAGTCGCAATATCATTGCTAAAACCTCTACCAGACCCGAACATGATAGAAGAGCTTACCAGTGCTGATGAAATTGAAAGTTATGATGCAGAAGAATGTGTGGTGCTTTGCAACGAAGAAGATATAGAGAGTGAGGTTTGACTGAAATGCAATTTGTTTTTTTTTTTATATAAAGTGAAAATCGGAAATCAGAATCGTAGGCTACGGCTAATTTCGAAAGTTTTCGTATCATATCATATCATATCAATAGCATTCAATCCTAACTTTACATGCACTTGATTTGCTATTTATTTCCTAGTCTCTACCAACAAACAAACAAAATGTAGTAGGTAAACCTGAAGGGGACTTGAAACTTGATACTTTGAAAGGCCTCGGTATCGGTAGGCTGTCAGTAAACTGGTACACGTTCTTTTTGTCATTGTGAGTACGGAACTTTTACTTTTACGAAAAATTTGATCCACAAAATAAGGATAAAAATTTGACAACCCTAACAAAAATAGTTAAATTGGAATAACTTCTAAGTTCCATGGATTTGGGATTTCATAATTATGTGGTGTATTGGGGAAGTAAATAGAATTATTTCTGTATTAATAACTTTTCCCGAAATGGCGGAATTTTTGAGAAAAAAATAAAAAACTAAAAACCAAAAATGTCGTATAAATCTGGATCTAGCCAAGTTGTGAGGTTCATTTATGGATTGAAGTACTCGCCATAAGATACGCCATAATGTACCTAACATCATTATTTCGTATCATGCTTAGTTTAAGCGTAATTAATTTTTTTCTTAAAATCCGGATGGTAAAATTACGATTTTCAAAAAACTATAACTCAAAAACTAGACTTGGTAACTCAATGGGGATTCGAAATCTTGCGTTTAATTGATTATTTCTGTCGGCCTTTTCAATAAAAATGGGATGTCCGAAAATCGGGCTTCATAAAACACTGTGCAGCGGTCAAATAATCGGTACTTCGCTCTTCTATGGTTGAGCGGTGTAGAAATGGGTTTCCAAAAATTCGAGTTTTCTGCTTAAGTAAAGCTTTTTCTATTTTGAAAAAAATATTTTTATAGTAAGTAATTAGGTGTATCCACAAGTAACGATACAGAAGCACATTTACATCTGACGTTTCAAGACTTTTACTTTTTTATCAATGGAATTTGGTTGACATCATACCTACCTGTTAATTACCTAAGTAAGTGTGTAAAAAACCTTACGGTCTACCCGTCCATCCTAAGTTCCGTTTTTTTAAACCCAGATAAATACTAATTTGACAAGTATAATGTATAACTGCTTTGTTAAACAAACTAAAGACTTGAAATTAATGTGAGATTACGGTCTGGGATTAAAAAACGAACACATAAGTTAGCTAGGAGGTTTTAAGATCGCTTACAGACAGTGGATATGATTGGAAGTTCAATTCTCTCAATAGGTAGGTACTGTTAAATTGAGTTTTACGTTTCGTACCTACCACAAGCTGGCAAAAGACGGAAAACACTACACATTTTAATTTTAATAGCTCGTAATGAAAATAATGCTGTAATTAAAATATTAACTGTTAAAAACAATGTGTGCATCAAAAGTATTGAAATGAGTAGGTACAAAATATAATAATTTACGAAAATTTATATAAAATAAAATGTTACCGACCATAATTATGAAAACGTAAAACGAAATGTTCGATGGCGAGATTTCTATCTAACCTGTGGTTTTGATTGACATAAATATTGCAAAAAAAAAAAAAAACATTTTCATTCAATATATTTTTTTCTCTTAAAGTAAGGACATGTCTCCGGAAGTTGAAATTTTGCGTGTGTGCTTATAATATTAAAACCTTTAAAAAAAAAACAACCCCCAACTCGACTGATGGCAATGGAAAAGTGAGCCTTTTCCCTTTACTTGTGATTAGGGCATCGAGAACCGGCCCTATTTTAGGAACCGGTTCGTTCGGTTCCAAACTCAAGCCGGAGTTTTTCGCTTCTTTCGGTTTTTTTGATAATCTATGCTATCTTATAAATAGATTTTCTACTATGAAAACGAATAAAGGAGAATGGATCATACTAAAAAACACTTTAATGGATGTCACATCAGTCTTTTCGTAGAAAGTGATGCCAAACAGAGGCTTTGTCTCCTGCCTATTCGAAATTCATTCAACAGCCAACCGAAGGATGCCCAAGACTTGTCAAAGATTACAACGCTCACATGGGTGGTGTTGATCTTATGGGCAGCTTTTTGGGCAGCTATAAAATCAGGATCAAAAGCCGCAAGTGGTACATACGCCTGTTCTATCACTTGATTGATATGTTTGTAATAAACTCATGGGTTACACAATACAAAACAGAATCCAAACATCGCAAACATGACATGGGTTGATTACATAGGGGAGCTGGCAGAAGCGTTATGTAACTATAAAAAAACAGTTGAAAACAAAAGATTTGGAAGAAAAACGAAGCCGTGGAAATATGAAGCCTGTTCCACCAAAAGATGTAAGGAGTAAGGATAGATGGTGTAGACCATAATGAGCGAAGATGTGCGTCAAAAAATAGATGTAAACTCCCCGGCTGCAAGGGATTTTCTCGCATAGAGTGCACGAAATGCAAGGTGGCTGTATGTCTTACAAAAGACAGTTTTTTTTTTGCGACATTCCATGGCATAGCAGCATAATGTTCAAGTAAATTTCAATAATAAATTATATCTGAGTCAACAATTCGTTTCACTTGTATAGCATAGTGTTGCCAAAAAAATAAAAAATAAATACCTACTAGAAATTTTTCATTTTTTTTTTTGTTTTTGGTTCAAAAACTACCAGAAACAATTTTTTTCAAATAAAAATAAAAAATCATACAAATTAGGGTTATAATCTATCGAATTGAAACCGTCAAATTGTGAAATGACATGCGACGCACCTCGCGCGCTGATTGGTTGAACGCGGCATATGCCTTGCGCCGTCAAATTCGTTCGTTGACGAATGTAAACACTGTTTTGGTGATTGTAAATTGATTTTGTGTTGAAAATAACTCACTGCTTTAGAATTAGTTATGTAAAATTGTTGTGGAAGTAAAATGAAACCTGCGTTTCGTTTCTAACTATAAGGACACAGAACGGCCTACTGTAAGACCGACCAATCAGGGACAGCCTTCGGACAGTTGACAATTTAACGCGCGACAGATTGTTATCGCATCTACTGAAAAATAATAATTAAATGGCAAGTGCAATATTCGACAGTTTAAAAGATTTAGTTTAGAGATTAAAAACTGACGGTGTTCAGAATGTTACGGTGACATAATATGTCATTGCGTTACTAAGGCATACTATTCAATCAACGACTACATAAACGATAAGAATAGTTGGTCGCTGTGATTAACTCAAGACAATGTTTGTGTTCTTTCACCAGAGTTTCCTTGCCTACCGACAGGTGTGAAAATGTTATTGGATGTTAATAAAGTCGGCCGCAGATGGCGCTGCAAATAATAATAATAATATGTGTAATGTAATGTAGTGTAGTGCTTGACACTAATGATCGCATGGAGGTATGGCAGAGTAAGGAGCTTCACGGACGCTTTTTCCGGGCCCTACATGGACCCGATGTAGACCAACTAGCGTCCGTAGCCTGGCTGCGTTTCGGTGACCTCTTTGGGGAAACCGAAGGTTTTGTCTGTGCAATTATGGACGAAGTTATGATGACGAACAATTACCGGAGATTTATTGTGAAAGACGGTACGGTTGACATCTGTCGGGCATGCCACCGTCCGGGAGAATCCATCAGACACATTATCTCCGGGTGTTCTCGTCTAGCTAACGAAGAATATTTGCATAGGCACAACCTTGTAGCCAGGATTATTCACCAGCAACTTGCTCTGAAATACAGCCTTGTGGAATCAGAAGTGCCGTACTATAGGTATGTGCCCGACCCAGTTCTCGAAAATGGACATGTCACACTGTACTGGGATCGATCCATCATCACTGACAGGACTATTGTTGCCAATAAACCTGATATAGTGGTGGTGGATCGACTAGAGCGGCGTACAATGATCGTTGATATAACGGTCCCGCATGACGGGAACCTCGTGAAAGCCGAGAAAGATAAACAAATCAAGTATCTTGACTTGGCTCACGAGGTTGTCGACATGTGGGATGTGGACTCAGCGATCATTGTACCGATAGTCGTTTCAGCCAATGGCTTGATAGCCAAGAGCCTCGACCAACATCTGAGGAGGCTCTCGTTGGGCAGCTGGGTCAAGGGCTTGATCCAGAAAGCGGTACTCCTGGACACGGCTCGCATCGTTAGGAGGTTCCTCTCTCTGGAGCCCTGACCGCCGGTAGCTTGGACCTTGTTCCCGATACCGGTGGGCTACTATTTTTTATATTTTTAAATGTTTTTATATGTTTCTAATAATATTTAAAAACGTAATTTATATGTATTTATTGAAATAAAGGAAATAATAATATATTTATTCAAACATTATAAGGCTTAAAAATATGTACGGTTTTGCTTAAATGTAAATTATATTCCTAAGATTTACGTGCCTGAACTAGGCAATCCTGTGTTTCAGGCAAGAAGAGCTAAAATAGTCTTTAAAAGTTAATAAATAATTAAAAGTTGACAATAGACAAATAATTATATTAATATTGAGTAGCTTAATTAACACTTAGTTTCTAAATTTGATAAATACTTAACGTAGGTGAATATTTATTTTACCACATTTAGTAAATTCTCTGTTTCTTCGTAAGACATACTTTGAATATCATTGAGAGTTCTCTTACAATTTGTGTAGTTCAGGGAATAAATGTTTGCTTTCGAGTTTAATCTATTATAGAGGAGAGGACCGAGGTACAGGTAAAATTTGGATATAAAAGCATGTTTAGTTATAATTTGCGGACAGACTATATCTTTACGTCTGTTATTACTATATTCTGTACTGTAAGATCAAAAAAAATCAAAATCAAAATATTTTTATTTCATATAAACCTGCATGGGCACTTATGAAACGTCAGAAGCTAGGTGCACGGTTCCAAATTGTTGTTTCCTATGGAGAAGAGCCGGCAAGAAACTCCACGGTTACTCTTTTAAAAATAATTGGCTTTAACAATATTTTCAAATTACAGAGATTAAATGTATGGGAGGACAGCGCAGGCCTATCAATAAGTACCAGGTACTTAGACGAATACAGAATAGAAAATCGTCTACAAATCTACAGTCAGTAAGGCCTACAACGTTCTCTCATTCACAATATGTAAAATAATCTACATAAATAAAATGAACCTAAATAAAATTGATGTATAATGTCAATTAATGACGAGAATATGTCAGCATTGTTAAAATAAAAAGAATAAAAAGAACATTGAGAGCAGTTAATAGACTTTCACATAGATATGCTGTTAATGAGGTACCAGGGAAGCCACATGTGCAGAAGGAATTAATGCCAAACTTCCCTGTCTTCAACGTAGTCTTTTATCTTATAATATGCTTTTTTGATAAGGACACGTTTGATGTGCGTTTTAAACTTTCCATCGCTAAGTTCTGTAACCGACTTTGGCAACTTGTTATAGAAGCGGATACTGTTTATTAGAAATGACTTGCTAGTTTTAGTCAATCTAAATTTTGGAATCACAATTTCATCTTTACTACGTGTATTCAGATTATGGAAATCGCATCGTTTTTTGAAAAGGCCTAAGTTTTTGCGAACATACAAGATATTTTCTAGGATGTAAAGAGAAGGCAGAGTTAATATATCAATTTCGCTGGATTTGTTTCTAAGAGACTCGCGAGGCCCCATTTTATAGATTGCGCGGATTGCCCTCTTTTGTAAAATGAAAATTGAATCTACGTCAGCTGCCGATCCCCACAGCAGAACGCCATAAGACATAATACTGTGAAAATAAGCAAAGTAAACTAACCTAGCTGTGGCTACATCAGTCAACTGCCTTATTTTTCTTACTGCGTAAGCAGCTGAGCTTAATCTACTTGAAAGAGCTCTAATGTGAGCACCCCATTGCAATTTTGAATCTAAAGTAATTCCCAAAAATACAGTTTCCGAAATAGCATCCAGTTTCTTGCCATCAAGTTTTAAGTTTAGACCTACTTGGGGTACATTTGGTAACGAGAACTTAAGACATTTAGTTTTGTTCGCATTGAGTAAAAGATTATTAGCAGCAAACCATTTCGAAAGAACAGCTAGACTATCATTGACATGTAAGACATCCGTATCTTTCCTATCTATTCTAAAAATAAGAGAAGTGTCATCAGCGAATAAAATTATATCCGAGAATTTAGCCATCAGGTAAGGAAGGTCATTAATATAAACTAGAAATAAAAAAAAAAACCTTGAGGCACGCCCATCTTAACTAGAGACCCCGAGGACGTCGCCCCATTAACGTTTACTTTTTGCTGCCTGTTTGATAAATAGGAAAGTACAAGATCAGCAGCTTGTCCACGAATTCCGTAGTGGTGTAATTTACAGATCAGTGTATTGTGGTCAACGCAGTCAAACGCTTTTGAGAGGTCACAGAAAATGCCAATGGCGTCCTGGGAATTCTCCCAGGATTCCAAAATGTGACTGATGAGTTTTACTCCTGCGTCAGTCGTCGACCTACCTTTCGTGAAACCAAACTGTCGACTATGTAAAATCCCATTCGAGTTAAAGTGTGATAACATCTGGTCCAGCATGATTTTTTCATAAATTTTGCTCAATGCTGGAAGCACAGATATAGGTCTATAATTAGAGGGATCACTCTTACTACCCGATTTGAAAATTGGTACTACTTTACTATGTTTCATTAAGTCAGGAAACGTACCGCTGTCTAAACATTGATTAAATATGCCTGTTAGGACAGGGGCAATTGTGTCAATGATATTTTCGAGAACTTTAACGGAAATCCCCCATAAGTCTTCAGTGTTTTTTATGTTAAGACTTTTAAATGCTGTTTTAATTGTGGCAATAGAGATGGGTTTGAATTCAAAACTTGGAATGTCCTTGCTGAAGTTTTCTTTAAGAAGAGATTCAGCTAATACAGATGATGAGGGGAGAGATTTCGTAACTTCTATTGGGATGTTGGTAAAGAAATTTTCTAGAGTCTCAGCAACTTGTAACTTATCTGAAATGGTTTCATTATCAATTTTTAGAGCTAACTCATTCTGATCTCGCTGTTTTGTGTTTCCAGTTTCTTTGTTAATTACCTGCCACACAGCTTTTATTTTATTTTTAGAGATACTAATTTTGTTACTTATTAATTTAGATTTAGCGTGAGCGCAGACTCTTTTGAATATCTTAGAATAGTTTCTTACATAATTATGAAGGGCCTGATCAGAAGTCAATGATTTTTCGTGATACAAATTATATAAAATATCTCTGCTTTTTCTAATGCCAGCAGTGGCCCATTCGCTAAATTTTGGTTTAGTAGCTATCGTAACTTTTTTTACAGGACATGCTTTATTGAATTCTTTGCATACTGTAGAAAAAAATGTGCCATAGTTTATATTGGGGTCTTGTGAATCAAAGCTCGCTGTTGAGAGCTTGCTAAGAACATTATTATTAAAAGATTTCAATTTATTAACCGACTTCAAAAAGAAGGAGGTTATCAATTCGACATGTTTATATTTTTTTTTTTTTATGTATGTTCGGGCATAACTCCGTCGTATATAGACGGATTTGCAAAATTCTTTTTTTGTTCGAAAGGGGTTTACTCCGAAATGGTCCCATTGAAATTTCATATAGATCTGATGATGCGTTTCGGAGACAGACAACGGACCTCTTAAAAAAATTACAGCAAATCAACCGCGAATGTTGCTATCGCATAAATATGTATTGTTTTGACCCCAAGGATGATGAAATTTCGAATTGGTGTGGGATAGATAACTAAAAAGTGAAAAATAAAAACTTTTTTCAAAAAAATAACAACCGACTTCCAAAGAAACACTATAAAGTGCAAAATAACTTTAATTTCGGAAGGCGGTGACAAATAATTAAAATACACATCCAAAGTCACCGACTTCCCAAATTAAAGTTATTTTGCACTTTATAGTGTTTCTTTGGAAGTCGGTTGTTATTTTTTTGAAAAAAGTTTTTTTTTTAGTCAGAGGTCTCAATTCAATGGTTTTATCTAGATGTAACTTTTGATCTAAGTCAAACAATACAAGCTGACCAGTATGGTCTGACCTGACGCCACTAATTAAGGAGGAGTCCTTTATTTTGCAAGGGTAAGGTAAAGCTGTGTGTTGTTTTAATACAATGCCCATTATAAATAACTGTCGAACTGTTAATACTTCACAAGATTTGTATAGTAGGTTAGTAGGAAAGAGAAAAGGGCGGGAAGTAGACACTTTGAGAATCGCCCTCTGTGCTCTCTCGATGGTTAGTAACAGTGTTTTACCAGAACCACCCCAAGTGTTAATACAGTAGGTTAATATCGATTGACATAGAGCAAAGTAAACTTGTCTAACTATTTTTGGATCAGCAATATAGCGTAACTTTTTAAAAACAAAAATCAACTTGCGAATTCTACTATTTAAAGCTCCTATAATATATGTTGTTTGAAAGAAAGTGTTTCATCCATTATTATACCAAGGTATTTAGTTGTATTTGCCATTTTAATATTGGGACACTCGCATTGGTTATCAGTAGGAGTAGCACAATAATGGGCATATAATGTCGAGGTAGTCCTAGTCGATGTTTGCTTACGCATCGAAAATTTTATGTAATTTGTCTTGTCTGCATTTAATGTTAGTGAATTATGTTGAAGCCATTTATTTACAATATTGAATCCGTGTTGCGCAAACTTGTAGACATTATTTTCTGAGTCAGCGGAAAATAGAAGGGCAGTGTCGTCCGCATAAGAAACAATTTGGCCGTGGTCTAGGTTAAGATTACAAAGATCGTTTATGTATATCAAAAATAGTGTAGGCCCCAAAATACTTCCTTGGGGTATTCCGAAAGACGTGTTTTTTTTATCATCGCTGAGAACATTACAAATCCTTACACATTGGGTACGGTCTTCTAGATAGCTTTTAAATAGTTTCAGCTGGGTGCCTCTGATACCTATGGCTTCAAGCTTGTGCAACATAATAGAAAAAGAAACCGAGTCAAAAGCTTTGGCGAGGTCCAAGAAGATACCTACTGTGTGGTTACCGTTATCAAGTTCTTTTGCTAAGAAGTCAGCCAGATGGTGTACGGCATCGTCTGTTGACATTCCAGGCCTAAATCCATACTGCTGCTTCGATAAAATTAATTTATCCTCCAAGTATTTGTGAAGTCTTTTATTTATGATTTTTTCCAATATTTTGGACATAGAAGGCAGTAAGGAAATAGGTCTATAATTTGTCACTTGATCTTTGCTGCCCGATTTATAAACAGGGACCACAACAGCTTTTTTTAGGCATTCGGGAAAAATACCCATAGACAAGCATTTTTGGAAAATATAAGTTAGTGGCGGTACCAAGATGTGCCTAAACTGTTTATTAATTTTACTAGAGATGTTATCCCAGCCAACTGCACATGCATCTTTCAAACTCATAATGATCGCTTCTACCTCAGCCTCGTCAGTGTCTATCAACGCAAAGGATGATAAAATACTGTTACACGTAAATGGTGTGCTTGTTAGATTTTGTGATAGGCCCCGAACTTTTTCAACCAGACACCTTCCAACATTCACAAAGAAATTATTTGCAATGTTGGCAGATGTTAACTGTGATGAGTGTGCTTGTAACAAACCTGAAGATGACTGATTTTGTTTTGAACTGTACGTTACATTTTTAATAAAATTCCAGATTTTTTTGCTATTTGTACCAGCCTTTTCGAGTGCAATTTTATCGTAGCTGCGTTTTACCTTTCTTAGGAGATCGTTACAAAAGTTACGATATCGTTTATACGTCAGTTGCAAAATTAAATTATTTGGGATGCAATGCAAATGCAATGTTGCCAACACAGGTCATATCTTTATTAACTTAATTGTTTGTTTTTATTTGACTGTATAAATTCATTTGAATTTACTTAGTGTTGACATAATCTACTCATTGTTTTTTATTTTTAACCGACTTCAAAAAGAAGGAGGTTATCAATTCGACATGTTTATATATATATTTTTTTATGTTTGTTCGGGCATAACTCCGTCGTATATAGACGGATTTTCAAAATTATTTTTTTGTTCGAAAGGGGTTTACTCCGAAATGGTCCCATTGAAATTTCATATAGATCTGATGATGCGTTTCGGAGACAGACAACGGAACTCTTCAAAAAATGACAGCAAATCAACCGCGAATGTTGCTATCGCATATTGTTTTGACGCGAAGGGTCATGAAATTTCGAATTGGTGTGGGTTAGGTAACAAAAAAGTGAAAAATAAAAACTTTTTTCAAAAAAATTACAACCGACTTCCAAAAAAACACTACAAAGTGCAAAATAACTTTAATTTCGGAAGGCGGTGACAAATAATTAAAATACACATCCAAAGTCACCGACTTCCGAAATTAAAGTTATTTTGCACTTTGTAGTGTTTTTTTGGGAGTCGGTTGTAACTTTTGAAAAAAGTTTTTTAATAATGAGTTAAATTGCAAGATATAGCTAGCTAGCGACCTCGATTAATTGATCTATTATATCTAGAACAATTTTAAATTTTTATATTTCGTATCCTACCATTGTCTAAAATCAAGTTCTTCTAACATAACAGACAGCTGTGCTGCTGGGGAGTTTGTTCCGCCACTTCTTCTTCCCAGCTAAAGCACTAGGAAGTGTCGAAGGGTGGGCGTTTTTGGGGAACTGTCTTTTGTAATTTTTGACGTTCAAAAAGTGCTGACACCAGCCTAGTTTGAATAAATGACTTTTGATTTTGATTTTGAACGCCCTACTTATTTGTTTTGGTGACTACTAGCGCCGCAGTGGAAAAAATCTAAACTAAATTTGAATCACTTGGCTGAGTTTTGGTCAGTCATCTTCAAAGGGCTGACTTTCAATACGCCAAGTTGTTAAACATTGAATGATTCTAGTTCAATTAACTATAGACTAGGCATCCAATTGGATGCTGGCGTTTAATGAATGGTCTAGGCATCCCATTAGCTGGCTAATTTAACTAGATGGCTGCGACAAATATAAGGATTCTAAAAACGGGGCAAAATAGTCTCATTTTACGATAGGTCATCTTTACTAGGTAGGTAAGAAGGTACTAAGGTCATCTTTACTAGGTAGGTAAGAAGGTAGGTACTTTAACTAAAAATGTCAAAAACTACTACCTAAGCGCATAGTAAGTAAATAAAATGAGTCACCTTTGTATCAACTAATTTAAAACAGCACGCCCCTCCACTAAAATTGTACCTAACAAACATTTGAAATGTCTATGCAACAAGCTGTGGGTGGAGGCGTATGCAGTTTGAAATTAGTTGATCTCTACGTAAGTAGGTAATAATACTTTTTGCTAGGTAAGTAGGTACTTACATAATATCACAAACATAAACAAAACAACGCATTTGAATTAGAAACAAACACAAATACCTACTTAAGTAGGTAGTAGGTACTACTCTTAACTTTAAAAGAATCGTAGGTAACTAGTCGTTATCTTGACAAATGTAGGTAAATATTATACCTAATAAATGCATACCTCGGTAAGAATGCATTCATTCCAAATTCGGTCTCTGCATAAAAAATGGATAGGTTTCCCATCTGTTATAATAACAGAGAGCCATCTATTGTGTAGATATCGAAAAGGTAGGTAAGATAATAAAGAAGATACCTAGGTAAGTAGATACTTACCTACCTACCTACGTGTATTTTAATCTAAAATTCAATGTTTACAAGTGTTTAAGGATGGCATATTTTCTACCGTTAAGTATTCGGTAGGTACGTAACAAAACAAATCGCACTGTGTAAGTAGGTATCATTGTACAATGATAAAGAACCCAGTCGGACGGATAACGAAACTATGATCGGAACACGACACAGCCGCACTCAGACACACAAAGCCCGGCGCGAGTAGTGTTGTCGCGCGCACACACACAGCCGCTATAAGCCGGCTACAGACCTCCGCAGTCTGGCCGCTGCCGCGCCGCTGTCGGGTCGCGGACGTACGTGACGGTGCACTTCTTACTACACCAAAAACGTTCATGTATTATAAGTTGTTTGAAGACTATGAACTTTTGAAGATTATCTACAACTGCTCGGACGCATCTTGTTATCGTTAAATAGCACGTGGTGCGTGCGCGCGACGCACTTCGAGCAACATGAACCGCCATGACGATGACGACTCGAACTCGGTGTGGTCGCAGCCGCTCGGCACGTCAGCTGCCTTGGCCATACAGGTTTCTAAGGAGAAAATGAAGAAGGCTAGTTACTGCAGCGTGATGAACTGCCACAATAATTCTGTTCTAAATCCTGATTTGGGTATTTTTAAGATTCCGAGTAATAGTGAGAGGTAAATATGATTTGAGACTGACAACGCCATCTATGTTTTACAGCCGACACTAGCTGTTATCGCATTGTATACATACGTACTATTTTTCCATCGATTTGAATGAAGTTTTTTGTTTATTTCGATTATACATCATCATCATCTGCCTAACCTTTTCCCAACCACGTTGGGGTCGGCTTCCAGTCTAACCGGATGCAGCTGAATACCAGTATTTTACATGGAGCGATTCGCGATTTCGATTATACATGTGGGAATTAAATAATAAGCAGGCGCAATTCGACTCCGCGCCGTTTGTTTTTGTGAAAACTTTATACATTATCAAGATGTTTTTTAACTTAAGGTTTGGTAGGTAACAAAAGTTCCTATGGTTCCCGATACAGCTATAGCCGTTGTTTTTATGGTTTTTTTTTTTGTTTTGAGCATCATACACAGCCAATAGGACCCTATTAGACGACATCTTAAACTATTTTGCTATTTGCAATAGGTTTCAGGCACTGCCGCAGGTAGGGTTATCATATCTTAGGATTTGTCCTGAGATTTCAGGATTTTTGGACACTTCTCAGGATTGCGGCTGGATTTTGCAAATCTCATGAAATCTCAGGATCTTTATAATTTTCAATAAAATACAGGTTACATTTTAAAGATCTCTTTAATAAAAGTTAAACAGGTAGGTACCTACTAAAAATAATCTTATTTTGGTAATGGTACCTACTTATTTATCCAAGTAGGTACTTAATCAGTTTTATCATAGGTAGGTAGGTACTTAAAATGTGAAGATACCTTTTGAAGATTTTTCTTCAATTAAGTATCTATCTTCTATCTTCTCTATCTATCTTTTCTAAATATAAAATTTAAAATTTAAAAAACCCCCGACCCAAACAAAAACTCAAAAAAGTAAAAAATAATATTTATAGGCCTTTTAATTTTAACGTAATATTTTGATCAGGGCATTGTCAAGTCGGGGGACGGCTAGGCCTCTGTTTGGCGTTTTCATTGACCGTCCCCCGACTTGACAATGCCCTGATCAAAATATTACGTTAAAATTAAAAGGCCTATAAATATTATTTTTTACTTTTTTGAGTTTTTGTTTGGGTCGGGGGTTTTTTAAATTTTAAATTTAATTTTTATTTCTTGCTTTTTAAACATAATGTCTCCCTTAAATCACCATTTATCTATAATCTATTCATTGAGACCTTTTCAATGAGCCCAAACACGATACTTCTGCTGTTTGTTGGTGAATAACTTGGGTTTCCTGGAAATTCCAGGTGTTGCTCCAGCATCAGTTAAAGGTTATTTTATTCGTCTAATATCATTGAAGTAATAGAATCCCAAATTTTGAGTTGATCAGAGGCTAAAATCCCTTTTTCAACCAGAAAAGAGCTGATAATCTTCAAACGGCTGAACCGATTTTGATGAAACATGTCTAAGAACACTCCCGACTAATACACCTTTCAAACAAAAAAAACTAAATCAAAATCGGTTCATCCGTTCGGGAGCTACGTTGCCTCAGACAGACACACACACACACACACACACACACACACACACACACAGACACGTCAAACTTATAACACCCCGTCGTTTTTGCGTCGGGGGTTAAAAAGGAGAAACTGACTGACTGATCAATCAACGCACAGCCGAAACTACTAGGACTAGGAACGTGAATTTTTGCACACGGCTTCCTTTTATAATGTAGGGGAGCACTAAGAAGGGGTTTTTGGAAATTCGACCTTTAAAGGGGTGAAAAGGGGGGGTTTTGTTTGTAAGAAAAATCTTATTCCTTGAGTTAATAAACTTGAAACTTGGCACAAATAATTATCTATGTAAATTATACAGTTGGTTATTTACTGTTTTTCTAAACTAACCCCTAAAGAGGGATTGGGGACTGACAAAGTTTGTATGGAAGAATTTTGCGCGCGCGGTCTGATTAACTCCAAACTCAGTATTTAGGTATATACCTATACCTTAAACCAAAAATAAAGAATAACGTGTATCAGGGTTTCTCGAAAATCTACCCCTAAAAGTAAAAAGGGTAGTCCGTGATATTAGAAATGTGAAAGTCTGTGAAGATGATTGGATGTTTGTTAGGTACTCAATCACATAAAAACGGCTAAACGGATTTGGATGAAATTTGACACACAGACAGATTATAACCTAGATTAACATATAGAATACTTTTGTCCCGGTAGTACGTTCCCGCGGGATAATTTCGGACTTCCACGCGGGCGAAGCTGCGGGCGGAAGGTAGTTGATTTATAAAATGCCCCAAATGTTAAACTCTTCAAATTATATTGAACTAGGTGCTGTCCGCGGCTTCGCCTGCGTGTAGGTTGATAATACTTATCCCACGGGAACTGGGGGTTGCCGCTGCCACCCACGCTTTGAGTGCGATGTGCAACGCGTGAGCGAGATCCGCAGTGTATACCTATTATAAAAAAGATAATATTACGACTTTTTTAAATTGTTAAGTACGTTTGAGAGAAAATTGTCAAACTGTAAAAAATCTCAGGATTTTTCAATGGAAATCAGGCATTTCACCGGACTTTTAATTTTTTCATCTGATAACCTTAGCCGCAGGTATTGTACTTCTAGTACCGAGCAAATAATTATGTACATAATTATTTGCTCGGTACTAGATTTTTTAGGCTCATTGCATTCCTTTTGATGCCAGCGTTCATCGGTTGGGTTTTTTTTTTAATTCTAAGCATATTTACGGCCGATATGACACGATATTGGTGCCGATTCTGTTGTCACAAAATTCTCTAAACTAGACTAAAAATTACCAAAATTTAGTTTATTCCTGTCAAACGACGATTTCCCATTCTGAAATTGACTAAAGTGACACAAGTTAACTATATTTTAGTTTGACAGCACTAAGATAGCACTGACATAATAGTTTAGTGAAAATGGCAATTTTGCTATTCTGTTGTTGTCAATTTCATTACCTATTCTATTCAACCTAAAATGTTGGTTGTCTAACTAAATCTGACTATTTTTAATCGCGATTAAATAGGTGTGGAATAAAATTCGTTGTCAAGAACTAAAATTCACACCGACACCTCGACTTCTGGTGCAAAAATGGTACTGTATTTTTTTCTTTTGCTTATATTTGGAAAATGGTGTATCCTATCGCAAAAATAATGAAAATTTGGACCCTCTATATAAAACCTAATATACCTCTAAAACTCAACACGTGGGTAATAAGTACCACGTTGCGAAGCCAAAACTTACGGGGACACTTTGCGCGGGCTCGAACTCACTGGTGGGCCTGGCTAAAAATCACGCTGTCTCACCAGCACCATAATTGCGTAACTCACGATTGATCATAATTGGTTTCGTCTTCACAGTTAAACAATATTCATTGCGTTATTTATGTTGTCGAACCGACACATTTTTCGAACATATGAAGCAATGGTTTAACAATCCGTTTCAAAACGATACAGATTATGATGAATCGTGAGTTACGCAATTAGGGTGCTGGCTTCGTATACGACAGAGATAGTATCAGTGGTGAGCAGTTAGACGCTAGTCTACACGCACAACGTTATTGAGTGAGATGCAGGAGCATTTTTGGCAAAAAAATCTCGAAAAAATTAAGAAAAGTCCTTAAGAAGATCGGGTTTTATGAAAAAACCACTGCATAAATCAATGACCAATAAAGTTTATTGAACTTATTGTTAATTGAACTTTGCCGGTACCGTCTTAGTTTTCGAGATTTTACACTCCTTCTATTACTTAAACACGCTCAAAGTTAGGTTAAATTAGCATGAAAAACGAATCTTTGTTGGCTCATAACTTTTTAACAGCTTTTTATTTTAGTATTCTGTTTCCGTACAGACAATAATAATAACGAGACAAAACCATACCATGTTTAATTTTTGATGTACATAGTCAAACAGTTTGACTATGTACATCAAAAATTAAACTCAAACAGTGGAGTAAACCCCCCGAGTGGGTTCTCGCATTGTCGTTGCGGGGGGCTCGGTAACCGTGGTCTCCCACCCACGGTGAAGCCAAGAGGAACCCAAAGGTGGGGCCGCTCGTCAGGGCCTTTACCTTCAAGCCAACGATGTAGCGGCCATAAAGTAGGTTGTGGTGAGGTGCACCGCAACTGAGGTGGGCCGCGATGTCGAATGGGAGGCATCGCGGCTGAGGGTTACAGGCTGCGGCAGAGGAGGAGTGCCGGTGCTTCTGAGCAGCGCTCTTCCCTTCCGTGGCCTGGACGGGGCCGCCACCGTTTGATGGCGGACGCGGTGGGGCCGCAGGGGAAGAGGATTGTCGGTATAGCGTCAGCCGCTCTCCCTATCCCCTGCGGCCGAAAAGTGGTAGACGGGACGGCGCGTTGTGTTCCACACGCGCGCAGTCAAAGATGTCAGCAACCACAGGTGGGGTCCGCAAGGGCCGATGCCTGCCAGGGGTGCGGGTTTGTTCGAAAGAGATACCACAGCCCCTGGCATACGGGCTACTGAGGGAACACGGGTGGGTTTTAGTCAGTAAAAGTCTGACACGCCCTCCTGCTCTACTCAGCAGGAGAAGTCATTTGATGACTTCCCACCCAAAAAAAAACAGTGGAGTAAAGCCCTCCCGAAGTTTGTATGGAAAAAATGCGGACAAGTGTCACCTTAAGTACTACGTGCGAGTCGCAATTGTCAAATTCGATTTTAGTTGTGTCATTTTTTTTTTAATTTAGAGCTAGATATTTTTTTGCAGAATAGCGTTAAGATTCTCATAGTCAAAAGTAAGGAATTTTAGTTATAGTTTAGTTAGTTTAGTTCGGTGTACAACAGAATCGGCACCATTGGAGTTATTTTGCTATTGTCAAATTCAAATATGTATATTTTTTTACCCTATTTTGACCAATGTTGTTGTTTCTCTCTATGTTCTAATAGGGCTTTGTCAACTCTTGACAACGACTTCAGAATCAGTGTTCCAACTAAACACGTTTTTGCTCTATACGATTTGGAATTTCGACTCATTGTGAAAAATAGAGGGTCGCGCTTATGCATGCACACGCAACTTGATGTCATATGCAAATAATATCATGTTTAATTTTTTTTATAAAGAGACCTATCTTTTAAATACTCAAAAATTACTCTGGTAATAAAACTCTCGTAGTTATAATCTTACATGTTTTTGTCGGTCAGAAATATTGAACTCACCACCAGGGTCCTGTTTAATAAAATAATAAACGTTACAATCTGTTTTTTTTTTTTTTGTAAATAAATGACATATTTGTAAAGTTGTATGACAAGTGCTGTTTAATAAACCTTACAATAGGGTATTTTCCAATCTGTTAAAAACTATTTTAATTTGAAGATTGGACCTATATTTAACAGAAAAATAAAAATAAATTTATTTACATCCATTTTTTCCATTAAAAACGATTAAAATTTTCGGGGGTAGGTGTAGAAAAAGTTAAGACGCAACTTCGTAATTCTATTTTAATTAAAATTAATATTTCGTACTTTACTTGCTTTAAACTTAATTATTTGGTGCATAAACTGCTAAATAAGTAGCACTTCTTCTTAAACAATCTATGTAACACAAGCATTTAAAACTATACCACCTGCCAGCATCTCACTAGTAATCATAGTCACTGTAAGTTCTACACACTGCACTATGTCAACTCAACTGGATGATATCCAATCGGCACAGAAGAACCTTGAGGAGTGCTTCCTTAAAAAGATGGGTGAGCTTGAGGCACAGATTCAATGTGCAGGAACCGCAAAGGATACTGTTGCAAAGATTGCTGAAGAGTTCCGGTCATTTCGTGAGCTTATGTTTGGTGTCTTGGGACTCCTCAGGAAGCAGATTATGGAGTGCTCTAAAGTGGTTGATGGATTGGAGACCAGATCTCGTTGAAAGGCTCTCATCTTCACTGGGTTTGCTGAAGCCGACAAGGAGGATTGCAAGACTCTTATATTTGATGTTCTGAAGAACAAACTAGCACTGCCTGACATCACTGCATCTTCCATCAAAGTGTGTCACAGACTTGGAACATCCACCAAAGGACCAACGGCTAGCAGACCAATATTGGTAAGGTTTTCCAATGTTGATCTGAAATCCACTGTTTGGAAGGCTAAGTCTGCATTAAAGGGCTCCACAATCACAGTCAAGGAGTTCCTGACCAGGTCTAGGCAAACAGTATTCAGCAGGGCGCGCCTTCACTTCGGGATGCCGGCATGCTGAACTCAGGACGGGGTTATTGTCATTAGATCCCCCGATGGAACACGGCACAAGATTTGTTCCTTAGAGGAACTTAACCCCTTGTTGGTTAAGTATCCTAAAAAGACTGGAGAATCTTCTGCTGGAACTGGAGGCAAGCCTGATAGTGGAGTGCGTAAAATCTGAGTGTTTACAACTTAGCAATGTTTATCAAACTTTTCTGTTTTTTTTTGTGTTTGGGACGTCAATTCAGGTAATTATTTTATTTATAGTACATGTCCACCTGCTTACTATTTATTATTTTCACTTCAAACCCACATAAATCACATTTTGTTGTTTTTGCTTATTGTTTGTGTTGGTAAAAAATTGTGTTTTGTCATTAGTTGTCACTGTCACTTGTCAATCTGATAGTTTTTTGACGTCTCATTTACTTTTTTCATGATATTGTGTTTCGTAAATTGCGTTCCGTTTCTGCTCAATAACTTTATTATTTTTAGCTTGTTCATCATTTTTCATCTCATTTTTAATTTATTGTTTTTTCAGTTTTTTATGTATTGCTGCTACTGTACAGTGCTACATGGATCTTTTGACGCTTGTTTATCTTTGTCAATCGGAAAACAAAACGCTTTAGTTCCAATTTTGGACATGCTCCAAACGATCCATGTACAACTATGATGCTGGTGATGCTGGTGGGTGGTGCACAGATAGTGGTGTTGCACGTAAAGCGAGAACAATTTAAGCTGTTAGTTTATTTGCATATTTAGTAGTTATTTATATATATTTTCATTTGTATTTTATGTTTTCTGACGATGATTCTTTTTACTCTGCCGTTGATTCCTCTAGGTCATCCATCAATGCTAGTTTCAGCTCTCTGACTGACACCCTTGGTGACTTTGTGCATCGGTGTTTCAGCCAGCAGAAAGGTCATTTGTTTAATGTCTGCCATATAAACGCGCAAAGTGTCCCAAGTCACCACAGTGATCTGCTGGACACCTTTACGGACGCCAATACCCATGCCGTTCTGGTTTCTGAGAGTTGGCTCAAACCTCATCTTCTCTCCACGACCTACTCTCTCCCAGGTTTTACTCTCATCCGCAATGATCGAGTTGGAAAGGGAGGGGGTGGTATAGCTATCTATCTCCGTAGCGACTTCCCATTCAAAATCGTTGCATCATCCCCCTCACAATATCATGCTTCCGCTGAGTACCTCTTCTTGGAGGTCTACGTCAAAGGCGTTAAGACCCTACTTGGGGTTGTCTATTGTCCACCCGCCGTTGACTATTTCTCCAACCTCGAATTGGCGCTGGAATCCGTAGGTTCGGAGTATGCACATAGCGTCATCATGGGCGATTTCAACACTGACCTTGCTCACCACTCCCCTCGATCCCGTAAACTCCATCACATCATTGAGTCCGTGAGTCTCCATATTCTTCCACTGCAACCTACCCATTTTAATATCTCGGGTGATGACACTTGGCTCGACTTAATCCTTACATCTACACCCTCCCTTGTTTCCTCTCATGGTCAGTGCCCCGCTCCTGGATTTTCCCATCATGACCTCATTTACCTCTCCTATGTCCTAAAACCGCCTAAACTCAAATCTCTCCTTCTCTAACCTTCTCAACTCTAACCTCAAATGGATGCCCATTCGCCAAAGAAGAAGTTTACGCGCTTTGACTACGCTTTTCTCCTTTCTCAATTCTCCTACACTTCCATCTTATCTTGTGTCTCATTTCCAATATCTATGTTCTTCTCACACTAAGAATCTGCGTTCTTCTAACAATCTTCTTTTACTTTGTCCTTCTCATACTTCTGACTTTGTTCATTCTTCTTTTCATATCCAGTCCATTCTTCTTTGGAATGCGCTTCCTCTCGATATCAGGACGGCCACTAGTCGGTATGCATTTAAGCGGAAATGGCAGAGGTATTTTCATAACGAATAGCGTAGAGTCATCAAAACATATTTTTCTCTTGATTATATATATATATATATATATTTATATATAAGTATATATTATAATAGGTCTTTACCTATGAAATTGCCGTTTTGTATGAAAAAATTTAAACGAATTTTTTTCATGAATTTTTTATTTGTATTAATCGAAGTAATCACCCATGCAATCAATGCATCTTTGCCATCGCAGTGGCAGTTTATTGATGCCCTTCTTAAAGAAATCAGCTGGACGGGAGGCAACAAATTCTTCAAAGGCATTTTGTACTGCCTCTCGGGTATTAATTTTTTTTCCCGCCAAGAAGTTATCCAAATTCTGGAAAAAGTAGTAGTCTGTAGGCGCAAGGTCTGGTGAGTAGGGCGGATGACGGAGAGCTTCCAACCCCAGTTCTTGCAACTTGGAGACCGTCTGCTGTGCAGTATGAGGTCGCGCGTTGTCGTGCAGGAGCAGCGGAGACGAGCGATTGACCAATGCTGGTTGGAGATGCGCCAGCTTCTCCATCATTGTGTTCAGTTCTTCACAGTACACATCTGCAGTAATGCTCACCCCGTTTGGTAAGAAGCTGTGATGAATCACACCGGCGCTAGACCACCAAACAGTGACCATCACTTTTCTAGGGGTAAGTTTTCGTTTAGGGCATTGTTTAGGTGCTGAACCAGGATCCAACCAACTTGCTGAGCGCTTACGGTTATCAAACAGAATCCATTTTTCATCGCAGGTAACAATGCGGTTCAAAATTCCTTCATTTGTGTCTGTTGAGCAGTGCAAGGCACGTCTCGACGCGTACTTCGCGCTGGCGATCATTGAGTTCGTGGGGCACCCATTTGTCAAGCTTTTTTACCTTGCCAATTTGACGCAAATGGACCAATATTGTTTTGACGCTAACGTCGAAAGCTGCTGCTAATTCAGCCGTAGATTGTGTATCATCAGCTTCCACAATCGCCTTTAATTCGTCATTGTCGACCAAAGTCTTCGGACGACCGCGAGGTTCATTTTTCAGGTCGAAATTTCCAGAACGGAAGCGAGCAAACCAATAACAGGTGGTGCGTTGGTTTGTAGTGTTAGCTCCGTAAACGTCGTTGATGTTGCGTGCCGCTTGTGCCGCGTTGCTGCCACGACGGTACTCATATTCCATAATTACTCGAATTTTTAACGTATCCATGATGACGAAAAAGATTGAAATGCGATGAAAATGTAACACTAATCAATAAAGAAATGACTACTTTTAGAAAAAAAAATCCATGTTTTTAAAATAAAATTAATTTGAAATTAGAATTCTTAGCCAAACAAAAATTATTTTGATTTGAAATGGCCAGTACTGCAGAACGGCAATTTCATAGGTAAAGACCTAATAGTAGATATGTATGCTTGTATGTGTATTATAAGTTTATAACCTATTTATGTACCTAGCTTATTTATATTATAATTTGTATTGTTTTTTTAAATATTTTTTCCTCTCAGCTTAAGCACCTGCCATCTAATCTCTTCACCCATGGTTGACTGGTAGAGAATGCCTAAGGCATTAAGTCCGCCTTTGTACCTTTTTTGTGTGCGAGAAGTTTAAATAAATAAATAAATAAATAAAATCAAATTTATATTTCGTTGTTTTGAATTTACCGCCAAAACGCTCCTTACGATGACTTTTTATCACGTGACATCGTGACGTCAGCTTTGTGTAAACAGCACCAGTACAAATACTTAGTTTGGCGCAGTTTTAGAAGTATTTGTGCACAGAGGCACCGCACACCAGTGTTTTCATTTCCTATCCATAAAAATCTTGTTAATTATAAACACGGAGTTAATACAAATTATAAACACGACACTCACTTGTTTACTTACTAACTACTTTCGTTTACACAAAGTTGCCGTCACGTGATAAAAATTCATCGTAAGGAGCGTTTTGGCGGTAAATTCAAAACAACGAAAAATTAATTTGGTCTACATCGTTTTAAATTGAGAAAATGGATATAAATCAATTTACTTTTATTTTTCTGTTACATATTTTGTCCCAATCTTCAAGTTAAAATAGTTTTTAATTAATTGGAAAATACCCTACTACGTAAGAATTTTACAAGTAAAACCGTTACAATTAGGTATTAGCATTACAAATGCTGTTTAAAAACCGTTTACATGTGCAGAAAACGCCTGTAGATTTCAATGACAATATTGTATTCACAAATTACATAAAATGTAAGTTTTTGTTGAAGATCCTTAAATCGAAGCTAGATTTCAAAAATCTTAGAAACTCGCCGTTGCTGTTCACTCATATATATTCATCACTCATCACCACTACTTTGAATACTTCCACTAGAAGTTATTAGAACCATTTTTTAATATAATCATAACAATTAACCCCTGAGCGAGTTAAACACCGTAAAACGGGCTTGATGACGTCATCGCACCTATTTCCGCCGGGTGGTCCGCGCTGTTATCGCAAACTCGAAAAAAACAATTGTCAGTTTTCCACCATGGTAAATTTGTAAGTTATATTCTTTATTAAACAGAAACTTGTAGAATTGTAAATCGTAAAATAAAACTACAATTTACAATTTGTAACGTTCACCAGAATTCTGTCACTTCGACAGTGCTATCGTTCGCTTCGCAAAGGTTTCCATAGTGCAAATGTATTGCAAAGAGAGCACGGCAAGAGGTGGGGCATAGTTTGCCATGTGGCTCCACAATAGCACTGCGTCTCAACCGAGTACCCCCACCTGACCAAGCAAGTACCGGCAGCGGCCCACCTGGCTTCTTAATCAATTAAGAGATTTTCAGGTGAGCCATGGCAGTTGGTGGCCCGCTGGAAGCCTTTCTGCAGGCTCAACATAATATGTGAATCTGGATTGAGGGCCCATTTTTTAAACCCTTGCAAAACTAAATAAGACTTATAGTAAATTTAGTTAAAAATTAGTAAAAAAAAAAGCAAAGGGCCATCAATTTCTTAAACGTGAATTAAAACTGTTATGATTAAATAATTTGGGCCCTCAATCCAGACGCGTGCATAAAGTGGCATAGCCTAAATCTGAGAAAGTATTAACTCTGGGTTAATAATTTTTATTAAAGAATTTAGTTAAGATTTTCTTAAATGTTTTAAGAAATTCCCAAATCTGTAGAAAATGAGATTACAGATTTAGGGCGGTATATCTAGGGCCCTCAGATTCACTCATGTCTTTACTGAAGAATCTGCAGAGCATATGTACCTACCAATGCAACTTTAGACATAGTAACGTAAAGGCGGAGATTTCCTGAAAACGCTCAAAAAGGTGTTTTTTTAAACCAGTGTATCTCTTTAACTGTAAACAATTTTGAAAGCAAAAAAAAAAAAATATTTTCAAGTCTTTTTTGCATACAGTGATGGAATTCAAAACATAATTAAACATATTTTAATGCATCAAAAAAATCATCAAAGTCACCTCTTAATTATCTTTAAAACCAGTTTATCCCTTCAATAACAATTAATACTATATTTAAAAATACACCGTAAAATTTCAAATGCCAAACTGCATCCAGTGATGGATTATTTTTGATCAAATAGTTAATATCTAATTTCTATACGATTTTATTTGCATTTTTACGACAGTGCTTACTCATTTGTTATTCGAATTTATTACAACAGATTTTAACCCGTATCGGATTGCAGTAAGAACTATTATCGCTCATAACGACAATACGACGAGTAAATTCAAAATTACCAGGGCCTGAACGTACCCAACTAGGTCCCGTAAAGCGTACCGCCGCCGCGCCGACCGCCCGTGCCATCACTGGCCCATCCATTGATGATGAATATGATGGTCGATTTATTCATCATCATCAGCCTATAATGTTCCCACTGCTGGGACACAGGCCTCCTCTCTGTGAGAGGGATTGGGCCGTAATCCACCACGCGGGCCCAGTGCGGGTTGGTGGATGTCACATGTCTTCGATTTTTTTGTTCTAGGACATACCGGTTTCCTCACGATGTTTTCCTTCACCGTTTTGAGAGCAGTGGTAATGAAATAATTTACACAAAGTAAAGCGCCTGTCTGGGTTCGAACCTACGACCTACAACTCGTAAGTCGCGGCCGTTACCACTTGGCCACCACTGCTCACACTGGTCGATTTATTGCTGTAGAAAAAAAAAAAATTAAAATAACACATAATTTAATTTCCCAAAAAACACGAATTTTGAATTGAGTCACTTTCATTTTCAAGATGCGAGATTTTTTGGCAAAACGAGGCCATGGCTCCTTAGATATGTACTTCATAAACTGACCTGTATGTTAACGTACTTACGTCTTTTTTTTCAAGGGCTGCAACGTGGCTAGAGAAAATACGACATACAATGAACAGCAAATCAAAGAAGATACTAGTTTGTGAGAGACACTTCGACCCCAGTTGCGTGAACAAGAACAACCCGGAACGCACACGCCTGTTGTTGCGCGCGGTGCCCACGCGGTTCCTGCCCGTCGCCAAGGCGCTCACGTGCACGCCCGACGTCGCCGATGACGCCGCCGCAGGCAACCGCGCCGCACACGCAGGCGGCCGACACGCCGGCGCGGGAACCAGCGATGCGAGGACGAAGCCGGTCAAAGCTAAACCAAAACACTCGCGTCTTTCAACGTCGAGGGCTCTACAACGCATCGAAGCCTTTGTAAACAACAGAAAACAACAACCTGGAAATTCTGAGACAAATATCGCAGAAATTATAGCACTATATAAACGATTTAGCACAAGAAGGGACGGCGGGAAATATACAGATGAGTTCAAGTTTTTTGCCTTAAAGCTGTATTGTTCAAGTCCGAACACATACAGAGCTATGCAATCACTTTTATGTCTACCCACAATTTCTACTCTGTATCGATACTACATCCCATCATCGACCAGTGTTTGTGAGAATTTAATTATAGCTTTAAAGATCAAGGTTGACTCCATGACTGCCCAACAGAAAGAATGTGCCGTGTGCATTGGATCTCTTGACGCAAAGGAATATCTCCATTACGATGTTAAAAACGATCAATTGATCGGCGTTCATGATGTTGATGGCACTCAGAGGCTGGAGCCAGCTAATAAAGCTCTTGTAGTTATGGTGCGCGGTATATATCACAACTGGAAGCAAGCTATTTCTTATTCATTTTTAGCGCAACATCAGGACTATGAAGATGTGAGAGCGTATATTTTAAAGATCATAACCAAAATGTTTATGATAGGACTCACGGTTCGCGTGCTGATATCTGATGTCGAGACAGAATTTATTGGTTTATCGAGGGCAAAAAAAATAAATTCAAAGGCACCCTTCTTCCACATTCATAGCAATCATAAAATTTATTACATGTATGATCCAGCACATTTAATGAAGAACGTGCGTGAATTCTTAACTACTAATAATTTTTACTTTAACGGGAAGATCGCTAAGTGGGAACACATAACCGCATGCTACGACCATGACTGTCGAAAACCTTTAAGACTTGCACCTCAACTGACTATTTACCACGTCATACATACGCATTTGCAATCCGAAAAAGATAAAGTTCAATTGGCGGCGGAAGTCTTTAGTAAACAGACAGCTGCTGCTGTGTCCACGTATGCAGAGTTGAAGGTCATAGACGAGCCAGTTGATGGCACCGTCGAGTGGATCCTTCTCATGAACAAATTGTTTAACATGCTCAACTTCACTTCCTACGTTCGTAGTGATGAGGCGACCGCTCCGTTTACCGGCCAGGATGTTCAGCTCGAGTTCATTGATGAAATATTGACAATATTAGGAGACTTGCGTTTGGTTGACGCGCACATGGGTTCCAACACCACAAATAACGCCAAAATTATTAGTAGAATAAGAGCAACCCTTAAAGTCATCGTGTCATTGCATAGGGATTTAGATATGATATATCCTAACAAGTCTCCCGCATTGTTGAGTCGAGACTGTCTAGACTCGTTCTTTGACACAGTTCATAAAGCGCATGGCCAGCTACCCACCTGCAGGCAAATAAAATTATCAATTAGCAAGACACCGATATTCAACACTTTTCAAAACAATAAAAACAAAAGAACAGATTGTGTACAGTTCTTTCTGAAGGACGCAATAGAATTCAGTGCAATTGTTATGGTGTATGAACGGGTGCAGCCAAAAGTTATAAATGCTTGTTTCGAGTCTACTGCGAATATGGATTTAAATGCTGTGGAATTGTTCAAAGACTATCCGTTGCAGCACTTGGCGGCGTACCTGCTGTACGAGAGCTACCAGCGCCACAGCGACTGCGAGGCCACCAAGAGCTACGCGTTCGAGAATGCCGACAGTATCACTGTTATACTAACTATTAAACATAAGAACCAGAACGATAACACCGTGGTGGTCATGGTCCCCACGGAATTTTTAGAATTCATTGAATCATTGGAAATGACACTGAAATTATATTTTGAAACTGAATATCAGCGTAACGTACTAAAGGGACTTATGGAACATCTGTTTTCAGAAAATGTTACGTTTCCGATACCCTGCGAGTGTTTCCCTTTAGATTATGTGAAATGTTTGTACATGAGATACAGATTTAATTTGATATTAGACTACAACAATAACGAATATAGAAAAAATACGGACGAGTGCAGAAAATGTTTTGTTGTAAACGATCTGTAACCGACATGTTCCTACTTTATTATAAACAGTTTACAAAACTTTGTTTCTTTTATTGTAATAATAAAAGTGTGTTGTTTATTTTCATGGAATTTTATTGTTTTAATTCTGGTCTTTTTCCTCCAGCTCATTTGAGTCTAGAGATATCGACTTCAGCCATTAAAGGCAACAGCACAGATTTTTACGATGAAAATACAAAGGGAAAGAAAGGGATAAAATAATTAGAATTTCCTAATGAAAGAAAGGGACTTTTCCAAAAGACATCCCGGCTCATCCGTGTGCTACTACATAGGTACATAGGCCAGCACATCAAGCTACCCCAATCTGTCAAATTTCTTTGATAGTTTTTCAACTTTATCACAAACGAATAAGGTTTATGTTCAATTGGGAAAATTTGACAGTTTGGGATAGCTTGACCTGCTGGCGACTGTACCTAGGTACTACTGTTATTAAATTTATGATTGTTATGATTGTTTTTGACGGTGTGAAGTTAACGCAAAATAACTGTTAAATGAAGGCGAATACTCTATGTATATCAAGGCAAAAAATATATTTTGATTTTGATTTTGAATGATAGCCTATTACATACAGAGCTCGGTCTTGACGACGGAATACAGAGACAAGGCTCTCTTTACGGCTGCATATTATTAATTATAGGGGTTGATAAAAAACATAATGCTACCTTACAAATATTATGGAATCGCTTATTAACACCAGCATCTAAGCCCCACTGAACCCCGGCCCATTTGGGCACGCCACGATTGCGGCGGTAAGTCCACTCTTTGAGGAGTGGCTTGAGAGGTGGCATGGCGTCCTCACCTTTCGCCTGACGCAGGTCCTCACCGGACACGGTTGTTTCGGGAGGTTCCTGTTTCGGATAGGGCGGGAGGAAACGCCGGGGCGTTTCCACTGCGAAGATCGCCCTGAGGACACGGTGGAGCACACGGTGGCGGTCTGCCCGGCTTGGGCGGAGCACCGCCGTGTCCTCGTGGAGGCGATCGGCGATCGGCGGCGGCGATCTCTCGCGTCCGGCCCTGGTCCAGGCCATGGTACGGAGCGAGAGTGCATGGGTTGCCGTCACCTCCATCAGCGAAGCAGTAATGCTCGCGAAGAGGGAGGCGGCGCACGTGAGGGAGAGGCAGTCTTTGCGCCCTCGCGACCCCAGCCGCCGCAGGATACGGAGACGTCCTGGGCGTCGGGAATCCCAGGCCGATTTGCGGCCACCGTAGGCATGAGCTTTCGGACGGCGAGTAATGGGTAGCTCGCTGTCCGGTAAGGACCAATCCCAAGTCGACGGCGCGTTCTGTTCCACGCGCGCCTCAAAGAGATGTCAGCACAAACTGATGGGGCCCGCAAGGGCCGATGCCTGCCAGGGGTGCGGGTTTGTTCGACAGAGATACCGCAGCCCCTGGCATACGGGCTACTGAGGGAACACGGGTGGGTTTTAGTCAGTAAAAGTCTGACAAGCCCTCCTGCTCCACCCAGAGCGGGAGAAGTCATGTGATGATTTCCCACCAAAAAAAGAAAAAAAATGTTATAAAACTAAAGGTAAAGTCAATCGTAAATTCAATACAAAACAATATGATCAATTTAATTGTGTAAATGCTGTACAGGAACAGCAATTGATTATTCAGTTTTTTTGTCTTTTTTTTTTAATTTCTGCCTACTAAGAGCCTACCGTCATCACCATCTGCCTAGCCTTTTCCCAACTATGTTGGGGTCGGCTTCCAATCTAACCAGATGCAGCTGAATACCAGTATTTTACATTTTACTAAGAGCCCTGTCTAAAAAATCTGTGCACGCCACTGAGTGCCATAGGTCATCACTGGCAACACGCACTGGTCAAAGACTTTCGTCTTGAGAATTTGGTTTGTGAGAGTTCGTTAAGTAATGTGGTTGATGTGGTACGAGAAAATATTGCGTAGGTTCCTGAACGCTCCCCAGCCGAGTCGGATTCGACGATTGGCCTCTTTCTCTAACCATGTATGACAATATCGTGAACACGTCGTGTGTCCGTCGCGGGCGCGGCACGAGCGCGCCGGCTCGTCGCGCGGGACGAATGCAGCGCGATAGCGTCAAGGTCGAGGTCATCGATAACATGCCTATAAGCAATGCCAAGTTATGTATGCACGTGTCACGCTCTTTACCTTGCCACGTGAAAAATCACTAGCGCAGGTAAACAACTTGCAAGTTCATGGATAATTCTTGTCGTTACACCAGTTTATTAAAAAACTGAGTTGGTCTTTCTTGAAACTTGTAATCTCAAGACCCAGTCACCTTGTCTCCTTCATCGCTGTTGACAGAGCGGTCGTGGTTACGATGAATTGTGTCCAACCACTGGAGGACTCGTAGCTCGCCTCACGGTCTCTCTTCGGGTAGTTTCGTTAGATGCATGCAGTCTCGTGCATTCATTAACAGGGGCTATAGCAGCGGATAGTTACCCAGTGGTTGACGGTAATTAAAAAGTAGGTATGTGGTGCACTCGCACACCCAGGTGGACCGATAACCCGGTGAAGATCGCGGGAATCCGCTGCAAGCGTTAAGCACCGGACCGGCCAATGTGCCGGCGCTTGTGGGAGGGAGGCCCATGTCCAGGAGTTGTCATCTTTCGGCTGAACGAATGATGATTCACATTCAGGTATACCATACAAACTTGCGTTTGTCGTTATAAGAGGCTTGCAGGGAGAATCCGTGACCAGGAGGGCGGCGATGTCGAGGTGCAGGTGGTAGGGGGTGAGGGGGTGAATCGCGCCGTAGACGGATACTCCCTATGCCGTAAGAAGCACAGAACAGCATGATGCACACTTAAACACTAGCTTTGAAATAGTAATTAAACGATAAATAGAATTAGCATACAATCATAATCGAGATTGAATCTCGATTATGATTGTATGCTGCATAGTAAATGTAATGCTTGGTAATCCCTAGCATCAGTGGAATGACATTGACAATTGACAGCTCACTCCACGCTCACTTTTTTTGTTTGTTTGTGCAATTTTAGTAAATGTCACACTCTAATATTTATTTTACTATATTTTACAAGTATTTTTATACTAGTTACTAAACTCAATTACTAGGTATATATAAAAATATACATTCTCACTATACATATAAGTACTACTCGTTACTTTTTATTTATTTTATCTGACACAAATTTATTTTAATTAAGTATGCATACACACATCACCTTGCAGTATTGGTATAAAGCTGATTTACATCCGTCACCTCACACGTCAGGTCCAGTTGAAAACCAGCGCCAGGCACTAGTTGTCTGGCATTTATGCTGAACTGGGCCTTTTTGGCGCAGCCGTGAGGCACACTTTGACGCACTTTACACTTTTTAGTTGGTTTTTTTATTTTTTATTATTTTGCTTTATATTGTGTGCCTTTTAATCTGTGCTAAATAAATGTATTTTCTTTCTTTCTTTCTTCTTTCACTTCACGCGGTGAGTGAGATGGTTACAGAATAGCATAGCTGGCCGGGTTTTTTTAGTGCTTATTATAAAAGTACCTACATTTAAATAATAACGAGACACTCTCTCAGAGATAAATTCAAGGAGATTAATGTAATGACTGTGCCTTCACAGGATATTTATGAAAATCTTTTATATGCCGATAAAAATATTAAATTGTTTAAAAATACAGTGATATCCATAGTCTAAAGACTGGAAACAAACACAAATTTGTTGTACCATCAACAAGGCTTAAGAAAATAGAAGGGTCATTCAGATGTCAATTTATACGCTTTTATAATAAACTTCCAAGCCATGTTCAAGATCTAAGTCTCAATAGATTTAAAATTCAAACGCAAGTTGTGCCTGAAAGCCTTTTATACCGATTACCGAGAGAGCCTTTTATACGGAGATTATATTGAGGACAAAAAAGCTTGGGATTGACCTGCTCCAATTTTGTATACTGAATGTTGTTTTTTAAATTTTGTTTCGCTCGTTGACTTTTGATTATTATTATAAACACTTTGACATTTGATTATTATTATATACACTTTGACATCAATATTTACTTTAAGAAGCATAATATTATTTTTGTTTTAATTATTGTGAATGTGAGGACTATGTGGTATTTTTGTTTTTGTGTTTCATCTCTTTCTCAGTTCGTTTTTAATGTTAATCTAGCAGTTTGAGTATTTTATGCGGCCTACCCAAATATCCTTTCTTTGGTATTGTTCCTCAAATCGTTGAACTCCTCAAGTTCTGAGTTGACCCGTATGATTACTGATACATGCGTGCACTGAATGGACAGGTCCACTCAATCTGTGTGGTTCTTTCCTCAAAATACTATTTCAGACACCAATCCACATGGTCTTCACATGATCTGACCAAGATTATTTCTGGACTTTAAAAGAGACTGTGACCTCTGAGTTGGTTTCGGCCTTTCTTCTCAGAGTAGTCAGATAGGAAACGCCGACCTCATCAAGTTTAATAAAATATATGATTGACGTGTAAAAGCGTTTCTACAAACCTACTTACAGAAATCAAATCATTTATTTTAAAATTTATAGGTATATTCTGTTTAGAATTCATCTTACGATCAAAAGGAATAAATAATTAGTTACTAAAAACCCAGCAAAAGGGAACACAAAAATATTGCGAGTTGGAAATTTGTAGAAGTATTAGATAATTACTTACTTTTGAATAAATATTTTCTTTTTTTTTCTTTCCATTTCTAACAATAAAATGTACCTAACTTAACTTACTTTGGTATTGTACCAATAGAGGTATGAGGAACAGGGTGTAAAGTTCACTCATACTTTTTCCATAAAAAGGGAGGATCCTCCGACCAGACGGGTGTGTTGTCTGGTGGGCAACTGCACGGCGGTTTTTTTTTTTGTGTTTGACATCTCGAAGTTGACCTTGAGAGGCCGTAACTTCTTAACCGGACTTTCCTGAGAAGGCATTTTTAGTGAAACTAAAAGCCTCCAGCCAGGGCATAAAACCTACTTAACTAAAGCAACTGCAACCCTCGGCTCAGGGCGCCAGTGGTGGGGGGGGGGGGGGACAGTAAATGGGGACAGACTGGATCAAAATATTTTCATTATTATTAACAATCGGGGAATTTAACTAGGTCGGCCCGACGGTTGATGTCGGGATGTTGTATATATACGAGTCGCGCGGTAAACTCTGCTTGTGCGATGTAGGATTTGTGTGACGTCAAGTCTTTGATGCGTAGTTCGCATGTGGCATTGCAGATGCCGCCACTTTCCTTCTTAATTTCAAATAAACTGACCATTTCGTCTTACAAAGCTACACTATTTTTTATTTTCGTGTTCGTTTATGTTAAAACTGGAAACTGAAAACTTATGGGATAATTATTTATTGCTCACAGTGTCTGTCCTTCTGTCCGTCTGTCCGTTCGCATTGTCGAATCCCGACTCGCACTTGCCCGGTTTTTAGGGTCCCGTAGCCAAATGGCAAAAAACGGAACCCTTATGGATTCGTCATGCCTGTCTGTCTGTCCGTCCGTATGTCTCAGTCACTTTTTTCCGAAACTATAAGAACTATGCTGTTGAAACTTGGTAAGTAGATGTAATCTGTGAACCGCATTAACATTTTCACACAAAAATAGAAAAAAAAAAAAAAAAAAAAAAATATAAATTTTGGGGTTCTCCAAACATATAACTGAAACTAATTACTTTTTTTGTCATCAAACTCATACGTGTGGGTATCTATGGATAGGTCTTCAAAAATGATATTGAGGTTTCTAATATCATTTTTTTGTAAACTGAATAGTTTGCGCGAAAGACACTTCCAAAGTGGTAAAATGTGTTCTCTTATTTTAAAAGTTACAGGGGGGGGGGGGGCTGTAACTTCTAAAATAAGATAATGATAAAACTAAAAAATATAATATGATTTACACTACCATGTAAACTTCCACCGAAAATTGGTTTGAACGAGATCTAGTAAGTACCTAGTATTTTTTTAATGCGTCATAAATCGTTAACCGCAATTTACCTACAGTTACATCATATAATAAAAAATATTTTTAATATTTAATAAGTTAAGTAATATGCAATAGGTTTGTACGGAACCCTCTCGGTGCGCGAGTCCGACTCGCACTTGTGCGGTTTTTTATTTGCACTAACCGAGTGACAGCCCTTTAAAAGTAGGTAAGAATTTTGAGCTTTATTAGGAAGCTTTCATTCTGCTCAGATATATATTATGTTTTGTGGTAAGATAAGAAGTATCCACTAATACATAGTTACTATAGCTAGTGGTACTCGTGGCTAACTGCGCTGCAACATCCTTTGGTATTGTGGTTTGAAATCTTCTAGTTTCAAACAACGAAGTATCAATTCCGCAGCCGTGTCCGTGGTGCGCGCACGCGCTACTATTCGTGTCAGTTATCAGCGTATCCGATTGGATCGCTCGCCAATCGATTGTTTGCGCCTGACATTGTTTGCGCAGTCATTCGTACGCCGCACTCTGTAAAATATGGGTCGTTTGCTGATTAAAAATATCTTCTTTATTTTTTAAGGCAATTGGTTGAAATTTTGCAGAAGCATAATACATACTATAAGTATTTAATTATGTCTACCTTTAATAAGCACTAGGGTTTTCTCGCGGTTTTACTTGCGTTTTAACTTGTGACACTGTCAAAAAACCGAACGTATGTTGTAGTTCCACTTGAATGTAGTTGTTGTCTCTTTTTATTATAACCCTAATATTTAAAAAGGCATACAAACACAATAAAATACACTTTTAAATATACAAAAATCCCTATCCCTACTTAATCCCTACTTAATATTATAAATGCGAAAGTAACTCTGTCTGTCTGTCTGTCTGTCTGTTACGCTTTCACGCCTTAACCGCTGAACCGATCGTCATGAAATTTGGCCGAGATATAGCCTGGGATATGGGTAAGGACATAGGCTACTTTTTTACGCGATAACCGACATCCACGCGGGCGGAGCCGCGGGCAAAAGCTAGTATTTAATAAGTAAAGGTCCTTTTTAAACTAAATGATGATAATGTGAAAAAATCAAATAACCTTCATTGTTTAATTCAAGTATCGGTAATACTTGACATTATTACTCTCCCAGACGTAACAGGTTAACAGTAAGATCTTCATCAGCCTATAATGTTCCCACTGCTGGGACACAGGCCTCCTCTCGGTGACAGGGATTGGGCCGTAATCCACCACGCGGACCCAGTGCGGGTTGGTAAATGTTGGGTTGCAGCTGAAAATCAGCGTCAGGTGGTGCATACTGTGTTGCCATCTGACAATATGCTGAGCTGAGGCCCTTTTGGCATTATTATCATTGTTGAGGTCATTGTTTTCTGTTTTTTTTTTATGTTTTCCTTTTAAATAATTTAAGGCTTTTACTACCGATATAATGCCAATAAACGCAATTTTCTTTCTTTCTTTCTTTCTTTTTACATGTCTTCGAATTTTTGGTTCTAGGACATGCCGGTTTCCTCACGATGTTTTCCTTCACCGTTTTGAGAGCAGTGGTGATGAAATAATTTACACAAAGAATAGCGCCTGGGTTCGAACTCACGACCTACAACTCGTAAGTGGCGGCCGTTACCACTTGGCCACCACTGCTCTGTAAGTAAGATACTTACATAAAATAAATCTATCAATAAATAAATACATACTTATAGATAAGTATCATTATGACGACGAAGAAGCAAATATTTAATGATGTCTCTGTGATCAACGCGGCGAAAACCGGAAGCGATCACCGCATGTAAGAGGCACATTGAATATCAACATCAAGCTAGAAATATGTCGGTTAATGAAGTCTACGCTCCGTCCAGCACCGATCCAAGTCCAAAACCGAGAGCTTTCAGCTCGAACTCCAGAATCGACAAGCTGTTTTCAAGAGTCATCACGAACCGTCTCGCGCGCAGGTTTGACGACTTCCAGCCTCCCAAACAAGCCGGATTCCGGAAAGGCTTTAGCACCGTAGACCACATACATACGCTGCGGCAGGTTATACAGAAGACCGAAGAGTATAACCTGCCTCTCTGCTCAGCGTTTGTGGACTACGAAAAAGTCTTCGATTCGATCGAGACATGGGCTGTACTGCAGTCTCTTCAGCGGTGCCAGATCGACTTTTATCTTGGGTGACCTTATTGTCACCTAACATTTGTGCAAATTTAAACCATCTCAACACCTAGGAGATGTTATGCAAAACTACAAAATATTACCACAAAAATCATGGAAAATAGTTATAACGTGTAACGTTAAATGCGCAAAACCTCATACACCCCAATTAGAGTATTGAGTTAAAACCATAATAATAGTGACCAAAACTTTTTTTTAAAGCTAACTGTTAGTATTGAGAAAAACGTGTTGACCCAAGCATTGCTTTATGCATTTAAAATTAAGTCTTAATACTTCAAAATAAGATTCAATTTTCTTTGGCTCAATCAGTGGTAGGTATGGCAAAAAACAATTTTAAAAAATACCTATGTTAAAAGTTTCTGAAATCGATTCAATACGCAATTAGGAACAAACTACTTTTAGGTTTTGCATAATAATATTCTGTTACACCTTGTATACAAAAAAAAATCAGCTGTTTCATAGAAAAGTGCAATACCTACACAGTCAAAATGTATGGAACAGCTGATTTTTTTTTTGTATAACCGGGGAAAAAATTCTGCGGTAGGGGGTCTAGACTGATATGCTGAATTCATGGTAAAAATTTGCGCACTGGATAAAAACTTTTCCTGTATACATATACCTATATATATATACAACGTGTATCGGAAAGGGTATATTATACGTACCAAGGGCACGGCTTCTTTGGATGATATCAAACGATATTGGAAGGGTTTTTTAATCCTATCTCTACATGTTCGGAAGTTATGTGAATTTTTAATACATTGATACCATAAACTGAACTTTTCAAATTGAAATAAACACATCACTCGGAAGAGATTTATCGTGATATTGGCAAGTATCGTGGAAATTTATTGACCTACGTAGTGTGTGACACGTTTGTTATAAGAAACATAATTATGAAACCGAAAATTTGGTATCAATTCTTAGAGTATTTTATTTTGAGCTGAAACTATGTATAGTGATTCTATACCAGCTGTTATCTTTAGTGCTTAAGGATAGCAATAGGGTTTCTATTACACCCTGTATAAATATATTTATATGTAATCAGCTCTCATGATATAACATTAGGGACGTTTTAGGACATGATGCTTTACAAAATTATAACACTAAAAACCGGAAAAATCCGCAAGTTGTTTTTGACTGATGATATGTTACGTAGATCTACACCTTACGCAAAAAATAAGATCAAATTTAGAACTAAGGTAAGCTTATCTACTTACTAGAAGTCTCGTTGAAGATGACACAACCTCGTTTTGTTCAGCGTTTCACATCAAAAATGTTGACAGTTATATTTTAACCCATATTATAATTTAAATAACTGTTGCTTAATTTATATAAAATATCGTTTCTAAAAAATACACTAAACGCTTCTTTTTTAACCAGTGCTCAATATCTAACTTTGAAAATATGTCATTTGTGGATTACAATTCGTTGAATTTCCACACTGTCGAGTTCTAAAGCCATTTTCTCATTGTTGTGTGCATTGAATGGATAAAAAAACGGACGGCAACTACTCACACTTATTCAGTACTCTTCAGCTTTTGTCCATAGAAAACAACGATTTTGTATCTAGAGTCCGTTCAGCTTTCTGCGGCTGAACGGATGCGTACGCATCTCATTCAAAATCGTTGTTAACTATTGACAAAAGCCGAACAGAGCTGAATTAAATGTGAGTAGTCCCTAATAGTACGATTCCTTAAGAAAAAAATGAGACCAAAAACGAATACAATTTGCAACATTTCATTAAAGTATTTATGATCAATTGATCAGCACTTGTTCTACGATAATGCATACATAGTGCGCCGCCCGCGTTTACTTGAGCGTTGTGTCACAATATAAAGAGAGTACAGAAGGCAATCACATGTATGTACTTCGATTTTTATACCTACGCTCGGCGGTCGCGCTAGGGTTATCTACTTTGGCTTATGCACAAAAAACTATCGTGGTAGTGGCACTCGTATTAGGTCTTTGGCGGTCTTTGCCATGATCACAATTAATCTCAACTCTAATAGTTATGATCGGCGGCGGGTGGCCCGGCCGGCTCGCCGAGCAGTACTATCTTAACTATCTAAAATGAGGAAGATGAGCGTATTTTTTAGCATATAAGTTCTACAATAAATACCTAATATAAATTGTAAAAATACTACAAGGCAACAAAGTCATTTCTGCTTACGTACAACTAACTAGGTATTCTGTGTTACATTAAAACGAACCATCGAAACACGAGCAAATACCTAGGTACTCACCTCTCTGGTTAACTCAACAAAGGAGGCCCCCTTTGTTGAGTTGCTATTTTTATAAATTCTTCATTCCAACACGATCCCACCGTCATTTTGCTAAAACTTCGTAATCTGCCAAATTCATAATGGTCGATCAGTGGTCGGTCAGTGGTCTCGTAATAGAATTCTGTTATAATGGCATTGTCGTATTGCCAATATTATAAAACCTGTTAGTAGAAATGAATTTGAACATTTATTCATGCCTGATTTCATTTATATGTTTATATTTTTACATACATTTTATTTTAGGAAATGTCAAAAGTTTGGTAGATTAGTCATTTAGTACGAGATTATCAATAAATGCCATTTCTTTCAGTGGAGTGTCAATGGCTGACAGTGGTCTCGAACCTACCGATTTTTCGGTATTTCTACCGATATGGGCTCTGTTCTACCGAAATACCGAAATATAACGAATATTCTACGATTTCACAGTACCCATGGAAATTCTCCCGATTTTTCTACCGATTTTACACATTTATAATATTTAACTAGCACTCCAATCGAAAATGTTGATTTTATGAATCCCAGAAATTTTATGGATATTGATGCCGTATACTATGGTGCTGCTGCGTATAATACACTATTAAGTAGTTCAGAAAATCTAACCTCAGATCAAGTAAATTTGTTTAAATGCAGATGCCTAGATTTTTATGTCGAAGCTTGTAAGCAAATAACCACGCGGTTTCCATTAAAAAATAACCCAATAAAAGATTTAGACATAATTGATCCAAAAAAATTTAAAATTGGCAAAACTGCTTCGATAGTTCCTGTGAGTAGGCTCTTTCCCAATATTGTTCACAGCAATGATTTCCAGGAAATTGATACAGAGTGGCGCATTTTAAGAAATTGTGAACAAATCAAAACATTTCCTGATTATGTAGAACTATTTTGGGATGAAGTAAGTTTACTAAAGCGTGGCGATGAAACTCAAATGTTTCCTTTGTTGTCTAATTTCATCTTTAATATTTTATCACTTCCCCATTCATCCGCTGACGTTGAACGCATATTTTCACATATTAATCTTTTGAAAACAAAGCAGCGAAATAGGCTGTCTACTGAATCAATCACTGGTCTATTCCATTCAAAACGACTCTTTAATACAGCTAAATTGTTATGATTTTGAAATCAATTCGAAGATGACCGCGGCTATGGCCAAAGAATATTGGTATCATAAATAATCATACTTAAGTATGATTGTTATAAATTAGTCTGTAAGTTTTTTTAAATAAATAAACGAATTTGATTGTCTTTTTTTTTTTGTCATTTACCGATTTTGGGTACAAATATACCGTTTTAGCTGGCAATTCTACCGATCTCGCTCTATGACGTTCGAGACCACTGGTGGCTGACCACTGGAAAGTCATAATGACGCCATTATATTAGTAGATTGTCAACAATTATGAAATCAATGATGGACCATTCTGACACTATTGTAATAGCAGACTTGAGGCCCAGGTAGCTTAAAAAAGACAATTCACAGTTTAATGTTGAATTTAAACAACCGTCCACTGAACAGTTATAGTAGCTGTTTTTGTTGCTTCATTTTTGCATTTCACAAACTCGTGTCTCAGGGGATGGCACTCGCGCTCGCACTGGTCCCAACCGGTCCGAGATATCGTATCCGTGAGCGGTGTCTATGTGTGCGTTGCTCGAGCGCACTTTGTATTTAGATTACCTTCTGTACTCTCTGTATTTTGTGGTTGTGTGTCTTGAGAGTGATAGTGACATTAATGTAGTTAGGTAGGTAGGTACGAGTACTTATATAAGTAGTTTTATTTTTTTTGTCTGAAGTTGGTACTTAGGGTAGGTCTAAAGGGCTTATTACACTTGGCTGAATTTAGTTATCTAACTAGTCATCTAAATTCAGAAGCAACATTAAAAGCTATGGATGCTAGCTTGCTAATTGCGATTACATTTGACTAAATTCAGTAACGACTGAATTTAGATGACTAAATTCAGCCAATTGTAATAAGCGCTTTACGTAGGTACCTAAGCATGTCGTGTCAACACGCTAGGGTTATAGTAGCGATGGGCGACTCGAGTTATCTAACTCGAGTAACTCGGGCTAGTAGACCTTAAGCAAGTCAGCCCGAGTTAAAATATCTGCAAACCGAGTTAACTCGGAGAACGCGCACGCCGCGGCGGGCTGTGCGTCGGGTTGGCGGCCCGAAGCTAGCCCGGCCGCCTAGCCCGCGAGTCGCGAGTCCCGAACGACTCCGAGCGAAGCGAACCCGAACGAATCAGCCCGACGACCGAACGTCCGACCCGCGAGGGAAAGAGATAGTTCTCGTTGTTGGTTTCTTATCAGACGGTTAGTCAGGACTGATGAGTTTTGAGATAGCCAGCTCGCTTATTTGTTTTGTTTACTTTTTTGTTATTGTAACTTTGTTCGTTGTTTATTGTTTTGTTTTGTTGCAGTTTTATTAGTTTAAGTGTTGACTACCATTGACTCGACGCTACGTAGCCCGCTTGACCCGCACGGCGAACCGTGAAGATAGGTAACTAGCAACCCGCGGAACGATGCAACGAGTTGAGCATTTATTGACTCGGACGGACGACGCGGCGACGCGACGGATCTTAAGGCAGACTGAATCGAGTCAACTCGAGTTGCAGCCCGAGTCGGTAACCGGGTCAACTCGAGTTACTCGAGTTACCAAAAAGTCGACTCGGCCCATCGGTTATAGACTCCTGAGTGATCGATGCGTGTTTACAGACACACAGATCGCGCTAACATCCAGATCCCGACTACTTTCTAATCTAAATTTATACAGTTATAGGAACTTAGATCATACAAATATTTGTTCCGCGTAGTAATCGAACCTGAACTCGACATCCTCACTAAAGAGACAGTTAATCATTATATACATATACTATTAAATCTAACCAGAAGTGTGGTGGTGTTCATGTACAGTCACCAAACGAGATGAGTAACCAGGGTCGTCGGATTTAATTGAAGTTTAGTACCTACCTAAGTAACCGATAGAAGGTTTTGAATGAAAATAACTTTCATGAATGAACTATTTGAGGAGTAACTAATCGAAAACCGTTAAATCCATATTGTATTTGTTTTCAGAAAATGATAAAAACCTTACAGCATAGTGTAATTTATAGAAACAATTTTTTTTTAAATGACAAACTTAGAGTAAAATTACCTATAGTTAGAGTAGTGAAATGTTTTTGAAAATGACGATTGTTGTTAAGGTGATATTACGCAAAGAAATATGGAGATAACGGTTTTTGGTCAAGCCGTTTTGGATTTATGGGGTTTAGATCAAGTCAGTCGACATTTGAACCAAACTAATATGGATTTAACAGAATTTTAAAATTAACCATATGAATTAAATAGATATTTCCTATATCTGCATATTAAGAGGGTTTGAAGCGACCAGTGTCACGGGCGTGTAATTTCGGTTTTTGTTTCAACGTGATGTATTTGTAGCATTCTGATAAAACCATCGACATTAAAAAAAAATCAGAAGGAATTACTGGTTTTTGAAGCGATTTGTTGGTATTGGGATGTGTGTGTATATCTATTTCTATTAATTAAGTTAAAATGTCTTCGGAACCATCCTATATACTGTACCACTTCTTGGGGTGGTGCACATAAAACTAATTTGCTTCCTCTTGAAAGAGCTCAGAGAGCAATTTTAAAGGTAGCAAACTTCCATCCCTTCTTCTTTCCTACAGATCTGCTATTTAAATCCTGCAACGTACTCACTGTTCGCCAGCTTTTTATTATGCACTTAGTATTAACACAGCACACCATGGTTACCTATAATGCTGAAAACACTAACAAGAGACGGAATGATATAGTATGCATAACGAATGCAACCTCAAAACATGTCTTTGTAGAAAGATTTTACACTTTCTTAGGCCCATTTCTGTACAATAGATTAAATAGAAAACTAAGTATCTATAAATTAAATTACCATAGCTGTAAAAAAAAATGTACTTAAGCATTTACTATCCATCGATTATGCACAGACAGAAGATCTACTTGTTGTATGAAAATAAAAACCGCTAACATGCATTTTTACTTCTGTTGACCTAAGTTATATTATAGTTATTTATACACATTGTTAATTTACTATATTAAGTATTTCTGCATTTTGTAGCCTGAAGCACAGGTTCCACCTAGTTCAGGCAAATTAGCAACTGTGCTCTATTTTATTTGTTAAGGTATTTATTGTAAACGTGTCCCTTTTATAAATAAACGATTTTTATTATTATTATTTTATTTATCCATCGGTTTCTTACAAAACATCAACTAGGTATATCCGACGACCCTGGTAACTTATCTCTTTTAGCGACCTTACACTTCTCGCAAAAAACTAACTTCAGAACTCATCATCGAAAAAAACCCCCGACCCTAACAAAAACTCTTAAAAGTAAAAATAATAATATTTATAGGCCTTTTAAGATGAAGGTAATATTTTGATCAAGGCATTGCAAAGGCGGGGGACGGCTAATGAAAATGCTAGGCCTCTGTTTGGCGTTTTCATTGACCGTCCCCCGACTTGATCAAAATATTACCTTCATTTTAAAAGGCCTATAAATATTATTATTTTAACTTTTTAGAGTTTTGTTAGTTAGGCTCTGGGGTTTTTTAAATTTTATTTTTATTTCCTGCTTTTTAAACATAATGTCTCGCTCGCTTAAATCTGCGCATCGTTGCGTATTTTTCCCACAGTGAAGTTTGTTAGGTACTAATTTATCCTCATTCCTCGTCCTGATCACTATTTATCTATAATCTATGCATTGAGACCTTTTCAATGAGCCCAAACACGATACTTTTGCTGTTTGTTGGTGAGTAACTTGGGCATCCTGGAAATTTCAGGTGTTACTCCAGCATCATTTCAATGTTACCTTGTTCGTCTAATATCATTGAAGTAATAGAATACAAAATTTCGAGTTGATCAGCCCCGTGGAAGATGCTCAAATCACTTCATCAACCAGAAAAGAGCTGATAATCTTCAAACGGCTGAACCGATTTTGATGAAACATGTCTAAGAACACTCCCGACTAATGGGCCTACCACACGCTCAAGCTTCACCACAGTTTTGCCTGCGCAGGCCGGTTTGTACACGGAACACCGTGCGTGTGGTTGGTAAGACTCGCCGTTTTCTACACGGTGTTCCGTGTACAAACCGGCCTGCGCAGGCAAAACTGTGGTGAAGCTTGAGCGTGTGGTAGGCCTATAATACACCTTTCAAACAAAAAAAAAACAAAATCAAAATCGGTTCATCCGTTCGGGAGCTACGTTGCCTCAGACAGACACACACAGACACACACACACACAGACACGTCAAACTTATAACACCCCGTCGTTTTTGCGTCGGGGGTTAAAAATTAACGACAGGCAAAAAAAAAACCAAGAACTTATAACAACTATCGTTGCCAGTTGCCAACAGTCAGAACTCCCCATAGTGGCGACGGTCTGTCTAGCACCGCCGCGCCGCCGGTGACAAGGATACAGATACATTAGTAGCACGAAAGACAAAGACGGCAAATGCATGGCAACCAAGCGTGCCGCCTCGCTTTCAAGAACTCGAATGAAAGAGAAGGAGATAGCGATGGCTGTGTAAGTTGTGTCCTTGAAAAACGATGGCAGCTAATATTGATAGGTGTAATTATTTTGCAATTTAGAGAAGTGTTATAAGTATTACTTAGGTATGTCCATATTATTGAAAGGTGTTGTAGCCATAGATTAGAAATCGCTGAGCTCTCAACCATCGGAAACTCGGAACAGACCATTAAGAAGACACCTGTCATACTCATCACTAGTCATCACAGTCGGTCGGTACAAAGCTGTAGGTTCTGTAGGTACCTAGCCATTAAAAACTTTAAATTAGGGTGTTTTATCTACATCGTAGTCGTAGTAGGTACCCTACCCCTTTGGGGATTACAGGCAGGCATTATAAATACGAGCTGAGATGTAAGTATTTATTTAATATCTACTTAAACGAAATAAATAATTTAAACTATTTATTATAAATTACCTTCATAAATAATATTAAAATAAAGTTTTGGCCGTTGCACGCAACCTTTAGGTTTAAAAAAGTAATCACCAGCACCTTAATTGCGTAACTCCCGATTCATCATAATCTGTATCGTTTTGAAACGGATTGTTAAACCATTGCTTCATATGTTCGAAAAATGTGTCTGTTCGGCAACATAAATAACGCAATGAATATTGTTAAACTGTGAAGACGAAACCAATTATGATCAATCGTAAGTTACGCAATAAGGGTGCTGTTCTTATTTCTGTGTGTAAATAATAAATATACCATACAGTTGTACGTATAGCCAGCACTTCTAAGGCAGGTTGCACACTTGTCAGATTACGCCAAAACGACTTATAAAAAAGATGCAGGTAACACTTGTGCCTTAAACTTATTCATTAATGCACATATTAAATTCAGCTTTATTCTGTGGCACCATCGATTGTAAAGGTTAAAGTTAATTTGTAAAAATGTTAATTTGGATGTTGAAACTGCATGGTGTTATAGAATTTAGATCCTGTGACGGATGTGAAAGAATGTAAAACTGTTTGATGCTGTAACGTGTAACAATATTTTTTGTCAACCTTATTAAAATATCTTTTTTTGTGCTGATACGCTGTCGGAGTGTCGGTTGGTCTTGGTATATCACGTGCGTGACTGTGCGCTGTAGCTATTTGTCACGAGTTTTTATTAGGAAATCATTTATTTTTTTTGGACTTGCGTACACTCGTGTAACAGAAAACTTAAGTTTGAATTATGATATATAATTTGTGAGGCTTACGGCAAATAATTAAACCTCAAAATGAATTAATAGGTACTTTAACACTAATTGATTGACGTTTGTTGAATATTTGAAGACGTGGGGATTAGTTATTACTAAGTACTCATCTAAATTATAACTTCGTTTAGCAGAAGACCCATGTGTAGGTGTTCCCTGACTCCGTCTGGAATAGAGAGAGACAGAGCAAGCGTAAGCCGTGCGCTAGACAAAGAGAAGAGAGTAAATGAAGGATGCACAGGAGTGTTTTTTTAGGTCACGGGTTCAGTGCTCGCGAAATGAGCTGCACATGACTGCAGTGTTATTGTGGGTTGTAAACTGCTGATTGCGGTTTAGATACAGCTTTTATAATATTTAATTAAGTGTTGCTATCTTCTTCTGAGCTTGTTGATGGCAATCTAAACGGAATCGGCCCAGCCCAGGACCCGAGTTGCGTAACACACCGCAATGATCACAATCTGAATCATTTTGAAGGTCATTGCTAAACCTTTGCTTCATAGGTACTTATGTTCGAAAAACGTAGACACGTTTTGAGCAGACGCTCAAAAACATGAAAAACGCAATTAATGTTGACAAAATGAAAGCCATTCCTACTATTCGTGTGTTACGCAATTATCACACAGAATTCGGCTACGTGGTTAGCACACACACTAGCATCCATCAGTTCGGCTACGTGTGTACCACCAACATTAGCATCCATCAGTTTGGCTTTGGCTACGTGTGTAGCACACACACTAGCATCCATCGGTTCGGCTACGTGTGTAGCACATACACTAGCATCCATCAGTTCGGCTACGTGTGTAGCACATACACTAGCATTCATCAGTTCGGCTACGTGTGTAGCACATACACTAGCATTCATCAGTTCGGCTACGTGTGTAGCACACACACTAGCATCCATCAGTTCGGCTACGTGTGTAGCACATACACTAGCATCCATCAGTTCGGCTACGTGTGTAGCACACACACTAGCATCCATCAGTTCGGCTACGTGTGTAGCACACACACTAGCATCCATCAGTTCGGCTACGTGTGTAGCACATACACTAGCATCCATCAGTTCGGCTACGTGTGTAGTACATACACTAGCATTCATCAGTTCGGCTACGTGTGTAGCACACACACTAGCATCCATCAGTTCGGCTACGTGTGTAGCACATACACTAGCATCCATCAGTTCGGCTACGTGTTTAGTACATACACTAGCATTCATCAGTTCGGCTACGTGTGTAGCACACACACTAGCATCCATCAGTTCGGCTACGTGTGTAGCACTAACACTAGCATCCGTCAGTTCCAGTCACGTGAAGCTGACAAGATACGCAGGACATGATACTCAGTGTCTAATTGTATCGTTTGTGGAACAGACTCACATTTACACTTCAAGGCGGATCTGTGTATGAATCTCCACCGGAACAGATTTTCCTTGCTACGACCAACCAGGGTCCGGTTAATTAATCTATACATATTGTTAGATACACGGCGAGTTCTACGTTTGACTTCAGCACCCACCCTCGATATATGTGCTTGGTCTACTGGTTGAGAACTGGGCGAGCATTGGGCCCCTAGACTGTCGGCTACGCTATCGGCCTTGTCGATGTCGTCGAAAGCAACGTTGCCATCGGGGCGGATCAGGGGAGGCATGGGGGCGACTTGCGAGTGGGCTCAAGTTCGCTGAGCGTCTTATCCCAACCGGCGTTTTTTTTCCTTTTTTGGTGGGATATCATCAAATAGCTTCTCCCGCTCTGGGTGGAGCAGGAGGGCGTGTCAGACTTTTACTGACTAAAACCCACCCGTGTTCCCTCAGTAGCCTGTATGCCAGGGGCGGCAGTATCTCTTTCGAACAAACCCGCACCCTGGCAGGCATCGGCCCTTGCGGGCCCCATCACTTAGTGACATCTCTTTGAGGCGCGTGGAACAAAAAACGCCGTCGACCTGGGCTTGGTCCTTACCAGACAACGAGCTACCCATTACTCGCCGTCCGCAAGCCCACGCCTACGGTGGCCGGAAATCAGCCTGGGATTCCCGACGCCCAAGGCGTCTCCTGCGGCGGTTAGGGCCGTGAGGGCGCATATAGTGCCTCTCCCACACGTGCGCCGCCTCCCTCTTCGTTAGCATTACTGCTTCGCCTAAGGAGGTGACGGCTACCCATGCACTCTCACTCCGTAACATGGCCTGGATCAGGGCCGGACGCGAGAGATCGCCGCCGCCGATCGCCTCCACGAGGACACGGCGGTGCTCCGCCCAAGCCGGGCAGACCGCCACCGTGTGCTCCACCGTGTCCTCAGGGCGATCTTCGCAGTGGAAACACCCGGGCGTTTCCTCCCGCCTTATCCGAAACAGGAACCTTCTGAAACAACCGTGTCCGGTGAGGACCTGCGTCAGGCAGGAGGTGAAGACGCCATGCCGCCTCTCAAGCCACTCCTCAAAGAGGGGACTTACCGCCGCAGTCGTGGCGTGCCCATCCCCAACCGGTATTACGTAGCTCTGACATGCGTGTCTTCACAGATCGCTGTTAATAGCGCATGTGAGCTTTGTTCGCGTCGCAGGGAAAGTTGCTGTAGGCACGAACAGCCGCGTTCTTATTTAGCAGTTCACGTACATCGTCCGGCAACCACTTCCAGCGGTGGAAGACCACCGCTGGAAGTTGCCGGACGATTTACGTATTTCCCTTGATCTGTCGTTCAGGACTGATTGCCCGTGACCAGTGAATGAGTCGATCGCGGCCGTTGTGTCGGCGAGAGTCGAACTGATCCGGTATAGAGTCTAAGTGGGGGATGTGTTTGATTTCAGCGAATCGCTTACTTTCCTCCAGTCCGTTACCACTTTGGTGAGGGGGGGATGGTCAGAATCTGGGAGACCCGTGCGGGGGGCCAGATGTATGACGACAGGGCGATGGTCGGAGGTGAGCTCGTTTATTGCTTCTATGGAATCCAACCGTAGGTTGATCCTCTTGAGAATGGCAATATCGAGTACGTCAGGTTTACGAGACACATGAAAGAAAGAAAATAAATGCCGTTTATTTGGACACAGTTCGTGTAACACAAAATAAATAACTAGGTACTACTGTGTCAACTGTGTGTGCCTCACGGCTGCGCCAAAAAGGTTCATTTCAGCATTAATGCCAGACAAATGCTGTCTGACGCTGGTTTTCTAATGAACCTTTAGGGACAAGTGACGAGGAGTACAAACAGTTTCAACATAAGTGCACATCGTGAGGGAAGTGGGTAGTGTTCATCGGGGTGATGACGTCAAAGGTCAGGGTGGAGCAGAGGTTGAATAATTGTCTGGAACTGTTCCACGCGGGGTGTTTGGCGTTGAGATCGCCTGCTATAATAACGGAGTCACTCATGCCTAACAGGATAGGGAGGTCATCGGCGATCGGTTGGATGACTTTTACACCGAATATTCGGTCCTTATATCACCTTCCTTTCTTGGTGCAAGGCGATCGATCGAAAATCGACCGAGAAACAGATAAATGCGTCTCCTACGCATTTATCTGTTTCCTGGTCGATCCACTATTCAGGGATGCGAAAGCATGGGCTTCTCGGGAAGCAGATTTCGACTTGTCGAGATCCGGTCAACACATGTAAAAAAGTCAAGGTTTTTTTACCTGCAGCTGGTCTAGCTCACCACTCAACAACCAACCCTAATGTTAACAAGAATCATAAATAGCTAAGCAGTTATAAGGATTACATTATTGTGTTAAAGTTTTTGTTAAACTTTGCGGGACACTAGCCGCCTCCAGGCCCCAGACGCGAGATCAAAAACTTCTGTTGTGTCTGATGCAGTGTCCTTCAATCATTCAATAGGGTAAGAATCTTCATTGGCAAGTTTTCGAATTTAAGTTAGTGGAGTAACCAAAAAATACAATAAAAGTTGCAACATAAAGATAGCTTGCTGGATAGATGGCTCCACGTGACTGGACTGGTCACATGTTATACTTTAATACTAATCGGAATACGTCCGTTCTGTGTCGAGCCGGACGTAAAAAAATAGTTCTATTTCTTCGCGTAGGTGTCGTAGAAGGCGACTAAGGGGCTTACTAGAGAATGGGTAGCAGCGTTCTCTATGCATTTTACCACCATACTGCTATCACCAACCCGCCTGATAAGCATGGCGATTATGGCAAAACTCCCCTCTCGGCAGCACTACGGGGGACACTTTTCGCGGGCTCGAACTCACGAGCATTTATAGCAAAACAGTCGCAAAAAAATTCAGAAAACTCCTTCGGAAGATCGGGTTTTATGAAAAAACCACTGCATATATCAATAACCAATAAAGTTTATTGAACTTTTCGATAATTGAACTTTGTCGGTACCGACTTGGTTTTGGAGATTTTATACTTTTTTATTACTTAAACACGCCCAAAGTTAGGTTAAATTAGCAAGAAAAACGAATCTTTGTTGGCTCATAACTTTTTATTTCCGTACCGACAAAATTAATAATAAGACAAAACCATACCAAATTTTTGATGTACACTGTCAAACAGTGGAGTAAAACCCTACCGAAGTTTGTATGGAAAAAATATGGACTTGTTTCACCTTAAGATATGCTGCGTATGTGCGACAGTGCGACAGCGGTATAATTCTAGAATTATTAACTTCAAATAAAAACTAATGTACCTACATAGGTATCACTTGTACCAGTCATTGCTAAGGCCCGATCCAGGACGACGAGGAGCCGACGTTGTCAGAACATGATGAGGTCATCACTCGTGACGTCAGTGACTAAAGAACTAAACTTCGTTACTGATGTAGTGAACACACACACACACACACAAACGTGACACACACACACATGTCGGGCAATACATATTCAATAGAGGCTGCCGTAAAAAGAAGCGTAAGTCAGTAGCAAAACAACTTTTCAGGGTTGCCAGTGTTGCCACTGAAGACTATTTTAATTTGTGATAATTGTGATCATCATTTTCTTGGTCAATCAATTTATCATGGTCTTTATTTTATTTTGCAATATTATAACATGAATTCAGTTTTGCACAAGGTATAGTTTTGAGGGAAAAACTACTTGCCAACTTAGAAATAAAAACAATAAGTTCCATTTAGTTCTAAATTCTACTATGGCAAGCATCCCTACTAATAGCATAAATACGAAAGTAACTCTGTCTGTCAATCTGTTTTTCTGTTACGCTTTCACGCCTAAGCCGCTGTCATGAAATTTGGCAGAGATATAATCTGGGATATGGAGCCTTCTCCATATCGGATGTCGGTTATCGCGTAAAAAGTAGCCCATGTCCTCACATAGGCTACTTTTTTACGCGATAACCGAATCGCACGCGGGCGGAGCTGCAGATAAAAGCTAGTATTAAAATAAATATTTCGCGTAGTAATACGTTACTGATGTTCAAAACGGATTAAGAGAAAAACTATACCCACTTTGTTGTGGTGAATGTCCAACACTATTATTCTATGGTACAATATAAGAGCATGACCGTCTAGTAATTACTTAATTAGGTACCTATTTAGTTTTGTAATTCAGGAATGTAATAATAAAGGACCAGTCATTAATTCAATAACCGTATTTGTATTTATGACAGTTATGACATAATCATCAAGCATGCATGACTTATCAATGTAATAATTACTAAAATTTTCAGTACCCATTTACTGAATTTTAAAACATTTTGATGGTCACTCTTATTCAGATATCAAAAACCCTCATAAAATTTGACTCGAATCTCCAAACAAATTAATACGGTTATTGCAAATGATTTTTAAAGACTGTTTTCGCATAGGCCTACTGGTTTGTAGTGGAAGTGATAAACTTACTTACTGTCAATTAAAAGTACCTACTACTTATCGTAATCTTTTTTAATAATTATTATTATTAGTTTTTTGATGACCCTGGAGCGAGAGCCAAGCCTCCAAACACGACCGGTTTTTCAAGTTCCTTGATGCTAAATATAAATTTTAAACGTCGTTTATCCATATTCTAGTCAGTTGAAACTAAACCTTACTCTCTTACCTTAACTGACAATTTGCTTGAAAAACTGTTCTGTGTGAAACTTTTTGCAACGGGCACCAGTGAAGTATTGATTTCTCTGTCTAGCTTGCAAGGGTCATATATCGTTGTCTTGCTCACGACAGCTGTCAGAGCCAGTTTTCACAATTGAAACTTGAAAAAGTTGTTATTTAGTACCTATACTTATGAATGTTTAAACCGGTTTTATATAGATTTCCTTTGAATTATTATTCTATTAGGATACAAAAAAAATATACTTACATTGTGTTTGTTACTATTTTTCGTTAGCGTTAGCTATCTTCTTTGTAGCGTATCAATAGCAATCTCAATACAGTCAGCCCAGAATTTGGCTACTGGCTTGGCACTTTCATCAGCGTCCATCAACTCGTGTATCCTGTAGACTTCAGAACATTCAGGACACGCGGGACGAGTTATTTTGTTGCTACTAACACTATGGAGTCTTGTCTGTTTTTTTTTTAATTTGAGCTAAGTGCTCCATTGTTTGTGGGACTGCATCACATTAACACTCCAGGGCGGAGTCACCTGTGAATCTCCACGTGAGCAGGTTTTCTTTACTTCGGCCTACCTATGTGATCAGGTGATTGCAAACGAAGCGATATGGCAACATTGTTTTATAAGAAAAAAATCAGACCTTTATGTACCTACTGTACCTACCTACCTATTATCTGACTACTAAATTAATTTAGCATGTTGTTTTGACTTAAAATTGAAAAGTTTTTCGGCTAACTAGTTAATCGGTACACAAATCTAGTCATTGTAGGTACTGCAGTGGGCTCGTGTGAACAGGCGTAGGAGTCGACCTGCAAGATTAAGCAACGCTTGTCGAGGTCATTCCGTGAATAGTTGACCATCCATAACATTCCGAGACCTTCCGAGCCCTAAAAGGCACGTAAAGTAGTTGGTCCCGGGTGTCATTCGTCAACCTTTGACAGTTGTTACGGGAAGTCATAAGCCCGAAATTCTGACAACCAGTCTTGCCAAGAGGTATCCTTTTACCCAGTAATTTGGTTGTAGTTGTAGAGGTCAGATAGACAGACGTTCCATGTAAAAAATACTCCTGTATTCTGCTGGATCCTGTTAGACTAGAATCCGACGCCAACATAGTCGCGGAAAAGCTAGACTGGTTGATGAACTGCTGAGATCAGCAACCTGTGGTTTTGGTGTTATTTTGTATTGTAAATACAATTAATTCCTTTCGGAGCAATGTTGTTACAGAAAGGGTTGGAATGAATTCTTCGGTTTGTCAAAACGAAAACCGTTCTTTCTATATATTCCGTAAAAATTTACCGTGACAATCAATGACGTAAGGTAATTATAATGCATAATTGGTGACATCTATTGGTGAAGTGAGCTTAAACATGATGCTAGGGATTGCCATAGCAGCAAAATGATAGCTCACTCACTTCCAATGAGTTATACCCAAACAAGTAGGTAATAATGTAGTACGTAGTCCATTATAACATAAACTCAATGATCACGTCTGTTTTCACGGTGGGAGTATTAAAGAATAAACCGGCTGTTTTAACACTCGCAGCTTTACATTCATAAGTAAGGTAGGTATCTACCCATTTAAAGTAAACACATGATTATTATAGTGTCGCTGCCAATGATGTGATGACTCATGCTGAACTGGAACCAGAGCTCTTTTATTTTATATTTTACGTAAGTACAACAAAGAAAAACAAAGTTAAGTACCTAGTGCAATAAAATACCATTTTATATGTTTCAGTATCGATTGTGATGTGAGTCACCTTTTATTATAAAAATCAAGGCTTGTATTTTTATAATTCTTGATGTAACATCACGCCTATTATTAGTATTATTGAATAGTATATATATGTAGGTATGTATTATTTGGTAAATATCAGTGTGCTTCTATCTATATTCACAAACCTGGACATGAGTTGCCTTGGCTTAAGGTAGGCCGAAGCAAAGAAATATGCTTCGTTGGAGATTCACAGATAACTCCGCCATGGAGTGTAAATGAATCTGGTGCTGTCCCACAAACAATGGTGCACTTATTTTGTCTGCACGCTACAGGAGTGATGGACGCTTCTGAAGGTGCCAAGCTCGTAGCCAAATTCTGAGCTGGCTGTATAAGGATTGCTATCGACACGCTAAGAAGAAGTGTGCTTATCTTTGCTTTATTGCAAGACTTGCATTATATTCATGTTCTCTGAACTCTCAGTGGCCTATCATACTGAATTTAAAAGCGGTACATGGCTCTGTTGCTGCACTACTACAGGTCATGCAATATGTACCTACTCCTCATATTTTGTTTTGTTCTTGCGATGCGCAAGCACCGAGAGTGATACAGCAAAACTACAGAAAGTAGCAAGTTTAAGGTAAGTTCTATATTCTTACACATGCATGTTTAAGTATTTATAGGAAATGACCGAAACAATATACAGCTCAAACAAACACAATATATTCCAACAAGATAGAACATCTCGTCACTGCAAGTCGTCGAGGAGCGTTCGGTTTACGGGCGACTCGCCTCAAGCGGCTATAACCATAAACTAAAAGACACAGACATCCGATGTTCATTCGATGTAAATTTATTACTTGCCTCTCAACTCTCTAAGTGGCCGAGGAAATGGGCGGTGCAACGAGCGAGTCGCTCGCGCCAGCAACTTGCCTCTTTTACGACTTTCCAGCGCCTTCTTTGATGGATTAGTTAGTGTAAAAGGAAATGTGTAAGTTTCACGGGTGTTCAGTTTTAACAGTTGGGTGTTGTCGTTCGTTTGTGTTTAAGTAAGTTTCTTGGTACAAATACAGTGTCCCTGTTTTATTGAGCGGATATCCAGAAGGTAGTATTTTCACAAAGCTAAAAACGTATGTTCTTACTTCTTAGTATAGAGATTTTCATCAGTGTCTGTGTGAATATGTATAATGTTATTAACGATTAAGATACAATTATCTTTTCTGGTTAACAGTTTTTATAAGTTTTTGGATACCTACACAACTGAAACAAATCAAAGCAACACACCTTTTCTTACCAAAATGTACCTACATGCGCTAGTGAGCTGCACTAGCACCCAAACGAGGCTCATAATTCGGGCTCCCCATACCTGCCCGCGCGACGCGTGGGTGTCTCCTCAGGCTCCTCTGATACCTGTTTAATGGTCCACTATTTAACCCTCCCGTTTTTTAGACTAGCAACACCAGACGGGATCACGTATGCATTATTTATGTTGGTTTGTAATTTATAAATGATAAATGATTTTATTTCTGTAAGTAGGTTTGTACAAACACTTTTACACGTCAATTATATTTTTTAAACTAGGTGAGGTCGGCGTTTCCTAACTGACTACTCTGAGAAGAAAGGCCGAAACAAACTCAGAGGTCACAGTCTCTTTTAAAGTCCAGACATAATCTTGGTCTATACCAGTTCGTAATTAAAGTTTAGCTTTAGTTGTACGAGTATAATAAAAAAGAGAGTGGAACAGATGATTCGTTGCTTTTTCATGTTTGATTGTTTTGTCTGTTTCGTCAGAAATTATGAAAGAAACATTCAACTTCCAATTAGAATCACAGAAGTTCTAGTTGTAATTGGTTATGGTGCAAAATAAGGAGTACTCTGAACACTAAACCATATATCTATACTTAGACGTCCGTCTATGTGCGTACCTTCTGGAGACAAACTAAGTCACTCAAGAATTAAAACTATGGCTTCAAGAAATCGAGACCTTTGATTTCTATGTCACTGATAACATCAAAATGGACCAACACTCGCTGTTGCTTTTAGATAGGTAGTGTACCTAATTGTAAGTGTGGGTATCTGTGAGTGGCTGTGAGTCTACTGGATCTTACGTCGATCATTATCGATTGCCTATCTTATTCCCTTATATACGACAACGTTGGACTCGACTACCATCAATGAATACATTGGTTGGTCTTGAGTATCATAGAACCAGCTACTGGATTGTGGAGATCAGATAGGCAGCCGCTCCATTCTCGCATCATTTGCTGAAGCTGAGTCCAACATGATTAATGAGCATCTTGATAGCAGAGAACTTTCGCTTTGCCAGGAACAGCTTCACGAATCTTCGGTATCCTATAATAACGATAAGCGTTTGATTCATTTAGACAGGAAGTTAAATAACAATGGACATCATATTGCTAGACTGAATAATAAACTCATTGCCACAGCGGATTCACTTCGTTATCGCACAGTTCCATTCGTGCTGATTCTGTACTTCCAGGATTATTACAAGTCGTGAATACCACAATGACGTCACTCACTCGTTGAAATCTGCGAAAGAAAAAGCGTTGAAAAAAAATGAACCAATCTCTTGCCACCTGTATTGAACGAATGCATACTTTTCCATTACGCTCGAGCAAAAAAGTTAAATGGCGGTTGTATTTAGCGATGATGTCATGCCACCGCGCTCTGCTCTCTGCTCGGTACCCGGCGCCCGCTGCTTGGCGACTGAAGTCAGTTCGCCATTACTCGCACATTACTGAACAACTGACGTATTTTTAGCGACACTTCTTTGTTTCGCGACTCCTCTTAAACGTTTCCTGAAAATTCGAGAGCAAATTATTTTAGATTTGAATCATCTTTATTTTTGTGTAAAGATAACATCATTTCATGAGATTGTCGAAAACCGACTACGCTGAGTTCGTTTCCGTACGTTCTCGATTTCCTAGATGCTCTACAGAACGAAACTTCTTCTGGGTCTTTCAAGTATTTATTTATACTACAAATATACTGAAAAAGTAATCGTTATGAAATCGTTTTATTATTAGATAACTGGCTGTTCTCCACTAATTCGGTCGTACGAGTACGGAACATTATCAGTAGTGGTGGGTGAGGGTCTGTCGGTGTCTGATAGCAGCCACATTCAATTCATTTCATTGAAGTCTCCTTGTGTGCTGGTTACTGTTCGGCCACTGCAATGGGTGTCGTCAAAAGCCATTGGACAAGCAACAAGCAGCATAATCAATAAGTGTTACTCACAATATATTGGTAGGTCTTACAAAGACCTTCCCCCGTCTCCTTTTTACTACCTAAGAAAAAAGAATGATCCTACTGGGTCACCGACACATAATACCTACGTCTACCAAGAGTAAGTCGGAAAAATGATTATGTTCTAAGTCTGTGGTTGTATGCAAAAATTAGTTACCATCTTCACAAAATATTACTGAGAATCGCCAATTTTTGTTACTATTTAGCCAAAACTCTTTGTGAAAGATTATCCCAAAATAATACACGTTTTTCGTATGCCATATATGTAAGATGTAGATAGATAATATTTACGTCTTATCTATCTCAATCCAGTTTCGATAGTATACATAGTCCGCAAATTCCACGTTTTATTTCAGCGTATTTATAGCTCGGCGAGTGAAGCACGGGGGCGGCACCAGAGGCGCGTCCACGCGGAGACAGCATGGCGCGCCGGGCGCTGCGCGTGCTCATCGTCACAATAGTACACAAGACATAAACACAAACACACGAGCCATGTAAACTGATAGGATAGGACACGAGGCACGACGTGGCGTGGCTTTGTGAGGCCTGTGGTACCACGGTACTGACTGGTAGTTACTGAGTTACAGATATACACCGAACCTGTCTGCCGCAGAGTTCGAACTGTGACAATTCCATCTTTGCTGGTTTCGGGACGTAAACGGGGACTTCAAGACTTTTTAAGGGCATTCGGTCCTGGGTTTGATTCCCAGGTCGAACAGTGTTATTGGGTTTTGCCATCAGGAATTTACTGTAGTCGTTACTGATAGATTCGCCCGGAGTGTTGATTTGTGCCCGGTGCATGGCCATGGGCTCGGCTCCTATTTAATCGGACTTAAACGTACTCGTATGGTATACTCTTGTACTCCCTTGCCTAAACCTTTGGCGAAAACTGTCGTGATTTTATGTACTTTTCGCAGTACCAGTACATATATTCCAATGTTGCTGGTTGTTGGATATTGGCTCGACCCTTTTAACATGTACAAGTGTAGATACCTATGCACAAGTAGTGTCTTACATATGTAATGATAGATGCTTGACAACAGTGGACACCACAGTCTTACTTATAATTGTTGGTACCTTCTACTGATAAAGACTATAAAATTAAGATTGATAACACCATAATAATATCGCACCTCCTTAAAAACAAAGTTTTGTGAAAACTTGTTAATTGAAATATTTCGGAGACTCTCTGACGCCTCCGCCAAAGTCAATATTATTCTCAAGATTATCAGCTTGATGGGATAACAGCTATCACGACTTCACGAGCTAGGCGAGTGATCGCTGATGATGTCATGCTCTATCATCAGTTCTAAATCAATCTTAAATGTAGTAGGTATCGTTAACATTAAGATGTGGAGATTAAAGTAATAAAACGGTGACAGATAGCGATAGCACCTTCTGTTGGGCTTCTGTCATGTTTTCTCACTTCTCACCGCGGCATTAAAAAATCAAAAGTCATTTCTCCAAACTAGGCTGGTATCAGCACTTTTTGAAGGTCAAAAATTACAAAAGACAGTCCCCCAAAAAACGCCCGCCCTTCACCACTTCCTAATGCTCTAGCTGGGATGAAGTGGCGCAACAAACTCCCCAGCAGCACAGTTGTCTGTTATGGTAGAACTTGATTCTATACAATGGTAGGTACGTAATTATCGTTACGAAATATGAAATTTAAAATTGTTCTAGATATAATAGATCAATTGTCGAGGTCGCTAGCTAGCTACATCTTGCAATGTAAGTCATTATTAAAAATAAAAACATTGCAATGAGTAGATGAAAAATGAATTAATACAGTCAAATAAAAACAAACAATTATGTTAATAAAGATATAGGACCTGTCAGTAGGCAAGGAAACTCTGGTGAAAGAATACAAACATTGTCTTGAGTTAATCACAGCGACCAGCAGGCTTAGCACGAGCACCGACTTGTCGACGGAAGAATAGACAACACTATTAAATAAATTATGTACAATAGGATAAGATACCTATGTTTTTCCATTCATTATCACAGTTATGCGTTCTAAACGAATCATGATTTTGTAGATAATCGTATATACTTTGTGGCCGTCGAGTAGAAAGTTTTGTTGTCAGTGTGATTTTGACAGTTTGGGAAGAAATACTCTTCTGAAATAGTCTACATATAAAAGGACCTAGAGAAATATCGTAAGAAACGAAAGACTAAATGACAGATTGTAGAAGGATATCTACGGTGCGATAACAAAAATTTAGGAACGAAATATCACTTTGTATTGAAAAAACACTGTCTATTCTTCGTAGAAATACAAAGCGTCATGCTAAGCCCGCAGCTACGAGTATGTAGTCGTCGATAGAATAGTATGCATTTGCGCAAAGGTTGGATTTTACTTTAGGTTTAAACGCATTAAAATTCAAATCTAGCAAAGAAGAGGGAAGCTTGTTATAAAAGGTATACCAAGACCAACAAATGAGTTATGAACCTTATGAAGCCGGTGAAAGGGAGCACGTAGTTTGTCCTTATTTCTAGTATAAATATTATGAATATCACTGTTTTTAGTGTACAAGTGTATGTTTTGATGGTGGCCAACATGAATTGCAATGCAACGGTGGGTATACCAATATCTTTAAAAAAATCTCTAAGAGAAACTCTAACACCTAGTTGATTAATTGCTCGAACAAGTCGTTTTTGAAGAACAAACATATTTGAATATCTGCGGCTTTGCCCCACAGCAGAATTTCGTAGGACATAATGCTATGAAAATCACTAAAATAGACTAACCGCGAAGTATCAACGTCAGTGTATTGTCTTACTTTACTGACGTAGGCGGCCGAACTGAGCCTTCCCACTAGGCTTGTTAAATGTGAACCCCACTGAAGTTTGGCATCTGTTGTTATGCCTAGAAAAACTGCCGAGTCTACAGTTTCAAGTACCTCATTATCTACGACGATGTTCGGTCCTAGATTCCTAACATTCGGTAAGGCGAACGTATAAAATGTCAGTTTTGTTCGCATGTTCCAAATGCCAACATGATGCTGGTCAATTTAAGTTGATTTCGAGTCGACTGGCTAGGTTTCGTGTGAAGTCATCGACATAATCACGCAGCACAGTAGGTAAGTAGCCAGCTACAATCACAACAAACTGAACATTTTCAATTTTCCACGCGAAGGATCTCCAAATCGGAAATCTGTATTCCGCTACAAAATTGAGAATCGGGATTTTATTAAAATCAAGGGGGAAAGAGAATATTCTTATTTTTTGACACCGACTTTTTAAATTGCATCGCCAGGGCCCGGGGGTAGGCCGTCTCTGAAGGCATTTGCATTTTTATACTATAATTAAGCCCGACAGAGGGTGGAGGTCGGAGGCCAGAATTACAATACACGAAACGTGGATTAATTTTATATTTTTTCGCGCTATTAATTTGGGAGGTCGTTAATTGCGGTATATTCTTATTTAGACTGACCGTAATTAATGATAATGGCGCGCAATTACGGCTCGTTACACACATTTTCATAGTGATCATTTTGTTTGAATTTTGTGAAATGATAATTTAGCCATTATTTACATCGTTTGAAGTTTCTTTTTGCTGAAAAAATGGGCGTTAGTATTAATTAAGTTAATTTTAAAAGAACAAGAGTTTTTTAAACCATCCCTCATTCAATTTCTCTTAGCCTTGCCTTCGATGCCAGGATAGCTGTTTGTTCCTCTCGATACTAGATGTATTTAATTAGGTCGTTTGTTTATGTAGGCATATTCTCAGAAATAAAAAAGTCCAGTTTACAGTTCAGAGCTCAGACTAAGCCAGAGCACGCCGCGGTTAACGTGAACTCTTTGATTCAAGATTTTATTGCCGACTGTGAAATAAACAAAGTTGTTTGCGATGCGGCGCAGCCCTACGCCACGTCGTCAGAAGACAGAAAAGGTTAACTTGTAACAAGAAGAGCACGAGAAGCGAAAGAGAATTAGATGCTTCAGTGTTACGTGGCTCCCAATTTCAGCAACGAAGAGGTCGCTTTCTCCGTACGTACACCATATTAATTACAGATATAAATGTAGACATTGTACGGTGGGCTGCATCAATTGGGTACCCCAGTTGTATTAAAATTTTAACACAACTGGGGTACCCATTTGATGCAGGCCACTGTAAATAGGGTGCCACAAAGGGCGGACTTATGGCTAAAAGAGATTTTATAAATATAACCTTTGGATCTACTTCGTCATGTTTACCTTTCAATATTATGAAAAAATACACGCTTTATTTGAGAATGATTGTTTTATTTATGCCCTGCATTTAATATACCTACATGGATAGTAGCTTGTATGAGTAGTGGCGTACTTGTTGAGAGCTGGTGTACTAGTGGATCTTCTACAGTATATGATGTGTTAGCGCCTGGCGTAGTAACAGATGTTAGATAATTACCCGTTTTACGATTCATACCGAGCCGTAAACCCGACGTGCCTCACTATGGTGAATTTTATTAAACAACTGTAAAATATATGTAATCATATACGGTTTTATGGATCAAAAAGGTTTTTGGGAATACAAAAATGTGTTTGCAGTTAATAATTTTTGTAAAGCGAATTTCAACCTTATTTGGTAGATGACAAGGTTACAGGTTGTTTCTAATTGTCGTTGTAAAAGTAAGGCAATGTTGTACTTTCTGAAATCGTCACCTTTCCTTTGTGAAGTCGGTTTCATTGCGTTTTTTGTGTTAAGTGCGGGAACCATTTTATTATATTAGTCGATTGTTCGTTTTACGATTTATATTGTTGTAAATTGTATCAGTTTATGTGATTTTGCAATAAAACGTTGTCAGGTTTGTTGTGTGTCCCACGGTCCCACAGTGTCAACGATGGACATACATAACTAAGGACATACTAACTAACAGTCCAGTAAGCACAACTGGATTATTGAGTCCAATTGTGGTCAAACAGCTTTTGGCTCAATTAAGGTGTAAGTGTTTTAATATTTGGCAGGTAAACCCTTCTGCGAAACGAACGAACTGCACTTCAACCAGATAGTCATAATCTTCTAAATAGCCAGCACTACTTCCCTTAACAGTCGAATCTCGAGGGAGTCGTCTAGCTACCAGTCTACTGAGCCCCAATCACGTGGTCGCCATGGTAACGGCCCCTAGAGAACAAACCACTTCGTTAGGTTTTTATGATGACCTCCCCGAGAGGGGAACCTGACGCTTGTTAGGGTGAGCCCTAACTGGCTGGTTTTATGTCATGCCGGATTTATAGAGCTATAGGTAAGTATGTATTTTGATAAGGACTTGTAACCATTTCGATTTGCTGAGATCTTCGATATGGGTATGGGTACCTATCAGGTAGTTATCTGTTGTTTGTTTGCTTACAGGTAGATACCTAGACCTACTGTTTTTCGCTTTGTTTAAAGTTTAAAGGGCCTCCCCTCCCCGGCAAACAGGCGCGACGTGACTATCGTAGAACCATTTTTATGAAAGCATCACGCAATTTTTTCTACAAGTGTCTGTTTGAAGAAGCCTTTAAACAAAGCAGAAAACAATATTGGTCGGGGTTAGCTGTTTCACCAAGACTTCGACTATGTAGGTACCTCGTTGTACCTACATAACATCGAAAATATGAATGGGAGATATAAATAATTGTCAAAACTATCCTTGAGCACTCTCAGTTAGGTCTGAAAATCTGTAAGATCGACGTCCTTCCTGTCGACGAATGTCGTGAAGCATTCGATGTCACTGCGCGCTAAGATGGCTCGCGAAATTAAATTTAACTTCCGTATTTTGCAATGTAGTGCCAGGTTGTATGTTGATTATCTACTTACCTACAATCTGACAGAGACCTGAAAACTTCGTAGGCTACATCACCGCAGCACCCTAAACAACGCCTGCCGGATGTTCCGTTGGTTCCGTGCAGTGTCAGTGAATATCATAAGTTACTCACTTTCATAGAAATATGATGAACTCAGCAGTCGAGAGATTTTTTCCTCTACGTTATCATTTGATAAAATTTGACAGGTTTTGGGAAAGAGCGATGTTATCATTTCTCAGTAAAACGAGTAAGGCTTCGTTCATACGACGACGGCATGCGGCACCACCCGCACCGACGATTCATGCGCATACACAAATCAAGTCGTTTCTTTTTCTTTGTCACACATGTGTGGACTGTTATTGAATGCTGATTTTCTTGACAGTACCATTACGATTTGTCTAGTCTGTAGCATTTATCCCTAACAATTATACCCTTCAGTGGACGAGGTTTTACGTGAAGAATACACAAAACATATTTGGTATACCTATACCTACTAAACATACGCCAATCCGCCTACCCGCCAACCCGCCTGCCAAGCGTGGCGATTATGGCTAGCCCCCCCAAATTGGGGGAGGCCTATGTCCAGCAGTGGACGTCTTCCGGCTGAAATGATGATGATGATGAAGATGACTAAACATACAAATTATCTATACTAATATTATAAAGAGGAAAGATTTAATTGTTTGTTTGTTTGCATTGAATAGGCTCCGCAACTACTGAACCGATTTGAAAAAATATTTCACTGTTGGGAAGCTACACTATCCCCGGGTGACATAGGCTAGGTATATTTTATCCCCGTGTTCCCACGGGAGCGGGAACTACGCGGGTGAAACCGCGGAGCGCTGCTAGTAAACCATAAAATGATTACGAACGACATAGTTCTGAAATCACTGAATCATTAAAAAAACAATTAAGATTGATCGCTATGGTGTGATGGTAACGCACACACATAAAGACGTGATCATAACATACACGTTATGACGTCACCCCCATGATATTAGGGACACATTTAAATGTTATATGTGTAAACAATGACATCAGATTACAAAACACGAGGTAGCTGCCTGCCTGGCGGGGTGGGCAGAGATGAGGGGACTTTACTAATATTTTTAAAGATTAGATAGGTACCATCTCATAACGATCATCGAAATGAGAATGCAATAAAATTTGTAAAAAATTAAACAACCACAAAAGTAAGTCATAAATCCGATATTCCCGTGCACTAACGATTACAAATTGAGCGCTTCCCAATTACCACTGTTAACGTTCTCAAAGGAAATTGGAACTTAAATTCTCGGCTTTGTGCGCGACAAAAATACAAATAAAGTCCACTGGCATCCGCAGAACGTTTCCATTCGGTCGCCGGCCACAGTGGCCACCTGCTACTGGTTTGTGGTAATTACAGTTTGGGCTCGCCGTGCTGCAAGCGGCGCGGGTGGAAGGCTTACAGTGGTTGTATTATATACATATGTCATTCATTTAGTACATGCACATGCGTAACATATAGTGGGTGTGTATGTATGTAGAATGGCCAATTCTTCATCAAGGTATTAGAAATAATAAAAAGTTCAACTAAACATTTCAATGTGGCTATACTTATGACCTATCCCGTAACCTATCCAATCCTGAATCAATCATAACTTAACATTTGCAAATTAACTCTTTGGTTCATACATTTATACCTAAGTTAACACCTCATATAACTGACTAAATTCAGTCAAACAATCTGAAATGTGTATTCTTGTAACTTGTAAGGTTCAGTCACCCCACATGATTTGTTCAGAAACCATTCACGAGTTTGATTGGAACCAATGTATTGCGCCAATTTCAGTTTTAATAACTGTATTGGAAAAGTCACAAAGTGACATTCCTGCCTATACCCAGGTTTATAATGCAAATGAAAGGCTTCTTTATTTAGAAAAGGTAGGTACCTAGTTATAAGTAGGTATATTTATTTTGATTACACCGTTGCTCGTCTTGAATTAACTGATATTTTAACCAACAGATGTAAAGAGATTAGCTACCTACTGACTAGTAGGTGAAATAAATTGAAATGTTTAATTGTGTAAGTAGATCTTATGGCACTTTTACACGTGAATATTTTGTAAGTCAATATTTTAAAAACAAGATGGCGCCGGCATTTCTTAGCTGACTGTTCCCTGAGAAGAAAAGCCGAAAGAAACTCAGATGTAGTGGTCACTTTTAAAGTCCAAACATTATATTATTTGAATTTTATGAGAGTCTTACAATGCAGGGCAATGTCTGGAAGGGCCTTTTGAAGAAAGAGCCATTGTAGCTTTGAGCTGACCTGTCCCAACAGACGGCATGTTTGTATCAGTCACCGTGTAGCTCAACCCTATTTTAGGGAGCTCAACGACCCGTCACAAGACGCTACTAGATCTGCAGGATACCTATTTGCGTAAGCCATTTACAAAATACTCAAACCTCCAGACGAGTTATAAAGTCATGTGTTCAATCTAGCCTGCTTAGTACTCATATTCACAGTTTCGTCAAGTACTTAGTATTCACAAAAATTCAAATGTGTACCAACTTTCAACTTTATCAGTCAGATTCGGAGTCAATTGGCTGTGACAGATGGACAGACAGACACACGAGTGATCCTGTATGGGTTTCGTTTTTTCATAACACGTACCTAACCATAACCCTAACAATAGCCGTAACAAAAGATAACAACAAACTTTATAAAACAAAAAAAGTAGTTTTTTAAAAACTAGGTGTTGTAAATAAAATAGATACCTATAGAGAGAAATCACTTTCACCCTTCAGTCAGCGTACGCATAATAATTAAATATACATAGTAACGATAAAATATGGACTAACAGAATATAGGTATGCCTTCTGAATTATAGAGTGTGTAAAGTAGAGGGAGAATTATCACAGAGTACCTACCTACACACAATATCACAAGAGTATGTCTTCTGCTGTCTGTCTGTCCAGCACCGTCGTGATAGGAGCTTCAACTCAACAGCTAGGTAAAGACGTCATCGCACCCAACTTCCTTAATTACATTAGTTATTTTCGTTCAAAAGCTTTGTCATAATGAGACGAATTTTGAAGAGTTTCACAAACAAGTTGCTTTTTGTAAGCTACTTGTTAGAAACTTGTTTATTGATGGTTCTGACAAAAAGTTAATTTTGAAGGGGAATTATGGAAAAAAGGAGTTCTCTATGGCTAATATTTTATACTAGTTAGTAGACCGAAATTCCACCTAAATAAAAATAAAAAAAAACAAAATTCCTCGATGATTTAAAAATAAAGCATTCTGCACTCCTCAGTTCTCCTTAAAAACTTTAATTGAGCCAAATATACTCCTCCGCCCTCGTAATTTCCGTAAAAAGGGGTAAGTATAAAGTTTTACTGCACGTATTAATCTAGGTATTATAGATTCCACTATTCCACAGCTGTTACCTTTTTAATCATAAGGGAGTTATTATGATAAGTAGAAAAATTACGGGAAGTAATTTTCGGCGGTTGGTAAATTAGTGTGACAGTTAAAGCATGATGAAAAGAAAACTTTCAGTTTTTCATCTTTAAAAATGAGTACAAAAAATACTCAAGTAGTGCAATAAATTAGTGAACAATAAAAATGTTAAATGGGCGGTTGGATAATTAGTTCGACAGTTCATAGTAGTTAACGTGCATTTTGTAATTTACAAAAACTACAATAAACAACTGCTGCTTTAAATCAGTGCCCGTACATTAATAAAGCACCAAGATATTACCCAAGATATTAGGTTCAAATGGAGATGGCCTATCTTTTCACGAGTTAGTAAAAAAACGGTTATGATCAACGCAGTCACTAAGACTAAATCTCATTCTCACTCTCAATCCATGAGAGATCATACAAGAGTCCATGCAGGAAGCCTACTTAGGCAATAGTTGTTCTAAACAATGTCTGCCCAAAACTTGTGCTAACCCTTTGATATATCACAGCGATTATAATCCCACTAGGTTATACTGTGATTATGTTCTGCCCTGCCTCGGACCCTGTGGCTAAGGACGCGCAGCTGTCGCCTGAACATGACCAAAATTGGCATACACGTGACATGATGGATTGATGGTATTCCCTGTAAAGGCATCGCACGGATGACGGCTGTCTAGAATTAAATAAAACCACTAATAGTACAACACTTATTTCTGCCAGCGATCAGTATGGGAAATTGCAGTATTGCCGATTCGCAGATATGAATGATGCTGCTGAAACGTTGTTTTTTTCTTTTTTTCTTTTCGGAAGAACCTTGTTTGCCAAACGAGATAATTAAAGTTATTTCCCTGTTTATTACAATTGCCTATGCCACTATCGATTTCTCAGTTTTTGAGGCAACCGTAGTCCATTATATACTTTGAATAATCTTGACCAAGTCATCTACTACAAACCATGCCATTTCCCTAACTTCTATGTTCGTTGTCTCCGACCTTCAAGGGTTAGTGAGGCTCCCAGAGCGACAACAAAGATGTTAGGGGCTTGGCGTTCAATTTGCAACTACATGTGTCAGCGGCGAGTTTCTAATGTCGGATCATGCGGCTTAGGGCCTTTGACAAGCATGTATAGGTACTACAGAATTAAATCTGTAGTTTGTAACGGAAACTATTTTTAAGAGTTCAATGTGCTTAAGGTTCTATTTAGTCTTTCTCCAAAATGTACAACAGAACTGCACTAAGCTTAACATGAGACTTGTACTTCCCGGGTGTTTCCACTGCGAAGATCGCCCTGAGGACACGGTGGAGCACACGGTGGCGGTCTGCCCTGCTTGGGCGGAGCACCGCCGTGTCCTCGTGGAGGCGATCGGCGGCGGCGATCTCTCGCGTCCGGCCCTGGTCCAGGCCATGGTACGGAGCGAGAGAGCATGGGGAGCCGTCACCTCCTTCAGCGAAGCAGTAATGCTCGCGAAGAGGGAGGCGGCGCACGTGAGGGAGAGGCAGCATATGCGCCCTCGCGACCCCAGCCGCCGCAGGATACGGAGACGCCCTGGGCGTCGGGAATCCCAGGCCGATTTCCGGCCACCGTAGGCATGGGCTTGCGGACGGCGAGTAATGGGTAGCTCGCTGTCCGGTAAGGACCAAGCCCAAGTCGACGGCGCGTTGTGTTCCACGCGCGCCTCAAAGAGATGTCAGCACAAAAAATGATGGGGCCCGCAAGGGCCGATGCCTGTCAGGGGTGCGGGTTCGTTTGAAAGATATACCACAGCCCCTGGTATACGGGCTACTGAAGGAACACGGGTGGGTTTTAGTCAGTAAAAGTCTGACACGCCCTCCTGCTCCAACCAGAGCGGGAGAAGTTATTTGATGACATCCCACCCAAAAAAAAAAAAGACTTGTAAGTACTTGACAAAGTTATAGAATAATTAGGTATCATGTGTTACGGTATTTTACTATTTGGGACGGGCTGCAGATGTTGAGTCTATTTTTATTCTGCAGTAAAGAGCCATCAGAGCAATATATGGCCTTCGTAGGCAGGATTCTCTAAGGGAACTGTTCAAAGTTATTAATATCATGACGGTACCTTGTAAATATATCTATGAGAACATCATGTACCTACATCAGGAAAAATTTAAATCTTTTCAGTAAAAGAGGTGGAAGACACAACATTAGGACTAGCAATAGGGACCTATTAGTTCAACCAGGTTTCAGACTGGCTAAAGTAGACTCATCCTTCATGGGGTGCTGTTTAAAATATTACAATAAAATACCTCACCACAAACTGCAAGTAAATTAAACGAATTTTAAATCTTGTATAAACGCACACTATGCAGCCAAGCATATTATAAGTTGAGAGATTAAATCGCTGACAAGAATGCCTGGCTAAACACTGCTTGTCCTGCTCCACAAGGTCGCTAAAAACTAATTTGATCAGCATTCGAAAATATTGTTGGAGCTGCTGAAGATTGTAAAACTACATATCTTTGCATTGTATTACCTCTTTTAGTATTGTTTATTTGCATCACATGTGTGAGTACTATGTTCCTATTATAAAGCTATCATTTACTGGGTAGGTCTTTCATTGATTTGAATGTGCCCTGGCATCTGAGAGTGTGTCATGCTCACTCAAATGTCTTGCTGGTTGAGGTATGTGTGTTGGATCATTAAGTTCCCTTTAAAATGGTTGAGCTGAATGGTGCTGATACCATACGTCATGTTCGTGATCAGGCGCCACCAGTAGGGACTGGTCATCTCTTAGCTGCCACGGCCTATATTAATTCTAAATTGTCATTTGTTTTTTTTTTTTTGTTTTTAGTTACGGACGCTTTTAATGTGCACGTCTTTTTACATTGTTCTCACATTGATAATTTGAACTTATAATTATTATGAAACTAACTTTCTGTAACAAATTGTTTAACAATATCATGAATTAACAACATGAGTGTCCATGGAGTTTCTTGCCCGTTCTTCTCCATAGCTACCTACTACGCTTTGGAATGGGCAACTAGCTTCATCTTTCCGACACTTTGACAATTCAAAAGTGCCTGTAATTGGTTTATTTGAAGCTAGCTTCCACCCGCGGCTTCTTCCACGCTTTCGCCCACGTGGAAGTCGAAAATTAACCCGCGGGAACGTACTACTGGGATAAAATGTATCCAATGTGTTAATCTAAGTTAAAATGTATCGGTGTGACAAATTTCATTTAAATCCATTCGGTAGTTTTTGCGTGAAAGAGTAATAAACATCCATACATCCATACAAACAAACTTTCGCGTTTATAATAGTAGTATTAGTAAGGAAAGTAAGGATAAATGCTTTGAGTTTCAGTTATCACAATTATACAATTGCACAATTTTTTTACGAACAGCACTACTCTATCGCAGCAGGGTAAGTTAACATCTAATAATGGAACTGCCGTTACTGTCAAAATCTCCACAATTCAAGAGTGATTCATTACCTCATAAAGTAATCGTTATAGCTGATGAAGTATTGAGCAACGAACACATGTCACACAATACCGACCAAACTCCATCATAATGTACTGAGTTCAGTCTTTTATTTTTCTCAACTGCCATAAGCAGTAAAATTTCAGACATCCGTGGACCTGCTCAAGGTTTAAAATCCATTGGCACCGATCAATGACAGATCTAATTTCATTTTAATTAATGCCTGCACTTTGATAATAAGAGCATCCACTTGTCTCTTGGATCTAAAAATAGAACTTACGATCGTCCAATTTTGATTCTTGTCTTTGGAAATTAAGGTCGCAATTGGATTGAGTGGTAACTTCAAGCAGTTGTTAAGGGAGGTCTGCAGGGCACACGTGTGCATTATGTGGCGATGAGTGGTCCACTTCAGTGTTGTATCGTCGTATGTTTAGTTATCTCATAGTTACATCTTCTTAGTGGATATTATAACATTGCTAATTGAGTTACGATAACTATATTTATGTAAGGATTCGTTTCCTTATCCTCACTACTTTTCTTATAATATAGGCATGCATACAGTAGGTACCTAAAATGTACGAAAAAGACATGTTTCGCCGACCACAATTGAATTGGTTTAAGGGTAGGAGAATGATGATGATATTGATGATATACTACCTAAGGCACGGTGGGGACTGTTCTAAATGATGATGATAGACTACCTAAGGCACGGTGGGGACTGTTCTAAATGATGATGATAGACTACCTAAGGCACGGTGGGGACTGTTCTAAATGATGATGATAGACTACCTAAGGCACGGCGGGGACAGTTCTAAATGATGATGATAGACTACCTAAGGCACGGCGGGGACTGTTCTAAATGATGATGATAGGCTACCTAAGGCACGGCGGGGACTGTTCTAAATGATGATGATATACTACCTAAGGCACGGCGGGGACTGTTCTAAATGATGATGATAGACTACCTAAGGCACGGCGGGGACTGTTCTAAATGATGATGATAGACTACCTAAGGCACGGCGGGGACTGTTCTAAATGATGATGATAGACTACCTAAGGCACGGCGGGGACCATTCTAAATGATCATGATAGACTACCTAAGGCACGGCGGGGACTGTTCTAAATGATGATGATAGACTACCTAAGGCACGGCGAGGACTGTTCTAAAAGTATCTAAAATAAATAAAACAACTGGATCTGAAAACGGAACCTGTGGATGCCAATTTGTAGTCATTAACAGTCTATAAATGTACCCACTGCTGAGACACAGGCCTCCTCTATGAGAGATGGAGTGGGCCATCATCCACCCACACACAGTGCGGGTTGGTGGATGGCATATGTCACCGAATTTTTGGTTCTAGGACGTGACGGTTTCGAAAGGTTAAACAGTAATTGTTGGAAAATTGAATGTTGTTAGTAATTCCCGATTGCACAATAACGTAACCTGAACAGGGCTCGGTTACAGTTTCAGCCTAATGTTGATCGAAGGTTTCAGCAGATACTTTTGCAAAAGTTATATTTATTCATTCCCCGTCTATATAGTCACTAGACATGAATTTTCTAAATATTTCACCCTGAAGTGAAGTTCACCTATTTTAGACTTTTCCAACGGGTTGCTTAAAAAAACATTCTTAAGCGTTATTTTAGTTCAGCCTTTATCGGTATTCTGCTAGCAGTACAGATACTTTTTCATGAAAATCGTCGAAATAGTTTAACAAATTAAAAGAGAGAAGCGGAATTTAAATTGATGAGTGCTGATACTTTTTTCTACTTAGAGTAAAATTTAGAAAAAATACAATCATTTTCGGCTTATACGGGCATTTGGGTCAATTCAATTCTGAAGTTAGTCGCCCACAAAATGGTCTGCAGTACTAATATAGTTTTCTTCAGTAGGTACCTATCTTCGTTATGTGAAGAGAAGGGAAGGCAGAATTTCCGTGAACAAAACTGGCTAAAGGCGCGTGTTAGATTGTTCATTTTAATATTGTAATATTGTTTGGTGGATAATGTCATCTGTAACATTAACGAAACCTTGATCAAATGTAGACGTACCTGTCTAATTTGACTACATGTTTACAAAAATAACTGTCTTAACTAGTGAAAATAACTTACTACTATTTTACTACTTTCTATTGTTATTTAAATGATTCAAATGATTGGCACAATACTATCAGTTCATATTGATACTTTTAACTGTCTTAAATTACGTAATTACGTATCATCTTATTAACTTGCTTAGTTACCATAAAATGTTTTATAACGGTTTCACTACAAAACGTTTGTTTATTATTAACTGTGTTAGAACTTATTAGGCCAAAATGTGTGATGATTTGTAACTTGTTCCAAATGGTGGTAAATGTTTAACGTAAGTTGATATTGGTAGGACATAAAAAGGATTGTAATGACGTTTTCGGGTCAGTTGCTTGGTAGATGTTCAGTAGATTAGTCCTAGTGCCGTTGATGGGTGGAATAGATAGACCAGATGTCATGTAAGTGAAGTAATTTGATATCTAGATATATAAATAAAAAGAAAAGTCCTGACTGACTGTCTGACTCATCAACGCCCAGCCCTATTACTGTCAGTATTGCTAATTTCTAAATCATACAAATGGAAAATTCATGTTCTATTCCTAGCTGTTGTTGTCATGTTGTTATAATTCTGAGTTCTCTTGTACAATGGTCCAAGAGTTCACATAAAATGTATGTAGGGTAATGATAATTCATAGTAATGTAAGAGATATGGTAATGAAATACTTCAATACCTACTGTTTCCATGGAGTTTCTTGTCCTTCTTCTCCATGAAGACTTAGATTTCTGATCACAAGCCTAATTGAAATAAATGTCTAGTCATGTCTTTCTGTGCTTTACTTAATGAAATCCTTTCCCTACAAACCATATTCATGAGAACCATTCTGATTTTCAACGCTTGATATTTGTTTTATATACGTGTCGTATACACTGATAAATGTATATAGCCACATATTCTGACACGCGCATGCTCCTCACATTACAACATCCGAGGAGCCTAGCCTACCTTAGCCTAGCCATGACTAGATCCTATTTTCGTGTCAAAAGCCTGACGAGGAATTAAAGTACTTGCTGGTTGTCTCGCTCTAACCCATAGGTATCTCAATCAAAAGTTTCAAACTGTCCGAACTCCTGTCCGAGTAACGAATTAACCAACTTTTTAATCAGAAGAATGAAGAGCTCTCATAACGCTAATATAATTTAACACCACGCCGTCACTTCGAGACGAAAGTAGCAAAAACACATTAAGAGGGCAAACTTGAGTGTTGAGAAGTTTCTTTATTAAATCTTGCAACCCTTCCTGATTAGCGTCACCGGGAGTTAGTTAATGAGCGGCTGACAAGAACTGACGTGCAGACGTGCGTTCTCGTCACAGGCACCTCCGACCTGACGGCGCGACAACTTGGCGTCATGGCCTGCTGTCCTGCCTGTCCTCTTAATGCATTTACTCTGTCGTCGTCCCATCTTCGCTTTCCATCGTGAACTCTCTCGTGAAGAGTAATGAAGTGCAAAAAATTAACTTGTGTAATTATGATTAATTACAGACGCCATCTTTTAAGAGTTGAGTTATACAGGGTGTAACAGAAACCCTATTGCTATCCTTAAGCACTAAAGATAACAGCTGTTATAGAATCACTATACATAGTTTCAGCTCAAAATAAAATACTCTAAGAATTGACACCAAATTTTCGGTATAGGTTTCTTAAATATATCTATACTAATATTATAAAGAGGAAAGATTTGATTGTTTGTTTGTTTGCGTTGAATAGGCTCCGAAACTACTGAACCAATTAGAAAAATTCTTACACTGTTGGGAAGCTACGCTATCCCCGGGTGACATAGGCTATATTTTATCCCCGTATTCCCACGGGAACGGGAACTACATGGGTGAAACCGCGGAGCGTTGCTAGTATATAATATGTTTCTTAAATTCAAATCATAGCAAACGTGTCACCGCTGTACGTAGGTCAATAACTTTCCACGTTACTTGCCAATATCACGATAAATATGTTTATTTAAATTTGAAAAGTTCGGTTTCTGGTATCAATGTATTAAAAATTGTCATAACTTCCGAACATAGGATTAAAAGAGACCCTTCCAATATCGTTTGATATCATCCAAAGAAGCCGTGCTCTTGGTACGTATATACCCTTTCCGTTAAACTATATATTATGTCAATGGTTAAACGTGGTATATGCAGTTGAGTTAGATATCGTAAAGCCGTAGCGTATAAGCAAGTTGAGCGGTGATTTATTCAATTGGATTACATTAAAAATGCCATTCAATAAATCGAGTCCAACTGAATTCACCAAATATGGCGCCAGATGGTTTGTTTTCGTATAAAACCAGTATTTTGGAAAGGCACAATATTGACCAGTCTACAATCTCCGTGCGACGGTGTCACTGACCACAAACACGTTGAAATCAAAACGGACCAAAATAACAAAATTTATGTAAATTTTATTATTTTTGTCTTTTTTAGTATATTTTTATGTCGTCGTAATGCATTCATTAATTTAACTTTATGGCTGAAAACTGCAATGAACCGGTTTTTCAACACACGTTTTAGGGCCAAAGGAAATTAAACATTATAATTCTTGCATAGAATCGATTTTCTCTTGTAAAGATAGTTGGAGATAAAGCTGATGGATCAAGTTGTTTTTGAAGATAAAATTGTATTTAACTTTATATCACGTGCACGTGTGGTCATGTTACATTTCATTGACAGAAGTATCAATTGAAGCAAGTGCTCGATAGTTCCACAAGAGAAAGACGGGACAATTAAGTGGCACTGTACTTATGAATCGGTCGAAGTGGAGGAGCTTGGGGGAGGCCTACGAGTATGTCCAGCAGTGGACGTCTTTCGGCTGAAATAATCAACTTATGAAGGTAGTAGTTACAATACGGTGGAATAGTGTGGTTTCGGGGAAAAATGGAAGAGGAAAACCTTTACGCCGACAACTAGTAGTAACTTGGTAGGTACAAGGGGGTCTACTCTAAGTCCGTCAACGAAGAAATGGGTCCGTCCAAAAGTTGATTGGTCAAAACAAATGCCTAATTCAATTTCCAGACGAGCAAATACACATCGGGTGAAGTAAACTGTCAAATCGTGTTGTCATTCATTCATAGCTCGGTCCCCTCACTAATCTTATGTTCGTAAGTGATACGAAGTATCTAATGCCCGTAACTTCGGCCGAAACTACCGACTTCGTGCTTAGAGAGTAGACTTCCTTGGCCGGTAAAATAAGAAGTTAATTCAACACTGTAATTGTTATTTTCATCATCCTCACCATCATTGTACCTTCTGTCCCATCACTGCAGGTGACAGTGGTCGTGCCGAGGTGATTATCCTTTGGTGTAAACATTGAACTGTTGCTAAGTCTCTTATCTCTTATCTGTCATCACCGCCGCGCGCCCGGTTGCGCAGGGCACACGTCGGAGAGTGTACGTCCGCATTGCCCTGCACGAAGCACAGCTAATTAGTTCACTCATTATAAATGTAGATTTGATAACTATCTGTGATGAAAATAAGAGTGGACTTGGCTTTTGTTTTGTTGGCCGTGCAGTATTAATTACAGGAATAAATTAGTAACTAAGTAAGCCTCATGAAGCAACATTTCTGAGCTTAAAGGCGATGGTTCCTTTAAGGATTTTACTTAATTTGTTGTTTAACTATACGAATAGTATTATATTAACATCACATTCGATTTGAATATTATGTGTACCGTGCGTACCTACACACTGCTTATGCCTATGCATGGCTTAGCTATGGTGTCTCCCTTTGGGGAAACGGCACAGGTGCACAAACACCTTTAACCCTGCTGCAGAAATTGGTTACGATCCTGGGAAACATTGAGCAAACAGACAGTTGCAAGCATTTCTTTCAAAAACATGACATTTCAACACTTCCCTGTAGATATATACCTACATTTTAGAAACGGAAACAACAAGAGTTTTATTCAATTGCGCACTGGATAAAAACTTTTCCTGTACAAGTTGATCTATGCTAAACAGACCAGTTCTCGATTTAAAATGCACTCTCTCTCCCTCTGTAATGTCCGTTAAAATATGTATAGGTATGTCACCATAAGATTGTGAACACCGTTAGTTTACAATCTATCTCGCGAGATTATAACCTGTTGATAAATTGTTTCAGGGCGCATGGTCAGCATCAGGACACCTTACTTGACTGGGCTGTATACTCAACAGTCATGAGATTATCATTGAATATTTAGAAGCTGAGTGTAACACATCACAAGTTAAGACTTGAAGACAATTAACAGGGCATAATGTACTCATCATCGCATTAATCAAATGATGTGAAGTACCCGTCGAAGTGAACTCTAACATTTCACAGATATAACATCTCAATGCTCTTCAAAGGAGTTACTTCAAACATTGGGTTCAAACCGACGGCAGTTCTTGCGCGAAATTGCTATCCGCGCTGAGTCGACGGAACCAGCTATACCTGAGCTCCACCACCCTCGGGAAATGGCGGAAACTTGTACAGAATGTGCAGGATCAGTTGATTGGCAGGTGGCCAGGCGGGCTGGCCGGCTGGTCTCCAAGTTTGAGTATGATTGATGATAGGTGCCGCAGTAACTGTTCGAGCCTGTAACATTTAGTAATTTGATAGGCCGCTCGCTGCTCGACGGCTGAGACAGAATTCTTCTTTAAAATTGAGTATGTTTTCTCATTCCATTTTATGACTTACGAAGATTATTAAGTCAGTGATGAAGTCATGACTTTTAGGGCTACATTGCGAAAGACGATTTTTTTACTTTATCGTGAAGTTTTCTTATTTTTAAGCAGTGAAGTTAACTTTAAATATGGTTGATCAGCAATTTCAGTTAATTCAGAGTAAGTGAACTCTAAACTCCTAAAAAAGACACTCAAAGAAGGTTTCATAATTTTCTAGAGACGAGTAGTTGGGTATATTATATTATTGTTTAACGTTGACTTTTCGCCAACTAAGATAGACGCTTGCTTTCATTAGTAGAGTCTTTTATCTACACTTTATGTGCTAATCGTCGTGAATCATCTTAATTTATTTTAAAACTATTGATTACTTCCGACAGTCAACAACCACATAAGCAGTGCGCAATATGTTGGGTTCGATTCCCAATGAAATCTAGCCTCCGTGTACTGGGCCACAGATACTGGGCTAAGTCGGATCAAATCTGATCAAGTGATGAAACTGACTGACGATGGAATTCATTGTTTTTTTCAGTTACAAAAGACAAGCAACATACAGGCAAATTTAAGATTGGTAGAAACTACCCATCTTAAATTTGCTTGTTTCCTTCGAAATCGAAGGAATGATAAATTGTCAGTAAACTACAGGTAAAAGTTAACAACACTTCCATAGTTCCCCCTCACAGTACTTCGGACATGCCGATAAAATGTTCGTCCATTCATCCGCAAACAGATCGTTTTTTGGGCTAACTCAATGAGATGATGATGATGATGTCTAATTCCATGAGATCATTAAGTGCGGCCAGATTACGTGGTACTGGGGACATAGCACGCGCAACGGTGCGATACGGAGGCACAGCAAACACCCTATGTTTTCTGCCACGGTAGTAATTTTTTCATCAGCATGCACATCAGGCGCGTCAATAGTGCCACGGAGCGTCTTACAGGCTATGGTGAGATGGTCTTTTGCTCGTATTACCTCTAACGAGTTACATCCAAGGCTTCCTAGTAGCAATTTAGTCGGAGAGAGGTATTGTGTATAAATAAGAAGTGGTAGGTGCGAATTTAATAACAATAAAACACCTAAAGCGAAACTAAAAAAAACCTACTGACAGATGATAATCTATGGAAAGCGTACACGCGTAAAGTAACGAGGTACTATCATCAAAATAGCAACAATTCAATCAGAATAGGGTGACGAGTTGTTAACTGAAATCATTGCGCTGGCGCTTTTATGAGTTTTTATGACGGCAGAGCAACATAACGTGCGATGTAGGACCGTCAGATGGATCACCAGATGTAGGCTTATGACGGTTTTTAATCTGTGCTCGGACAAACATGTAGGTGCTGGGTAAATTACAAGTACTCGTTAGCACTACGCCCGAGGCTTTGTATTTACATTTTTATTAATATAGCCTAGTGAAAATAATAATTGAGCCGTTGCAGGATGCCAGACAGACGTGACACATGGTAACTATTTTGAAAAGAAAATATGGATTAAAGGATGGTTTAATATAGGAAATAAATACAACTACGTCATAAAAAAATCTTAAAAATTTCGTTTGGCAATTGTTTTACATGAAAAATGTACAGAATCGAATCACTAGTTTGAAGATTATCTCCTACTTTTACCCCTTAATAAAAAGTATTTTAAAGTTGCAACGGATGACCTGGGTATAATTATAATATACTGTAATATAAATTCATACTTAGGAGTGGACGTTAGCGAACTGAAAAGTCCATAGACTTGGATTCTCAGATGCCGATTGTAAGGTCCAAGGTTCGATTTCTATGAGAGTGTTACTAATCTAAAGTAAATAAAATCTTTAAGTGTTATTAAAAGTAAAATTCCCATTCCCATATTTATAGAGATTGTAAACAACGAAACTGCACCCTTGAGTGGACCAGTCGGCTTATTGTTCATTTAAATAATTGGGAGAGCAAAGGGGTGCTTTGTCCGCGGAGGGGTAGCACCGGTCCACTGGACCATACAATACAGTGCAATACAACACTTTCATATCAAGAATGTAATGGTGCATGCTGTGCTGCTCGTATTACAAATGCAAAAGTATAGGACATTACTTACATGACTATTTTTTTAAAGAAAAAACATTCTTCTCTCAAAACATAACTATTTTTCCTTATCCTATTTATGATTATGTGATTATACTTTTTGAATTTATTATTCAAACCGACTAGGTATTTTATCATTTAAAGTTCCTCATATAGCCTGGCTAGCTTACATTCCCGTCACTATACCTAGTTAGTTATAAACAGACTAGCTTTTGCCAGCGGCTTCGCCCGCGCGGACCTGTCATCCCCTATTTAACTCCCTTAGGGGTTGAATTTCGAAAACTCCTTTCTTATTCCTTGTCTACATTATAAAGGGAACCTCTGTGAAAAATTTCAGCTTTCTAGGTCAAAGGGTTCGGGCTGGGCGTTGATGAGTCCGTCAGTCAGTCAAGACTTCTCTTTTTATTTTTATAGATTGATGAAAACATTGAGAACCGATTGTTGGAGAACAAGGTCACTATGGGACTCCAGAGTACGTGAGCTACCTACCCAGCAGTGATCACAACACTTGGATAAGTACGACTAACAAACGACTCACGACTCTTCTGATACCTATTGATTCTTTTTTACATTTGCTGTCATAAGGTACTTCGCTCATGTTAAGCAGTCTGCTTTTAAAATTTGTTTTGATAACATTAGCCATTTCTTATCTTAGGGACCCGATCAAAATCAAAATTCATTTATTCAAACTAGGCTGAGAGTCAGCACTTTTTGAACGTCAAATTACATAAGGCAGTCCGAAAGACGTCCACTGCTGGACATAAGCCTCCCCCAAAAGAGGGGTTTTGCCATAATCGCCATGCTTGGCTGGCGGGTTGGCGATCGCAGTATGGTGGTAAAATGCATAGAGAACGCTGCTGCTCATTCTCTAGCAAGTCCCTTAGTTGGCTTCTACGACACCCACGGGAAGAAATGGGATGGTGCTATTCTTTTACGACCGGCACCACACGGAACAAATAACAAAATTAACAATGATATGGAGTAACTCATATGACCTGTCAGTAGGTAAGCTAATTCTGGTGAAAGAACACAAACTTTGTCTTAAGTTAATCACAGTGACCAACAATTCTTATTGTTTAAGTAGTAGTTGATAGAATAGTATGCCTATTTTTTTTTTTGGGTGGGAAATCATCAAATAACTTCTCCCGCTCTGGGTGGAGCAGGAGGGCGTGTCAGACTTTTACTGACTGAAACCCACCCGTGTTCCTTCATTAGCCCGTATGCCAGGGGCTGTGGTATCTCTTTCAAACGAACCCGCACCCCTGACAGGCATTGGCCCTTGCAGGCCCCATCATTTTTGTGCTGACATCTCTTTGAGGCGCGCGTGGAACACAACGCGCCGTCGACTTGGGCTTGGTCCTTACCGGACAGCGAGCTACCCATTACTCGCCGCCGCCGTCCGCAAGCCCATGCCTACGCTGGCCGGAAATTGGCCTGGGATTCCCGACGCCCAGGGCGTCTCCGTATCCTGCGGCGGCTAGGGTCGCGAGGGCGCATATGCTGCCTCTCCCTCACGTGCGCCGCCTCCCTCTTCGCGAGCATCACTGCTTCGCTGAAGGACGTGACGGCTCCCCATGCCCTCTCGCTCCGTACTATGGCCTGGACCAGGGCCGGACGCGAGAGATCGCCGCCGCCGATCGCCTCCACGAGGACACGGCGGTGCTCCACCCAAGCTGGGCAGACCGCCACCATGTGCTCCACCGTGTCCTCAGGGCGATTTTCGCAGTGGAAACACCCGGGCGTATCCTCCCGCCCTATCCGAAACAGGGCGGACATAGGGCGGGCCTATCCGAAACAGGAACCTCCTGAAACAACCGTGTCCGGTGAGGACCTGCGTCAGGCGGAAGGTGAGGACGCCATGCCGCCTCTCAAACCACTCCTCAAAGAGGGGACTTACCGCCGCAATCGTGGCGTGCCCAATAGTATGCCTTAGAACAAAGATTTGATTTTACTTTAGCTTTAAACGCATTAAAATGTGAATCTGGCAGAGAAGAGGGAAGCTTGTCATCAAAGGTTTATACCAAGCCCAACAAATGAACGGTGAAAGGGACCACGTAGTTTGTCCTTAATTCTAGTATTAATATTGTGAATAAAATAGTGACGAAGTGAAAACTGTATATTGAATATTTTTTTAAAGATGAATGTTTGTGGACTATAAGGTGTGGAGTGGGTGCGAGTCTGCTGCCGAAAAAATTGTCTTAAAAACTTTTGTTCGCTTGTCAGCTTATCTGGATGTAAGTTCCAGATTGGTGCAAAAACGGCTAAACGGTTTTGGAGGAAATTTGGCACACAGATAGTTTATAACCTGAACCAAAATCAAAAGTCTATTCAAACTAGGCTGATGTCATCACTTTTTAAATGTGAAAATTACATAAGACAGTCACTCAAAACCACCACCACTTCCTAGTGCTTTAGCTGGGATGGCCTGCCTGGTAATGGTACATTCCCGTGGAATATTTTCCGACGTCCAAGCGGGCGCAGCAGCGAGCAAATAGCGTAGGATTTATTGTGTACTTATAAGTAACTCACTAATGAACAGATAGACGTGAATGTACCTATGGCCAACCTTAGAATGACTCATCGTCATAGGACGTTTGTTTTTGTGCTAAACTGCACTAAGTATGGAAAATTTGCAGCATTTCGTAAACAAATGCGATATTTATGTGATTTGGTCATTATCATTTTACGTCACCCTTTTTCGTTATCAATCGTAACTTAAGTACCTATCGGCAGATTTCCACTTATCTATTCTAAAATACTGCAGTGATGTAATCAACACCAAACTGTTGTCAGTAAGCATGTGAATTTCACGATTTCTACATAAATTTATATGTTTTATCTCTGGTTAATAAATGATCAATTTTATGTTATCAGCTATTATCACTAATCATCATACATAATTTATGATAGATGAGGCTGTTGTGGAAAGTATTAAAACATGGATAAGTTAAAGAACTTCATTTTTTTTTTAGAGCATTTGTCTCAAATCCTAGTTAGTCCATATAAAAAAACAAGATGATCCTAGTGGCCCCAGCAGTTACGATTAATTTACGCGCACTAAAAATACCCTTTGATCACTTATATGCGTACTGCGTACACGCATTGTACATACAATACATAGGTACAGCGGCTACAGCACACTGCGAAACTGCGACCGTAAACAACACGTTGACTTTGTTTTTTTTTTGTTTCATGTGCCTTGTTAATGTTACTGCTAAGGGATTTGCTTGGAAACTGAAAAATTGGATGAAGGAAAATATGGAAAAGAACAGGGAAAAACGTAGCCTATAAACAAGACAAAAATCCATTTAAATGCAGAGAACGTAGAACAAAAATAATGTCATCTCGTTACCAATTTTGGGCCACAACCATATTTTTATATCCGCAAATCGGTATAAATAACCCTATAAAAAACTAACCGTAACACATTGCCCAATCCGGGTCGATTCGACCCAAACGTAACCCGATCTTAACTACCCACTGACAAAAGGATCTATGCTTTTTAATGTTTTATTCTTTTCCCTTCACTGCTATACGGGTTCTTTAAAATGTTCGAAATAAGGGTCTTTATGACCCCTTGTGGTGTGAGTTTCGATTGTGCACGCTTGTCACTTAAAGGGATGGAATGAAAACTATTGAATGTGATGGACTGATGGTATTCTGATGGTATCTGCATGTTTATTGTGAGACAGGGTTTAATGTGTGAAACCACTTTCAGAAATGTTAGCGTAGGTTTTATTGTCATTTTAATCTATTTGGTGACGAGGACCTTCGAGTGCGAGAATACTTGGGTCCAGACCATTAGTGATCGAAGTTAGTCTTCCCTGACACGGATTGACATGGGTCGAGCAATGAATAAGCTGCCATGGTTGCATCCCTGAGTCATAACACACCAGGAGCCACCATGATCAGCAACATCAGCATCCGTCTGCCAATACAAACTCAGTACTTAATCAACAATCCGCTACGAAACTCAAGTAAGTAGGTACATAATAAGTACGTTCGTAAGATACAATTGATGCATATGAGAACCTTGATGTGTGATCCGGAATACTCGGGTAAGAGAAACACCAGCTTCGTTCACAGGAATATAATGAAATGACAGATGACAAGATACATCGTTACCGGAAACAGTTCCGGAGATCAATAGTCTTGTTATCCTTATACTCAATAAGGTGAAAACACACTACATACATTACAACAATAAATACCAAAATATTTCTGTTGGTGGATCCAAAATGTATCCTGCGTGCAAAAGCCCGTACGGTCCGGATCCGGTGTTCTGCCGGAAGGTTATCAGGGAATCATGGCTCATTAGGCACTTTACACCCCGTGGCCAATGCTGAAACTTATTCATTTGCAAGAGTTTAGTCGCCTTTTACGACATCGTGGGAAGTAATGAGGCTTCGCATGAAGATCACCAACAACTGTTTAGATCGATACAGTGCGATCCCAAGGCCTGATTCTTTTGGTAAAGTAACTTTAACGTACCTACGGCAAAACTCGTCAAACCAGAACACTTGCCAACTGGTGCGAATTGAGTTTAAATGAAATTAGGCAGGCATTGTATTTATGTCAGAGTCAAAAACGGAGACCAAATAGGCGAATTTAACTTAATCTCCGTTTTTGAACTGTAATAATATGCCTGATTTCAGCTCCAAGTTCCTTCTAATATTTTATCCCGTCTCTGCCCTGCTCACCCCACCAACGTTGACAGTTCACAGGCGTAAAGCTACGCATGACATTATTTTAGTCACTGTTTGGTTTCCCATGCCGCGTCACGTCACCGGACATCTTTCCTGTGAGTGCGTGGCTATGTAAGTACGTATGTACGTGCATGCGGTGCATGTGTACAAAGGGATGTTTTAGGCTCGCTCCACTGACTGCAGGGGAACGATGCTATTTATGTTGCCGTTCCGCTGTCGACTGCCGAATGTGTTTCTGTAACATTGGAATCGTTTAAAATATCTTTATGTACTTTTCCATGAACTAGTTTTAAAATGTAGCAAATAGCAACGTGAAGATACTCGTCTGAAAGCATTACAACGCATCAATACTCGCTTGACATTGTAAGACCATTTTCAGTCTATTTTCAGGGATGATTTATAGGTTATAATGTATTATTGTTTGCCTTTTATATGTGCGTTCTACTAAAACAGACTTATTGTTATAAGTTCGTAATTTTTCAACAACTTAACAGGACGAAGATGTTGAGTCCTTTGTTGTATAGTCTCACTAGACTTCAGCCATTAGAATTACGTCTATGAATTATGTTTATCGCTTCGCTAGTCTACGTAGTATTCCTGTAGCTCGAATGTTCAGCCATTGTGTACAGCTGTAGATGTAACGTTATCACAGTGTGCGTGGAGGCAAAACAAAGAGAAACACAAGAAGGGCGCGGCTTCGCGGAACAGTAATGTAGGTTTACAAAAGTTAATAACATACCATCCCCGTGTATATTTATAATAAGGACTGAGCCAATTTTTTGACCCAGTAACTTTGGCGCAAGATAAACAACGTACACAAGATAAAATTCTAAAATAACTCCGACTCCATAAGGCGGGGCCGACAAATTCACTGACATGAACAAAATATTCTTGTATCTTGGCTGACTTCATGAATTTCATCAAGACTCAGCGTCTCCGTCTAACGTATGTTGGTGTCTCGCTTACACTCAATCTCCATTATAACGATAAAGCGACATTGAGCGTGAGATTGCCTGTGCAAGGATCTCTTCATATTTTCACTAGTCAGAAATTTTCCGCTATACGATTTTGAACCTTGTTGTTTCGGTCGTAGGGAAAATTTTGGGGGTAGTTATTCGCAGAACAAAGTTGGTGGTTGAATAAGGAAGTGTTTTCCTCTGAGAGTAAGTCGGTATCTGTAGGGCTGTCAGCTGAGGCATCAGTCGGTGATGCTCATAGGATATGTTGCGGAGAGGCGCGGGAGGGGGAGGGGGTTATAGCCTGCACTTCAACGTGCTGCTCCTCACTTCAAGGGAAGGGTGTCACTAAATCACGGCGTAATTGTGAATATGTTTTTAAATGTAGCGGCAGATAAGGTTTATGTGGAACGTACGTATTTTTGTCTGTTGGGGGTAGCTTCCTGTTTCCCTACAGATCTTTTCACATTTTGTAATTTTATTCAGTTGGGTATTATATTTACGTTGAAAAGCTCAACCATTCGGAATGACATGGGGAACTATCTGATGCACAATGCTTGCAAACAAAACACCAATTAAAACTGTTGACACGAGAGTGGTTGGATAATAAACCGATCTACATAAGCCGACCCCAACATAGTTGGGAAAAGGCTAGGCAGATGATGATGATGATGATGATGATGATGATGATAAGCCGATACCGATCGAAATATCCAATGCCAAATGAATTTACTTTCAAGTGTAAATCACTATTTTTCTTTGCCGTGCCCGTCATTTTTGACCTATATAGGTATCTAATACAATATCGTCCCCAATCTCCGGTTATCCGTAGATGACGAACAAACCAATTGATCCTCTCACGCCACACTTCACCACCACATTATCCCCTGAGGACATCTGCATGCGATGGCTGAGCACTCTTCAGCTACAATCCATTATGGTTGGAAAACGTTGCGGTGTGCACAACTGTGGGGAACTTTATCATAATGGCTACGACTATAGTAGAGTATGCTGTTTTAACATTAATACAGGCTCTAGTACTGCCAAACGTTATTATGCCCAATTTCACTAACACTGGGCGAAACCTAAATTATTTTCTATCTAACAGCGATCAACGCTGTTACATTTTCAACTTTCAGCGCTCAGCCGAGGGCTTTAAATCCAACAACGCGCCTTCATTTTGGTGTCACCTAGTGATGCTGAGGACACGCAATACTACATGATTAGTGATCGTTAATTGTATCCCCGGCGCACCCTGGGAATCATCTTGCCTGGGGCCTAAGTCTACTAATTTATAAACGTTACAATGGTCTCTCAATGGTGTGTTTTTGACAGTTTTTGTATGGCAAATCTGTCAAAAACTTACCATTGAGAGACCATTGTGACGTTTATAAATTAGTAGACTTAGGCCCCTGGTTGACTGGCTTATTTCTATTTTACCAAGGCATGAACTATTTACATAGTAACAGTTCTTGCCAATGAGAATAAGATAGACCATGCGCAAAACTATCACTGCTGAATATGTGATTACCTAACATGGTGTCTACATACGCGTCCTGGCACACCGTTATAAATAACCGTTGCTCTTTACAGTAACACACGGAAAAAAGCTGGTCCTTAGTCCTCACTTTAATCCCTCCTTTGGGCTTTTATGTATATGAGGGACCTAATGTAGTCGTATGAATGAAAACGTCCGAAATAGTCGTCTATTCATGAAGGATTGTGAAGTCCTGTGTGCGGAGGAGCTCGGTTCAATCCTACCACCGCTGTGCTAGGGAGGGGTGGGAGGGGGAGGGCTGGCCGTGAAAGAATGCTATAAAGCGATGTGTGCTTTGAGGGTGGTATTTTTTGTTGAAATATTTTTTCGTCATGTTCAGTGAAGTGCAGGTGAACTTAAATAATAATTCGCCTTCTTTTGAATAGAGGTCGTTTCTAGGATGTTTCGTGGCATTGTTCTTTTAATGAAGGATTTCACTTAGTGGCGTGGAAGTAGCAAAGTTGAGGGCTAACAAATGTTATATAGGTACACTGTTGCCTTTGACACGATGAAGAAAAAGTTATTTACTTACTTAAGTACATTGTTTTAACAAAGTAAAAACATAATTTGACTAGAGGAACAGAAGTCTTAAACTCAATAGATACAATACTAAATTGAGCTACCTATTGCTAGACTAGCTCCTACGAGCTTCATACTAGAATCGTTAGGTATATAAAGATGAACGGTAGTGTTAAGCTACTCAGAATAAAACAAATAGGTACCTATCATATGTAGGTAGTAAGTAAAGAGTCCCTTTTTATAGAATGTCCATAAAAAAAACCCTTAAAAACATCGATAAAATCAAGCGACCATCAATCTTCTCAGCCCAATTTTCCCTAAAAACTTAACGCTTACCATTCCCGATTCCTCACGATCTCACCCGATTCCGGCCGATTCCTCGGCATTACAAACTGCGCCCTTAATATTTATGTCTTTACGCGCACATATTCAACCCCCTTGAGGGATTCCGAGCCACTCCAAATGTCAATTAATGTCACAAGCTACCCATGTTCCACTAAATATTCCACATAATATCAAAAGGGTCTCATACACACAGATTTAGGAGTATAATATCCTATTTATAAAACGTCAAACCTATTTTTGGATTAACAAAGGCAGTTATTATAAGCTCCAGTAATTTGTGGCTTGACGAAGTTCTAAAGGGCTGGGATTAATGAGGGCCTGTGAATTATATTGTTTTTGTAGCGAATATTCTTCTCTTGTGAAAACTGGAGAAGTCTACAATTTTTTCCCAAAAGAAGAATGAGGATCAGGAAATACGGAGCTGTTGTAAATACGAAGCTGTTGTAAATACGGAGCTGTTGTAAATACGGAACTGTTGTAAATACGGAGCTCTTGGAAATACGGAGCTGTTGTAAAAACGGAGCTGTTGTAAAAACTGAGCTGTTGTAAATACGGAGCTATTGTAAATACGGAGCTGTTGTAAATACGGAGCTGTTGTAAATACGAAGCCGTTGTAAATACGGAGCTGTTGTAAATACTGAGCTGTTGTAAATACGGAGCTGTTGTAAATACAGAGCTGCTGTAAATACGGAGCTGTTGTAAATACGGAGCTGTTGTAAATATAGATTGATTGGCTTTCATTGAATATTAGAAATTAGCTTTTGCCAGAGACTTCGCCCACGTGGAGGTCGAAAATTATCCCACGGGAACGTATTATAGGGATAAAAGGTATCCTATTTGTTATTCCAGGTTATAATCTACCTATGTGCCAAATTTCATCCCAATCCATTTAGCTATTGTTGCGTGATTGAGTAACAGACATCCAAACATCTAAATATCCAAAAATACAAACTTTCGCATTTATAATATTAGTAGAATTGTATGGTGATAATGTTGATACTCGTATATTTGCAAACTACATACAGGATGGCAACAACATAGTAGCATGAACCTAATGTAACGAATGGTGAGCGATGATCGAGACAGAACGTGGGATGTCCAGCTGTGAGATCGGTTGACGATATTACGAAGAGCGTGAGTTATGGCAGCGATTAGCAGGACTGGGGACCGAGGGACCGAGGATCGGGGCCAGGGAACCGATGTCTGTATTCAGCTTAAGAGTGAGGCTGAATAAGATGCTAATAACTTAACGAATACATCCACAACTACCTGCCAGGGGTGTGGGTTTGTTCGAAAGAGACACCACAGCCCCTGGCTTAAGGGCTACTGAAGGAACACGGGTGGGTTTTAGTCAGTAAAAGTCTGACACGCCCTCCTGCTCCACCCAGAGCGGGAGAAGTTATTTGATGATTTCCCACCCAAAAAAAAAAAAAAAAAAAAATACATCCACAACTAACACCCTTATTTATAAATGTTGGAACCTATATTTAGATCATTGCTTAACTTTAAGCAACGTTTATAAATATGGGAATAGTATCTTCAATTTTTGATATACATTTTAATAATACCTACTGATTGATTTATTATTCCTACGTTCCGCCTTCAACAAACAAAAGTCTAGTCAAAAATCAAGAAACTTGTTATTTCGGACACTCACATGATACGACGTTTTTTCTAGTACCTACCCATGACTTCTCCCCATCCCTTCTGTGACTAGCAAACGAAAATTATTCTTAACCTATCAATTTCCCTTGTCCCATTTCCTCTAAATAAAACAACAAGTACCACAGTATCTAATAAGAAAATTATAAACAACACGAAATAATTCTGTCACAAACATCATGGTAAATTTTTATTATTATTTATTTAAATCGAACACAAATTATATAGTGGTTAGTAATAATTATAAAACTATGTTAGTAACATTTCTCATTGAAATAAGTAAAATAAGACTGAAAACAAAATATAAAACTAATTCTTAAACCTATTATTACGAAGTCTGTTTCCCGCTGCACCGCAGATTACCGCCTAAGTCAGTCATTCATTTGTCATTATGTACGAGATTACCAATAAATGCCATTTCTTTCAATGGAGTGTCAGTGGCTGACTATTGGAAAGTCACAATGACGCCATTATATTAGTAGATTACCAAACTTGTCAAAATCAACAATTATGAAATCAATGATAGACCATTCTAACACTGTAATACCTACCTAGCAGACTGGGCCTCAAGTCTGCTATGCAAAACCTAGCTCACGCAAGGGGAGGTCCAAGAAAGCATTCTTGGACATCTCCAAGGCATTTGACCGAGCTGGTTGATTATAATATCTTATGGTCGAAATTGCGTGAGCAAGGTCTTGTTAATGAGCTCATTAAACTCTTAGACTACTGTTATGACGATCAAATCAATCAGGTCAGATGGTCGGGACCTTTGTCTGGGGCGTATAGGTTGGAGTGTGGGGTGAGACAGGGAGGTGTGACTTCCCCGGCGCTCTTCAGTCTTTTACGTTAATAAGTTGATAGAGGAGCTCAGCAGCCTCCCTGTGTATGCAGCACACAAAGGGAGGCTGCTGAGCTCCTCTATCAATGCGTGTTTCTATCGGTATAGTACCTGACCGTATACTCGAGCGCCAGATTAGCAGTTTCCGAGTACAGCTCAGCTCTGAAACCGAACAGTGCGTCATGAAGATTGAGCTGTTTAGTTACTCTCCGCTCAAGCACACCGTCAAGAACCTTTGCTGTTACAGTGGGCAACAATATAGGCCTATATTTATCCCTGTCTGAGACATGCCCTGTCTTGTTCTTGACTATGAGCACAACCACCGGCCTCATCAGATCAGTCGGTAGATACGAGTGCCTCACACAAAGATTATACAGCATAGGATAGTACTCTTGGGAGATGCGGACCAGCGCATTGAAAATGCTCTATGCTGAGGCCATCGTGACTGGATTTTCCCCCGGTCATAGACTGAATGATGTCATAAGAACACATAATTAGTTTCGACTTCAAACTCACAAGTTATTTGAAGTACATCGTTCCGCTCCACAGTGTGCCCAGTGCCCACCGCTCGCTTCGTAGACAAAATTATTAATTCAAGTGATTGTTCGAACGAGGCCCAAGTTACTAAAAGGTATTCGAATTTCGGCCATTAAATTATTGAGCTATTCAAAACTTTTGTCTGCCGGCGCGTTCCGCGTACCTTAACGAATTTTCGTTTCTAATAACATCTGAGCGATGCAGTCAGCTGACTTCCTGCCACCCTATCATTACACTTATCCAAGCAAAATTGAACCATGTAGCTGAATCCTAAAGTGCATTCTCGTCTGAAAAGGATCCGTTTCAAGGGTGTAGCCGAAACAAAGAAGGAATCAGCTGTTCGCCACGCAATTTCGGAATTCGGGGGTGAGAGTGGATTTTTAAATAATTAATTACGCACGTAATTTGTTTTCGACGACAAAAGCAATTCGGCGATAAGATTTCAATTTACACTAATATGTTATTGTTTATGGTAAACAAGAGAGAACGAATTCACGAATGGGAAACCACAAGGGGAAATGAATTCAGAATTTAGCGAAGTAGGTATTTGATAGGGCTTTGTTTTGTTACTATTTTTTATGAATTTGGGATACTTATCGACGTGGTAAGTAAAATACGAACGTAAATCTCTCCAAACAGCATCCAAACCCAAATAAAAATATTTCGAAATGGCGGAAAATTCAAATAATCTCGTATAATATTTATATAAAAGGGTTAAATTACGCATTCTCGCACGGAATAAGAGCCGAAAAAATCCTCTACGAAGACGATGAACCCTGCAGGTCTGCACGTCTCCGGCATTCCAAATGTATGCTGATAAAACAATAAAGAGAGCGAGCATAAAAAAGAAGCCTTTTACGTCGAAGCGTTAACATACAAACACTAGTGAGTATATAGGTAGGCGGTAGGTACGCATCCTATATTTTATGACACTAACACAGTCTTAATATCGAGGACGATAAAGCGACGCGACGCCCTTCGTTATCCCGGCGCCCCCCACTCCCCCTGCGTGCGCCGCAGAAGGTCGTAAACGAACAATTTTTATGTAGACTCGCATAAAAGTTGCCAGTTAAAGTGCGGGGTTAAAAAATTGCAGCTGTCAACCGTTACAGTGAGCTGCGAGTGCCAAATGTTATATATTGGCAGCTCGCGGGCGTGGGTTCCGGTGACTGATGAAATATGTGACAGATACAATCTGGGAATAAATGGGATTAAATCTGTTTCAAAAGTAAACTATTTTTGCAATATCGCATAGATGGCTTCGTAATTGATTTGTGATTCGTGATTGTTTGCTATTTCTTATAGCATTGTTTTTTTGTCATTGTTGTGTTGTATTTCTCCACAAGAATTTGAAAAGGAAAACGGAATCGCTTTTAAAACAGTCATATTACGTCACTTTTATTACTCAGTTATAAAAATCTAGTTTTTGTCATGAATACGTTTATATTAAAAACTTGTAAAATGTTAATAGTCCATTATGACAATGTATACTCATAATAACGATAGAATAAAACGTGTTCCCTATTGGGACTGGAGCTGCTCGGCCGCCACGCACCGGGCGCCCGATAACTCGTCGGTTATATTTTTACACCGATTATTACTATCGAAGGAAACACTCTAAATGCTATAATTTTCGAACTAAAGTCGTGATAAAATCAAGAAGTTTCTGAAAATAAAAAAAGTAATTCATATTTTACGACGTAATTCGGAATGGGGCGAGAAAGTGAGAGCTACAATTTCAGTAAATTATGACTACAATTCGATTTGTGGATGACAGGAGCACTGTGCATCAGCTGGGTGCTATCCCCCGGTAATCGGCGGAGGATAACGGGAGGGGACACTGAGTGAGGACGGAGGGTGCGCTGTGCTACTGGGCTATGTGCGAAATGGCGGTATTTACATTCAACATTAGGTTAGGACTGTATACGGTAGGTAGTCGTAACTTATGCAAATAAGTACCTATTGCTGTGGTCGCCCCTGTATCATGTTATCCCAGTCTACTTGGCAAGCTCGTCATCCTACTATCCTACAAATACAATTCATGTTATAGTTTGGATGTTTGTCACACAATTACGCAAAAACGGCTTGAGGGTATTGGATGAAATTTGGCAAACAGATGGCTTAAAACCTGGATTAATACATAGGATACTTTTTATCTCTTTCTAATTTCCAATCTTGACACGGGACACGGGAGATGTCGCTGGCAAAAGTTAGTCATGAAATAATCAAGTTTACGGGTCAAATTTTAGGTAAACTAATAAGAACAAGAAAGTCTTTAGGATATCAGTACCTATTCAGTAGTTTTGTTTTAACATTAACGTCCTAACTAGCTCGGCGATGGGTGCGTCGTTAAAGGACATAATATACGCAATTAGTGTTTAGTGCCGTACAATTAAAATCCATTAGTCTCATAGTTTAGCCAACAGCTATAACTCAAGATACGTGTCCGATGTCCGGGCCGGTCCGGTTTATCTGCGGCCACCGGACGGGCCGGCCGGTTGCCGGACGGCGACGGCCGGTAATGGCATGAGATAACGAGTGTTCATTGTAGAATTGTGTGGGGTTTTGTGATATTCTCTCTCACTCTGTAGTAGCCAGACAAAATAGAATATGATACCTACTTATCTTTAGTAATTTAGTTAAAGTTTCCGTAGAGCTAGTTTTTTTCAGAAGATACTATTATCTTTTGAAAAAAAATCTAGCTCTTCGGAAAAACGTAGCTCTACGGCCATACGTAGTGATACGACTATATTCAATCCTGGGTATTACGTTAAGCAAACACACATTGGCCAAGAAATAAAGCCTTCTTTGTAAAATATCTAAGTCTTGGTACACCCGGCTACACATCAAGCTATACATTTCCAGTATAAGCTGATCTCGCATTGTAGAGGATTTCCGTACAGTGCGAGATCAACGTAAACTGGAAATGTATGGCTTGATGTTAGTCGTGTGTACCAACTAACCTTGAATTGTTTTTCCAGCAGTACCTTCCCAATTACAGGCAACTTAATTACTTATCGTCATCTTTTGCACTATTAGTCCCGAGTCCTAAATGAATGCCCCTCCACCAATGCGTTTGTTTCGTGGTATAATATCCCCATCTCATATAATATTTAAACGTATACTGCAACCACAAATTCTGCTTGATATGATCACACGAAAATAAACCGATTTCGGAAACGAACTCCCCCTGAAGTAAAGCAATCGGTCGACAAATGCTTGCGAGTTTGTGACCACTGCATACAAACACACAGAAGTCACACGTATCGTATCATCATCATCATTTCAGCCACAAGACGTCCACTGCTGGACATAGGCCTCCCCCAGGCTCCTCCACTACGACCGGTCTTGTGCTTCCCACATCCAGCTAATACTCACGGCATTCACAAGGTCATCGGTCAACCTTGTAGGAGGCCTTCCCACTCTACGTCTACCGGTACGCGGTCGCCACTCCAGAACCTTTCACCAGAACGTATCGTATGTTTAGACTCAATACATTCTACACTCACTTATGTAATCTTTCTGTGCTGTACGGTTTCCCGTTAAGGTACGTGTTATGAAAATTAGTGATAAAAAGCAGCATAATCTTATTACTGTTAAAAACAAAATCTGCAACTATCAATCTACTGGGAAAATCGGAATGATTGCCAATGAAGGTACAAGAAGCTGTGGAAGATCCATGCGATTGCGAACATTGCAAGAGAATAACAGATTGCCTCTTGAAAGATTGGGCCGCAATCGCAAACAGCCATGAGAAATGGAATGGGAGCCTCGGTAGTGGGACAACATGAGCTGAAATACTAATAAGGAGTCTTCAAGTCTTCAGTGAGCATGTCTCTTCTATGCAAGTGTGCACCATCGTCAGACAGTGTTTGGGTGCTCGCTACAGGTAGCACAGACACTTAAATTAAACACGATAAAACAAATAAAACTATTTATAAACCCAAATAAATTTCTGCAAATTGTTCTATCACGTTTATATGTCGATACCCATGAAATCTGTGGAGTTCCACTAGCACATTTAATTTGACCCTGTATATCAAACATCTGATTTCGAGAATTGTGTGGAGTTAACATACTGTATTTTCTTCAACACTCCTCCACATGTAGCTATAATGTGCGCACTCAACTGTTTACGAGAGGAACACCCACGACTTACGACTTCCACTGATTGAAACTAAAAATTTAACGTTTCCGTTACTATGTACAGTAGCCCTCACTAATGGTGCCCCAATCTCAAAAAGCAATAGATTGACACTTCGCTTTAACTTACGACCTTCTTATAATAAGCAATTTCTATAGGCTATAATACTATATACACACACACTCTCATACGTTTACGAATGAATGTATTTCCTAAATTCAACCGTTAAAGCAAATGGCATGATAGCTGAGCGGTTACTGCACTTGATTATCGCGTTTGAGCGCAGCGAGTCGCGGTTTCAAATCCCACTCGCTGTGTGATAGTCTTTTTATTGTTTTAAAAATCACTTTTGAGTATGGTTTCTTGTTCTGTTCTTCTTATTCACTAAACTCGTAAAACTTTATCATTATACCCACAGAAACCTAAATAAATTTAAATGATTTACGACTCATTCACCGCGACTTATAGAACGGTGTTGGTTGATAATTGTGTGCCAGTGACGTGTGTTTCATCTATTAGCGTCCTTCTAATTCATTTTAAAATGTAAGCAAATTTAAATATGGAAATGAAAGCGAATATTATTGCGCTGCATAAAAGTGGACTTAATACCTATATCACAAATACCTATGTGATGAAACCGGACTGAGTGTGAGTATTATGATTTAAATATAAATATTAAACATTTATTTAATTAAAGTGTAACTGCTGATCCTTGTAGTTATTTTTAAACGTTTTATAAATATCACAATGTCTAAATAGAATAAAAATATAAAATTTCAATGTAAATTTATTTCCTAGATTATAGAACGATGAAAATAACAATAAACTTACTATCTATGTGAAATTGCCCTTTTAAATAATTTTGTTTCTAGATAGTAGGTAATACATAAAGTGTGTATTTTGCTTAGTAGCCTAACAGTACCCCTTTTTTGTTTTAGTGAAATACTGTGAGTCGATGGGTGAAAAGATATGAGGAAGGCGGTAGCCTTGCCCGTGGAAAGCAAAGTGGAAGACCCCAGCTCCTATAACAGGCACACGTTCAGCGAATATGAAACAAGTGGTTTCAAAACGACAAGACATTTTGGCGAATTATTCGACACATCTTTACGAACCGTGCGCCGTGCACTCCACGCAGAAGGTTCATGGCAAACAAGGCATCATGGAAAACCAGCTCGAGAATCAGCTTAAAAAACATAGTTAACGGAAAAAACATTAACATTAAGTTATAAATTACAAATATTTATTTATTTTAGTAATATTCAAATAATATTTTGTCTTATCCGTAATCTGGATTATTTTGAGGTTTAGTTTCAATCTTCTTTTCGGAATGAAAATGAACACTTAAGCTATAACCTCTTTAAGTCCTATTAAATACGATTTGTTAACTTTGAGGTTTGAGTTAAAACGAACTCACTCGCAGTAGAATAAAAGTAGTACTACTGAGTCATTTAATTGTATTGTGACAACTTGTCTGCATTTGTTACTTTTACGTGGGTAGATTTTTGTAGAATATTGTGATTTATTTAGAGTACCGACACACAGTAGTAATCAGCACAATATTATTATATTACTAAGATACAATAGCCTGATTATCATAGTTCACCAACTAGCTTATTTACTTCAATAAATTGTTCTTTATGAGAAAATAAACTGTTTTAACAAGAAGTTATTATTAGTTATTTTTATACATTCTTCATGAAGTTATAACGAATAAACATTTTGTAATCATTTATTATTGTTAAACCTTTATTTAAATAACAATACGAGTAATAAAACAAATTTGTTACATTATTATTCTGGTATATTAATAAATCGAATAATAAAAGAACAGATGAAGATGATTGTTGAAAAGAAAAATTAAAGCTTCATCGCGAGATTTGAACCCAGACCTATGAGTTTCCTAATCCAAGACGATACGCTGCACGCTACCGGAACTCAAATTATAAAAGTAAATTTTAGCAATGGTATGAACCGACCAAGGTCATGTCTGTCGTCGCCGACGGTATGTATAAAATACAAAGAGTAACGCCAGTGTGTGAGTAGAGCGGTGAGTTTTGTGTTAATACATCACTTATACACACAGCTGTAGGTACGGCCTGGACCGCCACTTCATAGCAATATAGCCCTTAGTATGCGACTGCATTGGTGAATCTTGATAGTACCTCCTGCTAGTGGCAGCAACCGATTGTTAATTGTGCGCTGTTTGTTGTCGCAGTCGCATGTGTGTGCGCACACTTGCCTTGTTAGGGTTGGATAAGATGACGCATACTTAAGGTGAATCTAATCGATATTTTTTCCATACAAACTTTGGAAGTGTATTACTCCACTGTTCGATAATGTAGGTAGGTACATAAAAATTACATGGTAAGGTTTTTTCTCATTTTGAATATTGTCTGTACGAAAACAGAATACTAAAATAAAAAGCCCTTAAAAAGTTATGACCCAACAAAGGTTCGTTTTTCTTACTAATTTAACCTAACTTTGGGCGTGTTTAAGTAATAAAAAAAGTGTGAAATCTCCAAAACCAACTCGGTCTCCAAAAGCTCAAATATCGAAAAAATCAATCAACTTTATTGGTCATTGGCAGTGGTTTTTTCATAAAACTCGATCTTCTGAAGGACTTTTCTTAATTTTTAAGCGCTCTATTTACTATAACTGATCCTGCATCTCACTCAATAATGTTGTGCAGGTAGACCAGCGTTTAACTGCTCATCACGGGTACTAGGTACCTCTGTCGGACACGATGCCTGGTGAGACAGCGTGCTACTAGATTTCCCTTAAAGAGTTGGTTTCTCTTGAATCTACGTGATGTTATTATAGTTTACTAGCTATTTATGGCTGCTTCGCCTGCGTGGACATCGGAAATTAATCCACTGGATGTTACTCCCGCAATATAGTTTATGACCTGTATTAACACATAGGATACTTGTTTCCTATGTGTTAATACAGGTCATAAACTATATAAATGCCAAATTTCACCAAATCCGTTCAGCCGGTTGTGCGCATCACAGTAACTAGCATCCCAACATAGAAACTTTGACACATTCATGTATAATATTAGTAGGTTGAAATGAGAAGACACAGAAGTCGGTGTACCTAACAGAATTCGACGTAGATGGAATAATTTCACAGAGCTATGGAAAAGCAGTTTATGACACCCGTCTTGATTCGCAATTCGCGCAAAAGGTACATATAGCAAGTATTTTCATGGTTTTACAGGGCGAGCACAAACCTGCAGTATGTTTATGAATGAGAAAAGAAGCGGCGAATGGTAGTAAGAAAATTTTCGGTAGTATTGGCAATGAACATAATTATTGTCAGTCAAATTCTATAACAAGTTGCCAAAGTCAGTTACAGAACTTAGCGATGGAAAGTTTAAAACGCACATCAAACGTGTCCTTATCAAAAAAGCATATTATAAGATAAAAGACTACGTTGAAGACAGGGAAGTTTGGCATTAATTCCTTCTGCACATGTGGCTTCCCTGGTACCTCATTAACAGCATAACTATGTGAGAGTCTACTAACTGCTCTCAATGTTCTTTTTATTCTTTTTATTTTTACAATGCTGACATATTCTCGTCATTATTTGACATTATACATCAATTTTAATATCAACAATTTTTTAGTGATTGTCATGTTAATCATGTCACTATGTTTAATTAGGTTCATTTTATTTATGTAGATTATTTTACATATTGTGAATGAGAGAACGTTGTAGGCCTTACAGACTGTAGATTTGTAGACGATTTTCTATTCTGTATTCGTCTAAGTACCTGGTACTTATTGACAGGCCTGCACTGTCCTCCCATACATTTATCTCTGAAAACATTGTTAAAGCCATTTTTAAAAGAGTAACCGTGGAGTTTCTTGCCGGCTCTTCTCCATAGGAAACAACATTTTGGAACCGTGCACCTAGCTTCTGACGTTTCATAAGTGCCCATGCAGGTTTATATGAAATAAAAATATTTTGATTTTGATTTTGAAATGACATGGCCTATTGAGTTAGGTATCTGTTAAATTCTACAGGTCTCTCTCAACTTACACCAGTACCTGCACCCTGTTCTTCATTACCTGCTTGTCATCTGACCTGACTACCATCTTCAGGTAAATGGAAAGCCACCGTCAGGAGGATAAACCTACCTATTACTTTCGTATTATAAGATCAAAAGTCACAATAGTATTCAGTTCCATAATGATATTAAAGTGAATTCCTAAGATAAATGAGGTGTGACCTGTGAACCAGTTAATTTAAAGGAATTAGTTTTAAAATAGCATTAAGTGCAAGCCTTTGATACGAGCACATAAATTTAACTTAACTTCAGTTGACCTCCAACGGATTCCAATTAGTTTATGATCTCCAATTATATTTTAATGCATTTCTGAGCTCATTTGAAATTAATCGTAAAGTTAGGTTAGGTTGGTAGGTCACACGCTGCGAGTTACCTGTGTGTTGGAACAGGTTCTGTCTTTGATTATAATTGAAGACTAGTTTTTAATTTATAGAGGGCTGCCAATAAAACGTATATTAAGCTCTCACATTCTGTATTACCCAAGATACTGGTTGAAACAATAGAAACTACCTACTAACTATAATTTTCTCTTACCTTTGGCCCTGGCTGTGGTTCAAACAGCCCATGCGTTTCTGGAGAGGTCTCTACACCATCATAATGGTGTGCATCTGGATGATTCCTATACCTAACATGTATCTACATCCTGGCTGAATACCCTATCAACTCCACCACCGTACTTTTTTTTGTTATTCTTTGGATGGGTAGTGGGAAATCATCAAATTACTTCTCCCGCTCTGGGCGGAGCGGGAGGGCGCTGGGCGGGTCAGACTTTTACAGGCTAAGTCTAAAACCCACCCGTGTTCGTTCAGTTGCCTGAACTCTTTCGAACAAATCCGTGACCCTGACAGGACCGTACTTAGAGTTCGAATTGCATTCTAAGAAAGACAGAATGAATCCATCTCCAAGAACTTATCTATTCTATCTGCTGTGGATGTATTAGCATTATCCCGGTTAGATCAATATAACAGTATACCTATGTATGTATTTAAGGAAAATCAGTATCTGTGAAGTACATCGCTCTGGCTTATATTTATATAGCCGATACAGCGAGTGAGGTCCCCGCCGTGACCTGCTTACTAAATACGAAGGCCGATGCTTTGAACTAATTACCTGTTGACGTCAGGTAGCTTTCAGAGCAAGCAGAGAAGGAGACTCTCGTGGTGTATTACTTACACCGCTTCTATCATAGAAATATAAAAAGCAGGCTTCAATCATCGTTATTCTTCTTTGTTTGAGGTCGGTGCAGGATGTCCTCTTATGTCACACATCTCAATCATCTAAAGTCGTCTAAAATTGTTTACCCAATCCCGCCATTTGTCTTGTTTCAGTAATTTCAGTAAGCTCCTCCTACTCCAAACCTCCATTCCATAATTATGAACTTAGGTATCAAGCTAAGGTCATCATTATGAAGGACGAGAGGAGTAGGTACATAAATTGTCCATAGAAGAGATGACTATTCCATAACCATTTATGTTCGTCGCTGTTAGTCTAAGAAAAACAGACAGTTTTTAAAACTAAAATCGTTCAAGTTATACCGTATAGAATGGACCTTACCATAGGTACCTACTCGTTAAATAAAACACTCAAAACCAAACAAATAAATAAAATGAAATCTCCCATCAAACTTCATGGCTAATCAATTAGGGTGCGAATTGTTTAGATAAAAATGATAATATAAAACATAATTCAATGGCGAGGCAGTCGTAATCCGTAATAAACGAGCCGGGAATCGAACCCTACATCCTACGCGAACCAATCAAATAAAAAAGCTTAAGTCCAAACTTGAATTTAGTTAAGGGACCCGTATAAGAGTTTTTTTTTTGTTTCTGTAAAGATGGAAGGGTCACAAGTCGTTATGTAACTTCTTCTTTTTTGTAGTTACTGTGATTCTGATTTTGTGTTACTTGAGAAGATAAAAAAGCCTAATGATTTTATGGCCTCTTATTACCTCTGTGATTTTCTTGCTTAGTACCTAAGTACTAAAACAAACACAATAAAATAAAAAAAATTGTATTGAAATATGATAATAATAAAAAATAGTAGGTAGTCATACTCAAGTTTTATTTTGGACCTGCACCCTTATTGCGTAGGTAACTCACGATTCATCATAATCGGTTTCGTTTTCACAGTTCTACAATATTCATTGCGTTATTTACGTTGTTGAGCAGACACATTTTTCGAACATATGAAGCAATGGTTTAACAATCCGTTTCAAAACGATACAGATTATGATGAATCGGGAGTTACGCAATTAGGGTGCTGGAGCAATTAACGTATTTTTTCAGGCTACGATAATTTTAGTTACCTACCATTTTTGTAGAATAGTCGAAGCTTCTGACTACATATTATAACAGGCTTGTTAACTTTTACAAACAACACAGCCTACAAACAAAACAATTTAAAAAAGTAAATCCGGTTTCCAAATCACGGGCCCCTAAGCCTCTCCCGTGGCTGTCCAACGCATTGAGTCTACTCAATTGACTCGGAAAGCTGTGGGTGGACATAAAACCTTCTCTAAATATCCAGCGACAATTAACGATAAAAAAAGCATGACGTAACGACAAAAAAGTTGCCAGCAGAAAAAAACAAGCATCAAAAAAGTTGCACGCGCAAAAAATCCAGCAAAAAATTGTGGCTTGCCTAAAGTTCTACAAGAAAAAACTATATGAAAAAAATGTAAGTATGAAATAATGTATGGGCGCGGGCATTATGTATGATAGCTCAGTTTTGTATGAAGTAATCTGATTATGTGTGTATGTAAATTCTAAGTAGGTATTCTTGTGTACTTTGAACCGTCTCTAATGTACTTAGAAATTATTGAAGAAATGAAGATGTGGGCGACCTTTAAAAATAGAAGCATCTAAACAGCGTTACATAATGACTATTATTTACATTTATACATAGAGTAGGTACATAACATAGGATAGGAAAAGAAATACCTACCTAAGTACTAGGCCTTTTTGTGACACACATACACAGGGAAGAGTGGGAAACTATGCGGGACCTTTCGTTACCCCCTTTGGACAAAAAACATTGAAAAAAAAGTAAGTGGGCCTATAATTAAAAAAAACCGGTCAAGTGCGAGTTGGACTCGCGCACCGAGGGTTCCGTACAAACCTGTGGGTATATAAGTAAAAGTTCAAAATTGTCAAAAAATTATTTTTTTTATATGACGAAACTAAAAATTTTCGGTTTTCGTAATTTTTCCTATATCTGTACTTTAAGACGTGACTTCGTACAAAATTTCAAGATTCTAAGTTCACGGGAAGTACCCTGTAGGTTTTGATTCCCGTGCGAGTTTCGAAAATTTGCGGAAATCTGCGGCCTAAATGGCTGTATCTTTTGATTGCGTTGACTTAGAAGGTTGATTTTTCTACAGCTTCCAGGGACAGTAGAACTAAGTATCATATAGAAATTTCAGTTTGATACCTCCACGCGTTCCTGAGAAAAACGGTCTTGACAGACGGACGGACGGACGGACGGACAACAAAGTGATCTTATAAGGGTTCCGTTTTTTCCTTTAGAGGTACGGAACCCTAAAAAAGGGGTAGAAAAGTACTTAATAAATCTGATGACAGGTATGTTTGATTTCCTTAAACCAAACTATGTATGTACCTAAATACTTACATTTTATGTTTCAACCCTACGAGAGTACTTACGAGGTGCGAATTCAAAACAAAAGTTTTTATTTTTTGTTCATAATCACACCATAATCGATTACCCGTAATTCGATGATAATCAAATAACACTCAGAATCAATATTAATTTATTACTGCGATCAACACATAATACCTCGTTGACTTCAGGAAAAAAATGTCGTGAAACACGTCTGGTACGCCTCCGCTAACAAGAGCAGGCGATGTGATGGTGGGCACATTAATTAACGAGATTATTTGCTCCAATAAATAAGGAGGGACAAAGCAACGAACACAAAGAGAACACAGATTCAAGGGAAACTTGATTTCCGGGTTTAAGGAGCGGAAAACAAAAGCGATTCGATTTACTTGTGGGCAGGAGTGGGTCCAGTTGTGGGCTGTGGGTGATGTCGGGTCGGTAAGTATGTGAGTATAGAAGGACTTCCTTAGAAAATAACTAATAAGAAAGAGGTAATTTCAGTACTTTCAGCACTATTTACTAAATGGCGACGGAAATGATATCATTCATATGAATAAGTTTGTTCAGCAGTCGCTCCATGTAAAATACTGGTATTCAGCTGCATCCGGGTAGACTGGAAGCCGACCACAACATAGTTTCCTAACTATGTTGGGGTCGGCTCCTAATTCTCCAAATGCTAGGCAGAATGATTGAGAGATCCTAAAGATTTTAAACATTCTACATAAGAAGATTCACAGAAAAAAAAACTAATCGTGATCATAAATCACAATCACCATTCAATCAATCTTTTAATATTTATTTTGAGCTAGTAACACATTTCCATTTCATTTGCTATAACATTAGCCTCCTCCAATAGTCCAATCCCCACTCTTTATAAATGACCTAACCGGTTACAGGAGTTCAATTCCGAAGAGCAATATATTTAGTTGTGCCCTGCGGTTTCACCCACTTCGCTTGGATTCTAAGGGTCGTAGCGTGAAGTATCATAACCTACAATCTTTCTCAAGAATTCAGCTATCAAATGCAAAAAGATTTTTTCAATCCGACTGTTATTTTCAGAGACTAGCGTGTTCAAACAAACTAAAATAACAATAAAAGCGTTTTATACAGACAACAATACTGTTATACAAAATTGTCTGTTCTTCAGTTTCACTGTCTGTTTGCCTCTTGGCAAAGGCCTCCTGCCCTCCTCCAACTCTCTCCACCTTGTGCGGTCCTTTGCTGTCCTTGTCCATATAATAGTGTTGCCTACTGCCTTCTTACAAACAAACTATTCGCCATTAAATTATACTAGATTCAGCATGCGGCTTCTCCTGAACGTACTACCAGGATAAAACGTATCCTATGTGTTTATCCGGGTTATGAACTATCTGTGTACTAAATTTCATCGAAATCCGTTCAGACGTTTTTGGCGTGAATAAGTAACAAACATCCATTCCAAACATCTAAATATTACTATATGTAAATATCCAAACAAAGGTAGTCAATTCGTCAAATACCTCTACTGATTCTCTTTGTCTTTACCGTGATAATAAATCGTGCTCCCTTATTTACCTATACCTCATCATCATCATCATCATATCAGCCGAAAGACGTCCACTGCTGGACATAGGCCTCCCCCAGGCTCCTCCTATACCTATACCTAACTGTTTATAAATAGGTACTTTATTTTCCATGGACTACGTAACAACTTGTCTTGTACAACACCATTAGGCAGCCCCTCAGGTGACCCTCTCGCGCCCATGGGAAGGTGGCCAGCTGATAATACAGCCCTATGACTCGAGGCATGGCTTGCTGTTTGTCTTCCCTTCGACAAGATAATATTGTTGATAACTGGCACGGAGTGACGTCATCGACGGACACTCGTTAGTAACGATACAACCCCTTTGTTAGTTTATAGTAAACTAATGTTGGTTTGCTAAAATAAAATAAATTAATAGAATCATGAATATTTCAGTCGCGTTTGATGAACCCTGAAATTATCGCTGTGACTTAATGGTTTAAAATTACAATAAAATTGATAACTAGATAGTTATTCAACGTGGTTGTGGTAAGAATTTCAGAAACCAAACACGGGCTTGAAAAATTGTCATCCACCTGCTCTTGTTGCAAAAACAATTTTTATCGATCTTTCTTTACCTACCGTATGGGTCAGATTTCGATAAAAATTGTTTCTTGAACAATGTAGGTCTGCACCTACTGCACCCTATAACGTAACGCACGATCAATCATAATCTGTATAATAAAAAAAAAAGATTTCTAATCCATTGCTTCATATGTTGGAAAAATGTGTCTGCTCCTCAACGTAAAAACGCAATGAATATCGTTGAACTCTAAAAATGAAACAGATTATGATTGGTCGTGGGTTACGCAATTAGGATGCAGGTCAGACCTACATTCTTCAAGAAATGTCTCTTTATTTTATGAAATGTAGAGGCATTTTCATTTACTAAAGAAAAACACTGCATCTATTTAACTACCGACTGTAACTCGATATTGTCGCTCATGTACCTACTTATAGCGATGACGTAACTCACTGACTGACACTGACCGTGAATTCAGTCAAGGTCAGCGAATGACAGTCGCGTATCTACCGACACCGCAGTACGGACAGGTAATGTTATCGCCTTGTCGGTAAGTAAGTGACTCGTAATATTGGGCATGCTTCACGATTCAGTTAAGTTTCAGACAATTCAGGGTTAAAATTGTGGAGAAAGAAATGCAAGTAAACAGATCTAGCGTGGCATGCACAGAATGCACAGATTTGCACGATGTTCAGCTACGGATATTCATTGACAAGAAAACTAGCAGGCGACGTCATTTTGCCATTTCGTAAAACGCAGTCGAATAAGGTAAGATCAGCTTATAGGTAATGTTCCCACTGCACACTGCTGGGACACAGCCCTGACTCTGTAAGCGGGAGAGGGCCATAATACACTACGCGTGCCCAGTGCGAGTTGGCAGATGCCTTCATGCCTGTGTCACATGCCTTCGAATTTTCGGTTCTAGGACATGCCGGTTTCCTCGCGATGTTTTCCTTCACCATATTGAGAGCAGTGGTAATGAAATCATTTACACAAAGTAGAGTGCCTTTTTGGGTTCTACTCGTAAATGTTCTAACCCACGATCTACAAGTCGCAAGTCGCGGCCGTTACCACTGGGCCCTGCTCGCCAGTCAAAGAATGACAGTACCTACTGAATATTGTAATTTAAATCAATACACACAATTTTACTAGGTAGTCAGGGGCAAGAGGGGCTTGTGGCTAAGTAACAATAGCTGCACGGGTCGATCGATCAGGTTAAGCTACGCTTGCCGCGGTTGGTCCGTGGATGGGTGACCATCTTTACATACCAAGACCCCTCCGTGCCTCGGAAAGCACGTTCAGCCGTTGGTCCCGGCTGTCATTTGTGGATCTTTGACAGTTGTTACGGGTCGTCAGATGCCCGAAAGTCTGATAACCAGTCTTACCAAGGGGTATCGTATTACCCAGTAACTGGGTTGTGGAGGTCAGATAGGCAGTCGCTCCATGTAAAATACTGGTATTCAGCTGCATCCGGTTAGACTGGAAGCCGACCCCAACATAGTTGGGAAAAGGCTAGGTAGATGATGAGTCAATTTGCTTAGCCATTAGTTTCCCTGACTTTACCTATAAACGTAGCTTGTTGGTAGCAACTGTAGCAAGTAGCAAGATCACAAAATAGGGAAGCCGAAACACAAAAGATTAAAACTTTTACAATAAAAACTCTTACTAGTACTCTGCATCTTTCATACACTGAATTCTCGACATCTGGCGATAATTGGCAACTGCGAGTCCTACTCGCCCCTCGCAGAGCGTGCATGGTACCCAAACAACATGGCCGACACCGCTGACGTCACCATCAGTAGGTACAGGCTAGGTATCATTAGTAAGTGATACAAGTTGTAAGCTAAAGCTTCGTAGCGAGTGACGTCATCGGACCTTCGGTTGGTAACATTAGCGATCGATGCTTTGCAAACAAATTATATAAGTAGGTATGTACCTAGTCTTACAAAATATTCATGGATATTTTTTAATGGACTTGGGAAGCTTGAGTCTCGAGCGGCATGGAACCTCAGATCCACTCTAATTGTCACCTACAAACAATAGATTGTTACTTACTGTTTACTTTTTTATTTGTAACATTAGTTAACAGTGCTGTAAAAAGTTTTGAACTGTAGGTAATAATTATCTATTGACGAGTTTGAAAGGGAAACGCGATTAATTAATAGAACAACTCCACGGTAACTATCCATTAAAACTACGCTTAACCTCAAAGCTGCATAGGTAGGTAGGTACTATGCCATTTTCAAATCGCCATCTTGTCCATTTCAAAAGATAATTTTCATAATGATTCAATTTATAAGATATTTATCTATTTTTAGTCTGTTTCTGGTCCCTGTATACAGCAAAGAACCCAATACCACCACTCTACTAAACCCACGCCAATCTACTTGTGAGAAGGCTGTCAAAACGCCTAGCTGCTAGCATCACCAACTACACACTCAAACAATGAAGCCACGCCCGGGAATCGAACCCCCGGCCCTTCATCACTTTTTTCCCTCTAACCTGTTGGGGGAGTATTATTACTCACGTGAACAAAGGAGGTATGTTTTTTTTTGCTTTAGAACCACTTAGATGATTGATTTTATGATATAATGGAGTTTTTGAAAGTCGATTTGATTGGGTATCGCCAGTATTGATAGTTAATTAACTAAACAATCTTCAGAGGAGATTGGAAACTAATCAATGGTCGTATAAAGAGGGAAAGAGGTTATTATAGACCTCTGTTGTTATAGCTACTGCGCACGAACAGCTACGTTGGCCAATTTACAATATTTTTCAGGGAAATGAAGAGCAGGCAATAGTCTGTCTCCCATCACCCAAGCTAGAATTGTCAGTAAACCCTCACCGACTGAATTTAATGTAGGTACCTACCTACTTAAATAACATGTTGGTACCTACCTATAGCTATTGCAATAATGTCTCAAGAGGTTAGTTAGTCCGTGGTAAGTCGGTCCGTCTGCCTAGCTGTGCCTATGTTGCCTTTTAACGATAAAGAAAATAATAGTTATAATAATAATAATATTTTTAAATGTTTTTTTTTACGATTTTTGTAAAAATATTTAAAAATGTACCTACTAAATATGTTTAAAAGAAAATAAATGAATAAAATTAAAGAAAATAATAACTGTTAAAGAAAAAAAAATCTAATGTTTTTGTAATCAGCCACTATGAAGGTAAGTAAGTATAGTTCCCACTTCGGTCATCATCTACCTACCTACCTATCTCCGTAGAGCCTTACGCTGCACAACCACTACCGACAAACATTGTGTACCACCTACTAACCCTACATTGGTACTTACTTACATAATTTAAAACATCACCATTTTACACAGTGGAACAAAAAACTCACAAAGAATCGTTCTCGACCAAAAATAAGTCAGTTAGTTAGGTATTCATTTCATACCATCTATCTCAAGATTTCTTGCTCCGTTTGAGATTAAACAAAAAATACTAAAACACATGCTCCTTACTAAGCTGTAATGGCCGTTCACACGTAATAACTGTCTTAACTAACTCTTTGTCCATCTATAAATCCTGTATGATTAATAATCTTCACAAAAACGACTAAAATGTACACTAATATCAACCTTATGTAAACGCAGTAAGGACGGCTATCGATTAGTTATGTCACTTAGGCCAATTAATGAAATAGCACATGTATCGTTTGTATGGCGATAAGTACCTACTAAAGTTTTTCGCGTAAGCTGCGATCAATAACTTGTACACACTGAAGAAAATGTTACTTTACTGTTCACAAAATAAGGTTGAAAGTTCCTTGTTTGGAGTCCAGTGCTTTCATTCGCTTGTTGCCAAGCGCGTAGCGGGACGAGCAGCGAGGGATCGTCAACCTTTTTTTAGGCCAACCTGGTCTAGGACTTTCACCTTTTAGCACTGCTCCCGGCGAATTTATACTTTTCTTCAAATATAAATAAGTGAGGAAAGTTATCAAAAGTTTCGAGATAGCTTTTTCCGTATTCGGCAGTTGGATATTTATAAAATAAATTGGTTTATTACTTATTTGAGCTAGTATGATAATGTTGTATCTTATTGCCTTGAAATGTTTCTGTTTTCACGTTCATCAATAAAGCTTTGATAAAATACAACACAGACATCAGATAAAAATATGCTAATTTATTTATCAAAGAAAAACAAATCGGAACAAAGATATTAGCTGAACTACATAACAATCGCATTTGTGTCATTTCAATCAACAAAGTATTATTAAACTCATCGCAACAGTTATTCTATAAATAATAGAATAAATAAAGTAAAAAGGTTGGCAACTCGCGAACGCTGCCATAAATGCACTCGCTAGCGCAACGGGGCTATTACCTACACGAAAACTAGATCGACTTAACATCCTTCAAACATCACTTTTTAAATTAGACCTTGTTCCGTAAGTAGTAAGGACGACGGATGTGTATATTTCTTTGTGAAGGTCGATGTCGGTTGCGCTCTTTCGTTACCGCGCGAGGACTTAACCGCATGCGCGCCTGTGTGTGTGTGTGTCTGTGTCGATGAGCCGTGAACTGCGCTAGTGTGCGTCGGTACACTGCTTCGGTCACGTAGGCTCGTTTAGCGTGCTACCACTAAGGAGTTTTTAGGACATTTTCGCGTGTAATCTGCTTTTCTTTGTTTGGGAAATCAGTTTTCGCTGATTTTCTTTGTTTTTCTTGTTGAATTGAAAAGTTATATATATGTAGGCTTTAGCTAGAGTATGTCTAAGCGTGTAGTGTCTATAATTGCGTAAATTGGTGAAGATAAAAATTAACACTTAAAATCATTAAAAACTACAGCAATATCTTTATTCGATTGTATCTATCCAACCAAGCCCAGTTAACCTATTAAAACTGACATTAACAAAAAACTGCTTTTTACCAAACATGTCCGCTTTGCTCCCGTGGAAATGCACATAGCAACAGTTCGCGTCAGCTGTGGCGGAGTTTGCCGAGCGCTGGCGGAGATAGCCGAGCGAGTACGATTGATTGGCCGATACGCTGTGAAAGTAGTTTACTTCTGAAGCTAGTAAAGGACTAAATTCGATGATTTATTTACTAACTTTATTTGCATTTATTATCTACACAATGTCGTTTTATAACTTCAGGACTTACATAATAGAACAGTTTCTATAGAGTTGCAAACTGTTGATGTGTAGGTACCTAGTTCATTTCTTTGTTGGAAATCAGAAATAGAAAAGAGTTCATATTGTATGAGGTTACTATTGCTTCGGTTTGGCTGTAGGTACTACCTATACAGTTATACCTTATGAAGAAGAAATGGGAAAGGTTTTGTTGTAACTTGCAAGTTATAAATTAGCGAAAAGGGATTTACAAAGGTAGGTAGGTGCGTAGGTACTTCTCTGCCTAGTTATTTTGTTGATAGCGAAAAAGGTAGGTAGTTAGCTGCGTAGGTATAACAGTATAGGTAGGTAGGTACCTACTTGACATACCTAGACCAAACCTCAAATAATTAATCGAAGATGTGAAACTTAAATAAAGCCTTCAGAATAAGCATTTTCTCCCACCTACAAAAAAAACCAGTAAAACTATCTAGGGTTTTTTTTTTTTTTTTTTTTTTTTTTTTTGGGTGGGAAATCATCAAATGACTTCTCCTGCTGAGTAGAGCAGGAGGGCGTGTCAGACTTTTACTGACTAAAACCCACCCGTGTTCCCTCAGTAGCCCGTATGCCAGGGGCCGTGGTATCTCTTTCGAACAAACCCGCACCCCTGGCAGGCATCGGCCCTTGCGGACCCCACCAGTGGTTGCTGACATCTTTGACGGCGCGCGTGAGGAACACAACGCGCCGTCCCGTCTACCACTTTTCGGCCGCAGAGGATAGGGAGAGCGGCTGACGCTATACCGACACTCCTCTTCCCCTGCGGCCCCACCGCGTCCGCCATCAAACGGTGGCGGCCCCGTCCAGGCCACGGAAGGGAAGAGCGCTGCTCAGAAGCACCGGCACTCCTCCTCTACCGCAGCCTGTAACCCTCAGCCGCGATGCCTCCCATTCGACATCGCGGCCCACCTCAGTTGCGGTGCACCTCACCGCAACCTACTTTTTGGCCGCTACGTCAATAGCTTTGAGGCAAAAGCCCTGATGAGCGGCCCCACCATTGGGTTCCTCTTGGCTTCACCGTGGATGGGAGACCACGGTTACTAAGCCCCCCCGCAACGACAATGCGGGAACCCACTCGGGGGGGAAACTATCTAGGGTTGGTAGCCAAAAATTCGCGATTTACCTTCGCAGAAAAAAACAATAATACCTACCATAACATACCTAAGTACTTTTTTGCCCATTTTAAATTTATAGTCTAGGAGACCGGCTTCACAATGTTTAACATCATGTCAATGATATAGGTAATATTAAACATTATGTCAACCAATTGGATTCAAAAGGTACTTACCTTTCGTTTTATACAATGCAGAGAATGATTGAGTCCTCCTGGTGATCAGATGGACTTCCAAGGTAACGAAGGGATAGGCGAGGGTGCATTTGTATGCAAAGTCGATCGAGGGACAGATTTACAGTAGAGATTCACTCTTTGTTAGGGAGGGTCTGACGTCACGTTTTAGAAGTTTTTGATGCAGAGTGACTTCGTGACTTATTTACTTTCTTGTCAGTTTGTCATGCCAAAGGGTGAATTAGAAACAATGATTCTTGATTCGGTTTAGTTATTTTAGATCCGTTTTTAGGAGTATTATTCACTGACACAAAGATAAACCCAGCAGGTTTGTTATTTGACAAGCTGACGGAAGTCATAGATAGCTTTCTGTCACATTATCAAGTAAGCATTAGTGAAACAGTATTTTTGAAGTTTGAGATTATCAGGATTAGCTGTGTATATTCGATAAAAAGTTAAACAGAATAGTGAGCCTTATCCTCAAGTTACATAGTATAATATAAACGGAAGTGTAACCAACATCTTAATAGAAGTAATCCAAGTATTCGCACATAAATAATAATAATTATAGGGAAATCGTAAAATTAAACTTAATAGCCATACTTAGACAGCAAGCCTGTAATAAACAGCAGTGCAGCACCCTTGGAACCTGTTCAGGGCATGCTGCTTGCACTTGCGCCCGCGCCGGTAGCCTGCGGGACGACCAGATTACGCGATTGGATATAGATGCTATTAGTAAGTAGGTATATTGTGGTTGATTGTAAACAAAATGAGCTGTGTATCTTCACACTTTAAAAAAGAGTCTTATAGGTTGTTGCAGGCTTCATAACGTTTACCGATGAATGATGAAAATCAACAATCAGTCATAGACAAGAGCTTCCATCCATTTTTAAAGATGCTGCTTTGTGTCTGCTAGTCATGACGTGCTATCATGGGTTTATTATACTTTGTCCTTGAAACTGAATAATAAATTTATGATACCTACCTTCTTTAGTTTCCCAAATCCTAAAAGGTTTCGTTTCAATAGCTCAAATTTTCTAAAGATTGCATCTCGAACGGTACAAGTCAGTAGGTTTATTTGGTCGTCTCTTAAAACCTTTTACGAACGATCTAATCTATAGAAGTACCAGCCTGGAACCGGTTTCATCTACCTATACGCTGCACGTATGCCCGGTAGCTACTGCCTGACTCGCTGACTCTGTACGGAGCGCGGAGAAGCGACGAGACGAATCGTTATTTAAAAAATTTAGGACTTTGTTGCTAGTTTGCAACTGTTCTGTCTGTCTTGTTATAATTACATTGATATAGAATTACATTTTGTGATTGAAAAGTGTGGCTTTGACGATCAACGGGCTGTTTATCTGCTCTAATTATTAGCAATTCTACTGAAGCCAATAATATCATTGACTGAAGCTATACGATTATAGAGGTTTTAATTGTAGGTGTATGCGAACTCATAAATTCAAATTCAAATACTTAGTTTTATTTGTAGAACATAGGTAAAGTACAGATGTCAATATTATTATAAGAATTAATGCTATGTCTATAAGACATACAAACGTTTGAAAGAAAGAGAGGAAAGAAAACTGAAAAAGAGTCAGCAACGATCCCAGCGATAGATATAGCTTTACAAATAAAAGTCCTAAATCACGGTGCATTGTTCTCAAAATTAACTGGAACAACTTTCACTCGCCATTAAAACAATAGGTAGCGAAACCGAATCGAAAACACCATAAAACATGCAACCGACAGCCCATACGTACGGAGTACGGACCATAGGTACGGTTGATAAACACGAGATGAGAAGCATCACCATTAACATAGCCATAGGTTATACATCCTATTACGCCCACCCATTTTTATCTTAAGTTAGTTTTTGCGCGCGTCTTCATCTATGCATGAGTATGTTGCTTTATGAGCGCATCATTGGAAGAAAATAAGTACCTAGGTAAAAAGTTTTTACAAAATCTTTAATTTAAGTCAAACTAGCTATACTTCAGCTAAAATCTGTCTGTATAGTACGAAGGAAACAGCAACAAGCAAAAGTCCGGATAGGTTTCAGCTCCTAAACATTAATGTAAAGCCGTGACATGATGTAAAACAAAACAAACCCAACGTGCATAATAAACAAGTCACCCAAATAATTTAATGCACATGAGTATAGACAAAATACAACGTGCATAATAAACAAGTCACCCAAATAATTTAATGCACATGAGTATAGACAAAATCCAACGTGCATAATAAACAAGTCACCCAAATAATTTAATGCACATGAGTATAGACAAAATACAACGTGCATAATAAACAAGTCACCCAAATAATTTAATGCACATGAGTATAGACAAAATCCAACGTGCATAATAAACAAGTCACCCAAATAATTTAATGCACATGAGTATAGACAAAATACAACGTGCATAATAAACAAGTCACCCAAATAATTTAATGCACATGAGTATAGACAAAATCCAACGTGCATAATAAACAAGTCACCCAAATAATTTAATGCACATGAGTATAGACAAAATACAACGTGCATAATAAACAAGTCACCCAAATAATTTAATGCACATGAGTATAGACAAAATACAACGTGCATAATAAACAAGTCACCCAAATAATTTAATGCACATGAGTATAGATAAAATACAGACTCCACTATGTTACCGTATAACTCTTTGGAACCACAAAAAGTATGTAAGCACGGCCCTGTTATCTGTCTGGTCCCCATAAAAGTTTATGGTGTATATTCAACCCACGTTCCGACGGGGCCGGCCAGAGAGCGATGGTAAATAAAATAAATCTCACATTCTATACGGTAAAGGGTTCTACTATTGTCTTTGTGTCATTGTCTCAGAGACGGTAAGTAATATTATTATCTTACGACATGTTGGCAATAATGTTTAGATTTCATTAGAATTATGTCTTTGCTTGGATTCAGTTTCAGAGAAACTGTTTTGAGTAGATACATACGTTCGTAATAGTGGCATGAGGTTTTAGAGTATTATTGGATTGCCAACGCATAAAGAAAAAATCATTTCGCGTTTGAGTAAATAACGAAAAGTTATGTAAAATTTAGAAGAAACGATACTAATAACGAAGAATAATAAACACATTTAAATGATAGTGCAGTAAAAAACATAAAAGTAAATTGTTTTATTTGCCGCATTTGAAATTACGACATCCGTTTTACGTTGATATTAATTACTGTTGTAATAAAACTATTCTGTGTTTTATTAATATGGATGAAAGGAAGCGACGATAATTATTAATTTACGTTATTGGTATTGTTTTATAATAATGCTTCTTCTAAAATAAGTCTATGGTTTGTCAGGTTGTCCGCTGTACGCACGGCTACACATCAAGCTATACATTTCCAGTTTACGCTGATCTCGCACTGTACGGAAATCCTATACAATGCGAGATCAGCTTACACTGGAAATGTATAGCTTGATGTGTAGCCGTGTGTACCTGGTCGACTGTACAATATCGAGGCCTGAATAGAATTCTAACTTACAGTATAGGTAGGCCACTCGTCTATTAGTGACATCGGGATTATATATTACATTCATCTGCTCGCCCCTTCGGGTAATAAGAACTCACATAAAAACCATTATGATTATGTATGATGTGTACCTGTGGCCAAGGGATGTACTCATTTTCGCAGTATGTTAATAAGGCCACTTCCCGTGGCCACTTCCCATCTTTTGACACAAAATGTAAGCCTCGGTGTTAAATTGTAAGCTTCCTGCCTTTTGAAGAGCTCAAAAATGCATTTTTGTTAGGGCAAATGAACGTCGCTTTTCATTCTGGCAACACATGTCGAATTTTGGACACAAACAGAAATCTTATATTTAACGATACATTGACTAAAGTTGGGACAACCGCAATTCTGTGGTATTTTTCGCATTGAAAATATGTTTTGTCTGAACTTTTAGTAGGTATTGTGCAAAAGTATCAATACATAAGTACAAGTACTTTGTTACAAAATATGAAACTCATTTTCATAATTTATTTATTCACTTTTGCACCGTATCGAAGGAATAATGTCACTAATCGCACCATTGATGAAAATGTATTATTAACGGGCAGTTGTCTGCCTCCCAAACAAAATCACCCTATGATTTCGACATCCATCTCCGAGATGCAGCGACAATCAAATATGACCTTTAAATCTTTTTCCATAAAGTTCACGCAAGTAATTGCATCTCCTGCCTTGCAGGGGTGCTCGGGCTATGATTACGTCATAATTTTGCCCCTTTTTTAGGGAAGAGAGAGGGATGTATTCGCTGATATATAGGTGTCTTGCTCTAAAAATGGAAAAGTACTGAAGTCCTTTGTTCGTGAGTTCGTGACGGGTTCGGAGTTTCGGAGTCAGGTTTTTTGAGGAATGGATTAAATTGCGTCACACATTTTTGATATTCCTTTGTTCTGATGCAGAACTTTCATCATGGAGAGTACTTTATTGTTAACAAAAACACCATAAAAGTAAGCTGGTTTTGGATTATGGTGATATTACATGGGTTTGTCGTAAAGTGTCCCATGAACAAGAACACAATGTAATCAATATTCCTTGTCCTTTTCTCGTACATGCCCTTGCCTGTTGGTTGATGTGTTTAAAGTATGGGCACAAAATACAGAGAGTATGGGACAGATATCGACACGCCTAGTTTATATTATTGAATTTGTCCGAGATATTAGAGAAGTATTGAAGATGGAAGATGGCGATAAAGATGGGTGTTCACAGCTGTTTGTGTGTGTGGGCCCGTGTGGCGGTTTGTAATAGAATGTGTGTGAGGCGGGCACATCGGGGAAGTGGGCCGCTGTGGGGGATAACGGGCTTAGTATAGTTAGTAGTTGTTATGCTAACCTACCTACTGCTTGTGTTAGGTACCTACTGTCATTTAACTACAGTAGGTACCTAGTTGTTATGATAACCTACCTACTGCTTGTGTTACCTACTGTCATCATCCGTCAAATAATGACTTCTTGGTTTTGCTTCCCTGTTAAACTTGCGTTTGTTTTGTTTCTAAATTGATAACACAACTACATCAAAGAAACACACACAAGAACAATAGCTCGGGTCACAAGTTCGATACCCGAGCAAATCAAAGTGGTTTTCAAACAATTACAGCTTATCTGCGGGTCGATCAGTAATTGTTTCTGTGGTAAGATTAATAGCGTTGCGCTTCGTTTCGGAAGACCCCGGGTCTGCGGGGCCTACGGGTCTTTGGGACCCCGGGTCTACCGGAGGTGGTGTTTTGGAAAATCAAAGCGATTAGGAGCCGACGACCAAAGCGTTACTGTGAAGAAACCGGTCATGTGAATAAACTTAACTAGTTAGGTGTGACCTGTGCTAGTTTAATTATTATGGTCGGTATTTCGTACTACAGTCGACAGTCATACTATGTGTAATATTAAACATTGACAGCGCCTATGTTACATTGCAGTAAGGGCTATTTTCGTAGTTCTTCAAAGTGTCAACACACCGCTAACGTGCGGTTCATTGTTCTTACTAGGCTAGTGTAATCGGTACATTCTTGATGCCGTAGATAAGCCTACTCTCAAAATGTGGGTAAGTATTCGAGTTTTTCGAATTGATGCTCAAGTTAGCATTCGAGTTTGTTTTTTGTATTTATTTTAGACTAAGTAGCTTTTTCTCGCGGCTTCGCCCGCGTGGATGTCGGTTATCGTGTAAAAAACTAGCCTATGTAAGGCTAGTTTTTTAAAGTTATGACATAGGCTAGTTTTATTTTTAGGTTTTGGGTTTTTATTCCATACCCCAGGCTAAATCTCTGCCTTTCATGACGATCGGTTCAGCGAATTAGCCGTGAAAGCGTAACAGACAGACAGACAGGGATTTAATTAAAAGTTTTCGCAAGTTGTTTTTAACCCCCGACGCAAAAACGCCGGGATGTTTTATGTTTGACGTGTCTGTCTGTGGCATCGTAGCTCCTAAACGGATGAACCGATTTTGATTTAGTTTTTATTGTTTGACTGGAGAATTAGTCGGGAGTTTTCTTAGAGATGTTTCATCAAAATCGGTTCAGCCGTTTAAAGATTATCAGCTCTTTTCTGGTTGGTGAAGGGATTTGAGCATCTTCCACGGGTCTAATAAAGTCGATATTTGGTATTCTGTTATTTCAATGATATTAGACGAACAAAGTAATCTTAAACTGATGCTGGAGCATCACCTGGAATTTCTAGGATACCCAAGTTACTCACCAACAAACAGCAGAAGTATCGTGTTTGGGCTCATTGAAAAGGTCTCGATGAATATGGTTCTAATGGTGATCAGGACAAGGAATGAGGATAAATTAGTAACAAACTTAACTGTGGGAAACATACGTAACGCTACGCAGATTTAAGCGAGACATTAAGTTTAAAAAAAGTTAAATTTAAAGTTTAAAAAACCCCCGACCCAAACAAAAACTCCATAAAGAAAAAATAAAATATGTACCTATTGGGTTTTTAAGTTGTAGGTAATATTTTGATCCAGGCGTTGTCAAGTCGGCGGACGGCTAATGAAAATGCTATTCCTCCTCTGTTTGGCATTTTCATTGACCGTCCCCCGACTTGACAATGCCTTCATCAAAATATTACCTACAACTTAAAAGGCCAATATTTTCTTTTTTTTTTCTTTTAAGAGTTTTTGTTTGGATCGGGGTTTTTGAAATTTTTAATTTAACTTTTTTTTGGAATGAAATGTTAATTGATTGTCATTAGATGTAGGTTTTTTGAAGTTACCTACTTCTAATGATAAATCAAATAGCGTCGAACATTTCATTAACAACAATATTAGACATTAATTAAAACATTAATAAAACAATTCAGGTTTCAATTTTTCATTCAATAATGTGAAAATATTACTTACTTTGGTAATACCTACACCCAATGAAATAAATAGTTCACAACTAGCAACCGACTAGTTTCTCGGGGATCGAACCCATTTAGTAAACAACTTTCAATAAAATTAACAGAATTATGGTAATCTATATTTATTATTCGTTATCTCTAAATATAATAATAATTAGTAGGTATTTAAATCACACATATCAAAAATGTTTCACGGTAACAATAAAACGTAAGTTTATTCACCAACAATATAAAAAATAAAAAACAGTTTTTGTGTTACCTAAATATCCAGAGGAATGTTCTCATTAGTTACCCGACTGCGCGACGGCAAAGACAAGGTTAAATTTTTTATAAATCAAAATCCACAGTATAAGGAGTGTTGGTGTTAACGTGCACCTCACAGAAGCACGTGGTGCAGTAGGCGGGCGAGCCCTCGCACGCCACGCACTCGTACAGCGTGGCCGTGCGCCGCTTCCAGCGCCGGCATGGCTTGCACTCCTTCCGCAGCACCTCGTTCACGATCCTCACAGTACCATCCTTGTCTTTCTTCTCCCGCAGCCTGGTCCTCGTGATCCTTGTCAGCGCGTGGTTCAATGCTAGCGGAACCGGCGGCTGGTACATGGTCGGCGTCGGCTCCGGCGGCGGCAGCATAGCTTTCAATACAGCTAACCTGTACTCGTAATAACCCATCTTTTTAATGCCAGAATAGTTGTTGAACAAATGAAAGGCATTGCTCATGTATATCTGCAGTGCGTATGAGAACACCTTTTTGTACCAGCGCGTCCGCTTCCTGCTGAACGGCATGTACGACATCAGCTGGTCCTGCAGCTCGGCGCCTGTCATGAACTTCGAGAAGTTGACGAGAGCCATAGGTTTCTGGTGCAATTTGCCATTCTTTTCTATAACTTGTTGAAGCTGGTTTTTAAATTCCGTTGTTATGTAAAGAGTAGATTTTCTGCCGCACCATTTCCCAATATGCACGCCGTTTGAATAGAACGACCGGTTAGTATTCAGTCCTTGTGTCTCCCTAAACGGATTATGTCTGGTCTTCTTGTTTAAAGTTCCAGTACAGTACGTCTGATTCTCCAGTAGCGTGAGTGCAAGTTTGTACGAGCTGTAGTATCTATCCATGTATACGGAGTGCCCACTGCCCAGTTTGTCCTCTAAGAGGTCCTCAACTATTTTTCCTGTCGTGACTCGGTAAATGTTATCGATACTGTGTCCAACATATACCTGAAATTTGACCACTGTGCCATTGGGTTCCGCTAGCTTGAACAAGTCGACAGCATTCCTGTGTCGCCGGTGGTCGGTGTACTCCTGGCGCACCAGGCGACCATGCCAAAACACCATGGACTTAGCGATGAGGAGTTCCTTCCCTGGACAGTAGATTTCCTTCATTTTATCATTAAAATGTTTTATGATAGGTCTTATTTTGGCAACATCGTGTGTCTCACCAGTTTTGGGGTCCACTGATCCAAAGTTGAGGCAATGTAATATCAACATGAAGCGATTTCGTTTCATAAATCTAGAGAAACAATTTAAATTAAAAAGGTAGTCTTTTTTCCAGTAGTCACAGAGTCTGTTCATCCGGATGGTGCCTGTGTGGATGAGCAGTGCCAGGAACGTGAGCAGTTCCTCTCGCGTCACATCCTTCCAAGCCCTGAACCTAGACGTAGGAGCTAAGTTCTTTTTGTTCAAAATATTAGTGGCGTATTTATTTGTTTCGTTTGTAATCGTATCTAATATTTGGTCATTCAGGAGCCAGCGGAAGGTATCGTAAGGTACTTTAGGCGGTGGTATTAATAATTCTCTTTTCTTAGTAAATTTAAGTTTTTTCATTGATGATTCTTCAGTCCATTCTGGTCGATTTTCATTCCACCATAAATCATCATCATCACCGTTATCACCATCGGGTTTCCAATTGTCTTGGGGTTCAGTGCCCAGCGGGTCATCATCACTGGTGTATTCACATTCGGAGTCGCTCTCACTGTTGTTACCGTACTCCATGTCACTTTCTGCTGAGAACGCGTCCTCATCGCTACTCATAATTTCCATGCTTTCATTATTTTCCAATCGCAGACGATATTTTGGTCTTTTAAGAGGACGCGTGGTAGATAGTTTAGTCTCTGTTTTCATGCGTTTATTTGATGGAAGACTTGTAGAACCTTGAGGATCTGTGGCGAGCTGCTCCACATTCGAAGGGCCTGCCTGGTGCTCCGCATCAGCAATCCATTCCGATTGAACCGGTACTTGCATCTGTAAATTTAGTTCACCATCCTCATGCTCCACTTTAATTATGTTGAATGGTACCGGATCTCCAGCTTCAGAAAATTCAAGTTTAATCGCATCGCTGTCAAAGTTGAAGTCCTCTGGATCAATCTCAAACGAGTCTGTGTTTTCTGTTTTGACCTCCGTGCCATCCATAGTGTCCATTCTCGAAATAACGAATATAACTTTGGTACAATAGTGCGGTGATAACGCGAGAGCGTCGACGTTTGTGTTATTGAAGGTCGCGTGGCGCGGGAGGCGCGTGAGGTGCGAGCGCGGGGCGAGTGCGGGACGAAGACGGAGACACGTCAACTCGACGCGGCAGCCGCGGCAGACTGAGGTGTGGGGTACACGGCGCGGCGCGACGCGCGACGTGCGGCGGACGTATCCCCGTTGCAGGTTCCTACAGATACACAAACATGCACGCACTCTAGAAACTACTACGATTGTGTAGGTATATGTATATATAGACGCATGCACAGAAAACTAATTGCCATTCTTAATTTGACCTTCAGTCAAAGTGAAGGCTCCTGCAGACAGGCGCAACGTGCTCAATACTCAATACTCAATCATTTATTGCATTCCACAATGTACCTATATGCTTAGGTGGTAAGTAAAAATCTTCTGAAACAATCGTGGACCTTAACGGGCACAGCAAAAAAAAAATTGAGGGAGGAGGACTTATTTAGGTATACATGCAATGCAACTAACTCATTCTAAGTATTAGTCTGTGGTATTAGTGTAAGGTAACATTTTATTAATTATTAATTTAATCTAAAAAAATACTATTAATTTATATAATCATGTCAGTTCTATATGTTTGTCAATTAAATATTCATTTATGCTATAGTAACACTTATTTAGTAATAATTTTATTAAATGTAAAAACAGCGATCTTTTCCTCATTTCTAAGTAGGTACCTACCTCGGGTAGTTTGTGATACATTTTTATCGACATAACACACAAATCAAAAAGTGCATTTAACGCTAAACGTCTCTGTCATCTTCATGTGAATATGATCAGTCATGATGTGCAAGCGAGCCTTAGATAACGAACGCGCAAAATGAAAAAGTTCGTTCAAAAATTACTTACAAGTGCGTTCATGGCAGGACGTCAGGCGTACCTACTAATTCAGTTTAGACGGACAGAATGTGTTCCTACTGAGTGTACCTACATAAGTGCGACGGCAGTGTTGCCGATGCAAGTATACATACACACAAATACATACAAACAGATAGTAGGTACGTCATTCATTATGGATTATGCGTAGCGGTACAGTATCGTGAATTCGTGACTATGGTGGTCAATTAGAGCGCTACAGACATATTGCCCAGCCAATATAATATTTAACAAGTAGATACCTACTTATTAACAGAAGGAATTAAAGTCTCATTGTCAAAGACTTGTTGCTATCATGCTATTGGCTATGGACTTTAATTAAATACCGTATTGCATAGAACAGAAATAGCACACTGAGAGGACCATTGCTTGGCATAATTAATATTAATTGATAAAGCCTTTATTAAACAATCTTACAAAACATATTTCTTATATACTTACTAAAATAAGTATTTAACATAGACACTGGTTTCGCAAAGATTGTCTTGCCATTTGGCATAGGCCTCCCCTCTAAAGCTCCTTCTCGCTCTGTTCCTTTATTCTTGTCTGTTTATATGTGTGTGCATAAATGGTTAATTAAAAAATAAAATAAATAAAGCTTGCCATAATGTGCGGTCTAGTGTCTTCCTTCTCCATGTGGCGCCTGCTATTCTTTTTATGTCGTCTTTCCATCTCCGACGCTGTCTCCCTCTCTTTCTTTTATGTTGTCTTGGACACCATTCGGTCACATCCTTAGCCCACTTGTCTTTTTTGTTCCTCATCACATCATGTGACCTGTCCACCTCCACTTTCGTTTATTGACACAATACAGGAAAAGTTTTTATCCAGTGCGCAAATTGTAACCATGAATTCAGCATATCATTCTAGAACCCCTAGCGCGGAAATTTTCGCCGGCTATGCATAAAAATAATACGCTGAATTCATGGTTACAATTTGCGCACTGGATAAAAACTTTTCCTGTATATACCTGTAGGTACATATTATAATTTAAAGTTTTAAATAAAATTTATTTTGACATTACCATTAAAAAAATGAATACAATGCTTAATGTTATTATTTTATGTATGTAATTGTGTATTATTTAATATTTAACCGAGTTCAAAAAGAAGGAGGTTATCAATTCGACATGTTTATTTACATAATTTTTTTATGTGTGTTCGGGCATAACTCCGTCGTGTATAAGTAGACGGACTTACAAAATTCTTTTTTTGTTAGAAATGGGTTTATTCCGAAACAGTTCCGTTAAAATTTCATATAGATCTGATGATGCATTTCGGAGACAGACAACGGAACTCTTAAAAAAATTACAGCAAATCAACCGCGAATGCTGCTATCGTATAAATGCAGTGTTTTGACCCCAAGGATGATGAAATTTCGAATTGATGTGGGGTAGGTAACTAAAAAGTGAAAAATTAAAACTTTTTTCAATAAAATAACAACCGACTTCCAAAACAACATTACAAAGTGTAAAATAACTTTCGGAAGGCGGTGACAAATAATTAAAATACACATCCAAAGTTGACTTCCGAAATTAAACTTATTTTGCACTTTGTAGTGTTGTTTTGGAAGTCGGTTGATATTTTTTTGAAAAAAGTTTTTAAAACTAGGTAAGTACATAAGTATAATAATTATGATCATTTGACAACAATCGCCACGCTCGGCAAACTTGTTGGTAATCGCTGTGCGTTGCTATTAAATTGCATCAGGATACTTTATTGTAGTAACATCTCGTTGACAAATAGGTTACAAATAGAATAAACTGCTCTTTATTATGTACAGACGCCAACACATCAAGCTACCTCAAACTGTCAAGTTTTCCCAATTGAACATGAACCTTCTGTTTATGTGATAAAGATGAAAATCTATCAAAGAAATTTGACAGATTGGGGTAGCTTGATGTGCTGGCGTCTGTACCCACTTACTACACCTTTTATAAACTTGTAAAAAGTCCGCATATGCTATGTCATATTTTAAAGAGATGGAGATAACTATAATACACAGAAAAGCACACAGTTACAGTTCAACAGTCAGTTACATGGGTAAGTAGCCTATAAATACAACAAGTAGGTATTTATAAGTAGGTACTACTTCAATGAATTAATAAACGTACTTAAGTATTTCTCGTTAGACCTTATTTGAATGTGTAGGTGGCGTCCTACAATTTCAATCAATATCAGCCTCCATTGTAAATCGCCTTATTCAATCCTAATGCAACTCATAGAAATCCACCTAAAAGTTCAAACCAGCTGTTGCCAGGTTGCTCAGGCACTACCCGAGTACCCGACCTGCTTACCCATTCGACGTCGCACGGAACGCCAGTAGCTACAAAAAGGACCACATGAACATCGTCTCATGTTACACGTGTTATCTGCCCAGAAATAGAAACGAGTAAACACTTAACCCATTTTTTTTCGCCAAGTTGGTTAAACATAAATCTTCACTTTTTCTCTCGTCGTTTTGGACCTCTGAAAGTGTACCTGCACATCAGTGCTCTCATGCATTTGAAAAGTTTGAAAGGAAAATAAAACCTTACCTTGTACGGTTTAAATTCTAGTTTAGACTGGAAATGGTCTTCATGAAATTGACATTGAATTCGATGCATTGAAAAGCAATAACAATCAAACCCCAACCTTATTTTTAAGTCATAAAGTCCAAATTCTTCTGCACTAATAACTCCTTCATGCATCAAAGAAATATATAACCTACAAATTAAAAAATAAGGTGCTTTTTCGATCGGCTTATAGTCCTCTAAAGTAGAGCTAGCTCACAAGGGCGAGGTAGGGGCTCGGGTTGCTATGCAAACGCTTGGTTTGTTCCACTTGTGGCTGTCATTGCGATGCGACCTTCTTTTATTTATAATTTAAAATAGTTTCTATCACAAAGAAAGCGACAATGAATTGATTGTTGTTATAATTGGCTTTAAATGCGCAACGATTAATTAATTTAAAAATAAACTTTCTTTAATTGACTCATTTGGTCAATTCTGTGTTAAATTAACACAGACATCATAGAACAACATCACACCTGTATTTTTCGAAAGTTTAGGCAGAGGTGTACCTAAAGTGACACCCATATTTCGCCAGTTAGGTATGTTTTAGTCTCATACAATAGGGAGCGAGCCTATTCACAATCCACATGCACATCCAGATCCCGGGCTGCTACTGACTAAATTATGGAAAAACCCATTAGATAACACTTTTCCAGACTTGGAAATCGAACCCAGGACCTCATGCGCAGGAGCAGCGCATGCGACCACTAGACAACGAGGGAAAAAAGTTAAAGTTATAAATAAATCTCTGATACTACCTAACTTAATTTTATTAGTGTTATATTTGACTAAAACAGGTTTAGCAGTTGCATCTTGGAATATAAATAAACCTGTGAAGGTCTTCCACATATAGTTTTTAATTTAGCCAACGTACAAAAGAGGAAAGAGCTCGTTTTGGCTGTAAAGGTCACCTCAAAATGCTTGAGTTTGATAAAAGTCGATTTAATTCAGAATCAGTGGTTTAACTTATTATCTACAATATATACATACATACATACTCAGCCTATAATCGTTCCCACTGCTGGGACACAGGCCTCCTCTCCATGAGAGGGAGTAGGCCGTAATCTACCACGCGGGCCCTGTGCGGGTTGGTAGATGTCACATGTCTTCGAATTTTTGGTTCTAGGACATGCCGGTTTATTCACGATGTTTTCCTTCACCGTTTGAGAGCAGTGGTGATGAAATTATTTACACAAAGTAATGCGCCTGGCTGGGTTCGAACTCACGACCTACAACTTGTAAGTCGCGGCCGTTACCACTGGGCCACCACTGCTATCTATTAACTACAATGTACAGACGCCAGCACATCAAGCTACTCCAATCTGTCAAATTTATTTGATAGATTTTCAACTTTATACCGTAAGCATAAGGTTCATGTTCAATTGGGAAAATTTGACAGTTTGGGGTAGGTTGACCTGCTGGCGTCTGTACATTTATAACTGAAAGTTAGTATTAAAAACTGGAGAAGTTTTGAGTTACAAACTTTGCCAGAAATCTCCACAGATTTGAGATTTTTACTTGGGCTTCGATCAAGATTACATCAGTGTGAATGGTAACGATGAGGCACTTGCCCAGGAGTGGTACACAACGCAGGCTGTCAAAAAAAAGCTAGGCCAGATGTTTTAGAGTGCCAAGTGGAGCACACCGCTGTTGAATCTGTGAGCGACGAGCGACGGGGGCAAATGAGATGAGAGCCGTCGGCGCAGCGCTGATTAAAAACTGACAACAAACACACATTGTCGGTACTTGCGTTACATAATGAGCTCATGACGTCATCTAATATGGCTGCGTGTTTGGGAGCTGGACATTAGATGGCAATTACTTAGGTAAGTAATAAGATAATTCGTATTGTTATCAAAGAGAACATATTGCAGAAATTGATCAAAAAGTAAACTCACGATCTTTCTATCCCCATTTCCACGTCCCAACCGTTGGGCTATCTGCCAGGGGTGCGGGTTGTTCGTAAGAGATACCGCGGCCCCTGGCACACAGGCAACTGAAGGAACACGGGTGGGTATTAGCCAGTAAAAGTCCGACATGCCCTCCGGGCCTCCTGCTCCACCCAGAGCGGGAGAAGTTATTTAATTATTCACCAGCATCAAAAAAAAAAATACCGTTTGGCTATTGCCTCTCCATCTAATTCAGTGATAAGGAAATTGTTGGTTAGACGAGGTAGTACACCACACTAGTAACCGTGGGTTCAAGTCCTGCACCCTAATTGCGTAACTTACGATTGATCATAATTGGTTTCGTCTTCACAGTTAAACAATATTCATTGCGTTATTTATGTTGTCGAACAGACACATTTTTCGAACATATGAAGCAATGGTTTAACAATCCGTTTCAAAACGATACAGATTATGATGAATCGTGATTTACGCAATTAGGGTGCTGTTCATCTCAGTATTCGGAAACTGTAGTCGGATACAAAATATCGAATAAATTTTCTGATAGCAATGTCGAAAAACAATCCATTTATTTGCTATCTTTTTTGTACTGCTGTTTAGTTGAGAGTAGGTGTTACTGGGACCTTGTCGATCAATGTCATTGTCTGTAGATAGGCAAATAGGCCAGTAGGTAAACAGGTACTTATCGATACAACAAACACTGTTGTTTACCTATGTTCTTTAGTTTCGTTCATTTTGTGCTAAAACGTGTGTATTGATGGATTGCTTTTTATCAAACCCCTACAATGTTTCTTTATTAGCAGTTTTGAAATGAATTACTTAGGTAGGTACTTTAGTATTTTCTTTTCCTTTTCCAAATGTTTTATTTTTTGTTTCATGTTTGCTTCATTTAAAAGGTTTTATCTGTCAACAAATTTCTTTCATCATTCCCTTTTACGTCACTGAGCTTCTAAGAAAATATAACTTTCTTGGCCTCAGCGGCCTCGCCCCCATTTCCTTTGCTCCCTTCCTATTTCCATCGCTCTGATCCTCTCGATAGAATGCCTCCTAACTGTACTTGTTTGTGTCGTTAGCGACAACTTAGCGAAAACTTTGAACCAATAACATTTGCATAAAAACAACTTAAAACTGCTCAACATTGACAATAGCCCCTTGGTCCTTGGAGCCGGATTTATATCTTCATGACTAGGGAGCTCCTCGGGTTTGTGTGGCAGGAAAGTGGAAACAATTGGGTGGGTGACTGCAATCTGACTTGAAATATTTTCAGACGAGACATTATACTCGTGAGAAAGAGAATTTTGTAACGCAATGACATTTTTTTGTAAAGATTGGCGGTGAAAAGAAAAGCTTTGTAAAATGAACATTCTAAAGTAAGTAGAGGGAGACTACTAAGCGTAAACTCTTAAAAGAAATCTGAAATAGGTATGCGCGGCATTTCCTAACCCCACACCCACAGACATACAAACATTGTTCTTTACGAAATAGGTACAGTGATTACGTAATGACCTCCCCTGATCCGCTAATGTGTCTCTAAGTAACGAGGGGACTTAGGAAGGCTTATTTATAATGAGTTCAGGCTTACCCCTCAGATTTAGAGTAGGCGTACCGTTATTTTAGTTCTCAAAGACATCTCCGAGAATTATATCCCTTTGTAAACTGTCCTGAATCCCAAAGGGCGTGCCTATTCTCTGAGAATTTTAGCCTGAATTTCTTCCGAGGTAAGCCATTCTATTAAACTAACAGGGTTATTTTAGGAATCTCAAACTTTTCACTTGATCAAACCATTGCTGGTCGCACTATGTGAGTTGTTTAGAAGACTTGCTCATACTGTCAACATTACGTATGTAATAGCTTAGAAAAGATATGAGTGAATATGTATTTCACTAACAAGTGAATTTTTCTTTTACACAAATTGGCTACATGTAAAAGTCAGTTTTTTATTTGCAGTGGATATATTTTGGTCTCGTGTTACCTTCGTTTCTCCTCTGCGGCGGAGTGCGACGCGGATCGATAGCACAGCTGACTGTACTCGGTAGCTACTGATGTAGCCCGGAGCGGTGGCTAGCAACTAGCAACTCGGTGCTGGGCTGATGTCTGCTAGTCGCTTGGAAACCAACGACTCTGCAGTGTTTCTAACTTTTACTTAACATTGCAGATAGATTCTGTATCTACTTTGAATTAACATTGCAGATAGATTCTGTATCTACTTTTACGTTTTTAGGGTTCCGTACCTCTAAAGGAAAAAACGGAACCCTTATAAGATCACTTTGTTGTCCGTCCGTCCGTCCGTCCGTCCGTCCGTCCGTCCGTCTGTCAAGACCGTTTTTCTCAGGAACGCGTGGAGGTATCAAACTGAAATTTCTATATGATACTTAGTTCTACTGTCCCTGGAAGCTGTAGAAAAATCAACCTTCTAAGTCAACGCAATCAAAAGATACAGCCATTTAGGCCGCAAAATTCCGCAAATTTTCGAAACTCGCACGGGAATCAAAACCTACAGGGTACTTCCCGTGAACTTAGAATCTTGAAATTTTGTACGAAGACACGTCTTATAGTACAGATATAGGAAAAATTACGAAAACCGTAAATTTTTAGTTTCGTCATATAAAAAAAAATATTTTTGACAATTTTGAACTTTTACTTATATACCCACAGGTTTGTACGGAACCCTCGGTGCGCGAGTCCAACTCGCACTTGACCGGTTTTTTTTTTAGAATGTGCAGTAACAACGAAATACTATAATGACGTAGACAGTGTTCATTGAAGAACGACCAGAATTAGGGTTCCTTTCGATACTACGTGAAATGAGAGTTTGTTAGTATCTGAAGTTCGAGAATGTGTTTTTCAGATAGTTTTCAGAATCGTAGCATTTTGGCAAATTCTATAGTTAGAAAATTAAAATGAGCACTTATTAAAACACAAAGGAAATTATGCAGATACTGTGAGATGAGGCGTCAGCATTGCAGTGGGACAATACACTTGTACATAATATAAATCACACTGGCAAATACAATTTCTGATCTACTCTCCTTACTCCAAAATAGCGTAAAGGTATCCTTGAAAAGACATTAATAAATAAACACCGCATGTGAAATGATCTAAAAGCAGATTGATAAGTTAGATTTGTAAATGTGTGGAAAGTTTCACCCAATTAATATCCATTGAACATTATCGATTCGATATCATATCGGTATCTGATAGCGGTAACTAAAATAGAAATAGACGACTTATGTAATAAATATATTTGTGTATGTTTATGTAGGTCATTATGTATTACTCATGTATAAACCTCTCAAAGTTTATAGTCTGTGTGTCTAGGCTAGCACTGTTAAACATGGATGCAGAGGACAACCTTTTCCAGCAAGAATAAATGTAAGTAGACACAGCCAGCTGCAGTGTGGGGCCTAAATGGAGTCTAGAAAACTTCTATAGTTCTAGTAATGCTCACGATTCTGTAAAAGGCAAACTTATACCCCCTTATTACAGAACAAGGTTTTTCTTTAGGTATGGTTTAAACCTTGAGCTTGTTTTTTAAATTAGAACCTAACTGAAATCGAAATACAACTCCTTTTACAAAACTGACAAGTTAGTCCAGTGCTAAATTGTCAGTTTTGTAAAAGGAGCTGTAATTCTATTTCAGTTCTAAGTTCTTATTTCAAAAACAGGCTCGGTGGTTTAAACCATACCTAAAGAAAAACCTTGTTTTGTAATAAGGGGGCTTAGGTCTTGTTATCGTTTTGAATAAGCCAGTTGCAGTCAGTGAAATGAGTTTTAACTGACTTAAGGAATATGGCAAAACTAAATACATACTGATTATCAATAATTTCATTTAGTATCACCTCAACACGTTTAACGGTAAAGATAATCGATGGTTTAGCAACCTTTTTCCAGAGTTCTTTTAACACTGGCGCTACTGGTACCATGGTGTTGACGCGGGGGCGCTCTTAGTAAAAATCTAAAGAAGCTAACTGTCAAAATGGCACCATTAAAGCTAGTTCCCAAAACAAGCTATTTATTTATTACAAGGCTTGAGGTGGTTTTATTATTTTTTGCAAAAATTACATAAGTTCTTTCATTTTCCAAAAGACCCCTTATTAAGTACCTAGGTACTTAGAAGATTATGTCTATAGCTATTCGTAGAAAATTACCTAAGTTCTTTCATTTTCCAAAAGACCCCTTATTAAGTACCTAGGTACTTAGAAGATTATGTCTATAGCTATTCGTAGAAAATTGAGGTTGAAGAAAGTGAATATATATAATGTTCAATAAGCAAATTAGCAAGTTTTTAAATCTGACGCTTTCCATCTCGAAAAAATATTGTATTCACCGAAAATAACGAAATAGTGGAATAAAACCAGTCATGAATGAACACGAAATGAAATAAATGAACGAAATACCAAATTTATTGTAGGCCGTTGGGACCTAGCTATGGTCACGCCATCTATAATTAGCTTTGACCGTCCCTATTCGTTTTGTGAAATGTTTTGAAAAACAAGATGGCGGTATTAGTTCCGATTTTTACGAGGCGCCAAAAGAGCCTGTACAGCTAGAACTATTATAATCCTCAACTCGTCACAGATTACAAGCAGACCCACTAATAATGTGCTACTATTACTAACTAAAAAGTATGTACCGAAGCTGAGTGTCCACTCTAAAAGGTATTATTTACAATTCTTGCACCTACGCCAGTAACTAACTAAAAACTTCTAGAGATTTCTAAGCGACTACCAACAAAGAATAGAGAGGTATAATATTGACTTTCGGCTTTCGGCCTTCGTAAAATGTCAATGTAGCACTACGTTTTAGCGCAAGTGATGAATCGGCAACCTTTCGGCCTGTTTGTGTCGCCGACAGCGACAGGGGTGCATTTACCGATACTCTTCACAAATATATTGTTACACAATACTGGTCCTTCGTGCTTTGTCGTTTTGGAGAGAAATGTGCCACCCTCTCTGTAACTGTGGGTGTGTTATTAAGGCGGAGATTTCTTGAAAACGCTCAAAATGGTGGTTTTTTAAACCAGCGTATCTCTTTAACCGTAAGTAATTTCAAAAGCAAAAACATTATGATATTTCATCAAGTCTTTTTTGCATACACTGATGGTACTCAAAACATAATTAAACATACTTTAATGCATCAAAAAGTCATCAAAGTCACCTGTTAATTACCTTTAATACCAGTTTATCCCATCAATAACAATTATTATTATAATTAAAAATATACCATACAATTTTAAATGCTAAACTGCATCCAGTGATGGATTATTTATTATCAAATAGTTAATATCTAATTTTATATGATTTTATTTGCATTTTTACGACAATGCTTGCTCATTTATTATTCGAATTTATTGCAACAGATTTTAACCCGTATCAGATTGCAGTAAGAACTATTATCGCTCATAACGACAATAGTTCGATTACATTCAAAATTACCAGGGCCTCAAATAAAGCAGTGTCAGCGGAAGGGCAGTTGTACTTACTTAGTATCATTTTCGCTAATGATATCCATATTTAAGTACTTACTGACTGTGCTCCTGATCACACTCGTCACTAGTCGTCACCCATCCATTGTGCTAGATCAGAAATACAAAATGTTTAGCAGCTCAGTGGATATTGATTACAAAAATACACACCTACCAAAGAATACACCGTTTTCAGTGACGCCCGTAGGTATTAAATAAAATGAATAAATAAATTATACCTATGGCGGTCACCGAAAATGGTGTATTCTCTGGTAGGCGTGAATATTTAAATTGGTTACAATAACTGACTCAAAAATAAACCTCAATACTCAATCATGTATTGCATTCCACAATGTATATATGCTTAGGTGGTAAGTAAAAATCTTCTGAAACAATCGTGGACCCTATCAGGCACAGCAAAAAAAAATTTGAAGGAAGAGGACTTATTTAGGTATACATGCAACTAACTTATTCTAAGTATTAGTGTAAGGTAACATTTTATTAATTACGAGTATTATTACCTCATCATCTTCAACACCCGGAAACCCGCAAAAGATTATGTAGCTAAAGCAAAATAATAGACTCACAAAAGACATTCCTAATCTTATTAAAAAACGCCAAAAACAGCCATACATCTTCATAACCCCATCACAAACATAATTAACCCTAAAATATCGCGACGCCTTTTTCTGTTAGGTACGTAAAATTTAGCGGTCCCTTCGACCGGAGAGGTCAGCGGCGGCTTTTGTTACCGGGGGCGATAAATTCGCCTGGTCAATAGTACCCGTACCTGCCCCCGACGTTAATGTTGGAGATAGCCGCTTTGTACGGCTAGATGCTGTATTTTGGGATATATTTGGACATGGGATCCTATTGATTATCCGCGATTTGATTTCCGGGTGTGTTATTTGCTGTGTTTTATTTAGAGTATAGACTTACTTAATTATGTTATGTTGTTGTTGATAAAGAAAGTGTATAGTTTTATTGTAACGACGCAACGCCGATGGCCCTAAATTGTACAAAATACATTTGTATGGGCAACGTTAGAAAGTAATTAAATGTTATTTGCATGACGTCGATAAAGCAACACAGCAATGTAAAAGTAAGCCACTGAAAGAACTAAGACCGTAATAGTTCATGAATCATTTTCTAAAGAAATTATAAAACCGTTTCTTTTTATTTTCCCCTAAATTCTTTGATGAGTTCACAATTATTCGAAACAGTCGTTTTGCTGAATTAACTCACCCGATACAATCTACAACCATTGGACTGAGTCCGCAAGCGGTCAATGGGTTAAATGAATGAACGGAATGAGAACATAAATTGAATTTCTCAGAATCGTAAGTTTCCTAAGATATAATCTGTCTATTGCACGCATGAGCACGTTCTGAGTAAACGATTACTTACTGGTTACTTACCGCTGCGGAAAACTTCTGGAGGTTTTCCTAATAAATGATAGATTGCTGATCTGAAAATGCCACAATTTCTCTTATTCATAGTCTGGTCGATCTGTTCAGTGATATCATTCATCTTCTACAATTCGTTCATTCTCAGTAAGTATTTTCTTGTATATTATTGGTCGCTAGCTTTTGCCAGCGGCTTCGCCCGCGTTAAACAATTTACACGAAACCTTAACAAATTATAGACCTAAACCTTCCTTATGGATCACTATGTTCATTGGTAAAAACCCCTTAAAAATCCGAGCAGCACTTTTTGAGTTTATCGCGAACAGACAGACAAACAGACAGACGCGGCGGGGGACTTTGTCTTTTATATAAATAAAAAGAAAAGTCCTGACTGACTGACTGACTCATCAACGTCCAGCACAAACCCTTGGACCTAGAAAGCTGAAATTATGCACAGAGGTTCCCTTTATAATGTAGACAAGGAATAAGGAAGGATTTTTCGAAATTCCACCCCTAAGGGAGTTAAATAGGGGATAAAAGTTCCACGCGCGCGAAGTCGCTGGCAAAAGCTAGTATAATATGGAGTGATAGTGATAGTTTACTGTCTGTTTCAGTACGGAAAGCATCGCAGTAAGAAACCATCGAGGAAACGTGCTCGAAGTTATGAAAATCAAACAAATTAATGTGTTTTATATCAGAACTGCTGAGGAGGACAACTGAAGTTTAGTTTTTGCATTAAACCTACAAAATATTATTTGACACAAAGGGTCACCCAGGACCCCTAACTGACAAGTCAGCTGATGTTCCCTCGCAAATTGCGTACTCGACCGTATATTTTATTACCTATCTAAAGTTTATATCAAAATAAATTAAATTGCCTTTGTTGCCATGTGATCCTCTGCGATTGTCGACAATCATTACCTTTCCACGGGCCGACGGCGGCGGCGGGCAATTTGAATTTTCAAAAGAGTGTCCCCCAACAATAGGGACGCAAGGTGCACTAATTCGGAGCCAGTGGGGAAAGTGGGGGCAGGCGGAACGAGAGACAAACCGCGTTAACATGAATTACTGGACATTCTGTATCAGTTACCCATGTTCGCGAAATTTTGTAGTTAATTAGATTCAGTAAGTTTACTATTGCTTGGTACCTTCTTTTATTACTCCGTGCTTGTACCGACACTAGCTACTTGTCCATGCTGTTTTTCTTTGTTTGTATACTTACCCATATTTATGGTAGAATCCTCTGTGTTACTGATAACAATAGATTTAATCCTGTGACCCTGACGCGTCTTCCGGTTTCTGATAAATGTTTATTTTTAATAAGAAATCGGTGTTTATCTTTTATAACTTATATTATTTATGTTCGATACTAAAACTCCAATTTGTATTTTTTTTTAAATATGTCAATGAAGATTCTGATGTACTTGTAAGAAAATACGTAGGTACATTAGAATCTTCATCGTGTCTAGATAATTAGAAAACGGAACAGCCATCGACATACGTTGTTTGTGTAACTAACACTCGAGAAAAATCTTTAACCTTTTTCAAAGCACAAACACGTTTCATACAAGGGGTTTCTACACGAAAATTTCGCACGACTCACGGATTTATATTTCTCTGTCACCTGCACTGTGGCTGTGGTGTGGCTACTCGAAATAAGTGGCTCCATTGAAGTCGGAGCTGTACCACATTGTGTTTTAATAACGACAGGGCAGCTATGTCCCATCCACATGTAATGATTAAAAAAATAACCATTTTCGTAGTCCGCTGGCACTGGGTAGAGTGGGCAGGCAACGAGCCACGCATAGCCTTTACTTAATTTATTACAATTTAAATAATATCTATATTTGTAAATTGAGGATATTATCGTGTGACAACTGCTCCATGGTTTTTTCATATTTATTGTGTTAGTTTAAATTAATTAAGTTTACTATTATTATCTAATACTGGCTTATTGCTTGTTTTATAAGACAATTTTACCCTGGCTATGACACTATACCTATTGTAGCTTCGCATTAGTGATTTTTCAGAATATCAGTCGTTCTGAAGATGACCCCCAACAAACAAACCGACAAATTTTAAACATATACATAATATAGTAGTGTGGATTGGCATAGTTTCTTAGATACCAAAGGTTTTTTTTTTTTTTTTAATAGGAAAGGACTATGGCTACACAATATGATGCCTATAGGTATACTTATCTATTGCTATACTCCTTGCAGCTATTCTCGCGAGCTCGTTCATCGTCCCCCGTGGCCTGCTGTGCAGGAGCCGTCGAATAAATCTTCATTTAGCATCACTTACCTATACGTTATAGCTTTAAAACGTACACTATGCCCGGGCAAGATATTGTTTCAGGAGGAAACCTTTTGTATCGGTGCGCACGTAATTGGAGTCATAGAAGGTTTTATTTTTAATTTAGAATAACTTACAAATAAGTACGAAATGTTTTTGTAGGTACGTTTACCATTCCATATAAGGGCTTATGTTTCACCAATAAATTGAACGCGATTAGCACATCTAAATCGCGATCTAGAGCTGTCAGTGTCGATATTCCCAACAATGATGGCACAAAAATAAATGACTATCTTAAAACGATTAAACGATATAGTAGTGTGAACACTTGTTTAGTCTTTCTTTTCCGAAATTAACACTTTTTAACCGACTGAAAAAGAAGGAGGTTATCAATTCGACATGTTACATATTTTCATTTTTTTAGTAACTCAGTAGGTACCTAGTTCCCCGGGCTTTTGACCTGTGGTTGTGGAGTGTTATTTATGTTTGTCTATTCATCATCAACATCACAATAAACAACTAAATGTCCACAGCAGACCGTGAGCCTGGCCATGGATGTGTCTGACACTATACAGATATGGACACGCAAACATGGAACCTCTTCACAGCAAACACTACTTCAAAAATACATTTCTTTATGTAGGTAGAAGGTAGTAGGTATAGATACAAGCACAAATTATTTCAGGAAACAAAACAATTTTATTTTCCGTCGCTATCATAGTATGAAACACAAACAACATGTTTATCGCCGCGATAACACGCCGCGGAGTAAACAACCGAAAACATAACGAAAACATCAGCTGCCACTAACTCACTAGAAGTACCACCAGTACCCACTAGTGCCACTGTGTAAGATTGTTCAGTAGAATAACTCGACACAGCACGATTTTGTAAGACGTTTAGAAACTCATTTTAGAAATTAAATGGTTCGACGACATGAGTATTTAAATTGGCTTCTTTTTGTTTATAAAACAAGTAGGGAACACTATTTTACAACATTGACACAGCACAACATGCAACGAACATGCAACAAACAAACAACACATTATGGTGCGTCGGGGTGTGGTACAACACACCACTATTGTAGTTTGGTGTGCAAACCACAACTTCTGTTTTTGCACTTGCTCCAGATAAATGATGCCTTCAAGATTCATTTTGTCGACAGGTCCACTATGTCCAGTCTGATTGCAGTCACCCAGTTCCTTTACGTCACGTCGGGAAGTGCTGCAATACATAGTTGTCTCCTGTGCGCAGTTTGGAACCAATGAATGGTAGTGATGTCGGCTTTACTTTAGTCTTTGGGAGATCTTTTGGGAAGGGAACATGAGGGCGCCAGTGGGTGCCATTTTGTAAATAGGCTCTTCTGCATCTCCCTACTCGCTGACATCCCTAAGTGATCAGGCGACACGCTGTCGCTTCACTTACGACATTATCCCCTAATGCCATATACATCGCCGCTATTGTTTCGCACTAACCCATAGATACGGTGAATTAGCAGATAATGGATGCTTTGACAGCGGCACAATGAGCTGCTCTTAAATGGTAAAAAGTCAATCAATAAGTGAATGTTACAGTTAGCTCGGCGCGACCGTACGACGACTGGTTTTTGTGCTAATTTTGTAAAAACTGTTAGATAATTGTTTTTAATTTTCATCTGATAGAGTAACGGTTTCTTTTTTATTTTAAAAACCAAAAATTATTGTTGTTTTTGTCCTGAAGAACCTGCAACTACAACGACCAACACTAGTCCTAAGTCTAAGTCCACTGAAATGCTACATGTCCTTGATTGTGTTTATGTTGTTGCCGTGCCATTTAAATATAAATAGTAACCAAATAACCGTTGTAGAAACTGTGGTTAACGCCTAAATTGCTATTTGTAACACCTTGTCCTTATGTAATCACCTATTTTTCACGGTTCGAGTTTAAAAGACAATAACAAAGTACGTTTAATTTAACAGCAATTTATTTCGCAATAAAAACGAGCAAATGAGATTATTGTTACCTATTGTATCATGTGACTCACTTTATATCTCTAACTCTTGTTTAAATTGATAATAAAAAGGAATTAAACACGTCCGGGATGGCCGCCATGTTGCCAATCACGGGCCGAATTCATAACATTGGCCCCAAATCATAACATTTGCCCAGGACAAATTAATTGCCCCATAACTACGTATACTTTTTTAATTTTGCCATATCCCATGGCAACGGTGCCATTACACCGGACAGGGCACGGGTTTTATCTTCTCCCTAGTGAAGTGACTTGTTGTTGATGTAAGTAGGTATCCGAATATGCGCGTTAAAAAATGCACAGCGTTAGGCTGATATTAATTGTATCGTATGGCAATAAAAGAAACTAATGGTTGATTTTTTGTTTTAAAGTTCAATTGAAATCAAATGCTTTTTATCAGTAGGTAAACTAATTTATTCCTTAACGAGTTACGCTGCTGATTAAGAACGAGAGTGTCAAGAATTTAATGATGATTAAAACAGTGCAATAGCTACAGTTGCCATAATATGCAAAACTGTAAATCTTGTATGTATCACTACTTCACAACAGTCGGCCCCTGCAATTTATGGTTACGACCTGTGTGAGATTATAAGCAGCTGTTACGCTATGTTTTTATATCCCAGATCAGCACTTTCTCGGGGACATGCATGGGGCGTATTTTAATATATACGAAAGGATCTTAAGGACTAGGGTGATAACTAGGTATCTATAAAAATATATGGCTACACATAATGCCTACTCATAAACGAACGCAAGAAGCGTAGTCACGATCTTCGTAATGAGAGAGCGATTGGAGGATCAAGAATGACGTGATAAAAATTCATGTGTTTGGCGTTTTTGGGATAAATATTGAGATTATGACCACAGATAGAAAGAAATATGTGACTACATTTCTGTGAGAGAAGTGTTATTTCCTTGGTTAAACCCGTTTCCTAGATAGCTTTAACATTGACGTAATATCCGGGGGTGTCAAGCAAATCTACGGATATCCGCGGATATTCAACTGTCGCTTGCCCAGCACTGTACCCCATGGTCATATTTTAATGTCCATAAATTGTAGTAATTGGGCCCGGAGTGGCGCGCGGCAGCTGACATGTCGTTTTATTTTACAATGCCCATGGATACACCACGACCGCGGCCTGTACCAGGTCAACAGGGGTATCTAGTTAAACATTGACGCTTTCTGATGTTTCTCGTAGATATGGAAAATTTATATAAAATTACTTTTTTTAAATTATAGAATAGATGACAAAACGTTTTTTTTTTCGTGTTTTATGGGTTTTGTGCAGGCTATTTGGCTTTGTTTTGAAAGTGTGGCGGGTCTACGAGATCGCGTCATAATGACGTAGTATGCGGTCAGGGCAATTTTGATGAATGAATATATTGTTTTAAAATAGATAAATATTTAAAATAATTATCCATTCCAATCGGACTAAGCAAACTAATAATTTCATAATAAGAAACATTGAGTTCCTTATGTTATTTCGTACTGGAATTGCTTAATGCACCAACTTACCTACCAAAGCTTAAAAATGTTCAGAAATCTTCGAAGGCTAATGTGATGAAAAGTGATGATGCATGTTGATGCCCGTAAATTACCAAAACATACACAAGCAAGAAATTGACACAAAATCAACATACATTTATTCAAATTAGGCTGAGAGACAGCACTTTCCGAACGTCAAAATTACATTAAAGACAGTCCCACAAAACGACCGCCCATCACATCTTCTTAGTACGCACCATTACCTACTTCCGAAAGGTTCAAGACAAATATACTATCTCTAAATTATATTAAATCGAGAGTTGTCTCGTGCCGCGGGGACTTCGCACTTCCCACAGCATCCCCGTTACGGTGGGAACTAAAAGCTTCCGGCTGGCAACACCCTTGAGAGTACATCCACTTCCTAGCCAATACAATGTATAAGTTATTAGCTGTTTGCCTTTATAGATGCTGGCCTAGTCAAAAATGGTAGGATCATACCTTTATTAAGTTTCTCAAGTTTCAAGAAAATTACTCTAATCAATATCTTACGCAATTATCAGCATTACCGCAGTTTGTACTTTGTACAATCTACTATTAATTATTTATCAGGAGCTGTAGATAATGAGATAATATTGTATTGTGAAGACTTATTGTGCCAAAACAAGATAATCATTGAATGACTATTTCATTAAAAAGTCATTCATTCGGATTAAATGAACTTAGTGGTTGTATTGATGAAGCCACATTTATTTCGGTCGCGAATCATATTTTAATTAACATACAACCTGACACTGACAAAAAACAAAATTGAAAAAAGCGTAAGACACTGAATGTACCTACCCTTCCTGCCTTAATATTACTGTCTTTCAGTCCCAAGCTCCCAACTAAGCAATAATACCTCTTTGGCGCGTTCTTTACTGAAAATTATCCTCATAAACATTAGGAACAATAACCGAAGATCGAAAGTTTGACAATCAGTCTTATCTAGGGGTATCCCGTATCGTGTTAACCAGTAAGTAGGTTGTGGAGGTCAGATAGGTGGTCGCTCCATGTAAAATGCTAGTATTCAGTTGCATCCGGTTCGCCTGGAAGCCGACCCCAACAACTGCCCCCAACCTAGTTGAGAATAGATTCGGCAGATGATGATGATGAGGAACCTCTACATTGTTATACCTTATAAGATCTACGGATCACTGCATCTCTTCCTACACATTGTATTACATAAGTTACACCACAGCACCGAACTCCCATTCCAGTCAGTCTATTATCCTGGCATTATTAAAACCATTCTACGTGGCAATAACGCCATTTTTCCTGGCATTAGGCCACAATTAATGCCATACAACTTTGTATACCGAAATGTGAAAACTACGTCGTAATCGTATGCCACGTGATCATTCTGGAACAGGGTCACCGTGATTTAGGGAAGGACTTGGATATGTCTCTTAAGGTTACGTGTACGGGTCCAAAAAATGTTTTATAAGGGAGCTTTTTGGATATAGGTAAGGGAACCTGTTGTGATGCAAAACCACAAATAAAAACGCAAAATGAGAAGAAATAAATAATTACTAACTTTGATCATACTTGCGTAGATTCATAATTAGCATAACCAAAAGATTGCTCTCGTTTAGTAGGTACTACGTTTCCTCGTTTACGTTTAGATATTCGTGTGGTAAAATTTGAATAGCAAACCTTAGTCCAGTAAAACAGAATAATAATCTAACTCAGGAGCAATTAATAAATAATAACAGCAAACTATTGCAGTTTGCCACTAACGCACAAGCTCCCCCAAACTTAAACAAAGCCATATGCCAGTATTTGCATTCCACCGTTATATTTACATGAGTCCTTCCTGTGGCCCGGCCGTGTGTCCACCGTGATATTAGTAATAATAGGGCACGCACAGGCTCGGGATTGGGCAATAAAATACACGAGTTATCGCGAGCTACGCACCGTGCGCTCGCGCGGTGCAAGACACAAGACATTGACGCAAATGTTAGGTACCCATACTTGAAAATACGTTTTCTTTCTTGTCTTAGCAACTGTCTAGAAGCCTGGAGTAAAGGTCCACTCCAGGCTTCTGGGCGATTGCATAAAATCACTAACATATCCACCAGCCCGCACTGGGCCCTCGCTGGTCACACAGGCATGTGTTCCAGCAGTGGGATATTAGGAATGTTATAAGCTGATTATGGTATATGCCATATTGTGTTCATCTTAACTTGACTCGACTTAACTTGGTCGAAATTAAAAAAAGACTACCTACGTTTTTAGGATTTTCGACATCAATTTACTGAGTCAGGTGCCACATCGTTATATTGAAAACAGTGCGGGTTGGTGCATACGTTAGTGTAAATGAAAACGCATAGGATATTCAGCACCTATCCTAATTTATTCTTAAAACATACGTGTTTTTGTGCTGGTCAGGCTATCAAAATGTATTGTTCAGTTTTTTCCCCTGTCACGGTGTAAAAAATGAGAATAATACCATGTTACGTTTTTTGTGGTTACATAACAATAATAACCATCATGTTAATCAAGCCAAAGTTATGAATATTATAAGAATAACAATGTTTATTTTGGAGATGAAGTAGGTAACTCTGTCTGACATCATTTTGAAAGATTAAAAAAATAAAGATTGAAGTTTTGAACGGACACACACACACAAATATTTCATTGAGTCTAGTTATGGACTGTTTCACGGCTGCTATCTAATAAACTTTTACATCAACTGAAAAATGTGGCCAAAACCGCGACGGAAAAACATGAAAATCAAATTTTCCCTTACACCACACCACAGAAAGTTGTGTGACGTCAGTTTCCCTAACAAAAAACATTGAATACTTTGAACCGCAGAAGTTGGCCACAAAGGAATGAATAGCCTTCTTTCAGTATTGTTCCGTCAGGCCACGGTGCTAATATATGGCCAGAGCCACTAGTTATATATTGTGGCCTGATTTAGGGGGCTCGTGGTACCTTTATGGGAGTTAGAAGAAGCTATAAGCCTTTGAGTTCTTTACTAAACTTCTTTAATAAAACATGCTTCTGATAGGTCATCTGTTATCCTTGTTTGCTTACTAACTTTAATGTTGTAACAAATTGTGTGAATAATTGTTCGAACTTTTGTTTTGACTTCCTTATGAATACCTTTAATAAGAGAATTTAATTGGTATTTTTGTTTTGTTTAAAAAAAAATACCCATTAAATTAAATTTTCTTAATCCAATTAATTGTAAGTTATCTTCTTATTTGGCTGCGACCTAAGTTCAGGAACAGACTATAAGTATTACGAGCGGAATTGTTAATTAAAATATAATAAAATAGACTTAATAACTTTCCTTACCTTGTTAATAAGGTCAACGATAAAATTAGTAACAAACATAATGTACTAGTTAGCACGTGGTTGTGGGATCGGAAAACCGCAATACATGTAAATATGTTAATAAAAGCTAATTAATAATGTTGAACATTATAATTATAAAGCAATGTTTACTTCAATATTATTAGGTAGATAGGTAGGTACCGCAAACTACATAATAGGTAAGGATTTAAGTAATTCTTATTATGTAATCCTCTAGATTCCTGATTATTGGTTTAATATTCATAAATCTATCTCTGATTTTAAGATATTTACATGTGGTTTTAATACTTTATTTTTGCTCACACGATTACCATATTTATGCGGGTATGACTAATGTCTGCATGACAGGTACTCTTTTCCATTTTAATAAATAAGATATACTAGGAAACCTATTTCATGTTTTGTTTTTGTCAGATTTACGTAGGTACTGTTAATAAAATAAAATAAATCTTTTATGAATTCTATTTCTTACTTGCAAACACTTAGGACCCCGTAATCGATATTTCGTTCGATGTAACAACTTGTTCTTTATACTTTCTGTCCACTTCTAATAAATAAAAAGCTCATAAAAAGACTTACAGACGTATGGCAACACCGTCTTATAATAAAAAGATCATTATACGAACTGCCACTTTCATTCCGTCAAAAGTTCAAGTGTGTGACATCATCAGCACATATTTCTTCTTAGACATTAAAAAGTATGACTTAAAAACTTTTTTGTTATTAATCTTCATTATATTACTTTGACTGACAAGTGTTGCCTTTTCCATGTTTTTTTTACACGAATCATGAACTGGATTATTAAATTATATGTCAAAACTAAATTACTACTTATTCATCTGAAACCATGGCCACTCTACTCTTGGAAAACAATTATTACAACCATATTCAGCCTTATAACTTAGTATTTAAGAGCTTTGTTTTGAATGGCAAATACGTTTTTTAGAAGAAAAATTTAAGTTGGCTTTAATATTTTCACAGGATCCAAGTAGTTTCTTTGTGTTGATATTAAAAAGAGCTTCAAATAGCTTATTAATTTACCATAGAGCATTGTTGTGGCCCATACATTATGTTTTCTGCAAATAAAAATTCTAATTTTAGGTTGTGAATTGAATATGGAATAATGAGGGGGAATTTACTGACAAAGTGGTAGGTTAACATCTATTGAATGAAATGGAAAGTTTTTGTGATAATTTGAGAAACAAAGAAAGCTGTGTACTTAGTGTAGCCTATGGAGGAAGGTAGAATACCTTGTGTTTAATTTCCAAGTCTGGAAGTTGATCACATTTGTTTCAAAATAAAAAGTACCTACTTTAAAGAGTCCAAGCACATCAAGCTATACCAAACTGTAAAATGTTCCCAATTGAACATGAACTTTATGCTTTTGTTATACAGTTGAAACTCAGCGAAACAAGAACAACAAAAAACAGAACAATAACTTTATTTAATCATGAACATTGCTACAAACTATTCAAGAAAGTAATAAGGTTTTACTGTTAAACTAAACTAGATGTCATAGCCAAACAGTGGGTAGTAAACCTTATTACTAAAACAATCCAATCCAGCCAACATTTATCAGACAATTCCCCTAAATGTGCGCACAGAACAAAACAAACTTTAGTGAACAACTTCGTTTATGGGCGCGACGTCAAATTGATCTGCCATCCGCAGTGTGTGTGCTGCAGCGAGTCAGCGACAGTCGACACACGAATCACAATGTAAACATGTTTACGAGCCTGTTCACCTAAATCAAGACGCACTTTATTCATTTCTTCGATGTAATCTTACTTTCTCTCCACGACTCTTTCCTTCAGCGATTGGATCGTGTGATAGAACCTTCATGGCTTCCGATTGATTGCTTTAGGCTTCATACTTTTCCATTTTATTGGCGACAGTATCCTTGAATAAGACCAATCAACACTTCGGGTTCTTGCCCTATTTCCTTTGATTGTATTTGTGATGGTGAGGAAAAATCCAAATCATTTGTTGCTATGGAAGGTGATAATACTGTTGAATGAAAGATGTTTGTCGGTTTTGAAACGTCGATTTGCTTTTATCAAAATGTTGCAATTGAATGAATTTATGTGTTGTTTTTTATTAAATTGTTGAATCAAAGATAAGATTTTCAGTTTAGATAGGACTAAGATTAATGGAAAACATTTCTTTCTCACTGACCACGACAACAGTTCGTGACTTTTTGAACACATTGATCGGATCCACTGAATCAATACGAACCGGTCATGTTTACACTGTTTGTGAATTTGATAATTATGATCGATGATGTTGATGGTATCAATTCACGTTATAATCATGCATGTGTCCGCAAAATGTCAGCCGAATGATACCCAGGTACTTAGATATTGCCGCACAAAGAGACGCGCTATACAAAAGACAAAATATAATGGACCCCAAATAATCGCAAAATTGTGACCAGCCGTTTAATTCGGATTGAATGCCATTCACTGTAAACATTGTATCTCGTGAAACTTCTTAATCTTTATCAAAGGCACTTTGTTTCCGTCTTGGGAATCATCGCTTAAAGTCAGCCATAACTACGGAGCCCTGTGGAGCCAGCGATTATTCCGTCGCCAATGTGACACGAAATTCCGGATTTCAGACATTTTACTGCCGATATTTTTATCAGAAACGTCGTAAAAATAACGCAATGAAACCTGACACTCGGTGCTTTGTTTATCCCGTTCATTAATATAGTAAAAAGTAAATAAATAAGTCCGGTAAACAAATATCTAATCTACATAAAGTGGTGTGGGTGTCTGTTCATTTTTGGCAGCGAGGATTGTGCGTAAGCCGTTTCAGCTAAGCCGATACTAAAAGAAACGGGAAAATGTCGTAAAAACAGCTTCGTCCTATTCTGAGTAAACAAAATGTCAGTGGAAGCCTCCGTTAAGTTGTTTGTGTTGATGGACTTCAAAGTTTGGAAGTTGGGCGCAGATACGCACTGAACAATTGCTGGAAACAGCTTGAATACTTTGAAGTCTCATTAATGTTGCAAAATTGTCTGTTTTAAAAAGAAGGGCTCCGAATATACGGGAAGTTTAAGTGGAGTTCTGAATTAAGACGCTACTTACTTAGGTAACGATTGCCGACAAAGGACTAGGGAACTTCATGTAGAAGAATGTGCCAGAGAGTAATCCTTATACAATTTGGAGCATGCTTTTGGATGCTCCTGTTGTCTCGATTGTTCTTGCTATTATAGTAATGTTAAACCAGATTTTATGTTTTTGGATTAGTACTAGACAGAAGCGCATTTTCTAGGTTCGTTGTCAATTTATTTTTTTATTTCATTGTCTTACCCACTTCAATTATGTACGTAAATTAGGTTGAATAAATCATTTTTTTTTTAAATTTCATTGGTTTATCCACTTAAATTATGTACGTAAACTATGTTGTCAATTGTGGTGCTAAGATCAATCACTCAAGAAATATCAGGATTATACATACATATCTATACTATATTAGAGCAATTTACTAACATACACCTTAGTATTTTGGCACTATTAACTTGCAATTTTGTTAAATCGGTCAGGGATATTAAAGTGATTGTGTAGGATAAAGGATAAAGTTTTTGGTTTTAATATGCAATTATTCGATACCATTAGCTGTGGGGTCATAACCTCTCAGTTATTTAGACCGACTTCATCATAAATCAACTCAGTCTTGAGATCGAATATTAATCTCTGGTTTGTAAGTGAAGACAATTAGTGTCTTACGTCGCTATACTAGTTTTCTTCTATTTTACTCTTTATTCGGTTAAAAGTACCTATACTTAGTAGTATAATGTATTAAGGATATTGACGTGTATCAATCACTAGGTGCTTCGAAGTAAAGGGATAGCTTGCTTTTTCTGCTTACAAAGAAATCGTGATAGCTACTCGGTTTCAAAGACTGACATCGATCCAATCTTCGATCTTGTCCAACTGTTGCAATTGCAAATGGCGTTCCAAAGTTCCAACCGCATGTGGCAATAACTCACCTTTTACAATAAGCTCGGTGACCACAGAGCCCCAATAATTAGCGAAACAGGCAAGCGATTCATAATCAGCAGATTACAGTGTTATCGTCAGGAAGGTAGTTACAACACAATACCTCATAATACTCTATATTGTCGGTTAACCACAGCGCGCGCGCAAGGACAATGGCGACGCTCCGCTCGCTAGATCATTGACTAACACCACAAAGTGATAATACAGAGGACCAATTTTTACAATCGTCTGATGATACAAACTTAATTTACTAGAAGAAAAACTTCAGTTTATGATATTTAACTCTAATCCACTGCTGAGTATTTGTGCCTATTCTATTTCTGGTCAACCATCTCAATCCCGTCCTTTGCCAACTAAATATTTCCCGCCACAGATTTCCTGCATCATCTTATCATCCAGTAGCAACGAGTTGTTGAATATACATATATTCAGATACATGTCTTACCACACTTATAATGTGACCTCAACTGCTCCGTTGGTCTTGCTGTCGTAAGCGCGACTGCTGAACCTGGGGACTTGGGTTCGATTCCCGGGTCAGGCTAAGTGATATTGGGTTATTCCATTAGAATGTTTTCAGTAACAGCCCGGAATTTGGAAGTTGGCGGTGTGATACCCCCGTGCCTCGGAAAGCACGGTAAGCGGTTGGTACTGCGCCTGATCTCTCTTCGGTCGTGTCGGATGGCCGTCCCATCGGAGAATGAGAGTGAGGCAAGAGAGAGTGCACTTGTATCTGCGCACACACTTGTGCACTATAATATCTCCCGAGTCCCGCGCCGAAGGCTATACCTATATAATATAGTATCGGAGATGTGGATACCGAATTGCCCCGGCATAGTAAGCCTAGATTTCGAATGGCAAATCAAAATAATACTTCTGATCGTTATCTTCCATGCTGGCGGCCGACACAGACATTGTGGCTGCGGTGCGCTCACGCACGCGATAAGGACAAGTGCTCAATTTTATTTATTTTATCTTTTTACTAGACAAGCGTTCAATCACGTTTGAGGATTTATTTTGTAATCATCCATTTATTTTTGAAGTGGCTCTAGCTTGGCATCATACATTACCAAACGGTAATTTTTTTTTTTGGGTGGGACACCATCAAATGACTTTTCCCGCTCTGGGTGGAGCAGGAGGGCGTGTCAGACTTTTACTGACTAAAACCCACCCGTGTTCCCTCAGTTGCCCGTGTGCCAGGGGCGACGGTATCTCTTTCGAACAACCCGCACCCCCGGCAGGCATCGGCCCTTGCGGACCCCTTGTTCACCTTGCGACGGGTCAGCAGGGATGGCCCCGCTGCCTACCACTTTTCGGCCGCAGGGGATAGGGACAGCGGCCAACGCTATACCGACACTCCTCTTCCCCTGCGGCCCCAACGCGTCCGCAATCAAACGTGGCGGCCCCATCCATGCCACGGAAGGGAAGAGCGCTACTCAAAAGTACCAGCACTCCTCCTCCGCCGCAGCCTGTAACCCTCAGCCGCGATGGTTACAGGCTCCCATTCGACATCGCGGCCCACCTCAGTTGCGGTGAACCTCACCGCAACGTCCATTTTGGCCGCAACGTCGTCGGCTTAGAGGCAAAAGCCCTGACGAGCGGCCCCACCTTGGGGTTCCTCTTCGCTTTATTGTGGCTGGGAGACCACGGCTACTGAGCCCTCGCAACGACAATGCGGGAACCCACCCGGGGGGGATTACCAAATGGTTGCGAACTTCTTCCACATCCTGCATGGAAAATATTTTGGAAACTTTGTTCTTCAGGCATATTGGTCGTGGCAATATTACTTCATTACTAATACTCTGACAATCTGAAGAAAAAGGTGAAAGGGATGCATAATGGAGATGACCATGTTTTCTGTCAACTCGTGAATGAGGAGCTGATATGTATTTGTTATCCAGATGAAAGAATATTGGGCTCCACCAATAGTTTCAATATTCTAAAACGAAAGCGTGACCTTCAGTTTAAAAAAAAATTGCCTGACTAGCTTCCTCTTAACTGCCAGTAGGCTGTATCACTGTGTGTGTTTGCATGCTGGGTGTGTTTGCTTGTGTGTGCATGCAACTCTTCCGTCCGCAAGTAAGTTGCACTTCCTACTATCTCGCATGGCCTGGTGATTAGGAAGTCAATACCGGCACATTTATGTGCTGCTACTAAAGAAGGTTTTATTGTTTTCTGTACCAGTTTATCTTGTACTTTATATGTTTTATATTTAACTTCTTCGTCTTCTATGGAAATCAGTGATCCTAGGTTACGTACTATTTGTCTTCAAAACCTAAAACAATTTTGCTTTGCATCGATCGAAAACTTGAAACTGCGACAACCGTAATTAGAGTCATGAAGAGCCTAAGCGTAAACCCATGAGCCCAAGGTATCACCGACGATATAATGTAAATAAAGTCTATATAATTATGTTCAGTAACAACATCAATTGAAAGCCGTGTCGGTTCAGTACGGTCAGGTCAACGGCCATACATTCTCACAGCATTGGCCAATTCTATTCATTGAATGGCTCTTTGTTAAGCTCCGATGCTGTTGCTAGGCTATACGACTAAACCCATAGCTTTTGATACAAGCAGGTAGACGTATGGATTTTTTGCTTCAAATGTGTTGCTACGGGATACCCCGAGTTATTTGATGAAGGGTCTTCTTGCTTCGTTGGGGAAAATACCACTTTTTGTATTGGTATTGACAAAGTTTTGTATTGTGTTGTGAGTTTATTTGTTGTTGGTATAATTTTGGACTTCCCTACTAACCTAAATTTTGAAATAATGGGGTCCTTTTTTATTACATGAAGCCTTTTAACTGATTTAACAACTACATGGAAAACTTTGTTTTATGTATTTATAGGTAGACATAATCATCAAGCTTTAACTGTCAGTACATTTCCAGATTAAGACGTTCTCGCATTGCATAGGCTTTTCTTACAGTGAGAAGTCAGCTTATACTGGAAATGTATAGCTTGATATGTCGTCGTGTGTACATATAAAAAAAAGTTTGCCATTTTGACAAAGAGGTTGTTTTTATCCTACCTTCTGAAGTTCTGACCAGTTAAAGAGCCATTAAGATATTTGCTAAAGTAATTGATAAGTTTTAAGTTTTTCATGCAGTCTGGCGCGAAGACAAAGGCATTGGCAGTTATTAAACTATTTTATAATAGTGTCCTTCAATGTATCTTTCTTGATGCTTAAAAGAAAATAGTGAGTAGCTTCCACTTTCCACTATCAGTGTACTCTGCTTGGATTCACCAACAAATAGGGATTAGGTAAGAAGGAGCTCTCGTTGAGTGATGAGTGTAGTGTGGTGATATCTTCAACAAGAATGTATTCAAAAACATGAACAAACAAACATGACTTTTCTCTCTAACATCAATACGAAATAATTCAATTGCAGACTTTATGCAAGACCTTCGATCGCTCCAGACTAGACTAGTCTTGCAACTTTTTATTAAGCTTTAAAATCAATACCTGCGTGCCCTAGTTCTCGATAACCTACGAGTTTATTTAGACGAAAACTTTTGAACTACGAAAATGTTCCTCAAATGGGACACTAATAACGACTTAGGTTTACCGTGGGTCCAAGCCAAGATGACAGATTTTTTTGCTTGTGAAACAACTTTAGAATTTGTCATGAATGCACATCTAAGGCCAAACTAAGGCCATCTCCAAAGCTAAGGCCAACTTAGTGAGCTTTCTCTTTAATGTTTATGACTCCTTCTGAGATGTTGATAATGATAGAGTGGATCAGGCTCTTTCTATTTTTACAAACAGTTTCACCTGGAACTCTGGTCTAAAGTGCTTAAATGCTTTATTATAGACGCAATCAAGGTCTATTTTAAAGATAGGTCAGCATCCTGCCAACACAACAACACTATTATCAGAATATTCATATGCAAGTACCAGACCTACTCCCATCTCCATAATGTAAGCAAAGTTATCAGTGGCTGGGCCGCGGGCTGCACCGCGCCAGTGAAACGAACTCACTCCACTTATCACGACCGATTGTGGGACGAACTGGATGGAACCGGTCTAGAACCGGTTCGGGCCGGTTCAGGGCGGCTCGGACCGGTCGCTCGCGTGCCGATAGAGCGACACGCCTAGCTAATGACTGGTAATATTACGTGAAATTGTAGTTTTCATTGGAGAAATTGTGTATTTTGTGTAGATCTAGTGTGAAATGGATAATTAATGGATATTAGTTTGTTGGGCAAATGGAGCGGGCTGCTGGAAAGTAATTCCGAGTTCCAGGGATGACAAAATGCGTATCAAATAGGTAGGTACCTACCTAAATGACATAGAATGATATTTACTTAACTTTAGTATTTATGATCGTAGCAGTACTTATCCACTTAAAGGGATATTCTTTCTTTTTCAGCAAGAGTACCTCTAACATACTTAGTACCTATTTCTAAAGCTATTATCTTTACTTTTGTTTACCCTACCTACTTATCTAGTTTGAAGGTATGTCAACTGCCGCTGAGCGTATGGTCCTAGTTTCGATTCCCAGATCGGGAGAAGTGGTAATGGGATTTTCTATTAGGAACTTCTTAGTAGCAGCTTGGAGTTCAGAAGTTGGTGGTGTGATACCTACCTCCGCGTCTCGGAAACCGCGTTAAGCCGTTGGTTCTGCACCAGTGCCCTAATTCGCTCTGAACACTTGACCATTCTACTTCTAAACCACGTTAAATCCTTAGATCACACACGATATCTGCTAATAAATATCGAAAAATTGTTTTGAACATACAGAATATGACATTTTGATTCCTTACGGTTACATTGGTTTTTACAAAATACGATATTGACGTAGTATGAACGTAGCTTAATTCCGCGGGGCATCATTATACTCGTAACTATACCTACAGGGCCTGAATTCACTATGACCACTTAACGATTCCTTATTCGTCCATCAAACACGAATTCTGTTAATATCGTATTAATAATATCCCGTATGTGTCGCCGGGCGTAAAAGAATAGCACCATCCCAATCCTTCCCGTGGGTGTCGTAGAAGGCGACTAAAGGACTTACTAGAGAATGGGCAGCAGCGTTCTCTATGCATTTTTCCACCATACTGCGATCGCCAACCCGCCTGCCAAGCGTGGCGATTATTGCAAAACACCCCAAATTGGGGGAGGCCTAGGTCCAGGAGTGGACTTCTTTCGGCTGAAATGAATAATATCGATAAATTGTCTTGGAAGCTACAGAATATGACATTTCGATTCCTTACCGTTACATTGGTTTATAAAAAAAAACGATATTGACGTAGTTTGAACGTAGTAAGATCCCGCGGGGAATCATTATAACGATACAGAATTGGAACTCTGATCCGCACTTACACAGGTACATTAAACACACCCAAAGTTAGGTTAAATTAGCGAGAAAAATGTCAACTAGAGGTGATGCTTGTCGACATTTGTTCCATTCAAACTTCGGGAGTGTAATACTCCACTGTTAGACAATGTACATCAAAAATTAAACATGGTATGATTTTGTCTGTACGGAAACAGAATAGGTACTAAAAAAACGCCATTAAAAAGTTAGGAGCCAACAAAGATTAGTTTTTCTTGTTAATTTAACCTAGCTGGGCGTGTTTGTGTAACAAAAGAAGTGTAAAATCTCAAAACCTATTCGGTACCGACAAAGCTCAAATATCGAAAAGTTCAATAAATTTTACTGGTCATTGATTTATGAAGTGGTTTTTTTCATAAAACCCGATCTTCCGAAGGAGTTTTCTTAATTTTTACGCGCCTCTGTTTTACTATAAATGATCCTTCATCTCACTCAATAACGTTGTGCATGTAGACTGCTCATCGCTGATACTACTTCAGTCGGTCACGATGCCTGGTGAGACAGCATGCTTTTTAACCAGGCCCACAAGTGAGTTCAAACCCGCGACTAGATTCCCTTTAAAAAAACATAACACTCCTTTTTTAGTCAGCCGTGTAAAAACAACACGTGAGTGTATTTCCTAATAGTATATGCAACGGAACAATATAAAATACAAATTCCTAATAGGTAATTCATAGCAATAATCATACCAACGTTAAATAATATTTATCGCCGATCAACTTCCGTATTGTTTTCCTCGATCTACAAATGTTCCACAACCGCTGTATGATGGGCGGCTCCACGGTGTTGCGTCAGCTAGTGGATGTTGACTGATGGCTGGCTGTTGCATCATTTCTACGTATGACTACAAGAGACCACGCCCCATGGCCTTATGGTCTATTTACTGAGTTTGTACAGGCTGAGGTCGTATGTTTCAGGCAGAAAATTGACCCGAAAACCTTCAGGGAAATTCCTGCTTTTCTGTGTCATAGGCGCTCGAATGAATGACTAAAGTATTGGTACAGCTTAGGGATGTGTGAGGTTTTTCCTCATCTAGCATCCTAATTGCGATACACAAAGATATTGCTAATCAAGTTCAAGTTTCAAGTTATTTACTTGCAAATGCATTTGTGTCGAAATATTTGCGCAGTTGGTACCTACACAAAAAGAAGCAACATAAACAATGATAAGAAAACTAACCTAATCCCTTGCTTCATATGTTCGAAAACATTGTCTGCTCAACAACTAATACGCATTTACCCCTCTGGTTACCTAAGGAGGTAGGTTTTGTGGTGTGATAACCAGTGATCGGAATAGGCTGACTATATTTGCCTAAACTTCGGAGAACAGAGACAGAAAGTGGAGACTTCCTTACGACTATTTTTTTTTCCCGGGATTTGGATAAAATCATCAATAAGTTGAAAATAAGCTTTACATAAGATTTGTAAAAGCAATTTTTAGCTAAAGTTGCAATTATCAATGAATAAATAATCTAAAATTAATTCACGTATTCGAATTATAATATTTACGATCCAACTAACCGTTGTATTATTTATTTATATACTCTTTATTGTACACCAGAAAATACATGACAAAAATAATATAAAAACATTAAACACTAAAAACATACAATGGGCGGCCTTATCGCTTTCTGCGATCTCTTCCAGGCAACCTTGGAATGGACAGTGATTGCGTGGACATAAAAATGGGGTTGATTTTGGTGCAAAAAATAGATACATAGATATATTCATATATACTGTATAATAGATACTTAAATACATACATACGTTATTAAATCATGAATTAAAGTTAGATTATTTGTTTCGGGATTTTACGTGAAAATCCCGAAAATTTTGTAGTTGCAAGTTTTTACACATCTTTAATAAAGCTTATTTTCAACTTATTGATAATTTTTCCCGAATCCCGGGAAAAAAATGTAGTCGTAAGGAAGTCTCCACTTTCTGTCTCTGTTCTCCGAAGTTTAAGCAAATATAGTCAGCCTAATCCGATCACTGGTGATATCCCACGCTGATACCTCCACTTTTGTCAATATCCAACCTGACAAATCTGACAATGCCAAAGCAACGTTATATAAATAATTTCGCATTTAGTAAATAATACTGGCATACCACAACCTAGTTAGTAAGTACCTAGGGCCTAGGTACATTGGTAATTAAGTATAATAATCGTCATTGGCGAATAACGATTATTAACTTAATTAATAATTATTATCGACACCAACCATATTATTTTCCATAGGTGTGGGTAGGTATCACATATAACATATCACGTATTTATTGCGGATAAGTATTATAATAATATATTTAAATATTACAATAACAACATACCAATCTGAATTGCAAATGAAGGAACAGTATGCGGCTGATATTGTTTATAAGCTGACAATTTAGATAAAAATCTAAAGGTAAGTTATTTGCATTGTGATTCCTTTCATTACCTATCAAACTAAGTCATGACAGTATGAACTATATGGAGGTTTTATTCCCTTGAATAAAGGACCCTGTAGACCGGCGACAAGCGACTGCGCAACGTGTCTTCAGTAGATCAATTTCCATTATTTTCCATGAAGTTTTCATAGAAATTGTCGCATCGGTCCTGTCTGCGGGAGCCTTAAAGCATTATTGGGAACACAGGATCTTTCAGTTAGGAAATTGGAAATGTTCCTGATTTTGTGTGTACATATAGATACATAACTAGTAAAATTGTTTTCAGGTTAGGTAAAATCATTTTATTTGAAGTCAGTCTTAAATAATATTATTACAGGTTGTTATAATATCAGTCTATAGAAGTAGGTACAGTACTGATTTAAATAATTGAATAAATTATTAATTAGGTACTATATCTAGGTACCTAATTGATATAACCGTTTTCAAAACATTCGATATTTATTACTATGAAGTTGGCAAGTGCTTAGATATTTAATAAGCAATAAATATATAGGTACTTTTGATTGAAATCTGTCTACAATTTCCGAAAAGTAAGTAGGTACATAAGTACATATACATGTACATACATACATATATGTATAGGTACATATGTAAATACAAACACAACATACATATGTTTAATACGTGTAAAAATTTGCTTAGATATCTAAGATTAAAATCATAATCAATATAGGTCATTATCATTAAACAGTCATAAGCCATGTTTGCTAAAAACATGTTGTTTTTAAAAACACTAAAAATTATCCATCAGTGTCTGCAATATGTATAATTATTGATAACCATAGCTTGACCTTACACGCAATCCAATTTCCAACTTATTTTGTGGAGAACAAAGTCGAAAATCTCTGTGTAAAATAAAAGATATCTGTCTAATTAACTTCAACGATTGTCAACCTTACATCTTTGCAATAAGAGTGCCACGCATTAGTAAGGTGTGTTAAAATTACGTCATTGACTGAATCAAGATCAAGAGAGTTCAATAACACGTAATGCCGGTTGGCTAATATTTTCAGGTAATTTCAACAGTCTTACAAAACAAGTTTTAGTTACGTAAGGACATGTATTGTTTCCAGTTCCACCAATTTATATTTTTAGTAGTATGATAAGGTATGTATCTATCTACGTACGTTTCGAAAAGGGGCTCATGGCTAATTAGGTACCTACTAACAGTAATATTACGTTGAAATTGGGGCCTCGGAATTATATTTCAGGCGTTGAATTTCAATTTGTAATGATTATCTAATTTTAATATTTATATTGATTATGGATTTAAGGCTCCCGCAGACGGGTGCGACGCGACTCTATTAGAACAATGTCTTTGAAAACTTTATGATATGTTTTACCAGAATCGCGTCGCGAATGAACGAATTTAAGATTTTCATTAAGCAGATAATGTAAAACTGCATTCCTACACCTAATAAATTCTGCTTATGATAGTGACATTAGCACCGTCAATCACCAGTTTTCAATCAGATTTCACTTGACCACCGCAATCAGTACTCAGTGAAAATCACAAAAACAACCGCTTCCATTCGTTCGTTCAGCTCAGCCTGGTGCCCTGGTAACACCGCACGGCGTATTGTTAGTGACGTCACGAAGCACGTATTCCGTGAGAATGTTCCTCAGCGGACGCGCGAACGTTTGTTTTGTAAACCTCGCTCATCGGCTCTCAAACAATATCGACAACAGCAAATAAATAGCGGATATGCGGTGTTAGCGATGTGCATGTGATTTAACATGCCAGGCAGATGAAGATATCAGCCTCATACAGAGAAGCCACGAGCAGGTATTGATAAACGCGCCCACGATGGTTTTCATACTTCTCTTATCTACAAATCCAGTCCAGGGCCCAGAGACAAAACACATTTAACAAGGTTACGTCGTGTCCTTTCCGCAGGTTATGTCATTCCCATACATTTTGGCGTAGCGTCTGATGTGAACGCTAACAGTAATGTGTTTTGTCTAGGCCTGCAGGTTTCCCCACGATATCTTTTCTTCACTTCTCACTTCCAAAAAGTCACATTGGTGAGACGCGAGGCCATCACTGGCCCAAAGCGACATACCAACGCAGAAATAGCTGATAACTTCCTCGCGGAATAATGATGTCTTCTTAGGACTAGTACGTACATACGCAAAAATCTTCTGAAATCAACCATTAATTTCAAATAATCAGTAACACCATCATCATCATCGTCATCACTTAAGTTTCAAAATCTTCAAATAATTAGAGGTTAAGTACACACATATAATTAAACAGGGCCGATTGGTTCCTAGTCAAAGAATAGGTGACTCCTTGTATGAAATTTATTGAACATGGAAAATCGTATTGGCACGAGGAATGATATCTAATTCTCATTTACAAAATAGCACAAATGTAAAAGAGAGACAAATCACATCGAAAACCTACCTATGAACTAACTAATATACAACATACACATCAATTTCCTAAGTGGGATCCTAGCTTAGAACGTTCCCATGTCCAATTTATCCATATTTTAGTAAAATAAGGGGGATACTGTGATCCCTAAATCGTGGACGTTTTGGCAGATCTTAGTTTCAAGTTGTATCACCAGATTATAAATGACAATTTCAAAAAGTTCTTCCGGATTAAGTACGAAGAAATCTAGTTAGGTTCAGTGGAAGTGCATTGTTACATTTAAACTGATACAGCTCACGTTTCTGCCCCCCCCTGGCGAGCTAAAAATAGCGTGAATGTGCATCCTGCACGTGGCTGGACGATTATCCTCCATCATACGGCTGGATGTTACGTAGTCTGTGATGCAACTTACCAGCCGGTTCAGGATGACATATTGAGACACTGATTTATTGTTAAAATGCCCCTGATTTTGATGGAAACCCGGAGATATACTCATGGTGCTAATTCATCATCTGCCTTCTACGAAATATGTTCGGGTCGGTGTCCAATGGAACCTGATGCATCTGACTATCAGTATTTTTAGAGCGACTGCATAGCTGACCCTGAACCCAGTAACCTCGCATTCGTGACTTGAAAACTATTTCCACATTCAAATGTCGAGTAAAAGAGCATTACCTTTCCTCTTAATTGTGTATGTATATAAATATGCACATATATAATAGTTATTTAAGTATAAGTACTTATGTAAATTTTCTGCATTATATGATATGTGTAAGCAGATTTTAGTTTAAGACGTCACACATTCACATTTTCTCTCCTTGTTCTCACACACTATATTGTCTACATTTCTTTTTCATTTCTCCTTTCGCAGGTCTGCTGGAAGAAATTTCTAAAGAAATAAGCAATACCTTTGTACTCATTGGTTGTTTATGCTGTCTCTTCTATGTATTTTACTGTGTACACAAATAATAAAATAAATAAATAAATAATCTCACCTAGTTTTTTAACACGATAGTACCCGTTGGTAAGATTGGTTGGCATCCTTTCTGACTTCAGACTACCCGTAACGACTGTCAAAGATCTACAAATGATAGCCGAGAATGTCATATCTACAGCTAATGATCAGTAGGTACAAAGAGTGGTTGCTTATCTCATCCAAAAAGTGTCCTTTAAAACCCACGTTAAAATTATCGCGACGACACAAGGCACGTGTATTTCCGATAATTATTCACTTACGAGTAGGTGTGTTCTGTAGTAGGTGATGCAATAAAACCGGTTACAGGGTGGGTGATCGAGATTCTTACTAATCTGCTAAGCCGTGATGACCTATTGAATCATGCTTCCTATCAATAAGTTTTACTATCTTTAAGTTGCGCTTGCCATTGCTTTTGTAGTGTCATCGGCTTTACGAGAATACTTCATGGCCTGATGAAAATCTTATTTTTCTTTTCAGATCTCGGAAGTAATTCGCATGTCTAGGAGACACGTTAGTTGTTTTAGAATATAATTATGACACATGGACACGGAATAGTCCGGGGATACTTTTGGGAAAACCGTTTTACACATTTCTCGTCAATACTGCTATAACGCAGCTCTTACGTCAGTTTGACAGGTAGACGAGGTCACAAAACCAGCTTGCTTGATCGGATACCTCCTGCTAACCTCCAAGACTTTATTAAATAATCTTATGATGACATATTAGCACGTGGACTGTCTCTCTGATGCGGATGTGTGACGCAGCTGATGCAATCTGACCGGTCGGTGAGGTGGGGGTGTGCGCCTGCGCCACTTAGCCCGGAACGACCCATTCGAACACATTTCATATCGTTTAATATGTCGCCATTCGTTTTAATCGGTTGACAGTTTATTTACACGTGTTTTCGAGAAGGAATACCTAATTCTAATTTTGTATGTTAAAACATGAGAAAGCCCACAGGATGTTCTTTAGTACCTCATTTAATTGGCTCCAGTTTCCAGGATGTTCGTCCTCATTCTCCTTTCTCCTCCTTATCCCATTTTTTTGGGGTCGGAGGAACATGTCGTTTTCTTCCATACTTCTCTGTAAATCTTTATTTTGTATTGGTTTGGTAAAATGTAGCGTTTCTATGTTATATGGTAAGGGAATAGTCTCTAAATCTGGCCAAGGGATATGCCCTTTACATAATGTAAAGACACTGCTCAAATATAAAAATAACATTGTTAGGTACTACCAACATTTTCAAAGTGCATAGGACATTTTTATTACAAGCGTTCATTTTATGAATCTAGCAGTTGTCTAATGTTCTACAGGGGACTTTACCTTCTTCATTATAACGATATGATAACGTTCTAGGAAGTATTGCAGCATACTTTCTGAAGCGTGCCTGCTTATCTACGTCTGGCGCGAGCTGCCACAGGTCATGGCTGTTTCACTGTCATGTATTACTATTGCATTAAGCTATTTACATAATATAATAATGAGTGTATATTATCTGTTTGTATTGATACACGTGTCTACTAGTAACAGAACTAAAGCTGTTACCGAAGGCGAACCAATTTTCGTTATAAAAAAGTTAAGATATTCTAATTCGGATTGAATTTGAGTTTCCTTTAATAACTTTGACCTTTTAGCCATGTCATCCTTAACTGATCCAAACTCAATTACACAGGCAGGAAACTTAATAATATTCTCGAAGTTTTGGTCAAGAAGTACTTCCTAATTTAGACTTGTGCCGAACATAATATAATTTCTACCTTAAGTCTTGGCACGAGCTCTTGAAAAATAGCTCATTGTCAGTATCCTCTGGCCTGGGTTGGCGCAGCATACCTTCCTCTACACTCCTCTACTAGCTGTCATCTCAGTCGTCACTTCCTCTCTAGCCATATCATCTTTAAATAGATTTTTCATCATTTCTTTGGACATTCTAGGGAAAGACCAAAGAAGTGATGAAATTCTAACTTGGAGTATAAGGCTCCAAGTTAGCCATCCAAGTTAGAATTGAGATTGACTGACCACTTGGACCAGGACGCGACTGCCGTACTTAAAACCATCGTTACTCATAGAAGCCCAAGAACTTAATTTGTTATATTTTTAATACTCTTGTAGGACCTGCACCCTAATTGCGTAACTCACGATTCATCATAATCTGTATCGTTTTGAAACGGATTGTTAAACCATTGCTTCATATGTTCGAAAAATGTGTTTGTTCGACAACATAAATAACGCAATGAATATTGTTTAACTGTGAAGACGAAACCAATTATGCTCAATCGTGTGTTACGCAATTAGGGTGCTGTTCACCTACCAAATAATATGTTAAAAGATTCAAGGTGACGCACTTTAATGTTCTCATTCAAAAATCCGGCGAAAATGGCTATTATCTACACGTTAGACATAATCTAAGTGAATAATGACGTAGTCTTAGAGCAACGAAAACAAGACGTTATAAGAAAACATGTTACATCGACCATCTGGGTTGGGTTGTGAGTAACAGGGTAAAACAGGGCTATAGCCAAGTCGATCTATGACGTAGTAAGTAGCACCAGCACATCGCTAATGTTGCAAATAACGGGAATTATTTACACAAGTGTGAGCTAAGGATAGGCAGATGTGGTTATTGTGAAGTGGTAACCTAGAGAGGTCTTATAGGGAAATGTTTAGAGCTCTTAGTGAAGAAACTCGTCAGGGAATGACTTAAGTAGTTCTGCTACCAAGCAGCGTTACTGTGTTCTGTCTTGAAGGGTGGGTATTCGTGCATTCGTGGTGGTGTACTTACAGGCACGTGAAACATTTCAGCTGTGTCTCCTGGGTGACAAATCTGCGATGCCTCTAATGCCATTGCAGATGTCGATGCTGTTTATTTCCTTAACATAATCATCAATCTAATGGGGTTTGAATACGAAAAGCCCACTTTTCCTGCAATAAAAGAAAGTTAAAATTAGATTTTTTCCAAGAAATGGTTCGTGTAATATTAGGTCTTTACCTATGAAATTGCCGTTCTGCAGTACTGGCCATTTCAAATCAAAATAATTTTTGTTTGGCTAAGAATTCTAATTTCAAATTAATTTTATTTTAAAAACATGGATTTTTTTTTCTAAAAGTAGTCATTTCTTTATTGATTAGTGTTACATTTTCATCGCATTTCAATCTTTTTCGTCATCATGGATACGTTAAAAATTCGAGTAATTATGGAATATGAGTACCGTCGTGGCAGCAACGCGGCACAAGCGGCACGCAACATCAACGACGTTTGCGGAGCTAACACTACAAACCAACGCACCACCTGTTATTGGTTTGCTCGCTTCCGTTCTGGAAATTTCGACCTGAAAAATGAACCTCGCGGTCGTCCGAAGACTTTGGTCGACAATGACGAATTAAAGGCGATTGTGGAAGCTGATGATACACAATCTACGGCTGAATTAGCAGCAGCTTTCGACGTTAGCGTCAAAACAATATTGGTCCATTTGCGTCAAATTGGCAAGGTAAAAAAGCTTGACAAATGGGTGCCCCACGAACTCAATGATCGCCAGCGCGAAGTACGCGTCGAGACGTGCCTTGCACTGCTCAACAGACACACAAATGAAGGAATTTTGAACCGCATTGTTACCTGCGATGAAAAATGGATTCTGTTTGATAACCGTAAGCGCTCAGCAAGTTGGTTGGATCCTGGTTCAGCACCTAAACAATGCCCTAAACGAAAACTTACCCCTAGAAAAGTGATGGTCACTGTTTGGTGGTCTAGCGCCGGTGTGATTCATCACAGCTTCTTACCAAACGGGGTGAGCATTACTGCAGATGTGTACTGTGAAGAACTGAACACAATGATGGAGAAGCTGGCGCATCTCCAACCAGCATTGGTCAATCGCTCGTCTCCGCTGCTCCTGCACGACAACGCGCGACCTCATACTGCACAGCAGACGGTCTCCAAGTTGCAAGAACTGGGGTTGGAAGCTCTCCGTCATCCGCCCTACTCACCAGACCTTGCGCCTACAGACTACTACTTTTTCCAGAATTTGGATAACTTCTTGGCGGGAAAAAAATTTAATACCCGAGAGGCAGTACAAAATGCCTTTGAAGAATTTGTTGCCTCCCGTCCAGCTGATTTCTTTAAGAAGGGCATCATTATACTGCCACTGCGATGGCAAAGATGCATTGATTGCATGGGTGATTACTTCGATTAATACAAATAAAAAATTCATGAAAAAAATTCGTTTAAATTTTTTCATACAAAACGGCAATTTCATAGGTAAAGACCTATTATATTAGACAATACTCGGTAATGTCGGGGAACTTTGCTCGATGCCAAGATTCTTAGATTACGTTTGACAGGCAGACATATTGTATAAACATGTTAATCCTAAGAACAGACGATCGTAGAAAAAAAAAGTTTCAAAACCATAAAGACAGTACTATAACGGTGGCTGCAAGGTGTATCAGCAGATGTCTCACACGTCCTGTTATTGGTTTTGGCAAAAACTGACTCCCACAGAAAGTGACGGGATATGTGCGGGACAGTAGACTAATCAAAAACGGAAATAATTATTGAAAATCCTACAAAGTTATAGTACCTACTATAAGTATTATGCTGGATAAAACCAACCAAACAACAAATATCAATTACTTAATAGCTTACAAATCAATTCGTAACCATTTTTATATATGAATAAGACAAGGGGAATAATTTAAGCAGAAAAACACAGAACTATAAGAAATATTAGAACTAAAGACACATACTTATACAAATACTACAATACCTACTAATAATTATTATAACACCTATAAACGTATATTTCCGTTGCTATTAGTGACGTCAAAAATACAAAAAAACAATGTAGTTATAGGAATATAAGGTAAAGTAGCCAGACAGGCTTAAGGGTCTTAGGAAAACCCGGTTCCATTTTGATTCATAAAATTGAAGAATCGCAATTGAAACCATTTATGCGGTTACTAAAAGGTACGCACGACGACGACAGAATATCAAGAATATTTCCAGTATAGGTACGCTGACTTCTCATTGTACGAAAAGCATATGCAACTGGAAAAGTATAGCTTATGTCGTCGTGTGTACTAATTCCCTAAATGCAAAACATTGTTTCCTTTCACATAAAAAATGGCCTTTGGTATATTTTCAAGGGTAGCGTTGTACATCATAGTTGCATTCCTAGAATAACGGAAATTATTGCATGCAACAGATATACGTACTTAATTGCACGTAACATGACTCAGTTATTTGAAGTCGGCTAACATGGAAACGTACCATAATTAGCTGTTAGAACAAAGCCGACACTGTCGTGAGTTAATATTGAACAAAGAAATAAATTACGGTATCATATTTTTTATCTGATCCCGCTGCTTAAGTACCAGGTCGCATGTTCAAAGCCTGCTAAGGACCAATGTGACTTTGCCAATGACAGTCCACGTAGGTACCTATATTCAGTGTTCTCTACTCGTGATTATCTACCACCAACTGATGGTGAAGGAAACAAAAGACGGGGAAACCGTAAGTTCACGGTCTGAACTCTAAAATCGCAACCTTGTGGTGACTTTCTCTGTGTGGGACGCTTTTAGTTAAAGCCACACTGATTCAGTCAACTCAGGCTATCGCAGTCCACTGCTGGACATAGGCCTCTCCCCGCTCCGCGTTCTGCATCCAGTCTGTCCACCTAGCACACATCTACAAACTGATTGCCCTGGGAGAGTTAGAAACATAGGTATAGTATTATTTTAAAAAGTGTCTTTTCAAGAACGGGAAATGGCGTTTTTCCTCTGTTTTCACAACTGACAATAATTATGTTCACTTGTGGTCTGGACTACGATAGATAGACTTGGTTCACTTACACAAGCAGGACTTCAATCATCATACGACCTGCATTCATCGTTAGTTAAGTCAAATTATTGCTAAAAGTCATTAAATAGCTATAGAAGTATGAATGAATGAAACCAATCTGTTTACTTGTTATTTCCTTAAATACGAATATGTCGAAAACTGCTGCAGTCGTAATAAATGTATTAAGTACACAATAAAAGCTATTGACAGCTGTTATTGCAAAGGTTAGTCATACGAGTGATACAAACATAATAATTATAGAGGTAACGCTAATGTAGCAGCAACATCGTCCGATTCTGAGAATTGTTATGTCGTTGCTATGCAGAAAAAAACTAAAATCCGACTTCTGAAAAGTCACGCTCTATTTAGTATGAAACATGAAAATATTGCTATATCGCACACTTTGCCCACTGATTATGAAAGTGTTACTTAGGTACCTACTGCCAGGGCTTTCAGATGTGAAAATTTTCATTTTAATTTAAGCATAGGTAATCACCGAACACGCTTCCAACGATACCACAAGTGAGAAATTATGATAAGTAGTTTAGAAGTACCGGTCAAAATCATAACCCTCCTTTTTGCTTCGCCATAGTTGGGTAGTCAACAAGAGGCACAGTATAATAATACAGTGGCAGAGATTGAGTCAATAGCTTCTGTCACTTCTTCACGTCGCGAGTTCGATTCCCGCACATAACAAATAAGTCAAATAATAACATGGCACCCGCCGGTACTCTCTGAAGGGAGATATTATCATACTGAACAAATGTCTTCTATGGGACCAACATAATGATCGAGAAAAAATTATCAGCCGTCTCATACATTTGGGTCAAATAGGTTGTATGGGAAAGTTGATATTTTTCCTCTTACCTTTCTGATACACTATTTAAGTCATATTATATGTTTGTAGCCATTTCATAGGACTGAAAGAAATAGAAGACAGAATATATACGGTCAATGTAAATTAATAGTAAATTCGCTAAACAATCTGTACATTGCCTTAAGTACCTCACGTGAGTAATGTATTATCGTATTAATAAATATGGTCATGAACACGCCTAATGATGGTGCTCGTATCTTTTGATATAAACGTAAATAGGCAAATTCGATTTATTACCACGGGGATGCTAATTTAGAAGTAAACGCGAATCTTTCCAAGAATTGCAGTTGCGTTACTGAAATAAAACTGTAATAGGTACTTTTATACTTTACACATAGCAGTTAGCGTAAACACTCTAATAATTCAGTAGAAGGGATATCTGCTTTCGCGTACACGGCACAGCAGTGATCAATTCCCATCTATAGAAATACATTTGTGTGACTTTGTATGCACTATGCTGGGAAAAAAATGTAGGGAATGCTTAAATTATGTTTGCATTTGCAATGTTAGATTTTCTACTCAGGGCGGCGGCGCTAAGCCAAGTGGTCAATATTAAACAGTGCGTTTTCATTTAGACATTACATTTAGTTGTTCCCCTAGTATTATTGAAAATGAGGTAAATTAATATACCAGTGAAACTTATTGTTTCAAAAGCTATACATACATAACATAGGGAAAATTGAATGGCTATGTTCACCACACGTAGCAGTATAAGAAACGAATGTTGAAAACAAGTTGCGGTTTTTTAATCGTTGGTAGGTAAGTACCTACCTACCTAGTGACTAGGACCTTCAGTAGACTGAGCACGAGAACCGTAGACAAGCGCTTTTTCGTCGGAAGAGTAGACAAAAATAACGTTTCCGTATAGACAGTTGACAGTTTTGTACCGAAAAATGTAGACAAGCGATTTCTATTCTACAGTAGAGTAGAAATAGAAAGCGTCATCATGCTAAGCCTGCTGGTATCACCCACACCCACGCACCACCCCCCGAGTGGGTTCCCGCATTGTCGTTGCGGGGGACTCAGTAGCCGTGGTCTCCCAGCCACGGTGAAGCGAAGAGGAACCCCAAGGTGGGGCCGCTCGTCAGGGCTTTTGCCTCAAAGCCGACTACGTAGCGGTCAAAAAAAGTAGGTTGCGGTGAGGTGCACCGCAACCGAGGTGGGCCGCGATGTCGAATGGGAGGCATCGTGGCTGAGGGTTACAGGCTGCGGCTGAGGAGGAGTGCCGGTACTTTTGAGTAGCGCTCTTCCCTTCCGTGGCCTGGACGGGGCCGCCACCATTTGATGGCGGACGCGGTGGGGCCGCAGGGGAAGAGGAGAGTCGGTATAGCGTTGGCCGCTCTCCCTATCCCTTGCGGCCGAAAAGTGGTAGGCGGCGGGGCCACTGTGCTGACCCGTCGCAGGGTGACCGAGGGGTCTGCAAGGGCCGATGCCTGCCGGGGGTGCGGGTTGTTTGAAAGAGATACCGTCGCCCCTGGCACACGGCAACTGAGGGAACACGGGTGGGTAACATGTCAGTAAAAGTCTGTCCTGGTCCACCCACAGCGGAAGAAGTCATTTGATGATTTCCCACCCAAAAAAACCCACGCACCACTTCTACGAAAATACTATACCACACCATGACAATCGACCATTTTTTATAGCTCACAGATCACGCTTGACTGGCTACCTACACTCTACACCTCAATTATCTGTAAGTATAGCAATTAATTCATATTAATTTACAATAATAATTGAATTCGCCATGTTGGTAGGCCCAGTTTAAGTTCACGTTTGAAAAAAAATATATAACTCGTATCAGTTGGTTTGTTTATGGTGCAAAAAGTTTTTATTAGTAATATAGGTTTGTGTGGCTCAAGGCTCAAGGTTATTCTAAAAATGTGGTATCGACTAGTTACTACAACGGACAGAAGAAATCGTGAAAAGAACTCTCATTGGTTAAAAAAGTTGAAGAACGCCATTGTGTTTTATTGTCATAAAACTCTGTGTGAAAATCCGGATTTCGGCATCACGCTTTCTCATTTCTGTAGGAGTGAACATTGAAGCATTCTGAAAAAATGCAGACCTAGGTTTAAACATGAGTGGCTTTCTTCCACCTAAGGCAGAGCACATATAAATGATCTCATGCAATGACCGACCAGTGCGGTTTCTCGATGGTTTCGATGACAATGGATCTCGAACTACTTATATTTATTTATATTGTCTTGAGTATTTCCTAATGTTTTTTTACTCTTAAGGAAATCTGAGGAAAAGTGGCTGTTAATAATAAATCATGTGCCTACTGAAGTAAATAGCTAAGTTTTAAAATAGTAACACACATGTTTCATGTAAAACAAACAGTGACTTTAGCAGAAGTCTGTCAGAACTCTGCATCGTAACTGTGCGCTAAAGGATTGAGTCAATATTTTGCAGAGATGCGCGCGCGCGCCGCCTCCCCACACCTCCCCCACCGCACCGCCATCTTCACTTAGCGACAGTAATGGCCGACAAAAAGTTGTTATTCAATCTAGTTTGAAAAAAAAAAACTGTTGTTACCAACTCGTTTAGCCTGAAGAGTGAAGAGTGAGGCTGTAAAAAAGGTGACCTCTCTTTCTGTTAGTTTTTGTTACAGTTTTCAAGGTTAGCTTGGACTTTTTAACAGTAATTTTATTCAAAGCTGGCATCGATGGAGAGATCGCTACTTTGGGAGGCGTACGCTTCTCTTCATCGGTTCTAAATCCTACTTAATATTATAAATGTGAAGGTTTGGATGTGACTTCTTTTATTACAGAACAGCTGAAAGGATTTGGATGAAATTTGGCGCACAGATACATAGTTTAAAACCAAGATAAACACATATATTAATGGTACGGCATGGCTTTTTATCTTGGTAGTACGATCCCGTGGGGAGATATCCGACATTCACGCAGGCGAAACCGCGGTCAAAAGCTAGTAAGTAAGTAGTAATTCAAAAGTAGATTTTTGTCGATACAAAAATCAGATTTTTACATACTATACAAAAAAAAGATTTTTGTATCGTACTCGCGCTCTCTTAATTCTTCTAGTTTCGGGCCTATGTAAGGGCACTCCCTATTTGATCAGACCGTCCTGTCACTGGCGCTGTTTTTTCCGCTTTTATTAAACTTCCTAGGTACAACACTTTACCCAAACCTTACAAAATCTAGATTTCCGTTTCTAACAACTTAACTTCAACGAAGACTTATTAAACCAACCTCCTACACGAGCTTACGTCATAACCCAACACTTGCATATTGAAGGCGCATTAATGCGCCCCACGCATGGAGCAGGGAAGCCGCGGGGTGCAGTCTGATACGCCTGCCTTACACGCGGCTGCTAAGTGGATTACGTCTGTAGCGTCGTCTGCTGACCACCGCTGCTTAGCCGCCGTGTGTTTTACGTTCGAACCTATTGCAGTACGTAGGTACTTCCCTGTCTTGTGTTTAGAACCTACCTTTCCTTACTTAATTTCTAATAAACAGTATCCGCTTCTTTAACAAGTTGCCAATGTCAGTTACAGAACTTAGCGATGGAAAGTTTAAAACGCACATCAAACGTATCCTTATCAAAAAAGCATATTATTAAATGAAACACTACGTTGTTGACAGGGAAGTTTGGCATTCATTCTTCTGCACATGTAGCTGCCCTGTGGCTCCCATACCTATATCACTGTAATTTGAAAACATTGTGGAAGCCAATTATTTTTAAAAGAGTAACCGTGGAGTTTCTTGCCAGCTCTTCTCCATAAGCAGCGACAATTTAGAACCGTGCACCTAGCTTCTGACGTTTCATAAGTGCCCAGCCCATGCAGATTTATGTGAAATAAATTAATATTTGATCTTCATTTTGATTTTGATATTATTGACGTCGTGAGGAAATCTGAACTTACTTACCTATTGTTAAAATACGTCTGAAATTACCAACCAGTCTAGAGCAAGCGTGGCGATCGATGCTTTGCATTATCTGTATTAGAAGAGGTCGTTTTCCCGCAGTGGGGCTATAATAGTCTGGTATTAGTTACAAGTTACTGTATACTAGTTTATAGGAGCTATAGTTTTTAATGGTTTTAGGTGCGGGCGGCGATGCTGCCGCATGATTAACATGGCCATCGTAGAATGGTCGGGAGGTTCCTGTTTCGCATAAGGCGGGAGGAAACGCCCGGGCGTTTCCACTGTGAAGATCGCCCTGAGGACACGGTGGAGCATACGGTGGAGGTCTGCCCGGCTTGGGTGGAGCACCACCGTATCCTTGTGGAGGCGATCGGCGGCGGCGATCTCTCGCGTCCGGCCCTGGTCCAGGCCATGCTACGGAGCGAGAGTACATGGGTAGCTGTCACCTCCTTCTGCGAAGCAGTAATGCTAACGAAGAGGGAGGCGGCGCACGTGAGGACGAGGCAGTATTTGCGCCCTCTGGCGCTAGTCGCCGCAGGAGACGCCCTGGGCGTCGGGAATCACAGGCTGATTCCCGGCCACCGTAGGCGCTGGCTTACGGATGGCGAGTAGTGGGTAGCTCGCTGTCCGGTAAGGACCAAGCCTGAGTCGACGACGCGTTGTGTTCTACGCGCGCCTCAAAGAGATGTTAGCAGCAATGGTGCGAGTTGTTCGAAAGAGGTACCGTGGCCCCTGGCACACTGGTGAGTTTTAGTCAATAAAAGTCTGACACGCCCTCCTACACGCGTAGCATGACCACCGTAGAAACAGGTTTTGTCGATGGAAGGAAGACAAAATGGCAGATAAACAATCACAAACTGTCATTTTGACTATTTTTCCGTCGACAAAACCCGTTGCTATGGTGGTCTTGCTACGCGTGATGCTCCACCCAGAGCAGAAGTTATTAGATGATTTAAAAAATATCTTAGAATGGTGGAAAGGAAAGACAAACTGAAGGATTGTAGAAATATTTTTACCCAGAGTATCTCGGTATCACTTCGGATAGGTCCTTTTACTTCAGGAGGAACTGCCAAAATATCAAACAGAAATAAACTGGAATCTGGTGGATGTTAGTTGACGGAGTAAGTTTACTACGTTACCTAACGTCCACCAGATGGGGCATCTATTCAATTCCTGCGAACGACTGGAAAGCCGCTTTCCTTCTCCGCACGTGAATATGCCAGCCGATCTGCTGATCTGATCTGTAAGTTAGTGGATGCAGGTCTAAAAGAGACACGTCGGATTATTACTGGTTGCTTGTTGAAACCCGTTGCATGTCCAACAGTGGACGTCTTTCGTCAGAAATGATGATGATGAATTTGTATGAAAAGAAATGTCTATTTTTGGCAGAGTACAGATGAGACTTAAATTGTACCCAGCTGTTATTTGGTGAGGAAACTGAAAAGCGATTCTTTATTTAGATCAAAATAAGTTATTTTATTTTATTAAATAGGAACAACAAACAGCAAAATTATAGAATATTACAAAAAGAAAACGTAAGTTACTTAAACGCTGTTCACAGATTACCAATAACATATAGTTTTTAAATTTACTAGGATGTGAACTGTTCATGCATAACAGATTCAGTAAACATTAAAAAAAAAAACAATAAAGAAAAAGTATTTAAATAAAAATAAAACTAATATTATGTTAAAAGCAATCGCAGAACTAGTCCAATAGTTCAAGTGTGTCATACAAAAGGCTACGAAACCAACTACGTTATGTTCCAGTTCTCTCTCAAAGAACCACTATGTTACCACCGGTAAATATTTTATCTACAGAACAAACTCTCACATGACAGGAGAGAGTTTAATATTCATGTTCATATTCTTCCCATTATAAATTCTTACAAAAATCTAATTAACACTTCATAAAATGCCGTAATGTTAGCTCTTATCTCTCCACACCACTTAACTGTGAGTTATGTGAGGAAAAACAACAATAACATATGTGCAGTACCTACATACACAGGTACATAGCTGGTACATCAGCGGAACTGCAGCATGCAAATACCGACCAAAACGCACGAACATACAAGTATTGTTAACTTAAGTGTGTGAACTGTGTTGTTAACTGGTTCCGTATGCAAAAATGTCATTAAAATAAAATGAAGTAAAAATTATAGGTAAACATCAAAGAGATTGCGTATCGCATTAGATCAACAATCTAATCAGTTTAATTGATTGCATAGCGATTGACTAGCGGTCATTTGTAATGGTCATCACGTTTGCATCAACCTCATATTTTAATATTATCGTGTTTTTAATGTGTGCTCATTGATTTACAAAATGTGTGTGCCTCATACAATTTATATAACAAAGCGAATGAAAAAAAATATTTTCTTTGAAAAATACTACAAAAATATAGAAGAAGATATCTATACAAATTAATAAAATTGAAGTGTCCGTTTGTAATGTCAAAATAAAAGCTGTTTACTAAATGCATGTGAAATTTTACAGTACCAATAATACTATTTTCTTTTGTCTGTCTGTCTGTTTGTTTTGGCTAATTACAGAAATGGTTGGACCGATTTGGATGGGACTTTCAATCGCAGATAGGTAATGTTTTAAGGATTAACATAGTACAAACACTTAAGTTGATGCATTTCGTTCGTCTGGTCATCTTTTAGGGAGGTATCTCCCTATTGGGCATCTTGACGACGCGGGGTGGCTCAGCGCTGGGGATTTTGTGTATAGAACTAGAATACATGTAATATGATGAGTGTAATTTTATTTAAGTAAAACAATACTTTTTACATGGTTTTTCTAAGTTTTTGGATCTAGTTGTCCCAAAATGTCCCGCGGGAAAGAAATTTACGACATCCACGCGGGCAAAGCTGCGGGCAGCAGCTAGTTTTGAATAAGAGATAAATCTGATTTCGTACTACACTGTAGGTATGTTCATTTAAATGAAATTGGTTAATTAATTAATACCATCAGCTCTACAACGCAAAATAACATAATTATAGGTACACACGGCTACACATCAACCTATGCATTTCCAGTTTACGTTGATCCCGCTCTGTACGGAAATCCTATATAATGCGAGATCAGCTTATACTGGAAATGTATAGCTTGATGTGTAGCCGTGCATACATCATTATGTATGTACACACGGCTACACATCAAGCTATACATTTCCAGTTTACGCTGATGTCGCACTGTAAGGAAACCCTATACAATGCGAGATCAACTTATACTGGAAATGTAGGTATAGCTTGATGTGTAGCCGTGTGTACGTATTAAAATTTGTAAAGCCCGTATCTCCTGGCCACAGGACTCTGAATCCATATATGTACGTATTCGAAGCAGAACACAACAGGGTTGCCAGTCGCCAACTCTGTGTTGCCACACCATATAATTAAATATTATTACCGTGAGGTTATTGTGTTCGATCCCGGGCGGTGCATTGTTACTTCAATGCTAATGTACATTAGGAGCTTTTTGTACAGTTTTATGGTTGTCGTAAATAACTGGATTTGTGATTGATAAGTGACGTTGGGGGATGGGGATGGCAGGACCAGCTGCTCAATATTTCATATTTTATGTCCGACTTAGGCAACTGTAGGAAATTGCATCAAAAGTTGTTGGTAAGCTCTTATTTATCATTATTATACATGATGGGTGAACTGTCGTGATAAATATGTTTCTGTACAGACAATATTAATAACTAGCTTTTGCCAGCGGCTTCGCCCGCGTGGAACTTTCATCCCATATTTAACTCCCTTAGGGGTTGAATTTCGAAAAATCCTTCCTTATTCCTTGTCTACATTATAAAGTGAACCTCTGTGCTAAATTTCAGCTTTCTAGGTCCAAGGGTTTGGGCCGGGCGTTGATGAGCCAGTCAATCAGTCAGTCAGTCAGGACTTGTCTTTTTATTTTTTGATAGATGAGACAAAACCATACCATGTTTAATTTTTGATATACATTGTCAAACAGTGGAGTAAAACACTCCCGAAGTTTGTATGGGAAAAATGTGGACTAGATTCACCTTAGACCCGAATTCACCAACAGATAGTTAAATTCAAAACAGCCGCTTAAACCATAACCGGCTGATTAACAATATTTTGTTACGCCACTTCTTCTTCCCAGCTAAAGCACTAGGAAGTGTCGAAGGGTGGGCGTTTTTGGGGAACTGTCTTATGTATTTTGACGTTCGAAAAGTGCTGATTCTCAGCCTAATTTGAATAAATGACTTTTGATTTTGATTTTGTTCACCACGCTCTAACCATTGGTACCTACTGTAATCGGATGGTAACCTTAAACGATGTGGCCAACTCTGATTTGAAGTTTTTCATTGTGAATCACTTTTAGTTACAAAATAAAAATGCAAGACGCTTTGAGTTCCTTTATCTTTGAAAAGGATAATGTGTTAGATGATTTTGAAGATTTTGTAACAAATGCTTTCTCGTCACATTCCTCGAAATTATTGTGCCGTGTTTGGAATATACGGGGAGTGCGCAAAATTATATATTATCTTCCAAATCATGTAACAAATAAGTAACTCAAAGCGTCTTGCATTTTCATTTTGTAACTAAAAGTGATTCACAATGTAAAACTTCAAACCAGAAAGTATAAACCGAGTTGGCCACGTCGTTTAAGTTAACCATCCGATTACACTACTAAACCAATGGTTAGTGTGTGGTGAACAGCAAAATATTGTTAATCAGCCAGTTATGGCTTAACCGGCTGTTTTAAATTTGACAATGTGTTGGTGAACTCGTAAGTCTCTCAAACCTCAAAATTGTATTACAAACTAACAGAACAGTACCCAAAGCTGAAATGAACCAAACAACTTTGGGTGAAATAAGCCGCCAACGACCACCCTTTAATAAAACTTTACTAGTTACACTCACCGTACTCATATCATTTCCCTCAGCTCCAATATCCTCAAAGATTCATCCTGTAACCATACAAATTCATCACGCCATTGCCTTATAGCTGTAATAAACGAATGCTCCCAAATGAGCGGCTCCCGTCAGCCAACAATTGACGTAATAACCTCACTGCCGAGCCCCCATCGGCGCTGGCAATGTAATACTTGGTCTTATCGAATGCCTTCTATACTACGCCTACTATAATTTAGTTTTTTTACAGTATATATGTTAGAACAGAAGCGAATGGAAATGGAACAAAAGAAATTTTGTTGTTCGTTTTTGATGAAAGAAATAAAAAAAGCGTTCTCTGTCTTTCAATTAGTACTTTTTTGATTAGTTTTAATGATTAAACTTGCGTAATCTAATATTATAATAGCACCAATTCTAGCCTTTGATTACTAATGAGTCGACAGTTATTCCAACAAAGCGATCTCAGGCGACATACCGGAAAGAAACGAGGACAAAGAAGTGAATTAGTTACTTTGTATGCAAGCAACGCTCACTACATTGTAGCATCCGTGGGTTTGTCTAGTATGACACGTTACTATAAAACTAGCATTTTATTACCACAAAATATTATTATCATCATTTCTAATGCATTTGCTCTTGCTTCCATATGCCAGGACCATAACTTAAAAACAACAACAAAAGTCGTTCGTTTATCTTCAAACTTTGGGTATACTATAGCGCTCCCTTATTATACAGGGTGGGTCGTAAAATGGTCCCACCTATTTTGCACTCGTAAAAGAGGCTCGTAAATTTTACGTCACAAATGCGTCTCATTGTTGGCTGGGAGCGGAGATAGGCAGGGATCCAGCCCCATCGAATAATCTGTGACTTCACGATAAGTCGTGCATCCTTGATCGTTCGGCTGTCGATACGCGGAGTGGATGATATCGATATTGTTGAAAAATAAATTTTGAAAGCGATGAGAAATTAGGACAAGTTAATGTTCTTTACTTAATCCTCAGTTTGATTTGACAAAGACAAATGCCAAAGACTACTACTACCTACATATAGTGCATAGGGTTTTTTTTTTTTTTTTAGGTGGGAATAGTGCATAGGGTGGAGTCAGCCTTATGCGTTTCGCGTCAATGTATTATTTAAGTTGGGCAACTTAAGACGAACCGTTTTAACATTGATAACGAAGACCCTACTGTAAGTACCTACCTATACCTATGCATATGTATAAGAGTGTTACGAAACAGAAGTCAACATGTAATCCACGCACTAAAACCTTGTTTGTGTAGGAGGCGTTAAACGTGGAACCATGTCAACCTCTAATACCGCGGAGCAGTCGGTAAACTTACGTATCTCTTGAGAAATCCCTTGTAAAAAGCTTAGGACATAGTCTGTAGGAGATAAGACCACAATCAATATAGGCCTACATGTATTACGACAAATATGTGGGTTTGTTGGGATAGTTACGTGTAGTCCCTTCTTAGAACTGGCCTGTGATGTTACCGTGCCGGTTTTTGGAAAGGAGATATAATTCTGCGAATATGTGAAGGGTTAGTATTTGGTCACAATGTATTCGATTGAAGAGTTACTAAAGACTAAAACTACACATCACATATCTGATAAACAAGAAACTCATACCCAAAGGAATGCCTAACAATCACAAAATAATTTTATAACTACATTCCTATAAAATGAGAAACAATGCCACGTTTCGTGTTGCGTGTCTATTAACTAAATTAGTTGGCTGTTGTATAACAAATTATGCAAATATTTGATCCCCTCATTTCGGTGCACCTGCGCCATGTCACACCTGTGGACAATGTCCAATCTAGTGACAGATTGTCACGATATATATTTTCACGTGGTTACTATACATATACTTTTCCTTTGTTATCCCTATGGTCAGCCTCAGCAGAGCGACAACGGAGTAATTAATTTGTGTGCCTGTAATTGTAGCAACAGAAAGGGTACTCGCAGTGTTCAAGTTTGATAACAGTTGGTGTAGTCAACGGTTAACTGACAGTACTGAGTGACTGACTTACAAAACGAATTCGTTCATGCTGCGGAAATGAATAAACAAAGACCTATCGATACTTCATCAGAAAACATCGACATTGCAGCACAGCACTACGTATTTGGCATAATCTTTCGTTTCTCTCCCATATTGTTTTTAAGTTACGACAGTTTTGGACAATGGTTCGGAAATCCGCAGTGGCGCTGTTTCGCTCCCCGGTCTTCGGTCCCTACGCGCCGCGCGTCGCTTGGCGGTGCAGCGACGTAAAATGAAAAGAAATTGATTTTTCAACAACCTGTATAATATAGATTAAGGTTGCGTTATAAATAACTTTTCCTCGTGACTTGTGATTTTTGTTTTGTTTGATGGCTTTTGCTTATTTAATGTTTCACGAATTGGTTTCTTCTGAATTATAGGATAACTCAAAGAAAGCCTATGTATAAAAGGATAGGAGGAATAATTATATTTTTTACGTTATTTGTAAGTAGTAGCTGTTATTTTAAGTACATTTAGCGTAAATGTATTACAAAATGTAGATTACAAAATGTAGATTACTTACTAAACATTACTTATAATAAGTATTTAAATGATATTTTTACGCCGTCAACGGCAAAAAATAGTGTACTTGTACATATTTTAATACACAAAACCTTTTTTATCTATGTTTTACAAATAAAAAACTTTGACTTTGAAGCCTATTATTTTCTTATGTGAAAAGAAAAAAATAATGTTTTATTCTTACAAAACCAGGTGCGTGTAAAAGTATCTTACACCAAATGAAAGAACAAAATATTTATTAAACTAATTTTCATTTTGTTATTTCATTTGGTTTATGAAAACTTCTAGGCAATTATAGTTTGGTCTAACTTACAAACTAGAAACCTAGATATTCATTCATCACTTCCCACGATACAAGACGGATCATAAACATCAATAATAAACGACTTAATAATTGAATTATTAACCAGTACCTAATCTAATAACAACCCCAGAGGAGCGCCCATTAAACCAGTAACCAGATAAAACGATGATCGAGCACAAGTTGCATTTAATTACACACAAACTAAACGGGATTTATGCGCAAACATAAATAACGATAAAATTAACAGTGTCCTCGGAGAAAATAGAATTTCATTAATTTAATCACGACCTGCCCTCCGACAACAGAACGAACGCTGCGAGTGGAGGACTCTCTCCCTCCCACTCAGCCACCTCTCCGCTCAATGGAATTACACGACCAGCCCTCTTGACCCTCCCAACAAGCAGGCCTGCCGCTCGCTCCGCTGCCGCTGCGCGCCGCCAGGGCTCAACGTGCGCCGGCCACCAACGACCTACGTAATCAGAGCTCCCAACTTAAAGATTGATCGCACAGTAATAGCTCTCCCTAAATGGACCAAGTTTTATGGCCGTTTCTTTGTTACAAAAGTACTGAGGGTTTTATTTGGGAATTTTGTTTTAAATTGTATAGAAGGAGATCAACTATTGTAGTAAATTTTACGAGGAAGGGGTCGACGAAAGAATACTGATCCGTCCTCCCGCTGCGGACGCCGCTCGTAAATAGAAAAGTAGGGTTTACTGGACCAAGCGCACTAGCAGGGCAGGGTGGTAGCCCCAGTGGCGCAGTGGCTGAGAAAACGGCTTGTGCGCTACGGATCACGAGTTCAATTCACGCACAAGCAATATTGGTGAGTGAAGGTGTGAATTTACGATGTAAGTACATGTTTCAAAATGTTGTACTAAGGTATTACTGCCATTTATGACCGTAACCTATTCGTCTAAAAGATTGTCTAAAACACAGCATTTATAAAACTCAATTATTTTATAAGGCATTGCGGTTTTATTACAAAAATGTATTATAGGTACCTGTTCTCATTTAATTTAAAATACCTACCGATGAAGGTCGTTACTGAAAATATTCTTTTACTTTTATTGTTTCACTACAAAAGGGACCCCAAACTGCGTCAATATAACTCAGTACGCATCGTTTCTGCCTGGCTAGCTACGACCCTCTTGTTGAAGCAAATAATCATCATTAATGGCGAGCCTTTGTTCGGGAGCCAGCCTGTCCATGAAACGTGGAAGCTCTGTCCTAGCGACGACACTAATATGGCTAACGTAACACTCCTTAGTTCTAAAATAAATAGAAAAGGTTAAAACGGTCATGGTGCTAGGTGGGCGTACATGTATACACCGAGCGCTGTTTACATAGTTATGTAACGTCGACGGTCGCCCTCCACACGGAGCGAGCCGCTCGATCCTGCACGCAGCGATGCGAGCGGACGAACACACCCGAGCACACCCGAGCGCTTCCGAGCGACACCGAGCCGCACCGAGCTCCCCGTGCACCCGCAGTCCCGCTCGCAACGCGCACGAGCGAACGTGTGCCGAATTCGTGTTCGCTGCTCGTTTAAATTTAAAAATAGATTACAATCGTTTGAATAAGTTGCCGTGCTTGTTCGGTGTGATCGCTCGGCGTCGTGCGTTATCGACCTTGACATTGTGCGAGAACGAGAAGCAAGATGGCGGACGTAGATTGGTCGGGCGACTTGTCGATTCGCTTGGTAGAGGAGTATAGGCAGAGGCCTGAGCTGTGGGACAACACGAACGGACTGTACAGGGTGCAGACAGCCAAGTATGAGGCCTGGTCCGACATGGCGAGGATATTCGAATGCGATATCACAGACTTGCGTAAAAAGTTGAACTCAATATTCGCTTCGCATCGACGAGAGAAGGGCAAGATCCGTAACGGAGGCCGCTCCACTTGGTTCCTGTATCCTTATTTGCGATTCTTGCCGAATCACTTGGACTCGAACGGTTCGGGGGACGGCATTGTTGAGGTTATTGTTAATTCATGTTATTTATAATCATTGTACCTACCTAGCGTAATCGATGGGAACCGAACCTTACTTAGAAATAAGTCCATATTTATAGTAGGTACCTTTACACCTAGGAATTTATTTATTTATAAGAAAGGTTTGGCCGTTGACCGCTCAACAGGACGTCGCCGGTAGTGAGTAATAAAACCACTAGAACTGCGAAACCCGTCCTTACAGCAACGACATAAAGGCGCTGTTAATGACAAATTGTTACTGTTTACGTTCGTTTGACTGTTTACGGTATACCTACCTATACAGTCAAATGCACGTCAACAGTAACAATTAGGTATACAGTATACCTAATTACATAAATGTGTCTACATGTCCCTTCGGAGAACTATTTACATAAGTTTGTACACTTCATTGTATAATCTGCACATTCTGCACCCTAATTGCGTAAGGCACTAACTAGTCAATCAGAATCTAAATCATTTTGGAGGGTATTATTGCTAAACCATTGCTTCATAATATGTTAGAAAAATGTGTCTGCTCAACAACGTAAATAACGCAATGACTATTGTTGAACTGTCCAAATTGAAACTAAAAGCATTTATTTCAATAAAGTCTGACAACAAGTCTTATCAAGGCGTATGGCATAACCCAGTAAATGTGTTAAAGAGGTCAGATAGGTAGTCGCTCCATGTAAAATACTGGTGGTATTCAGCAGAATACGGTTAGACTGGAAGCCGACCACAACATAGCTGGGAAAAAGCTAAGTAGATGATGAGATTTTTATTTATTTATTTCGAATTTACTAGGTAAAACGGGCTGTTGTCCGCAACTCCACTCCGAATCAGTTATTTGATCCACCCCAGCTCCTCGAGAAAGGCCAGCAACGCCTTGGTGTTACTGACAATCTCACGTAGGGTACCTGGGTTACCGAAGTATTTAGCCCTGTACCTAATTAGCGACCACCGGGCAGTTTAACAGCACATGAGCCGCTGCCTGTCTCGTCGTCCTCCATGCAAGCCCTGCATGTAACAGACAATCCGCTATGGACTGTCTGTTACTCCTATGACAAATGTAAAGCGGTTGTAGCCCAACAGTTAAAAGCACGTATTACCCTCACTCGGATTACGATTCGATCTCTCCACCCTTGCACTATTTATGTGAACCCCTAGCATAATACAATTTATAATTGGCAATGGAGGGTTATAAGCAGGAATACAGGGTTCTTCAATACCCATGAAAGTTATACCATATTTCGGGCAAATACACTACAGCAGGCTTAGCATGACGCTTTATATTTCTACGAAGAATAGACAGTGCTTTTTCGATATTTCAGAAGAATATTTCTTCCCAAACTGTCAAAATCACACTGACAATAAACTTTCTACTCGACGGCCAAAAAGTACCACGATTATCTACGAAATCATTATTCGTTTAGAACACATAACTGTGATAATTAATAGAAAAACATAGCTACTTTCTCCTATTGTACATCTATTCTTCCGTCGAGAAGTCGGTGCTCGTGCTAAGCCTGCAGCTCATCTGTCGAGAGCATGCGTTCTTGACACCCGTAAGTTCCATACATACGAATACGTGTTGTGCGAATTTGGTCTTTATTAGTTACCTACTTGAATTGTAGCACTGACAGGTGTCAGAGGAACGCTTTCGCTTGTCGGCCGGACTGTTAGTTAGGATGTTGAGTTTACACAACGAATGGGAATGAACGATAGAAGTTACCCAGCACCCTAATTGCGTAACTCACGATTCATCATAATCTGTATCGTTTTGAAACGGATTGTTAAACCATTGCTTCATATGTTCGAAAAATGTGTCTGTTCGACAACATAAATAACGCAATGAATATTGTTTAACTGTGAAGACGAAACCAATTATGATCAATCGTGAGTTACGCAATTAGGGTGCTGGCCATTCTCAACCGAAAAGTAAAGATAAGACAAGACAAGATAAGACAAGATATTTATTTGCATAAACATGTGTCACACATACAATTATTAAAGACCTGCATGCAAGATGGTAACAACAATATGAAGTACTTAAAGACATGTTTGCCACATGATGTGACGTGCAAATGTCAACAAATATTTTTAATTAAAAACATTCCTCCAAAATAACAATAAATTTAGTAATTAACATTGTAATAAATTTGAAATAACAAAATGTCAAAAACAAATATAAAATAGTAAGACTACCTAATCAAAATTCAAATCTTTCCTCTAGGAACTCGTTAATGTTATAGTATGCCTTATTTACTAAATATGTCTTAAGATTTCGTTTTAAGTGTGAATTATTAAGCTCCTTCCAACTTTTAGGCAACTTATTGTAGACAATTGGAGCCATGCGAAAAACACTTTTGCGCATAAGTGCAGTCCTACAGGGAAGTCCACATAGTTGAGTTTGGTCACGCCTGTTCCTGGGAAATTGATCTGCTTGGCGCGGAAACAATCTAGGATTGTTCCTAACAAACATGACGGTTTCTAGAATGTATATGGATGGCAATGTTAAAATTTTATGCATTAAAAAATAAGGTTTGCAGCTGTCCGTGGTTTGCAAATTAAACATTGCTCTAAGGCATCTCTTTTGTGCTTTAAATGCTACTTCTTTATTAGTCGAGTTACCCCAAAAAATAACACCATATCTGAGAACGGATTCAGCCAGACCGTAGTAAGCTGTTAATAACGCCTCTCTATTGACTTTTCGTGACAGCAAGTATAATGCATAGGCACTACTACATATTCTTTTACTCAGAGAATCAATGTGATCCTTCCAATTTAGATATCGGTCAATAATTAGTCCCAGAAACTTAGTTGTATTAACCATGTCAATTGTTATATTATTAAATGTTATGTCAAGATTGGACAATGGCAATATACGCTGGCTAAAATGCATAATGACTGTCTTACTTAAATTAATTTTTAAATTATTATTGTCTAACCATTGTATAGTATTGATCAATGTATTATTAATGTCATATTTATATAGGTCTTTATTATTACAGGGTATAGTTATAGTACTGTCGTCCGCGAAAAGGGTCATAGGATGGTCAATTGCCTTTGGAAAGTCATTTATGTAAATTGTAAAAAGTGGTGGTCCTAAAACACTTCCTTGCGGAACTCCGTAGGTAACGGTAAAAAAAAGATACCTACAGTTAATTATTATAGTTCCATACATTTACTGAAAATCGCAATTTAAATAGCTGTTCCCTTCAAGGCCAAATATTTCATCTGATATAGGCCAACAGGTAAATCATTATAAAGAAGTGGTCAGGCCAGGCTTGCGGCCATTAAATTTGTCTTAAAAAATCGGTCAGTGTGGTCTTAACCTTGATTGAGTCTCATAGTTGCCAACTATTTACTGGCTTGTATACATAATTACATATGTATTTTGTGGATTGTTACTGATATTGTGATGAATTCATTCTTGTAAAAAATCAGAGTCGTGTTGTAATAAATTAATTGAAACAGGAATCTGATTGATGTTTTGTAGTTACAACAGAAGAATTTAGGAACGGTGATGACTATGGCATCAATTAATTTCAAAGATAAGAGAAAGAATTATAATGATTGACATGAGTGTTACGCAAATAAATATTCATCGAGTTACATTACAACGTATAGCTCAAAAGCCGTTCAGCAGTTTTAGCGTGAAAGTGTAGCAAACAAACATACCTACAAAAAAATAAAATCATTCCCCTTTGTAATATCAGTTTAGATAACCCGGAAATAGTTTCAGTTGTCAACAAGGTGTAATGACTTGTTGTTGCCACTGTGAGCCTGCTGTAACATCGTGCCAAATTTCATCATTCAAGACCATTACTAGATACCGATTATTATATCACTATCTTGTCTAAACATAGATCATCTTTAAATACAACAACAAAACTACTAAGTTGCTTGATGTGATCCTTCCTTTAAGAGATAAGATACAAAAACAATATGTATTTTTATTTATTAAAATTGCATAATTCAATAGTGATAGCACAATAATTTTTTTTCTTACTAATATTATAAATGTGAAAGTTTGTATGTTTAAATGTTTGGATGTTTATAACTCAATTACGCAAAAACAGCTGAGCGGATTTGGATGGAATTTGGCAAACAGATATTTTATAACCTGGAATAACGTATAGGATACTTTTCATAGCGGTAGTACGTTCTCGTGGGATAATTTCCGACCTCCACGCGGGTGAGCCGCTAGCAAAAGCTAGCTTATCTTTCTACACGTGTCTACAGTAGAGTGCACTTCAAAGTAAAATTACATTGCCGATACATTCGTAAATCCGACCAATTTTGGTAGTAGTTGGATGACAATTAGGGTTGCCACCTTTTATTTATGCAGTTATAGTAGGTACATTGGTTATTATAAGTAAGAAAAAAAAAGTACGTAGTATCAAAATAAAGTACATTTTTTTTTTTTTTTGTTTAAAAACATATTTTTTATTGCTTTTTGCAATTTGTTTCAAATTAGTATCTCTACTAAACAATTGCACAGCATCAGCAGATCCATTTCACTATCAAAATTACGTTTTGTAGGTGTATGTGGAGTATTCTTGTCCATGATTTACTATAGCATGAATCTATAAAACTTTAAATCGTATTCATATTGCACTCAAACCGCTTCGCACAAAACAAACAAGAAATTGTAACAATGACACTGACATTGTAGACATTTGAGGTTAGATTGCGTTCATAAATTTTTTAAAACGAGTGCCTTTGCGATGTGCCGCTGGCGAGTGGCGACATCGATTCAGCACCGATAGATACATTTCGTTTAGCGAAAAAATACTTAAGTACGACTAAATTTAACAAAATCCCAAAGAAATCAAATCATGTGAAATAAAGTATTTTGGTGTACTTTATTGTTCTCATAAAGTATAGAGTACAATTACCTGAAATAACGTACAATACTTTATTATAAAGTACGGGTGGCAACCTTAATGACAATACCCCGGTGTCATTGTAGAGACCTTTGCAACGTTTGTAAATGCTCTAAGCTCATGATGAAAAATTGCAATAGGTATGTCTTCTTTTTCTTCGCTGTATCGGTGATTCCATTTATCTGTTTTAATTAAGCTTTTACCAGAATGCAACAGCGTTAACGTTGGCCTCACAAAGGTGTTCCATAGTGCAATAGGTAAGGCCAGATGACCAAAACTTAAGATTTGTTATTCTAAAGATGTCGAAATAAATAACTATTGTCGTGATGAAGAAATTCAAATATAGCCAGCTGCCAAGCCTAGCCTTGCCAGTGTTGCCACACATGACGACAATTAATCACCAAGGCCACACTTATCTCATAACATAATTAAATTACGGAAATCATTTATTTGTTTACTGCAAAACACAAGGGCATCACAATTGGCGTTATCGAAGAATTTCAACTGAACATAATAGTAGTTAATATATTTTTATTGTTTACTAGCTGCGCCCCGCCGTTTCACCCACAAAAGTCTCGATCTCGTGAGAGTATCGGAATAAAAAGTCTCTTCGTCCAAATCCAGGTCATGGTCTACCCATGTGCTAAATTTCATTCATATCAGTACAGCCGGTTTAGCTTGAGAGCGTAACAAACAAACAAAAAAATCAAATCTTTTCTCTATATTTATTAAATAATAAAAGTTTGTATAATTGACGATCTTAAAGAACTAAGTACCTAAGTAATTAAATATTAAAACTTTTGGTTTTCTTCATTGATAGGTAATGAACAATGGCGATCCATGATTTCTTGTTAATTTTGTTTAACAGTCAGCACAAACTTTCTTGAAATGTCAGTGTAAATCACCAATGGTCTGAAAAAAGTTGCTGTAAAACTTCTAAAAGTAACGCTTTTCACTGTTTACATAGACAATCTTGATAAATATCACGCCATCGGCCATATTAACAACAAACTTAGGAATATTACACGAAAAACATAAAGCTAATCTTTAGATTACGGTAATATAATACTCATACAGTCATACATACCTAATACTACCATTTGTTTAAATAACAATGTTTTAGACTATGAACATTTATGAACCATCACGTTTATCAAAAAGGAAGTAAACGCTGTCTTAATATCATGATCCTAGTTTTATCAGATGCGAAAATGGAATTTGCCGTTAGAAAATCTTAAATATTTACGTCAAAACGTGATATATTTTCCATATCAATACTGATTGCTGAGAGCTGAGAGTTATGAAAATGAAATATAAATGAGCGCTGAGACGTTCAGTGTTGGAACATGGATTCAGGGCCTCAAGTCTGCTATTGCAATAGTGTCAGAATGGTCGATCAATGATTTCATAATTGTTGATTTTGACAAGTTTTGTAGTCTACTAATATAATGGCGTCATTATGACTTTCCAGTGGTCAGCCAATGACACTCCATTGAAAGAAATGGCGTTTATAGGTAATCTCGTACATAATGGCAAATGAATGACTAAATGCTAAAAAAAATACAGTTCCTAAAATAATATGTAAAAAAATAAAAAATATATACAAATATACATATAAATGAAATCTGGCATGAATAAATGTTCAAATTTAGTAGTATTTTTTCGAAAATAATTTCTACAAACGGGTTTTATAATAATGGCAATACGACAATGCCATTATAACACAATTCTATTACGAGACCATTGACCGACCACTGATCGACCATCATGAATTTAGCAGATTACGAACTTTTAGCAAAATGACGATGGGATCGTGTTGGAATGACGAATTTATAAAAATAGCAGACTAAGGCCCCAGTTATTTAGCAGGCTGTGACTTAGTTGTTAGTCTGGATATCTATTCACTTTAATGTTTGATAGTTGTATCATTAGATATTAATAACTGTATGGCGTGGCTGTGTTGGGCCATGTTTAAACAGTTGTAATTCAACAACACAACACACCTCAATTACATGCTATTACATCATTATTTACTAAACTATAAGTAATCAAACTTAATTATTCAGAAAATGCCAATACTGATTTCAGTTTACTTTATCAATATTGAAACAACAAGGGAGACACACTTATTATTATTCCATAGGTCATATATAACAAACATATAATAATTGACTATTATTTATCTTGTTTTTCTGCATTAATTACCGTAGCGTACCGATATGCGGCTAAACAATTATTGTAACAATTCGATTTGCCGATAGTGACCTCATCGCAAAATATAGGTCAGTCAGGAGTTTGAGTAAATTAATTATTAATGCATCGATATTTGTTCGTAACGAGCAAGTTTCCTGGTCGGTGTCAAGGTTGGGGGCTCTTCCTGTATTAAAATTAGGGAGTGACTTCATTGTTTGCGATTCGGACGGTCACATTGTCTCGAATCACCGATACCAACTAATGACATGACGTCCTGTCGCTAACGACTGCTAGGGTTGAAATTGTAGCAATCATGTCGGTCGGAATAGATCAAAACATTTATATCTAAGCTCTCAAGGCGGAAAAACTGTTGCCAAACTTGTAAATAGCAGTAAAAAAAAAAATGACTATAAAAAATTAACCACGTGTTTATTCCGGCAGGGAACGACAAACGACGAACCGTACACACATCCCCAAACAACAAGCAGCAGATCAGATGAATCTTCAGAAAATGAAGATGACGACAATGACAAAGAAGAAAGGAACGTCATGATCAAACAGGAGCCTGTTATAGAATCATACTGCATCGTAGGGCGAGATAACAGCCCCGAACCAAATAGAAGGCCGGAACGACCCAAGCAACGGACACCGGTAAAGAGATATAAACTGACCAGACCACCATTAAAACGAAAATTGGTAGTGAAAGAAAATGACTCTCTTGATAGTAGACTACTAGAAACATTAAAGTTGTTGAGAAAGTCAGATTTGTCGAGGAAGAAAGACGAATGTGACAGCTTTGGAGACTACATCGCGGTCTCATTGAGGAAACACGATGAGAGAACACGGAGTATGATCAAACAGGCCATCAATAATATACTGTTTGAGCAAGAAATGAAGAAATACAGTAGCAACCAGTACACCGTGGTACTGTCAGGGGTCGACGAGAATCCTCTAGTGATAGGTGATGGTGATGATAAGTAGCTCCATAATGATAAACTGTATTTTAACTAATATTTTTTCAGTGAGACTGATTTTAATGATTAAATTGTTGATTTCCAAATAAACTGACCGTTTCAATGTGAACAATGGTATAATTATTCACAACCATGTGTGTTGTTGCATTTTCATTTTTGTGATGCGTTTGGTAAGAATGTAGTTTTCTTTTGATTCTGTTTAAATATACAATTACTAGCTTTTGCCCGCGGCTCCGCCCGCGTGGATGTCGGTTATCGCGTAAAAAAGTAGCCTATGTCCTTACCCATATCCCAGGCTATATCTCGGCCAAATTTCATGACGATCGGTTCAGCGGTTAAGGCGTGAAAGCGTAACAGACAGACAGACAGACAGACAGAGTTACTTTCGCATTTATAATATTAGTATATTAGTAGGGATAACTTAAATTCAGTTTGTTTATTTAAAAACACAAAACCATAATTTACAGCTAGTTATGAGATACGAGTAGTATATCTAGAAATGTTTAGGATCTTCCTGCACCGTTTGACGTTGTGTGTTGTGTGGTTGACCCCTGACGCAAAATGCACGTATTTCTCATATACTAGTGAAGGTGATGTTGTTTTGGTCTATATGTTCATATTTAAATGTTTGCATTGTTAACTTCGTGGGTCATAGCAAAGTGACTGGATGTAAGCGGGCTAACAGAATTTTACAAAACGTTGTTTTTATAATTAATTTTCCATTCAAAGTAAACAGTATAGAATTTAAATAACATCCTTCGTCCCTTTGATATATTTCCATTAGTAATTTTATCAAAGCTTCCTGCATGACTCTCGTAAAACAGCTACTATCTAAATTAACTGAAACATTTCCAATTAGCAGGAAAACTTTGCAGTTCGCCGAACTATAATTATCTGGAAAAAATATGGAATCAATAAAAAGGCTACATTTATTACACATGTATCGTCAACCGCATTAAAACAACTGCATTGTGCTCGTCTTACGTTTTTCCATTATTTTTTACATCCATCAATCAATTATTTAGAGCAGCCTGTCTACGTGCCTGCTCACACGACTGGCTCAGGTCTCATATTACGATATCACCTACATCCATCGCGATTGCAACGATTGCGGTTGTTTTATTTCTATTGCTGTTTTTACGCTCTCTCGTTGATGCACTGTTGAAGTAAATGTTCAATGTAACCCAAAGATAGGTTTAATTACTTTTCTGAATTTTAAAATTGGTAAGAGCTGTCTGTTTCAAGTCTAGTAGTTTCTTTGGTGTAGTTTCTTGCAGCATTGCATTCATCGCTACTTTTGGATTGCAGGTATCTTTACCTGTGGTAGGCTGCAGTGCATTGTATGTAGTGGTGATCGATGTTGTTACAATTAGAGTAAGATTTCTGGTGAGGAGCATCACGCCACCTACGTCACTGGTGTGTGTATGTATGTTTGTTTTTTCGCGTGCAATCTAGCGATGCATTTGCATTTAATTGGCTTCGGTTACAAGAAATTTTTGCTCATAGCAAACTAGTTGAATCATTTTTCAATTCAATTGCTTCAACGTGTCTTATTATTGTAGATTATATGTTCAATGGGTACCTATAATTGGATGTTGCCAGCGTCCACAATTGTTCGTGAATGACAAATGTGTTATGTATTAGTGGGCGACTTGAATATGTATGAGACTTTGTTATGCGCTACATTTTCAGAAGTTAGTGAGTAGGTATATCACACACGTGTCAAGAGTATTCTCTATCATACATCAAAAATATTTTCGTATCGTCAATATATCACTGTTCAACAAATACTAAAAATACAGCCGTTTACGTATACATTAGTGATTAACAATACGTTTTGACCTGAGCTGTTCTGTTTGACCCCTTTTTAATTCTGTTGGATGATTCATGCGAATATTTATGAAAACACAATGTGGATGAGTTCACGTATTTCATTATTGAAGTATAAATTACCCGAAAGTAAGAATGGTTGCATGGAGGCAATAAATATAATACGTATCGTTGGCAAGTGGGTGTGGCAGTAGCTTATCACTCCGCGCATGCGTACTGAACCGGCTGTCGGCAACGGACTTAACGCTTAGCTAGCAAATATGCATTTATGTTACATTGTAGTTGTAGACCTATCATAACCAAAACACCTTAGTCAAGGATAGGATTTTCTGATATTCATCCCTGTCTCTATAAAACAAAGATGTTTAAATGTCAAAAATCTCTCTTTGCGGGGGCCATAGACGAAAAGCATTCTTAAAATCACTCGTTTGCGTAGATATCTAGGTAAACCAACAATCAAAATCATTTGTTGCCTACCAAAGAGCGGGGCAGTCCTATTTCTCGAACAACGTACTTATTCTTTGATAAACCTCCAGTAGTTTTCAGTGAATCAAAATCCACCCAGCAACACAAGCAGTTACTCGTACATGTGTGAGCACATGTCCACATAGTCTGCTAACTGTCACTTCCTCCACCAAGTCGGGTAAGAACTCGTGTCTACATTGCGTCAGTCGTCGAGCTCAGAACACGATGAAATTGCATCAGTATTTAAATAGCTGGTCTAGCCAATCGACCCCGTTCGTAAGGAGGAAAAATCTCATTAAAAACAATGGAATGAAGAAATTCAAAAAGTCTACTGTTGGGTGAATTTGGAAAATCGTTTTTTCACAATACATAATGTAACTAGCTAAGTATGTCAGTAAATCTTACCAAGAAATTAAAAGGAATTATTGTTTGAATGCTACGCTATTTATAAAAAAAATGTGCTCAATGTTAGTGTGGAGAAAATACGCCACGCATTTCCCCTGGGACTCGGTAGTTGCCATAAATGTGACCCTCGAAAGGTCAGATAGGTGGACCATTGTACACCCACGGCCACAGTCGACAGCACATTGTTGAGGTGACCAGGTGATAGGGTTACCTCATGTAAGGTATTATACATTTAAGGTAATTGAAAGGTATGGGGTAGGGCCACCGTTCCTGCCCAGAGCATCTGAGATTTTTTACCGGAAAAAACATTTTTTTTTCTCTTTATTTAATTTCGGGACTTTTATATAAAATACATGACAGTCCCATCGTACCTTATTAAAGCTACAAAACAAAAGAAAAAAGAACTAATTAACCTCTTAGACCAAATGTCAATTCATTTCATTAGGTACACTCAAAACGAAGACTTACAAATCTAAACAGACTTAGCAGCATCAGCAGGCTTAGCACGAGCACCGATTTGTCGACGGAAGAATAGACATGACTATTAAATAAATGATGTACAATAGGAGAAGATAGTTATGTTTCTCTATTCATTATCACAGTTATGCGTTCTAAACGAATCATGATTTTGTAGATAATTGTAAATACTTTGTGGTCGTCGAGTAGAAAGTTTGTTGTCAGTGTGATTTTAACAGTTTGGGAAGAAATATTCTTCTGAAATAGTCTACACCTATTAGGACCTAGACAAATATCGTTCGAAACGAAAGACTAAATGACAGATTGTAGAAGGATATCTACGGTGCGTTAACAAAAATGAAGGAACGAAATGTCACTTTGTATTGAAAAAGCACTGTCTATTCTTCGTAGAAATACAAAGCGTCATGCTAAGCCCGCATACAGTGGTATAGACAAAATTTCGTGAAACAATCCCACGTTATTTTGATTTAATTGTAGATTTATTAATATTTTTTCTCTCTCAGTCTGAAAGCGGACACATTCCGTCAACAAATGCACAACGTCTTCTACCTCACCACATGTCTCGCAGTTTGGAGCGTTGCACTTTTTCATGAGAAAACCAAAATTGTGGAGAGGCATATGTCCAGATCTCAATCTGAGAGCAGTTACCAATAATCGCCTACTCAACTTACTATTAATAAACCAAGGTATCCGAGGAGGTTCGGTAGCTATCGTCTTATACCAAATCCCTTTCGTGTTAGACCTCAAATTAAAGTATTCCACCCAAAGTTGACTGCATTTATCCTTATATTTTGGCAACACTTTTGAATAATTCGTTTTAATATCCAAACCACTTCATTCAAATATTCCTTTCTTTGCCAGCTTATCAACCTCCTCATTTTCTTTTAAACCAATTTGTGAGGGAATCCATTGCATCCTCAGATCCACGCCATTACTGGATAAAACATCGATTTTTGAAATAATATTATAAGCTATCGATGTACCTCTGTGAACAGAGGCGCTTCGAGTTATATTCTGAAGCGCACTTTTGCTATCCACACATATGAGTATTTTTCTGTTACCAATCGTTCCACCAAATGACAAGGCCTCCGAAATCAGCAATGAGCTCCAACGACTTATTGCACAAAGGAGCACTAATATTAAAACATTTACTATTATCTGGTCTAAGGGTATCATAAAAGGCAGCACGTCTTTCCTCAGCAGTTTTGGACCCATTAGTGTAAATAACATACTATTCACAATATTTGTCTAGCAGTTCAGATACTGTAGAAAAATATCGTAAGTCCTTTTAGGCATTTGAATTACATCTAGGTTTATAATAATTAAACTACTAATGTTAATTTTGGTAATCCATGCTCTTAAACTAAACATTTCTAAAAAGGGTTTGGCATCTAGATTTTCTTCTTTAACTTCTGTATTTACTGTAGTTAAAATTGGCGGAAAAAAACAATATTAGTATTGGTCTAAATTTTACTTTTTAACTCTGCGGTCAATGTATGCCAGTATGCTTCAATTACAGCAGAAAGGAGTGCAGAAAATTAACTTACACCAGTTTAATGATGTTGTAAAAACTCTGGGGAAATACTGTTGTAATATTTTCTCTTCAAGATAATGAAAACGTGAATCATAAAATGAAATGACCCGTAATTTCAGATAACCTTCATAGTCTCCGTCTCACTAGGTATTAGGTATTACATTATTTTAAAATGCTGAAATGTTATGCGTGAAGACCCAAAACGGGTAAACAGAGGTGGAGGAGACCATCTCTGGTTAGCCATTCTGCACACTTATCCCACAATAAATTAAAATTGCTAATGAGAGATTTGGACTTGGCGTTTGACTTCAATATGTAATGCAATTTAGAATTTCTGTAAATGTATCATTCATTTCTTCTCCTATTCGAGAACTACGATGTATGATTATTGATTAAATAAACAAACCTGCAGGTAAGCAAATTAGCAACTGAATGCGATCATTAAGTCAATGAAGCGGTATTATAATACTCGTAATTGCCTGTAATTTAAGACACCCTGTAAAAAACGGTCTGACATCAAATAAAAATTTTCCGTTCAATATTAAGCAAAGTTTCCTCAATTTACCGTGGTAGGTACTGCTGGTAATTACTTCGTCCTACAAGTAACCAATACTTATTTCGTAAAGTCAATTATATTCACTATGCACAGCTACACATCTGATTGTATTTCATAAGAGATTCATACCACCCCACACGACTTCAGTACCAGCAGACATATTGTCGCCTGTATCTAAATATATATCTTACGTAAGTTTCAGTACTACACATATCAATACATTGAAGTATCTTCCATCTTGTATTGCAACAATCAACCTTGTTGATTCAATAATAGTGTTACTTTTCCCATGGACCGTGGTATAAGATAAAGTGCGACCTCGAGTTATCGACGCCAGACGTCAACGCCTTTGTTTTTGTTATTCGTTTATATCAGGATAGTGATAGTCTTAGGCAACGGCTAATCACTGATAAGATGAAGGGTGACAAACAGCTGATGATTAGAGTTAACACTAGGATACAATGACACGTCTCGTAATTGTGGGTTGTTCAGGACATTGCTCTTAATCCTCTCTCTTTCATTACATATCTCTAAATTAGTGTCCAATAGGTAGATTGAAAAGAGCTATTTCGTATCTTACTTGTTTACCTTCTACTCAAACAGTCTAATAACGACAAGTTGTAATAACAAAAATTTCATTCCAGGTGCAGGAAATATTTCAGCAGGATTATTCTAGTTCGTCCTTTCATCAACATGTTATTTTGCTATTAAATGGCATGATCATAAGACTGCAATCGTTTTCCGAGGTACCAGGCAAGCATAATTGCAAGCGGATTTAATTCCAGCAGCGTCGGCAGTATTCGAAGCCGTAGCAACGCTGCGGATATAAAAACTACAATTTGTGTAATATACTGTATGGCAGTAACGCTAAATTATATTAAGTACAGTTTTAATAGTAGCTGCTACTACTAATCCATTAATCCCTTAATCTTCATAGTTTTATTAAATTTTGTTTGCCTTTCAATATCAATCAAAGACGACTTAAGTTTTATCTGGATGATAAGCAGCACTATTTCATCATCAGAATTCGAAGGTATGCAGACAAGTGGACGATGGCTGACGTGCTTGTGTGGCTAATGATCATCATGTAACTTCATAGAAAGGCTACACTTTTCCATTAATAAACGTATTCCAACAAGGTAAGCAGACCACTTACAGAAATAGCTTCATATCTCCCATTCTGCAGTAAGTGCTAAAGTGTGCAATTAACAATAGATAATTATGGCGATCTTGATGTTTCCATTGAAGTATGTCTGCGTTGTGAGTGGCCTGATAGTCTTGATACTTGAGACACTTGTGTGGAGCAGAAATGCCGCAAACGTCACTGATCATGATCAAGCACTGTCTGTCTGTTCAAGTACTTCTACACTTTTATATGGATTGTAGACATTATGGCTCTGTAGGCCAATAGATAAGATCATTATAATCCTTTTCATCATAATCCTCTCCCACGAGGAAGTTAAAGACCGAATAGGTACCTAGTATGGAAATTGTATTTTGAATTGTCGAAAAGAAAATATAGGTAATTGGTCGTTCTGTCCGCAGAGATAATTTAATTCTGTGTTGAATGGTTTTATTTTTGTAGCAGTATCACGTGGTTTTGTGATATTTTTATACATCTTGTTATTGTGGCACATACCTACTAGAATAATTTTTTTCATTAGAAACTTGTGACAAACAATAAGTTCAGATTGTTCGAGACTCGGGACCTCAGTATTTGTATGAAACGAAATATTTTGTTAATATGCCTTGCGTAAATAAATAGATAACATTGTCATCTTACGTTATTATCTCTGTAAACTAACAGTAAATTGCTACAGCGAAGCTTCTAGATCTTTCCCGAAAATTCTGAGGACGTTGACGTGACGATTGTAGTCAGATCGTAACACTGGTGTAATACATTACGAGAGAAAGGCTAAAGAGATCTCAAACTGAAGTAAACAACATATGTTTTCCGCTGATATTTCTGTGCGGAGGTCGAGCCACGCGTCACGTACACCCCACTACAATAAATTATACACTAGACGCCTTTTTACACAGAATTTTCAGTCGTATCACTTCTGATATAGACTAGATAATCGTGAAAAAGTTTGGCACGAGTTGTGCCACAATACGCGAGGGTTCATTGGAACAGTTTGATGGCAAAAAGTAATTACTAAAGTGTCACTTTGAAGTAAGATTCTTTTGAGGGTGTTTACGCAAATTGTTGTGTTGAACTTCCTGACATCAATGGCCGCTGATAAAAGTAGTTGAGGAAAAACATATTCTTTCTAGATGTCATGAAAATATTTGCGCTGTATATTTGCAGAGTGACACATGTAGAATATACAAACCAGTAAGTTTTCCGTACTTCAGAAACACGTGTAGGTACTTGTCTTGAGCCATAAAAAGTACAGCCTTGTGAGGAAGACTAAGATAAGGAGTTTTATGTAAATTTTCGCTAGAGATCTAGAGCCACAAATCCAAAAACATGTGACATCTACCAAACTGCACTGGGCCTTCCGTGGATTACAGCCCACTCCATCACACCTAGAGGAGACCTGCGTCAGGCTGTCCCTTCAGTGGGAACGTTAAATATAAATAAATAGTGGCTGATTAAGATCTCGTACTCTATAAAATAGCAAAAACTATAAAGCAGAATGCGAGGAACGGGTGAAACAGTAATGACGATTAGTGGTTACCAGACCAAATCAAGCTGGCTTGTAGACACCAGCTTGGTTTGGTTGACCCGTCGAAAAAAATGTCAAATTATTTTTTTCGGATGTGCAACAATAATTTATTTTGTCGGAAACTACGGATTTTGTCTGTGTGAGTGTGTCTTTGACAATAGATATTCGAACTAGGTTTCAAACCCACAACCTCCTAGATCGCAAGTCAAGGCCATTGGGCTATCCTTATAAACTACTAGCTTTTGCCAGCGGCTTCGCTCGCGCGGAACTTTCATCGCCTATTTAACTCCCTAAGGGGTTGAATTTCGAAAAATCTTTCCTTAATCCTTGTCTACATTATAAAGGGAACCTCTGTGCAAAATTTCAGCTTTCTAGGTGCGTACAAGGATTCGGGCTGGGCGTTGATGAGTCAGTCAGTCAAGACTTTTCTTTTTCTATGTACATTAATCTATATACATAGATTGAAGAACAATCCAACCGAAACAATAAAGTTAGCTTATCACGTTCGATTTGAGCTCATTTTCTTTAAGTTTATTTTTTGTTTTTAATTATTTCGTTATTAATTACACTTGCAAAAAACTTTTCCGATCTCTTGATCGTTAGATCCTTGGCATAAAATAATTTAGACAAAAACTGCTTCATAATTGGTTCAGTGATTCAGTCTATAGGTACCTGAAATATGGACCTACCAAACTCACATAAAACTATTTTATCATTATGACTCACTAAAAATATAATTTGAAATGTTCCGGTTTCCGATAAAACAGAGAATTTCTTAAAATCATAAAATTACGTCAGTTCTCTTAGAACAAGATCCGTGAAAAGAAAACATTGATATGGGGACCAAATAGATAAGTTATATCAGCCGTTTCGAGCATTTATATCATATTTACTAATAGGAAGAGATGTCACGTTACTTGCATAACCATAGTTTACATAATTATTAGGTACCACTAACTTTCTAAGAGTTTATTAGAAGAATACTGTACTACCTTGATAATACGAGAGAAAGCTACTCTTTAACCAGATATTATTAAGATTGGTCTTTAGAATAAGGACTCGAAACATTTACTAGCACCCTACTTGTGTTACACACTTTCAATTACAATCCGAATCATTTTGAAAGATAATGCTAATGCATTGCTTCATATGTTCGAGAAATTTGTCGGCTCCATAACTATAACGCAATTAATGATGTTAAACTGTCAAAATGAAACCGATTGCTAATATTAGTGTGCAACCATCATAATGAAGTTGGTAATGTTTTGTTAACATTGTCAATCCGATCTCATCACCAATATTAGCACTAAGCCTAGCAACGAATTCTTACAACTTGATACCAGAAAGTTTCCATCATTCGACTAAATCATATTTTTTCCTTAACCCACAAGCTTCTGTTTTGACCCACTTCAAGGAATTGCATGCAAAAAATAATTATAGTAACCGACTGAACAGTGTGCGTACGTGAGGACCGCCACGGTCCTCTAAACTGAAGATATAATTATCGCAAGTACTGAGTATTTCGGGAGATGACTGGCTTCACACAAACAAAAGAAAGTTTGTCGTGATTTGTACATTATGACTTTAGCATTGTTTGAAATAACATGATCATCTGTTTTAGGTTTGACAGATTTTTTGTGTTTTTTTTTTTTTTTGTTGTAAATGTGTGTGGAACTAAAATCTGTGTAAAATTTTTTAGGCCTGTGTTTCTGTACTTTTCTGTACTTACTGTTTATATGTTCTAAATTTTTGAAGTTCTTTTTATTTTATTGTGTTATGATTGTTTTTGTGCGTTCTAGTGAATCACCCTGCACATTAACACTACTGAGTGTCTACATGGTTTTAATATTTTTGGTACATTTATATTCAACCTGCATTTAACCTTTTAAACTTATAATTGATTGCCAATAAACACAGTTATCTCCCAAGCTCCATGTAAAGCCATCGAGTCCGGTTAGCCGGGCGCGTCAGCCGCAGGACCAGTCTGGACAGGTTCGGACATGTTGGCACACAAACCCGCTGGGACATCTTCAGTCACGACCACTCTCTTTGGAGTGGACATATCGCACAGGTAAAAGTAAGCACATAAACCTTTTGAAAAAATATTGGAGGATCTTTTGGACACAAGGGGACGCCAGTAGGTACTACGGGATCCTAAGTGCATATGCTCATAATTACTTAGATGAATAGCGTTTTGTTATAAATTACCTTTGCAAGTTATGTTACTTGAAATTTAATAACTAATGAATACAGAAATACAGATTTAAAGTAGAATTTACAGATCTATCATTTTTGACCAACTTCAAAAAGGAGGAGGCATGCATTATCTCAAATTGTGGATGGATGTCAAAAATTCGCATACGCATGGTTCAGGGGTGATCCCATAAATATTTTATTACTTACCTTTGCTCCGGTAGTTTGTGCGTTAGCCTCAATAATACGTTTTTGACCCACTTTAAGTAGCCATCTTTATTAAATTCTGCTGCTTCCTGTCACTGTTGTTTACATAGCAAGTAGTGGTACAAATTGGTGTTGGGTAGGTATCGTAATTAAAAAGTGAAAAATATTTAAGTAAAAAAACCTTCCGAAAAAAAAACAACAAAGTGAAAAATTACTTTAATTTCGGAGGTCGGTGATAAGAAAGTAACATACCTACATGGGTAGATATATCTAAAGACACCGACTTACATAATAGGGTATTAGGTAGATATCGCGGAACACCAAGAGTGAGGCCAAAAAACCAAATAGGTACCTACCAAAGAGTGTAACATACAATGCGACGCTTCGTGGCTGGCGTACTAACTCGAATTTTGAATCACTACCTATTTGGTTTTTTGCTTCACTCTTGGTGTTCCGCGCGGTCTGTCTACCGTTGTTTTATAATCTGAAGGTATTCTACTCTATCTATATGAGAAAAAATCTAAAAATATATTATTGAGATAGCTTAGGCAAAAATCAGTAGGTAAATCTTAGTTTTCAAGAAATAAAAAAATACATTTTAAAATTAAATTCAAAGATTTCAGATTTTTTCAACTGCTATTGAACACCATAAGTATCCGCCATGTTATTACGTCATACCGCTGAATAAAGTAATCAATTGAACAACTTTGTAGTTTTATTATTTTTGTAACCAAAGTAATTTTTATTAAAATAGTAATCTTACATTCTGGAACAGCAAACCAACGAGTAGAATAATAACTCATAAAAAAAAAACCGTTTAAGTATATCATACAAAACAAAATATCAGCGCATTTGTTTACTCGGCAAACTGACGACATACCCACAGACCAATATGGCGTCCACTGCGTCCAGCGTTTTCGTCTTACGCGCGAAATATGAAAATGTAAAATTTTAATGCATTTTTTTTTGCACTAATTTATTGAATACCAAAATTGAGTTTTTTGTGGTTTATTAGCATTTTAGAATCTAATTGAGACACTAAAAAAATGGGTGTTATACAATGATTTTTTACTTCGTTTCAGTATTTTTCGCATCACAAGTCTTATTCCCTCACCTTTGATTATATTATAATCAAAGTTCCTGACCTTTGATTATATTATAATCAAAGTTCCTGACCTATCAAGACTTATTCTCAGACTGTTTAGTACCTAAGTAGTTAGAAAATTAATGTCCTACCCACAATTTTAAAAGTGTTATTACATAGGTAGACTACTTCATTCGCTCGTTCTTACAAGGCAAAAATAAATAAAATAATAAATAAATAAAAGACCTTCCATCTTGATAAATTAAACAAGTCTGCCAGTCAATTCAGTTCCGCCATCCGCCATGCTGCCGAAATTGTTCCAAAAATATACATAATTGTAGAATGTCCCCTAAATGTACGCAAAAAAGTCGCAGAGCTGAAATATTTGTGCGCTCCTTATAATTGAAAAAGCGAGGCTCGGGATGATGTCGGCGACAGCCGGTCATTATAACGAATCTGGGTAAAAAACAGGCCCGGCAGAAGGCAGGAGGTAGGTACGGATTTTTTCTAATTTTGCACGGTTCCTTGAATTTTTGCAGACTTTAGTAGGATAACGTTAACTGATTTTTTTGGTGAGGAATATATTTTTCTGTAATATTATAATATAATTCTGTGTACCTTAGTACAATACAACAAGTAAAAGTATTATTATAGAAATTAAATTCTCTCTAAGGTGTATGTATAAACACCTAAATAAAACGAATAGAATGCTTATCTACAACACGAAGGAGCAGTTATAATGTTCTCAGTCAGAAATCCTCTCGGCCGATTCTTGATTTTATTATAGCATATACGTGGCATGGCAATCGGGCCATAAACTGCATTGTTTAACTACTAGATATTATGCTATTTATAGACAATTAAAGGAAAAACAGTGAAAAATAACAGTCAAGATCACCGGCCATGCAACAGAGCAAGGAAAGACGTCATACTATGACTATCAACAAAAAAGATATAATTAAGTATAATAGACCAATTTCAGTTAATTGATCGTTACATAAATGTAAACACATTAACCTCTTTTTGACTTTAGATATCAGTCAAAATTATTAAATAATTTTAAAATAATTTTAAATAATTATTATTTAATTTTAATTGTTTCTCAAATCAGCTGAAAACTGATGTGCTTAACAAACAAGGGCGTAATATGCCACACGTCTTGGCATTATTTTATAGCTTCCCTCACAATTTTATTCACTGGATTCTATCCAAATCTCTGTGATGATTCTGAAATATCAACCATTTTGTTTGCAGAACATACTTATTACTTACTTATACATAATCGCCGAAATGTGGGTGTACTATTAGGTACACCTCTGCCTAACCCTTCGGGGAAACAGGCATGAAGTTGTGTGTTGTTTTTTTTTTGAGCTACAATTTCTACACACACAAGTTCTACAACGTCGAAGACTTACTGACTTGTGAAGAAGATCTGGTGAACAAAGCAGCGATAGCATAAACACCGATTACGACTAAAATAAGTGTGACACCAATGCTGACTGACGTTATAAACCCCTTAATATGTCGTAATTAATCTAGACCAACTATCTAGGTGAAAGTCTAGTCTAATTATAATATAAGGAAAACTTGCCAAATCGGCCTACATGACAGTTGTCAGATGTGTGAGGGAGTTGCAAGATTACAAACACACTGCGGGTAAAAGAGAAAGCAGGTTAAAAATAAGGGTTGTTTGTTACCTGACCTTGTTCCCTTCTAGGGTAGCCCATACTTAATATTAATTGTTGCTACTTTGGCCATTGTGTGTGTTCGGATATTTTGTATCTTTCTCAGCAGGGATATAAAAGTAATAATTTATCTTAGCTGCTTATTTGACATTGAAATCGATACTGACGAAATCTTTCCAAGCTAACATTTTAGTTTCACATTTAGGGAATGCGCAGGAATCGAACTCATAATGTGCAAAATCACATCACAGTTCACACACAATCATAATTGAATCCACGATAATATGGAATTATGGAACAAGAATTAATTAAAAATGAAATTACTTAATAATTACGGTATCAAACCTAAGACCAAACTGTATCAAGATCAACTAACCAACATTAGTTTCAGACCTTCAAAGTTACAAAAATATTTCATTTTATTTCTAGCAAAGAAAACACTAATTGCAAAAAATACTTTTATTAGGAATGTCAAGTACAAGAAATCACAATTAACATTTTACTCTTATTCACTAATTAACTAACTTCAGTTCTAAACTCACAAATCTAGCGATGCTAAGTTTTTTTAACAGTAGAATAAAATTGTAGAATAACATTCCTTTACATGTTAATATTCAGAAATTGGTCCAATTACCTACAAGAAGTTATCCTAATTTTCACATAATATTGTTAACGATCAAAAAGAAAACACGATATTAAAAAAAAAAAACCTTGACAAGGCCACAATACAAATAATTATGATCCGTTAAAATCGAACACGAATCAACATTGTTTTGAACTCTTAATATCAAAATGGCGGACGAGTGTTATTCTGTGTGACTGTCACTTAGCTTTTTAATTTCAACCATAATGTGGTTTTCCTCTTCGCTAACGCTGACGGCTACAATCATGTCCAGGATCTTCGGTTGCAGCCTCAAAGCCTTCTGAGCAGGCAGATTCCTCAACAACGAGGCAATGTACTTGCCAAAATTGTCGTAAGTATCCTCAGTTCTAGTAACTACGGGAGCTGCACTAGCCACAGGCGTGGCGTCACTTGTCAGGAAGATCTGATTCTGACTGAAGTTGTCACTCGGACCGCTCGAGTTGGATCGTCTCCGTCGCTTCGCTCGAGAATCGTTCGATACCTCTTCGTTCTCACTTTGACCTTCCGACTGCGAATAGTTCGCTACTGGTTCAGAGTCAGTTTGAGGCTGAATCTCCCAGTCATCCTGCTCGTCGATCTCGTAACACTCCATCTTCACATTGGTGACTACTTCACACAGTTTTGGCTGAAAATAAAATCCTAAGTTAAGTTTCAAGTAAATACATCCTAAGTTGATGCGTGAATAATAAGAAACTTACTTCATTAACGAACAGCCGTGACGTCTGCAGATGTGGCCGGATGAAGGAGTCCATCAGAGGGAACCATTGTACCTTCGGTCGGTACAGCTCGGGCGAGTTGGGCCCCACCTTGTCCAAGCTAGCCTTGATCTTCTTCAACTCTTGAGAGTAAGAGTTACGTAAATTCTTGAATTTAATCAAAACATGTTTTCCTTCAAAGTTCTTAATGTTGAGTATCCTGGCTATTTTGTCCGCGGCCCTGGCTCGTTTGGTTTTATTTGGGTAGTCATCCAGGGAGGAGTTCCACAGACAGGGCTCCTTCTTGTACTCCGTTATCAATTGCAAGGTTTTCCTGTCGTTGATGCGCAGTATGGAGTTCTGCGTTAGATCGTGCGAACTTATTTTCTCACGCATGGTGCTGGCGTGCGCGCGTGGCGGCGCGGCGGTGCGGTGCGGTGCGGGGGGGCGAGCTGCGCGCGCGCGTGGACCCGTCTGCTCGCTCGGCGTGATCACGCCTAACTGACGCTGCCGTGGTGCCGCCGTGACGTCACTCAGACGTGGGGCGCGCTGTTTTTTTAACGAGGCGCGGCCTACACCGTGTTCGGGTATCGTTGCGCTTTGTTCTAGTGACGCGGACAGAATCTTAAGCATATGCAGGTACTTACGGTACTAGTCTGATATTTTAAATAACACGTGGTAATACTTTCTACATAAGTATTCATTCATAATATACACAACTATGCATAAGTAAGTACACGACCGCAACTAAATCCGTTTACTTCAGATACTCGCGTGTGTCGAACAGCTGACGACGTTTTTGTTATCCCTTGATCAGCTGTTGAGAATATTTCGTGTAAAGTAAGGGAACCCGTAACGGCGTCTATAATTCCAGGAATTTTATGGCGGTCTTCCGCCCGGGGTCTCCTAAATACCATGAGAACTTTAGTTTTTTGCTGTTGCACAATTTACTTAAATAATAATGCACGTTTCAAGTAAAACTTAATGCTTACATTAGGTTTCTAAGAATATCGAGCTAGAAGTTACGTGTAATTGTAAATTATTTGACAACCTACTTTAGTTAAATTAAAGCATTGAGTAGATCGTAGGTAGGTACGTTTATAAAAAGAAAAAGATGAGTGTTTTTTCTTGAAAAAATTGATGTATTTAAACAACATTATAGTTATCAGATTTATTAGCTTATATAGGTATTGAATATTGACCCAGTCAAAAAGTATGGAATCGTAGGTATTCGAAATCGAGGAAGGCTATAAGTAGGTACTCGTTCGCGTCGAGTGCATATCCGATTATTTTGATTAACTAGCTACCGATAAATCACAGCTAACCGAAATTAATGTCGTCTTAAGTTTGCGTAACTTTCACGAACTGGAATAGCCAATATGTTATACGATGTAAGTATTTTTGCGATTTTTTTTTAAATGTAGGATACCTTCATTAGAATGTTTCCATGAAATGAACAAAAAGATCAGATGAAATAAAAAATTAGTTACGTATTTTAATACATGATACAAGATATGGCTGTACATGTACGGGTCCATTTCAATAAAAGCATTGATTTATTACTCAACCTAAGATTTCTGTAAGTGTAGTATTTCTAGTTTTAATCATACTTTGTGCAATTAAGTAATTAAAAGTAAAGCGAATCACCGGTTACTTATCTACTCATTAACTGCACCTTAATTACTTATTTGAGCAGTTTAGTACCTAGTCTTGATTTGTTTGTTATGAGTAAGACTGATAAGAAGCATGAATTATAAATAAGAAAAAAAAAAACAAGTAATCAATTAAAATACAGTGTAAAATGTCTGTAAAAGTTATCGACCGATTTTGAAGTCAGCTGCTTTGTTTTGATTGATTGTATTATTATTCAATTCTGCCTTAGCACGGGTATCTCTGACTCCAATTAGGTACCGGGCAATATTCCATTCGAGGCACAACTGAAATGAAAATTCAGACAAAAAAAAGGCTTCCTTTTTGTACCAAGAACCGAACCCAAGACATCCCAGCTGCACTTAAGACCATTCATCTAATAAGACATTATTTGGACATCTGCCTATCCCTTCTGCAATAAAGCTGTTATTCTTTAATAAGCAGTGTTATTAATAATATAGAACGTAAAATAATAAAACTAACACGAGTCTGTTTTGGAACAGGCTCCGATAATAATACCTGGTATCTGGTTCCTGACCGATAACCGGTTGGTAACCGGCCGATACCGGTTCTTATCACAAAGAAATTATCTGCAGAGAAGTTTTGAGATTACTCGAAGTTTAATTTTTATGGACCAATAATGATGTTTTGTCCAAAGAGACACATAGGTATATAGACTTGAAGATCGTGTCATGTTCGTGGGTTTTTATATTTATGTTATGGACTCTTTGAAAACTGATAAAGCCTATCAGGAAAGACCCATCTGATGATTGAAAGTGGTTTCCTAACCCCGAAAGAGACCTACACTATTGGGATAGCCAATGTTGCTGGCCTTTGAGATAAAGACAATATGTCAGATGGTCCATAATCTCTCCAGAATAGGGCCCTTTTGGATAACATTTTCAAACGAGATAATATTTACATGATTTATAAGTTAACAGTCTTAAAATATTATCAACATTTACAACAATTCAAAGTGCTCATGTGCAGCACCAGCACGCCACCATATCACAGACTGAAACACTGTTACCTGCTATTTTGGCGATAGGAACACCCCTTGTAAAATTTCTACATTTATATCGGTAATTAATATGGGTCATCTTTACATACCAAGACCCTTCCGTGTCTCTGGAAGCACGTTAAGCCGTTGGTTCCGGCTGTCATTTGTGGATCTTTGACAGTCGTTACGGGTCGTCAGAAGCCCGAAAGTCTGACAACCAGTCTTACCAAGGGGTATCGTATTACCCAGTAACTGGGTTGTGGAGGTCAGATAGACAGTCTCTCCAAGTAAAATAGGTACTGATATTTAGCTGCATCCGGTTAGACTGGAAGCCGACCCCAACATAGTTGGGAAAAGGTTAGGCAGATGACGATATCAGTAATTATTGGTGTAAATAAATAAATAAGACAGTGTGTTCTATTATTTTCTACAAGAACATGATAACAAGAAACGGTGCCTCTGTAGAAAATTAGAAATGAACGCTTCTGGGCTGATTACCAAAGAAACGTTGCCCCACACTAGGAATCTCCTGTATTGTGGGTGCGTTTACAAACATATAAACTCACATACACAAACAGCCAGATCCGGAACAACTACTTGTAGTTCATACAAATATTTGTTCCGTGCGGGAATCGAACCCGCGACACGCAGCGCAGCAGTCAATCGCTTAATCAAATTAATATGATTGAAGTGCAAGATAATTTTCTGTTCCACTACTAGCAGTTTTTAATACATGCCTGAGGTGTAATTGCATAACAAACTAAATAAAAACCATTCCTAGGCTTTTATTTTGACAGTTCAATAACATAATATTCATTGCGTTATTTACGTAGTTGAGGAGACACATTTTTCGAAAATATGAAGCAATGCATTAGCAATATTCTTCAAAATTATTCAGATTCGGATTGGTTGTATATTTACGCAATTAGGGTGCTGGAGAAGAAAATAGGTATACATATATAGGTTTTAACCCAAGAAATCTGGAACACCTAATGAGGTATAATGATGATGTTTTGATGCAGGGTCGCAATGTTTGTAAATATGTAATCGCGTTACAAATAATCAGATTAATCCGGTTTGATGTTCTTTGGCTGAAAACTAGGTCTTTATACATAAAGATAAGAGCACTATTGATGCTTGTCAATGACCTTTTTCTAGTATAGAAGATGAAATGAAAGATATATTGGTGGATGTGTAGTTCCATTCTACACTGATGCCTTTCATTTAGTCTATAATCACACTCTTGGGCAGAGGCTTCTCCCTTTCCTTTCGCTTTTCACTATTTTGTGGTTCTTCTCACCAATTCTTGTAGTACCACAGTCCATGTAAGCCAGGTACATAAATATATCCTATTAGACATAGGTATAATAAGTTGTATTTGTATTGTGGCGTCTTTACCGAAAAGGTTCAAATAAGTAACAGATAGAACCTTTAACGACGCAGATCTCTCGTCTGTCGGTTACAGACAGATAGACACGAGTTATTCCATTTATATTACTATTAAGTGAATATACATATCAAAGTAAGAGTTTTGTGTTTATTATCTAAGCAACACAACATGCAGCATGAATATTATCTATCCAAGTACGTGAACGAATCTGGGTCAAAATAAAATAACATCTGGCTTTTTATATCTCCACACATACTGGATACATTCATATAAAATTCACATCTGCGCAGCTGCAGTAGTTTGTCTCGCTACTAACGATGCTGAGTGGTAAATTCATCTTTCTTGCTATCTGCTCTCGTAACCCAGAAGAAAAGTCAACGGCACCTGCAGTTGGACGCTACTGCTGTCGATCCTCGGCCACTCTTATCCATTCCCAAACATCCTGCGAAACACGTCACTCCACCTATCTTGAGGGCTTCATAAACAGCGTTTGCCGGTTCGCGGTTAAGAACACGTCTTTGGTTCAGCAGCTATAAACTCGAGATAATACCAATTTCGCTGCAAAAACGTGATTCAATCATCAGACAGCAGTCGCTATAATACGTGTTGGACTGCGACAAGCAAGGTCCTAGGTTCGATTCCAGTTGGACAGCAAGAATGGATTTTATCATTAGGAAGAATAATTACCAATTCAGTAGCAGGCCAGGCTGAAGTCTGAATACAGAAGGAGGTGGCCAGGTGTTGTGGCGCAGCGCGGAGAGGACTATGTGCAGCTGTGGACTGCAATAGACTAGGTTGATTGCTTGAGCCTCAAGTCTGGATCCTCAAGTCCAGACCCTACCACCTTGCGACTTATCACATAACTTGCTAAATTGGTTCCAAAACAACTCTGTCTACCTACGTGATCGAGGCGTGATGCTATCCGTGAGCCTGCAGGACTACGGCCGCGGCTCCTCGTGTGCTGTGCCGTTATCTCCGGCACGCAGTGTCGTACGATGTTGTTTGTCTGATAGCGGCTGATAGCGCTGTGGGCTAGTTTATTTTCGAGCATATACATATTATGTTATTATGTACGAGTGCTTTGTATTGGTATCCTGACACAAATAAAGGAAGTTATATTTAACTTATGTTAATTGTGATAGTGGATTTTATGACGAATATGTCCTGATTCCAGTCCGTCGTAGGTCTAGGTTGTCGCAAGCGCTACTGTTGAACATGAGGTTTTGGGTTCGATGCCCTAGTTGGGCAAAGTGTAATTGGGTGTTCATCTGAAATTTTTCAGTAGCAAACCGAATTCTAGATTTGTGCTCGGTTGATGGCAATAGGTTCTTCCCCTATTACCCATATTATGGGACTTATACATAACTGGCGAAATGTAGGTGTACTATAAGCACAGCTCCGCCCAACCCTTTGGGGAAACGAGGCGTGATGTTACATTAAGTCCTGATTTTACCTACATTTGAGTTGCTCTAAAGCACGTTTTACACATGTATGTATGGAACTTGTAAAAAAGCATGCAAGTTTAATGCATGTCATTGTGACATAATTTACCAATCATAAGTTACATTATATCCCCGCTGTAATCCCCGAAGGATCAGGCAGAGGTTTGGGCAGCTATAAAGTACCTACACCCACATTTCACCGGTTATGTTTAAGTTACATGGAATTGGGGTTGAGCATATTGCCAACAACCGGGCACAGACTCACGCTCTGAACTAGTACCTACCTGATTAAAAACCCATCACCACTTTGCCCGCCCTGGATATCGTACCCAGAACGTCATGCATAGGCATGGTCGCGCTTGCGTCAGTTATGGGCATGGCACAATGACATGCGAGCTACATGCATGCTTTTGTGCAAGTACCTAACAGGCAGGTGTAGTCGCGACTTAGCATTCAGTTACTGAAGTTAAGTTAAAAAGTTGACTTAATGTTGAGTTATGTAAGTAACTTAGTGCTTTAAGTATTTAAAATAAAATAAAAGTTTATTTTGTATCGGAATCATTTTTAAACGTCATATAAAAAAAATAAGCTAGATGGAGTAGATCATAGAAATACATAAAAATCGGAATCTGGAATAGGAGTCGACATGGCCTCATCTTGGTCAGATCATGTCAGGACCAAGTAGACCCGTGTCTGAAATGGTATTTAGAAGAAAGAACAACAAAAATTTGAGTAGACCTTTCGAGTCAGTTCAATTTTTTTTAAGTAATCGTGTAGCCCCAGGTAATCCATCAGGACTTTAGAAGATTAACGACTCGACGAACATTACCTAAAAGTCAAAGACTTAAGTCGATTTACACGGAAAGTCCATAAGCTCCAGCGATTTAAGTAGCCAAAACTCTTTGAATTCATAAAAAAAATAACTTCATGTTTTCCAAAAACCCTGTCATTGAACATCTAATCCCAGAAATGAGGTCTTAGATACGATATATCTTATCAAATTAGGTAGAAAAATAACTCAATACCTATCGAGTGCACCATACATATATGCCTTCTCGTTTTACCCGACCGCGCAGACGGCAAGGCACCAAGAATGTGTCATGCGTTTGAACAGTGACGTCAAATCACGCCATCATGCCGATGATGCAAGAAAATGCGAGAGTTGGTGTAAAATGACTGACGGTCAGGGAAAATAATTTAACTGACTCAGTTTTAATTAAATCAAAATTGGAGCTGGCCTATAATTGCTGGCCCTATAATTTATTGATGTACTCGTATTTACTTTAAATTGCAATTGGCACAATTAACACTAACGTTAATTCAGAAGAGGCCCTGTAGAAACGTTTCAGGACCTATAGCATAAAAGAAAAGGATTAGTTTCGCTTTCATATGGGTTTATTTATGTTCATTGTTATTTAGTATGGTTTCCAGTGCTTTAAATGGACCATTGTGCATGAGCCATGGCGGCCGTAGGTGGTTATTCCAGCCAGACCACCTCCCTCCAGAACTTAGCTATCTCTCTCTCTATTCTTACACTACTACTTACTTAGTTGCGCTGCTTCTTCTTCCCAGCTAAAGCACTTGAAGTGGTGAAGGGACGGCGTTTTGGGAGACTGTTTTAGGTAATTCAGACGTTCAAAAAGTGCTGACTCTCAGCCTAGTTTGAATAAATTACTTTTGAATTTATATATCAGAATTAAAATAATGTTTTATTTTTAATCACAAAGAAAAGGCAAGGTTTTGACTAATAAATAACGATGGAGGTACTTAAAGTTCCCGTTCACAAGAGGTACCTACTACTTACCTATTACCTGTAAAGTCATCAGTCAGCTGGACAAGATTGCTCATCCTTTTAACTCATCACCTCATTATCAAGTACCTAGGTACTTGTGTGCGTTATATTTTATAGAAATAGGTACTTTGCTATACTTCCGGCGTTGACCTAGCGCACTAAAACAAAAACGGTAACTAGGTAATAATGAAATACTTCAATTTCACAGAAACACAATGAATGACGGATGTGTCCGTCCCCCGAGTCCTAATTTGGGTAGTTACAGTTACAACTCGCTGTGTAATCCTTTATTATTTCCTTGAAGTTTTCACCATATTGTGACGAATTGGCATTGACACGACTCGACACGCGTTTTTCCCGTTAGGTAATAATATTTTAAAGCTAAATTTAACATGTGTGTCGTGTTTCCTTCATGTAATATTATATAATCACGGTTGCATATAGGCAAGGCTTAGGCACAGTTGACACCTGTACCCTGATATTTCGCGGGAAGGGTTAAGCCTATTACCATTTATTAAAACGGGTAATACAGTCAGGAAATTCTCACTACCGAAATAATACAATATTTATTCTTGGTCCAAACGGATAATATGTGTTGGTACCACCTACCGGATTGAAAGACAATAATTTGGCGAGTTGGATGCAAAGTTTGTACATTTAACTAATACTGCATAATCAGCCTATACTGTTCCCACTGCTGGGACACAAGCCTCCTCTCTGCGAGAGGGAGTGGCCGTAATCCACCACGCGGACCCAGTACGGGTTGGTAGATACCACACGTCTTCGAATTCTTGGCTCTTGGACATGCCGGTTTCCTCACGATATTTTCCTTCACCGTTTTGAGAGCAGTGGTGATGAAATTATTAACACAAAGTAAAGCGCCTGTTTCGATTCGAACCTACGACCTACACCTCGTAAGTCGCACCTGTTGCCACTGGAGCACCTCTACTCTAATTCTGACTTATACTTAAATGGTACTAAACATGATACTGTGCTCCATATTGTGTTTAAACATTTCAAAGACCTTCCTTGTTTCAGCAATAAAAAATAAACAGAAAAACACTTATTTCATCCTGCAGTGGTATACCGACAGGCTGGTATCACACCAATCCCGCAAGTCCACGTGGTCGCATCCACGAGCTTGGCAACAGTCACACTGTCATGCCATTCTGACAGTGAGTCAGCCGTCGTCGTCAGCGAAAGTAAGATAATGAGTCAACTGCAATATAAATCAACACGTGATAAAGTTATATTATCGAACGCTGCGGTTACCGACGTCACGCCGAGTCGTCACGCCGGCGAGACCTTGGAACACTTCGGGGTGGGAAGAAAGATGCATACTTAGATTTAATATTCATCAAGACTTTATACACTTCGTCTAAGTATATCCGTTTTTATTGGTACTTGATAATTATCTTAGACAGACCAGTTGCTCAAAAATTTGCCAAATGTTTGGATTCTCGAATGGAATTACCTACAGGATGAAATTTGTACACACAGGAGGAAAAACAAACTGATTGACGCCCTTACTACAAGAACATTGCGTCTTATACACGTCTTTAAGTCACTGAGAGAGTCGGCTAAACTTGACACCCTCAAGATGGTGTATTATGCTCTTTGCCAATCTGTTATTGGATATTGTATTACTGCATGGGGTGGAGCAACTAAACCTAAAATGTTAAAAGTAGAAAGAGCACAAAGAGCCTTACTTAAAGTAATGACTAGAAAACCCTACAGATTTCCAACAACTGAACTATACTGTAACTGCAAAGTTCTTACGGTACGTCAGCTTTTCGTGCTTCGATCGATTTTAAGAACTCATGCTAAGCTTTCCGCTGCCAAATCTTAATAAGCGACTACAACTCATCACTGGATCTCAACATAAAACCACATTCGCAACGCATCAATTTTATACAATTAGTAATTATATTTACAATAAAATTACTAAAAAAATAAAAATCTTAAAACTAAACAGTCACGCGGTAAAAACAAAAGTAACAGAGTGGCTACTAGAGAGAGACTATGCCTACACGGAGTCTTTACTTACATACATCACCTAATATCTCAGACATGCCGATTTCCTTATCCTTATCATACACACATTTAAAAAGGTGCGCACGCAGCGCCCTCCCACCCCACCTTTTCACACATGCACACACACCCACACTATACTCACCTTCCACTGCATGCACACACACCCTCTAACACTATAAATACGTCACAACTATTACAGAATCACATCATCGTCCATTAATTGTTGTAACTTAAATAGTATATAAGAATTCTGTGGCCGAACACTGTTTCTCAAAATACAGGTTTACAACCTAGTTTGAGGGGCAGGGTTTAGTAAAAAAAAATTGTACAGATTTAACAACAAAACTATCAAACTGAGTTACTAACTACCCACTGATTGTTGCTGTAACTATCTGTAATTTTTGAACCGACGAAAAAACGGAGGAGGTTACTCAATTCGACGCGTATTTTTTTTTTTTTTTTTTTTAGGGTTCCGTACCTCTAAAGGAAAAAACGGAACCCTTATAAGATCACTTTGTTGTCCGTCCGTCCGTCCGTCCGTCCGTCCGTCTGTCAAGACCGTTTTTCTCAGAAACGCGTGGAGGTATCAAACTGAAATTTCTATATGATACTTAGTTCTACTGTCCCTGGAAGCTGTAGAAAAATCAACCTTCTATGTCAACGCAATCAAAAGATACAGCCATTTAGGCCGCAAAATTCCGCAAATTTTCGAAACTCGCACGGGAATCAAAACCTACAGGGTACTTCCCGTGAACTTAGAATCTTGAAATTTTGTACGAAGTCACGTCTTATAGTACAGATATAGGAAAAATTACGAAAACCGAAAATTTTTAGTTTCGTCATATAAAAAAAAATATTTTTGACAATTTTGAACTTTTACTTATATACCCACAGGTTTGTACGGAACCCTCGGTGCGCGGTGCGGTTCCAGAGTAGTCCGATTTTGATAATTCTTTTTTTATTGGAAAGGGTATACCTCGAAATTGGTCCCATATAAATTTCGAAGAAAAATTCCAACCGTAAGGGTAAGAAAACAGGGGATGATTGATTGTTTACTCACAGATTTAAATACTGAGTTGTGTATTAAATCAAAAATTAAGCATGTAGTAATTAGTAGATTATAGCCACAAAAAATTATAAAATAAAATTTTTTTAATAAAAAAATTAAACCGCCGAAAAACCGAAAAGTAAAAAATAATAAACTAGCTTTGTCCAACCCCAATAACTAAGTTCGGAAGTCGGTGACTTTGGATATGTATTTAATTATATGTCACCGCCTTCCGAACTTAGTTATTGGGGTTGGACAAAGCTAGTTTATTATTTTTTACTTTTCGGTTTTTCGGCGGTTTAATTTTTTTATTAAAAAGTTTTTTTGATGAATAAATTATTATTATGTTTGGTTTTTTTTTTGTGGTTTTTGGATATCGGTACCTACTCTAAAATGTCTTCATATATAAGATTTGTGCCAAAGGCGCAGAATGGACAAGGTTTCAATAATAACAAATTAAAGTTTAGTATTTTCTTCTTAGTGAAAAATACTGATTAGGGCCCAGTTTTCAAACTCGAACCTGACTGATAAAAATGACATCTGATATTATTAGTTCATAAATAAAAGCTACAAATAATCATATTTCGTCACGGTATTTCCTTGAAATCAGTCTGTCGCACCTAGCACGTTTTACTTCTACTCGTATGCACTTAGCCTCGAAAGGCAGACAACTCGGTGCCTAACAGTGCTACAGTATATTAAACTGTGCTATATATAATTTAATATATGTACTTAGTGTGCTAGTGCCTGCTTACTTTACCGTCTATGTGGCAAATGTGGCAATACTGTAGCTAGGCAGAGAGGCGTGACTAATATACATATAATATAGTCTAAGTACATAATATTTTAGCCAACAGTTCAGCATTGAACAGCGTTATTTTTGTTAACAATGCGTTTTGCAAATCGTCTAGACTGGCTTGCAATATTTTTTTTTTGCCAATTAGCTGTATTTTTGACGGCTTCGGAAGTTTTAATGAGGGAAGTGAATGAAAACAGCTTGTTGGGAAGGAAATAATAAAGTAGAATACAATTAGGGCAAAACGGGAAAGAAGTGAATAATAATTTCATTCGAACTTAAGACAATAAAAGTGGGGTTGAATATACCAGACAATTCAATAAAAATTGCGCGCGATTTCCTCGAGGTTCGCGCCCAGCCCTCCCACGCGAGTGCCCAACTGTTACTGTTTACTTTACAGCAAAACGACATAAATGTCGGAGTTCTGAGGTAGCAAACATAAAACACGACCGAATTGAAAACCTCCTCTTAGGTCAGTTGAAAAGGGAATTAATCCTCCATCTTATCTGGTCGAAAACTGTTATCAATATCAAATTTATTTTTAGCACACCTCCGCCGACAAAATAATGATGAGAAACCGCCTGACGATTTCCGCTAAGTAACATTCCTACATTTTTTTTTTTGGGTGGGAAATCATCAAATAACTTCTCCCGCTCTGGGTGGAGCAGGAGGGCGTGTCAGACTTTTACTGACTAAAACCCACCCGTGTTCCTTCAGTAGCCCTTAAGCCAGGGGCTGTGGTGTCTCTTTCGAACAAACCCGCACCCCTGCCAGACATCGACCCTTGCGGGCCCAGTTGATGAAATCAACTCCAAGCCAATCATCATCATCCAAGCGATACAAAAACTTATTCTTATTTGACTGTCATATAATCTATAGTTTTAACAATTCCTACATTATATTATTAGTAGGTACGAGTACGTAGATTTAAAGAATCAGTTACAAAACTTGACGCGTGGATTTCATTGTAAGTTACAATTTAGTCAAATTGCTCAAAAATTCATTACAAAGTTCGTTTGCGCCATTCTCCAACATTATAATTCCACGTAATCCCCGCGAATCATCAGGTATAATCCTCATCTCTGCCTGCCCGACATTAAGCGATCATAACCCTCAGATGATGAACAGGAACATTTACGACGTGGCTCCAGGAAGACGAGCCATAACGGGCTGTAACTCATTGCGATACTGCGCTGCGCGCAATAAGTCTTATCCCCGAAATTTGGGGTTACTTATCTTAAGATAGGGATTACTTCCGTACCCCAGAGAAGAAGAAATACTATGCAGAAGGTCCATTTGAATTGTAGGAGGGCTCAGTCGCCGTAAACATCATAATTTATGCTAAGCTCTGTTGGGCGAGATGAGGTGCGGATATGCATTAATATAGCTACATTTTGGGCTTAAATCTCGCTTGGCCTAGCATTCTTTAATCACGATTTTTATTGGTATTATATAAACCAGGAGTTCGCTGTATGCGGGAAGCACAGAGCCGGTCGAAGTGGCGGAGCTTGGGGGAGGCTTATGTCCAGCAGTGGACGTCTTTCGGCTGAAATGATGATGATTATATAAACCATTTCTGCTGATTGTTCAGCCTGGCACCTATATTGACTATTTTCCATCAAAATCATACCGAGCTGGGTAATTGCGTAACACACACTCACAATCCCAATAAAAATCATTTTGACAATTCAACAATAATCATGGTATTCTATACGCTATCGACTAAACGAACTTTTGAAACATATGAAGTAATGAATTTCCTTCAAAAACCTTCGGATATGATAGGAAGTGTGTTACGAAATTAGATTCCGTACGTAGACTTTTGTTTCAAGTGAACCTTTTGCACATCTTAGTACTTCTGGCGATACCTCATTTCTGGTACGTTTTACGACATCCACAGTTAACTGGTGCTCTCATAAAGTTGATGTTAATTAAACATATACTCTTAATGTACTGCTGCGCAGATATGCTAGGCGGTAGTTGAGGTACGCTGTGTTGGTATTCAGAGTCGTAGGAAATTAAACAAATTAAATTACAACTGCAGGTTATTTTTATACTGTCAATATTTTGCTGATCATCTGTTACCATAGTTCAATGGTGGACTTTGGTGGATATATAATATTATTATGCAAAATACAAAATACCAAATTTTTTTAAATTTATTTTTTACAAACCTAAGCTAGCACTCCTGACAATAATAACCTCCTACTTACTATAGTAAGGAGTGCCTTAGTAGCAATTTAACTGCAGGTCTTACCGTCTGTCCTCAAGAGCTTCACCCCGAATTGCATACGATCAATCATAATCTGTTTTTGACAGTTCAACAAAATTCATTGCGTTATTTACGTTGTTGAGCAGACACAATTTTCGAACATATGAAGCAATGGATTAAGAACCTGTTCCTAAATGATTCAGATTATGATTGATCGTGCGTTACGCAATTATGGTGCTCGTCTCCTTCACTAGTCATATTTTCGTACTAAAAAAATCAAATACCATTTATCTAATCATAGTTATTTTTTTACCAAAATGTAACGGCATCAACAAATTCTGTTTACACTTATATATATCAAGAAAATGATAAATGTAGGTAATGAATTAATAAACGTCAGTTAGATGGCATTATCGATAACACAGCAATAGTGTGAGGAAACACCCTCGGATGAGCTATGACCGATAAATCATAGTCGATGGACAGCCGGCCGTGTTGACACTGTCCATAAAATTGTTGTGACAATACATATAACTTCTGTACGATAGATTTGTTAATGCAGTTCAATTGTACAAATATTTGTGAGAGAATTTATTCGCTTGTATATGCTAAATAAAATTAATGGCGTACTATTCTAGAACAAATTGTAATTGTTGTTATCAACAATGAGGTAGTCGCCTTCAATTTAATGACGCTTGAGTAATCATTAAGATTGATTGCACTGAACCAACTTAGCAATAAAGAAATAGCAATCGGTTGCAATTTTCAGGCAATGACTGGACTGTGATCCTGAGCTCAATAACTTATATTATTGTAACAACGAATGCTATAGAAAACCTCTCACTTTCTCTGGCTGTATCAATAAACATATTCGTCCAAGCATTGCGTCCACAAAATAAATACAGAAACACAAACTTCATTTAAGCAATCTTTCGTAACGCCCTGTATATCAGTAGTATATGATATACAGGCTGCTCCAGAACGGTGCAATAAAAGCGAGATGGTGCCACCTGCGCAGACTCGTAAATTCTCGAATCATTTGTGTGATTGTTGGACGAACTTGTTCAGACGAGCGGGTTTTAACAAGTATTCTTAATGGAATGAAAAATGAATCGTAGGCATTATACATGCTCAGTTTATGGCAGTGTACGTAAGAGTAGTACAACGTAAACGTACCAGGACTTCATAGATCCAATAAAATATGTACTATATTGAGATGTGTGTAGATGGAGAAAATATTCTTTATTTTACAGATGCCAGCACATCAAGGTATCCTAAACTGTCAAATTTTCGTAATTGAACATGAACCATATGCTTATGTAATAAAGTTAAGTGTCAAAGAAATTTGACAGATTGGGGTAGCTTGATGTGCTGGCGTCTGTACACCAAAATTCTTTTACAATACCTATTGCTAGTTCTATAGTAAAATATCTTATCGCTGGTGTAAATGACACGGAAATTAAACTTGAAAATGATACGTGAAAAAATTATAAACAGCAAAATAATAGCGGATGCAGCATAGAAGCTCGCTGTTTGGCGGTAACCAGAATAGGTATTAACGAAAGCTGTTATCAATCAATATGGATACTGTGCGCCTAAGGTTTCCCGTACCGGGATCAAGTAAAGACCTTTGTAGTATCAGTACTAAGTAGGTACTTCGTTTACTTCACGCTTTCGTGTTTACAGCACTGCGCCTGCCACACAACTTTGTTTTTTCAGAAACAACAAAATTTATGCTGATAAATTTTAAGGCTTATTCTAAATCAGGTTGACAGTTCGAATGTGAATAAAATTAATTTATAGCCAGCCTGCACTTCCATAATAAGGTCGTCTTCAGCAGAGAACCTTTACAGTACCTATATACGTCATTAATGACGAAATCCGCGCGTAAATTTACCTAAACGACGTGGCTATTCCTAGTAGCCTTTTTACAGGAAAATGCCATATTAGATATTGTATTTAAAAATAATTTTAATAAATAAGTTAATACATAGTACGTGGTGTTACGTTTACGTAGAAATTAGTCACCGTAGGAAACATACACTTTCCTGCCAAAATCAAAGCAAAAATAATTACCTACGTAAAACAACATGTAGACTTTCCTTCCTTACTTCTTTCCTGTAGCTATACAAACGTGGAAACTGTAACCATTAATTCAGCACACGATTCTAGATCCCTGGCGTAGAAATTCAATCCACTGTACAACAGCTGATTATACCACATTTTTAGTACCTATAAGCGAAACCTGAATACAGTTTGTTCAGAATAAGTAACTAAATCGATTCCAATAATTTTTACACCATTTTATATATTTTCCCAAATAATTTTTTCAAGTGTGATGGTAAATGTTATGGGCACAATACGAAGCTGGAAGTTCGGGGGCTCGTGGTGATCATGTTTGTGTAGACTACTAGGTAATATTATTATAACTTTATATTATAACTTTGTTATTTTCCATGATACAGTTTTGATTTTTTTATATACATAGATTCTTTACATAAAAATACTAGACACGTGTTTCGGGTTTCGCATTTGCTTTGAGCTGTAGGTATACGCTACACAGGATAATTTTTGGACCAGTACGCAAGTGCAATACCTACGCGGTCTAAATGTATGGAACAGCAGATTTTTTTTTGGATAACCGACGTCAAATTTCTGAGCGGGTCTACAATGATTTATGCTGAATTCACGATTACAGGTTGCGCACTGGTTAAAAACTTATCCTATAGTATGTTTGGAACAACTCTTAAAATTTCTGCAGCGTGTCACCCGCCGGTGTACCAACCCCCAAAATGTAGGTAACGGGTCCCTTCAATAACGCCTACTCATCGTCGAGGCATGATGATGCAATACCTTGGCATACAAGATGGCGGCCCAACTGAGGGAATTCCAGGGGTTCTAACGAGGACCCCGGTTTAAGTCCTCACAAATTACTTGGTGAGTTTAAATAGTTTCGTGTCGAAGTGGCTTCAAGGGCGAGGAAATTACAGGAGATGGTGAGTAACTATTGATTGAAATATTTCTACGAATGATCCTAGGAGAAATCTTTAATTTGTACAGTTGTGTAGGTGTACTCGTCTCTATGATTGACAAAGGTGGGCAGCGTTTAGGTCTTAAAAAGTAGTGCTAACTTGGAAAACAGAGAAGTTTATTAACTAACAGTTCTATTTCAATTCTTCTTCCGAATAGGGACCTCCTCACATCTTCATCTTCAGACTTCACTACAGTTTTAGAACCGAAACATTCGCAGACCAACTATGTATTACCTACGTTCCTACATAATAGCAACCAGTACTCATACTTACTTATACCAGGCTTCAGCCGTTAATGCTAACATGCATGACCTAGCACGATCTAGCATAGAAACTCCAATGCAACTGGTTTTTATTCGTTATATTAGCGACTTGTCTAGACACAGCCTGCCCGGGGAGAAAGGAAAGTGAGAGTCTTACGTGCTTGTTGCTAAGGTAAATGTAACGTGGATATTATTTTCAGACTTGTTATTCTTAAAAAGTAAGTAGGTAATATTAATATTCACTATTGACACAACTAAAAAATAAATATAAGTACTAACTATAACTGACAAATGTAAGGCCTTCAATTTCAAATTTTCCAGCCGTTGCAATATTTTTAGAACTTTCCTGTATAGGGGCTGTATAATTACATAATATAACATCACGCCTTCATTTGGCAGAGGTGTACACACGGCTACACATCAGCTATACATTTCCAGTGTAAGCTGATCTCGCATTTTTTAGGATTTCCGTACAGTGCGAGATCAGCGTAAACTGGAAATGTATAGTTTGATGTGTAGCCGTGTGTACCTATAATACACTGACATGTCGCCAAGTATGTTAAGTCCCATGTAGTGGGGGCGAGCCTATTGCCATCAACCGGGCACAAATCCAAACTCCAGGCTGCTACTGATTCACCCGACCTGGGAATCGAACCCAGGAACTCATGCTCAGCAATAGCGCTCGCGATCACTGCACCACGAGGCAGTCACACTCACACGCCTACTTAAACCCTACTCTAACTGCTATAAATGTTTTTCGAGATTTATAAAGTTTTGTCTAATGCATCTCCAATACACGTAGAATAATCCAGACGTGCCGATCTATTGCATTTTTGGCGTTTTGCTACTAGACCACATGCAACACAAATCGCTTGTAAAAATTATCTCAGTGCAACGAATTTTAAGTCATTGTTCCTCAATTATGCACAATATCTAGCGTATAACTTACGTAAAAGAATAATCTTGTTACGTGCCGATCTAGACTTACAGACTTCTTTATGTCAGACTACGCTGACGTCAAGCTGACAGCGACCACGCTCATCCATGACGCTCGTCTAAAGATAACAATTGACAATCGCACAAAAGAAATAAACGTTAAACTTTTATTTCTAACCGCACGACTATTGGAGGAAAATACGTCAGCATAGTCACATGCATTGGAAACTGAAGTACATAGTTGCAGTTTCATACAAAGGCCCACTTGCACCACAAGTAACTAAATGCTACTGTCCGTCCTCCGTTCCTCCGTTAATTCCAAACTGGCAGAAATAGAACGATTTTATAAATTCCTTCAGCGTCAAATGCATTTTAGTGAGCTGTGGTGCATATAGGCGTGAGATGTGCTGGCCTCGATCAGTCAGTGGATGAATGACAGATCTTTAAAATAAGTACCTATATTTCCTGCTTCTAAATTATTAAGGTGTATAAGCACGCAGTGCCAAAAATTCAAATAAGTGTAACGAAAACGTCCAGTTTCACAAAAAAAATCCTTCTTTCTTAAGTTCATCATCATCATTTCAGCCGAAATACGTCCAATGCTGGACATAGGCTTCCCCCAGGCACCAACACTCCGACCAGTTCTGTGCTTCTCGTATCCAGCGGATTCCTGCGGCTTACGCAAGACCTACGTCACTACGTCTTCCGGTACGCGGTCATCACTCCAGAACCTTTCGACCCCATGGCCATCTGTTCTGCGAGCAATGTGCCCTGTCCATTGCCATTTGATTTTAGCAATTTTTCGGGCTATGGTGATAACCTCTGTTCTACTACGGATCTCTTAATTTCTGATTCTATCACATAGGGCAAACTCAAAGCTTTCTTAAGTTATTACTCAAAATTATTCTGTTCTACATGTATCTCACAGTATGTAAATTGTACAGGATAAAACAGTATATTTGTAGACGTTGATCTAACCATGTTACTGAACCTTGCTGGCTTCACTATCGTAGTTTATATCAAATGTTTTCCTTGCGCAGAACCTTGTCGTTCTCTTGTCTGTCTTTAACATTATGTAGGTTTTCCTTTGTCTGTTCTAATTTATATTTTATATGTGTTTTAGTTGTTTAGCCGTTTACATTTATAAACTGTTAAACGATGCTAAATTATGATTCTATTTATCCTTTTATTAATAGTATGAGTATATGACTAAGCAGTTTGATGATTTTTGGCTGAGTGGTACAGAAAAAAACTACAAAAGAATATTCTACATTGTTTTGAAAGATAATAAAGCTAACAAAATCCGGCTTTTGCAATGATTTGACAAAAAAATAACTTATCATCTACAGATACTGCAGCAATCTCAACGACCAAATGACAAATAATCTAAAGCAAAAACTTCATGAGTTCACTCAGCCTTTTAGATTTGTCATGAGGAGTCGGAATCGCGTAGAAAGTTCCTCACCATTGACAATCTTTCCAGAACTCCCGATAAGCCACGTTTGATGAGCCTTAGCAACAGCGCAAGGTCTTACTCAGAACCGGCCGCGATGCCGTGCTCGTCTGGTCGCACAATTTACTAAACACACGCTTCCCAGAAGCCGATGTTTTGCAACAATACCGATTGAATCGGCATCACGACTGTGTCCATTATTCGGTTCTCGATCATGTTGCTACGTGGGGTTCGGGAGGAAAATTTTAACCTTAACTTGGCAAAACTCAATACGTAATTTAAAAAATGCTTGTACACCTTGTTATTCACCTACCGAAACCGAAATTCATATAAAAGTTAAAATGCCTACTCTATTATCAACACTATGTTTCAGCTCTTAGTTTAAGGGCGTCAATACTGGCAAGACTTTAAAAATGCGATTTTCAAGGAAAGTTCGCTGGAAACCTATTAAAAGGTGTTTAAAATAGTCTCAAAACTTACTATTATTTCAATTGATTTCGAAATTCATTCAAATATGTTTATTTTCTTATCAGTGTCTGGTAACACGATCGTTTGCAGAATTTACACCAGCTTGTGGTTTCATTGAGGCATGAAACTCATTGAAAATATTCCACTGCTTCTGAACCGTTGATGTGACTAAATTGATCGACGATACCTATTAATATGACGTGTAAGTTGGTTGCTATGGTGAAATATAGGCATCATGCCAGGGACAAGCCGTGGCCTGTCTCCACAGTGTGCGACGTGACTAACCCCGCGGTTATCTTTAACCCGCCGTTATCGGACATTCAGAGTTACCACACACGGAAATTGATGAATCTTATAGGAATTTTTAGTGAAGAGTGACATGGTTGACGATAGTGCTGAAACGTGGTTCAATTCAATAGAAGTAGGTGACGGTTTTGATGGTAAATTATGCGTCATTGAACATGTCATTTCAATAAAATGTAACACTTTTAAATAATTAGCCCAAAGAAGTTCTAGAGTGTGTGTAACTTCATAAACTTCAAATAATGAAGTACCTACTCTCATATACATTCCATAATAAAAAGACCCCGATTCTTAATCATTAGTTTAAAAAGGCTGACTTTAAGACTAATAATAACCTAACTTATTATTTAACGTGAAAATTATTTTAAAACTTTTAGTACATAACTAGTATCTGTTTGTGTCCGTTCCGCTTTCTCAGATTCTTTATTATAACTTAACTTTAATTATAATGAACAATGACAATGTCTCTTTCGTAGTAAAAACCGCTGAATTTTATTCCGGAGTGTCATGAACTCTAGGAATAGGCACTCGATTTTAAGATGATTTCGTAGTAATGTTACCTTGAAAAATCCTGAAAAGAACCGCCTGTACGTGTTCTAGATAATTCATTCCACGTCCCATATAAGGTAATAAGCACAACAATATTCGTAAATATAACAAACTCAAACTCAAACTCAAAGCATTTATTTCAAATAAACCAATTACAGGCACTTTTGAATTGTCAAGGACGGTGAGTTAGAAAGATGAAGCTAGTTGCCCATTCCAAAGCGTAGGTACCTATGGAGAAGAACGGGCAAGAAACTCCATGGACACTCTTTTAAAATCAAGATTTTGTTACAAAAAGTTGGTTACATCATTATGTTGAAATTATCAATGTGAGAACGATGTAAAAAGTGCACATTAAAAGCGTCCGTAATTAAAATAAAATAACAATTAAAATAAGCCGTGGGAGCTAAGAGATGACCAGTCCCTACTGGCGGCGCCCGTTCACGGACATGACGTATGCATCAGCACCATTCAGCTCAACCATTTTGAAGGGAACTTAATGATCCAAAACACACGCCACCACCAGCGAGACATTTGAGTGAGCATGACATACTCTCAGCTGCCAGGGCACATTCAAGTCAATGAAAGACGTACCCTGTAAATGTTTGCTTTATAGTAGGAACATAGTGCTCACACATATGCTATGCAATTATACAATACAAAAATTTGAATTTATACAATGCAAAGATATCTAGCTTTTACAGTCTTCAGCAGCTCCAACAATGTTTTCAATGTTATCCAATTTAGTTTAAGCTACCTTGTGGAGCAGGACAAGCAGCGTTTAGCCAAGCATTTTTGTCAGCGATGTAATCCCCCAACTTATAATAAGCATGGCTGCATAGTGTGCGTTTTATACAAGATTTAAATTTCGATTCATTCAGTTCGAGTATGTGGGGAGGTATTTTATTGTAACATTTTAAACAGTACCCCATGAAGGATGAGTCTACTTTAGCCAGTCTGAAGCCTGGTTGAACCAATTGGTGCCTATTTCTCGTTCTAATGGTGTGTCTTTCACCTCGTTTACTGAAAAGATTTAAGTTTTTCCTAACGTACATGATGTTCTCATAGATATATTGACAAGGTACCGTCATGATATTAATAACTTTGAACAGTTCCCTTAGAGAATCCCGCGTACGGAGGCCATATATTGCTCTAATGGCTCTTTTCTGCAGAATAAAAATAGACTCGATATCTGCAGCCCGTCCCCATAGTAAAATACCGTATGACATGATACTATGAAAGTAACTGAAATAGACAAGCCTCGCGGTTTCTACATTAGTGAATTGGCAGATTTTTCTTACAGCATATGCTGCTGAACTTAGCCGTCCTGCAAGAGCTGTTAAATGAGGACTCCACTGTAGTTTTGAGTCGAGCGTGATCCCTAGGAAAACAGTTTTATCGACGAATTCTAGTTTCTCTTTATTCAATACTACGTCACAATCAGTACTTTTAACATTTGGTAAAGCAAATCTTATGCATTTAGTTTTTTTCCCATTTAACACTAAATTATTAGCAGTGAACCAATTATGTACCAGCAGTAGGGCATTATTTACGTCGTCAAGATTTGATGCACGTCTATTTATTTTAAAAATTAAGGATGTATCGTCAGCAAATAACACCATTTGTGGTTGGTTTTTTAATAAATGGGGTAGATCATTAATATATACTAAAAAGAGGAAAGGACCTAATATTGAGCCTTGTGGAACACCCATTTTTATTTTTAAACCATGTGAATTGACACCATTTATATGAACTTTTTGCTGTCTATCATTTAAATAAGATTTTACTAGACTGAGCGCAAGTTTACCTAGTCCGTAATGCTCAAGTTTTAAAAGCAAGGTTTCGTGATTAACGCAGTCAAATGCCTTGGAGAGGTCACAAAAAATTCCAATGGCATCCTGAGCCTCCTCCCAAGCTGCAAATATGTGTTTTAGTAAGGTAACAATCACAAACATCACAAAATAATTCACTTCCGTTCAGTTAATAGGTACATAATATCACAATTATTACCCACATATGACGAAATTATTATCATGAAGTGCAATCACTAGGTAAGTATATTCAGTAGTCTTGAAAAGAAAATTCGTTATTGTGTAACTAAAGTGATTCATATCAAAAACCGGTAAAGAACATGTCGCATAAACTGGTCCAACGTTCGATTCCCAGGTTGGGTAGGTACTGGAAAGGATGATTCATCCATTGAATATGATTAGGTGAACGTGAATTTTGTTATCGTAGCTATAAAGGTTAAAAATAAAATTATCATAATTACATGTCTTTTGCAATAAAAATATCGCTATCACCAGCAACACGTCACTAATAAACTATTCGTCGGTTCCTATAAATTATCGTCCGTTATTGATCACATCACAGAGTCATGATATTTTGTCAGGAATGTTACATAACATAACATAAAGCTTGTGTCTCCTGAGGGGTTCAGCAGAGGTTATGTAATGTTCCCAGAACTCACAAAAAAAATTCTCCTCTTGCCATTTTAACAAATATTAATTAAGAAAGCTCTATTTAGGTATTATAATTGGGTATTTCCGTTAAAAACCCCGTCAGTTGGAGTCCTGGCGCCGAGCCAGGCACATGTTTAATAAGCATGTCTCCTGTCTCATAACTCTTCATTACCTATTACTAGTCGTCGTGGGAGACTACAGCACTCTTTGTGCTTACCTCCCCAAGGTCATGATGATAAAGAGACTGGCCATTGTTTTTTTCCCGTTCGTTCTTCTCCATAGGAACCTATTTCGCTATGGGAGAGGCAACCAGCTTCATCTTTCTGACTGACTGACTCTTTTGGCAATTCAAAAGTCCTTGTTTATTAATTGAAAAAATGCTTTGAATTTGAAAGATGGTCATCACACATACATTATGTAGAGAGAGATATAACTTCATGCCTGTTGCCCTCGAAGGAGGAGGCATTGTCATTAGCCAGGAACACATCCAGGGTGGCTACGGAGATAACTTAATAACCTTTCCCCGACCTGGGAATCGAACCACGGAGGACTCCGCGCGTAGCTGACGCGCTCACGCACCGAGACAGCCAATGAGCATCATTATTAGACATCACTGTTAAATATAATTATATTTCTATTAACGCAGTAAGTGGCAATAGGTCAACGATTATATAGCGAGCTGCCAAGCGAGAGGTCATGATTTCGAACACATCCGAGCATGAACCCCTTTAATTGTGCAATCTGTCAAGTGCCTCACATTTTTGTAAACTCCAAAAGTACCTCGTGCACTACTTTATGTTAACTTCTACAGGGATTTGTGGGATATTATGAGCCTAAAATTACGCTCTTACGTATTTTCAGTGTGGAATATTCTAGCCACACGATCAGCTATCATCACATTTAATAAAATTATTTATTTTCCAATTAAACCAGTCAATAAGTTAATAGCTGATCAGAAACTGGTAGTCATTGTAAATGAACACATTATTAGTGCTACTACCTATTTAATTACTTCTTTCATTAAATACCTACTACAGTTTCTTGACTACGTGACCAAAGACTGGTAGACTCTCAGGCCGAAATTCACAAACGTTACTTGGCACGCTCTTTGGTTTATCTTTATCCCTGTTACTATCGCACAACTGTCAAACTGCAATTGCAAGAAAGAGATGGGAACATATCTTAGCCAAAAGTTAGGCTGAGTTACGTTTATAGATGTCGGCTTCATTCGGTCAGCCCCTCAGGCTAGGTCGGCAGTTCGCTGGCTATATTATTTACCGCTATTTTGAAAGTCAAACGATTTGTAATGGATGACGAAATACAGCATCATTTTTAGTAATATGCGGGACTTTCCTTGAGTCGACTATACTTTTTGACAGACAGGAAGCATGCTGGATCGATTTGACATTTTAATCTGACTTCTCTTTAGAATTAGAATACCCAGGCTGCAAAGGCACCATACAAAATACCTCATGATCCCTGATGGCCATTAATAGTCCTCCAAGCAGAGCATATTTCGGCCTTGCAGTTCTCAACGGAGAACACACTCACTGTCTCGTCCCTGACTGTCATAGTCCGATGAAGAGGACGGCATCACGGCACGCAATCAGACCCGACCGGAGCGAGATCAGGCGCAGCGGAATGACGTGCATATATCCGCTAACATCCATACTCTGGCTGTTACTAAGACATTCCTAATGTAAAAATCCAATAACACTTTTATTGCCTGTTGTGCATTACGTTGAAGGGTCCATTAGGTAGAAGAGCTGTCTGTGTATGGCTTTACAATGGCCTAATCTTCAAATAAATAGTAACTGCCACACGATTCTTGAAACCGGAAGTGGTTATCTACACCTTTTTTCAAGGAACTTTTCGAAGGCACGAACACCGTTGCATTGTGAAAATGCAAGCAATAATATTTTTTATATTGACTTAGAAAAAGTATATAATCGACCTACTTATTTTTTGTCGCTAAACGTGTCAGGCTTAACCTTGAATCATGGTTTAAAAAAAATACTCATTAGTGTTTCCATATCTAACCTAACTATTTCAAGTCATAAAAAACAGAGAAAAGTTACGAAAAATTCACGGCTTTTTAATTACTCATACTTCAGCAGCTATTTCAACAAAAAAACCGGCCATACGTCATCGTACTGTTAAAAGAGTTTCACAATTGTTCGGGGAGGTGCGTCCGCGCATGGCAACAGTCGCGCGGTCTGCAGTGAGTCAACGCAGACGTCACAGCACACGTGTTCAGAAGGAGAACTCCACACGCCTTCTAGAACGTGGTTGAGGAGTGATAACTAATAACTTTATTCAATGAATTCGTGACTGCAGTCTCATCGCCTCATGGGTGACTTGATGACGTTTTAAGTTCTTTGTTTTATTGCAATTTGTAATGTAACTTTTTTATGTTGAGCTGTGTCATCTTTCAATAAGAATTTCATTGCCAATTTATTTTGCCTTTTATAGAAAAAAATAGTCATCGTTTTATTTTGGCACTGTAACAATCTAATATCTTGACATTTTTCAGTACGATGAATTGCCCAGTGAAATTATTTTGAGTTTAGAGGACGTTACCCTCACAATGGGGGATTTTCAATGAGGAAAAGACACTTACTAAAACCAGATAATGACTTAGATAAAACAATTTTTAGAATAAAAAAGCTTTATCTACCTGTTGATCTATTGATCATAGTTCTGGATATGGAAAGCACTAGAAATAGTAACGATAGTGACTAATTACCCAATAACGACTGCACTGCTTAATAAACTTAAATGGAGTTTGTTCACATTAAGTTAATCGGGAACTATCCGCACTCACGACAGTTGCATTACACTAATCTGCACCTTTGACAATTGAGACGATGTTTTGATTTATTGGTCATTTTATATTTTATTAATAGGCCTGGTACTTGTTTGTACTAGTTTGAGTCCGCTGGGTGCGGGAAGCACAGAACCGGTTGAAGTAGCGGAGCTTGGGGGAGGCCTATGTCCAGCAGTGGACGTCTTTCGGCTGAAATGATGATGATGATGATGGTACTTGTTGACAAGCCTACTCTATCCTTCCATACCTAATAATAATAACACTGTAATTTGAAACATTGCGAAAGCCAATCATTTTTAAAAGAGTTAACGTGGAGTTTCTTGCACCTAGCTTCAGACGTGTCATAAGTGCCCATATAGGTTTATGTGAAATATAATATTTTGATTTTGACTGCTTAACAGACTACACAAGTACATTTTTTTAAATGATGGTTTAGGTTCATAGAATCACCACGATTGGCAAAAGATTCCTTCTCATTTCTATAGTCACAAAGAAAAGTGATACCAATTATGGCTGCCGCCGAGCTTATGTAATCAGTCATGGCAAACTCTTAGAATAAATAACATGTACTCTAATAGGAGACGAAGAAAAACATTTGTTTAACAAAGATGAGACGCCCAATAATCACCACGCGTGCTCACCACGTGTTTGGTCTTCTAGCTACCAAAGATCTTCTAGGTCCTGGTTTACTATATCAATGTACTATATTATTGCTATCTTTTATCTATGCACATCGTACTATCTACAACCCTTCGAGTGTAGTCGTCACGGCTGCGCCCGCGCACGCAGCGTGTGCGCCACGCGATGTCGCCACTTAGCAACAGCAGCACGCAGTAGGTACTTGCGTCATCCTTTGTCTAGATTTCGTTGTTATTAGTACGTGATGAAGAGCACTCCATTTATTATACTTATAATAACATCATCATTCACATTATTATTTCCATAGTTTACAAACTTAGGTATTTATTGATGGAGGTAAAATCTTCCACGATCATCTTAAGTAACAAAGAAATTGTGTCTTGTGGATTGGATTACCAAGACCTTGGGGCTAACATTGTTTTGACTGTATTTCAGTCAATATTTTAATTGATCATGTTGCATATTTCTTCCGTAGACATAATTGCTGAAATGCACATCTATGAAAAAGTTTTCTTTTTAAATATTATTTTTACACAAAAATATTTCAGCTCAAAAGTGATTTTGACAAGTTGGCAGCAACATCTAAGCAAATAACAAGATTTCATAGCCAAAAAATTGTAGGAAATATACCTACCTCTTTATGGAAAAGTACAGAGCTATCTAGGAAAGCGAGCTATCTACACTTAGCAACACATACCCTCGCGCTACGTCATCACATCTAGATTTGTTGCTACGTGACTGTGGAAGGAAGCTAGATTATCTCGCTAATGATCATCACATAATGATACGTGTTTCTAGTAGGAAGGTACTTATGTAGTTTTATACGTAGGCGTAATTATAGGGTGGTTGCTATGTGAAAAACTGGTATTTTACAGTATTTTTCCAAGCTTAAATACTGATCAAATTATGCAACGTATTCTGAAAAATAATGCCATGGAAATTTTAAGCTTGTTACGATTAATATTATTTCGATTATTCTTTGGGTAGTGGCATGTTCAGAAGATAAAAGCTATAAACCTCGATTATTTTGTATATTTTTTGCAACATAAGCCACAAATTGCAACGATTACCTATAGTTATAATATTACACGACTGCATTCAAATTGATGCAGGAATTACGCGACTTTGGTGTAACAATGACTTCACATTCGTGATATTTCCTGGTTTCTGAGCACTATAGGTCACGGACACGACAAGGAAGCAGCCAGGGAGAGAGGAGACTGGTCCGAGCCTTCCTTACAATTTGCATGTGCAAGATTTGAGATAAAAACTTCAAGTTTTTGAGTGGAGACTGTAAATAGACAATCTTGTGTTAGACAACTCTTCGCTTTGTTATGAAAAAATATGAAACGTGGTCATATTTTCGATTATTGCTAGGAAAATATGAAAGAAACAAAAGATTTATCGGGGTGTGGTCTATTCTTGCATGAATGAATTGAGAGAAGCACGAGAAGACATTTTTTGAGGTTGAATACTTAGGTACGGGAAAAGGTTTTAACCTTCTTCAAAAAAAGGTTTTCAATCCGGTTCAAATTTTTATGTTTATTAAAATCGATTTGAACAAATCTTCTTTTGTTTAATACTTAGGGTATATTTATAGGGTGGTTTTTTTTAGGGTGGGAAATCATCAAATAAATTCTCCCGCTCTGGGTGGAGCAGGAGGGCGTGTCAGACTTTTACTGACTAAAACCCACCCGTGTTCCCTCAGTTGACTTTATGCCAGGGGCGACGGTATCTCTTTCGAACAACCCGCACCCCTGGCAGGCATCGGCCTTTGCGGAATCCACCAGTTGTTGCTGACAACTCTGACGGCGCGCGTGGAACACAACGCGCCGTCGAACCGGGATTTTTTTTTCCCATATACATTTGGTCAAATTCTGATGAGTGGTTGTTAGTTTCAATAATACGTATTTTTTCCACTTGGTATATATTTAACATATTATAATATTACTTTCCTGTTGTTATTTACTTGGCAAATAAAGGTATACTAATTTGTGTAGGGCAGATAACCATGGAGTGAAAAATTAAAACGACAATATAAAATAACAGACACCGACTTCAGAAACTGGAGTTATTTTTCAGATTGTGGTGTTTTTTTTTTTAAGTCAGTTGTTTGAATACAAATATTCCAGTCCAAATATTGTCACCAATGTCATTTAACTTAATTATTACACAGTAACATAATTTGTTTTTGACAAAAAATGAACATTAAGATAAATTGTAGGATAAAGTAAACAAAACAAGAGAACAACGATCATACATCGCCCACACGTACGGAGAGCCATTTAAGTAAGACGTGAATCTAACTTAATAACTTAGCTGTAAAAATTACGGCGCAAACTCAAACAGTAGCAGTTTGTGCGCGGTCTAAGTTGTAAGATGTAGCGAGATGTATAGAGGATGTTAGAAATCTAGGTCCCAACATCGTCTTAGATAAAGAGGTGCTTGAAACTGTAGACTCGGCAGTTTTTCTGGGCATAACATTAGATGCCAAACTTCAGTGGGGATCACACATACCAACCCTAGCAGGGAGGTTCAGTTCAGCCACCTACGCCGTCAGAAAAGTAAGACAATACACTGACGTCGATACAGCTCGATTAGTCTACTTTAGTTATTTTCAGAGCGTCATGTCCTACGGTATTTTGCTGTGGGGCAAAGCCGCTGATATTCAAAATATTTTTGTCATGGGCATGCCACGATTGCGACGGTGAGTCTCCTCTTTGAGGAGTGGCTTGAGAGCCGGAATGGGGTCGTTACCTTCCGCCTGACAGCCAGCCGTGCCTGGTGAGGTCCTCACCAGACACGGCTGTTTCAGGAGGTTCCTGATTCGCATAAGGCCGGAGAAAACGCCCGGGTGTTTCCACTGCGAGGATCGCCCTGAGGACATGGTGGTGCATAAAGTGGAGGTCTGCCCGGCTTGGGCGGAGCACCGCAGTGTCCTCGTGGAGGCGATCGGTGGCGGCGATCTCTCGCGTCCGGCCCTGGTCCAGGCCATGGTACGGAGCGAGAGCGCATGGGTAGCCGTCACCTCCTTCTGCGAAGCAGTTATGCTCGCGAAGAGGGAGGCGGTGCACGTGAGGGAGAGGCAGTAAATGAGAGGCCTTAGTCGCCGCAGGAGATGCCCTGGGCGTCGGGAATCCCATGCTGATTCCTGGCCACCGTAGGCGTGGGCTAGCGGATGGCGAGTAATGGGTAGCTCGCTGTCCGGTAAGGACCAAGCCCAGGTTGACAGCGCGTTGTGTTCCACGCGCACCTCAAAGAGATGTCAGCACAAAATGATGGGGACTGCAAGGGCCGATGCTTGCCAGGGGTGCGGGTTGTTCGAAAGAGATACCGCCGCCCCTGGCACACGGGCTACTGAGGGAACACGGGTTGGTTTTAGTCAGTAAAAGTCTGACACGCCCTCCTGCTCCACCCAGAGCGGGAGAATTTATTTGATGATTGCCCACCCAAAAAAAAAAAAACAAGCTCATGTAAAGGTTTACAAAAAAGAAGCGTACACCGCTTTCCGCTCTTGTCTTGTACCTCAACCAGTAGTAAGCAGTATTTGTTCATAGTTTTAGTGCGGCAGGCAACGCCTCTGCCAGCCCCGTTAATTATACAAGTTTGAATGTTGGAAACTGCTTGTATACCTTTAGGGGAAGAGAAGACATACTGAAAATTTCTCATGAGGAACATTTAAACAAAGCAGGGAAGATTACAGTGTTTACACTGTATGCTTCTTAGATTGCTGATATGACTATTTCTTCTTCTTTACGACATTTATTCACACCGTGTTGGCCCAAAACGTCGCCTCTTTCACGGCTTTGTCGATGGCAGCGCAGAGGTCGCCTCGGCTACTTGTGTTGGGGAACAGAGTGCAGGATAGGAAGATATAACCATTTGAAAACACAATAATCACCATTAGAACCAGCATAAGCAGGACATAGGCTTTTCCATTCAACGGGAAGAGCCATCATTACTATTATTACATTAAGTACTTACTATTACAAACATACATAAACTCACGCCTACTTCCTATGGAGGTAGGCAGAAACTACTTACCTATTCCTTACCTAATACTGTTCTTGCTCGAGAGTACGTGAATGTCCTTGGTCCCAGTTACGGTACGAGCGAACACCTTGACCTACATTTCTGCTGTTGGAAGCCTGGAAAGCTAAAAAATGTGCAGTGTTACCTTGAAGCCAATTGGGTCTGATGGCGATTGGTTCTCTAAGTTATATTAGTGCAGATCATTCTGGAAACCAATTCTAACTTAGGTGACGGATATGCCTAGAATGACTAATTTAGGAAGTCTACCTAAAACTGAAACACAAAAAAAAAACATAAAAAAACATTACCTAACTAAAAACAGAAATAGAATTATTTGGTTTAAAAAAGAATAGGTGCAATTTGGTTTTACATTCGCCTAACTTGCCCAGTTAAGCTAGATCTCTCGAACCACACTTTATGTCTAGTGATATTTCTAGTTACACTGGTGACGTCTATAACAAATTTCTGTACAGTTACTAGACCGTATGTACACTAACTTATTTGTAACTTGAAGTAATTTTCGTTACTCCACAGATTGTAAGTTAGACTTAAGTTAAAACGAAAGTTAAGTAACGTGTGTTTGTGAATATTTAACGCGACATCTTCAGCAATAGTTGAAGTCAACTTCTGACTTGAATATGAATTAAATGTTTCATCCATATTTTAAAGTTTCGAATTTATGTTTGACTTTGGATTTAAAAAAAAATCTTTGCTCTGTATGTTCTTCAGAAAATTCACGTACCTCTACCTACCTCCTCATCACTGGCGTGTGTGTATGACAATGAACGTAAACGAGGCAAAGGTGGATGAAGGATCGTAGCATGCCTGAAGTTGCTGCCTATCCCCATGGGAAGAAACCGTGAGTTTATGTTTGTGTGGATAATTTTGTCTGGATAACACCCACCCAGGGGCCTAAGTCTACTAATTTATAAACGTCACAATGGTCTCTCAATGGTAAGTTTTTGACAGATTTGCCATATAAAAACTGTCAAAAACACACCATTGAGAGACCATTGTAACGTTTATAAATTAGTAAACTTAGGCCCCAGGAAGCATGCATATAGCTGAATAAGAGAAAAGCTATGTTATCTATGTAAGTCTTTAGTAAAACACGAGTAGGTAAACTATAAAATGAATGAGTCGTTGTGCAAAAAATGAAAAAGCGACAAAATTACGAGTGACTATTGATGGGCAGTGGATAAATACCCGAAGGATAAATACTCGAGTATTTATCAAAAATGGATTAATACTCGTCTTTACTATTAAAATTATATTTATTTTTATCCTATTTCTACTCAAAATTATGGGTAAATGCTGCGACACTTTTTAAATGTCGCAGCATCGTGCTGAAATAGTGGCCTTTTGCCCTCGTACGGGATTTTGTTTTTATTTTTACTTTTTTATGTATAATGTTTGTGTATGTCTAATTTTAATTTTATTAAGTACCTAGTGTAGCGTAGTTGTGTTTTAGTTTTTTAGTGTTCAATTTTTTATTGGGTCGTAGTTATGTTTGTGATTTTCCTGTGCGAGTCTAATAAATAGTTTTTCTTTCTTTCTTTCTTAATTCCGTCATTCAAGAGGGTATCACGTCCGACGCGTGGAGCAGAGGTGCGGTGGTTCACTTCTTCAAAAAAGCTTCAAAAAACCTTGCTCAGGAATTATAGACCAATCTCACTTCTAAGCCACGTTTACGAGCTGTTCTCGAAAGTCGTCACGAACTGTATCGCGAGAAGACCCGATTTTCGAAAAGGCTTAAGTATCGTAGACCACATCTATACTGTAAGGCAAACTAAACAGAAGACCGAGCAGTACAACCAGCCGCTGTGTATGGCATTTAAGTACTACGAGAAAGCCTTCGATTCGATGGAGTCGAAGGCCTTTCTGCAACGATGTCGAATTAACTGGCGCTACATCGAAGTGTTGAGATGCTTGTATGAAGCTGCCACGATAACTGTCCAGATCCAGGATCAGAAAACCAGGCCCAACCAACTGCTCAGAGGAGTGAGACAGGGGGATATCAAATGATGCGAAACTGTTTACCAATGCGTTGGTGGACGTTTTCAAGATGCTGGACTGGACTGAACAGGGTTTCAACGTTAACAGCGAGTACCTACATCTCACACCTTCGATTTTGCAAATGGCATTGTAATAATGGCAGAGATGCTGGAACGGTTAAACCAGATGCAGCGTAGCCTGAATGGAGCCTCTCGTCGGGTTAGCTTCTGGATGAATTTGGATAAGATGAAAGTCATGTACAACTAGCACGACTTGCTGAGTCCAATCCACATCGAAGCGTCGCTTCTCGAAGTTGTGAAGGAGTATGTCTACTTAAGGCTAGTCATTCGTCTTGGTAGACACAATTTTGAGAAAGAAGCCGACAGAAGGATCCATTTCGGTTGGACAGCGTTTGGGAAATTACGTCAAATGTAATCTATACTGTCAGATTTTCATTAATTTCAATCCTTTTATTTGTAAAATTACAAAATTTAAAACTGATGAGTATTTATCTGTTTTGAGTAATATATAAATATGAAAAGTGACTAATATCATTGGTTTCTGTAACACAGCAACCATAGCAACTCCTAAGAAATTATTCTGTTCTACTTTTCAAAAATAAACTAGTTTCAGTCAGTCTTAGACCGAATATAATAAAGGATTTATTCCCTTTATGTCGAGTCCCGTTATGTCGAGCCGAAAACCTTGTCTCGCTTCTATTACCCTTATGTCGAGCTTAGTTTTCTGTCCCGTTTCTATTCCCTTTATGTCGAGTTTATTTACCACGCTTTTATTACCTTTATGTCGAGTTTAATAATATAATATTTTAGAAGTACAGTCACGTCCAATGAAATGTATATACATGCACATAATTTAGAATCAATTATACACAAAAAAGAATTTAAAACAACTATTTAAATCAAATATTTTTTTAAATGTTAGTAAGACTACATTTCAGAAATTAGAGGATGTCAAAATTTCACCAGTGATCGCAAAAGATTTTCTGGTTGTAGAAAGTGGTGGGGTAAATAAAATTTTGATATTTATGTTAAATGATTGCAAAAATGCATTGCAGTCCATGAATCTGTTCTTTGTTGATGGAACATTCTTTTCAATTGCCCGACCATTCTATCAATACATGCCGACATTGGTAGTACCGCAGACAAAACCGTAATAGTGCCGATCATTTTTGTGCTGTTACCTGATAAATGCCAATCGACTTATGTGCATATGTTTGAAATGATAAAAGATAACATTCCAGAAATCCAACCAAAAAAAATTAAAATTGATTTTGAGATTGCAGCAATAAACGCTATTAAAGAAGTTTTTCCATTAGTTGATATAAGCGGATGTTTTTTCCACTTCCATAAGGCGTTGTGGAAAAAAGGAAAACAGACCGGAATAGTAAATGTTCCCGGTGGAAAAAAATATATTACCATGTGTGCAGCCACAGCACATCTTCCCAAAAATGTCATCCCAGAAGCATGGGTGTTATTATTAGAAAGTGCACCTGAAGGCAATGAAGCTAAATCATTTAATGAATACGTAACATCGCAGTGGATTAACAAAAATATTGATTTGTTTTGTTGTTACAACGAACGCCACAGGACCACAAACCCAGTAGAGGGATGGCATAACAAGCTAAATAAAGAGCTTAGTAAAAGACCTCCGCTGTATACTCTCATTAGCACACTTAGAGATGAGGCTAAAGAAGCTAGGTTTAAGATAGAGCAGGTAAATGTCTACAACGACGACAATCAGAACCTAAGAAAAAAAAAAAGAATTGGCTATTGATATACGTATAAATAAAATAGTTGAAGATTTTACAACTAACAAAATTGATTTAATGATTTGTCTTAAACGCCTATCAACTGTAAGATTTGATAAGTGATTATCTTTTAATTATTTAAAATATACATGTTACCTAGGTTGATACAACGATATAGCGTAAATCAATAACGCTAATTTAAAAGAATTATTTACTTATTAAAAAGCTATATCTTTTTTTACATTTCACTAATAGTGGTGATTATACTGTGATTTATTTAGATTAAGAAAGTTACTTTTATAAGAAGAATTATTTTTTACTGTAAAACTATGCTGTTTAACATTTGCAACAATAGTTGTGATTATACTGTGATATATATGTTTAGATTAAAAAAGATTAGATATATATGAAAATAAGTAATAGAACAAATAATAAAACAATGTTTTTATGCCATTGGCTTTTAATTTACATCCCTGACTGTACCTGTTCACCAAACTCGACATAAAGGTAATAGAAAGCGTAAAATATCAATACTTTGGAGAACAATAGACTTCCAGGCTCGACATAACGGGACTCGACATAAAGGGAATAAATCTAATAAAGTACCTATAAGATAAATAAAAGTCGTCTATGTACAGTCTCGAGTACATTCGATACAAGTAATAAAACTATTTATTAGAACAAACTCGTTAGTAAGTTAGCAACACAGTTTTTTTGTTCGCAGTCAATCAACTCTAGTCTTCCAATCAATTGCTCAATATGATTGATTGAACAACGAAACAATTAGCTACGGCTGATGGCAACTGTCTAAAAATAAATGCAAATTTTTATCTGAGAAGCAGTCTACATTTTGAAATTAATTGGCGAAGTTTTTAAGTCATTTGGAAAAAATCTTGCCTATATTATTTTGTTTTTATAATTTAGGCTCCTAACTCCGAATTAGGATCTAGCCTTCGAAACTATGTAGAAATATGAATGAAGACATTTGTTATCTTTATGACAAAACACGGAATATTGTATTTCGACAGACCTATTCAAGTCCATTCAGCCATCAACTCTATTCAAATCTTACAATCAATCACACACCTAACTTCAAACACCAACTGGAACCCTACTTCACATCTAGCCTAGCAACAGATTCGGGCGACATTATTATTACCCACTCCAACACTCGAATCAATCTCCCTTTCCCAAATCAATCGGGTGGCAACACGGACACTTTATTATTAATAAAGCATTTTATTATTGAGCTGAGTCAGCTGCCACCGCGCCACCGCGCCACAGCGCCACAGAGTGCCACCCTAGGGTTGTCACCCGAGCTCGTGGCCTTGCCAACTATCCTTGGCAACGGTATAACAACTCGTTACGAGCCGTGCACAGTTAATGATGCTTAATGCTTCGTTGAGTTAGGAAAATTACTGAATTAACTCTACAAGCGAGTACTTTGTTGTTGCTATACGGCTTACACAAAGCCCGCGGAGCCGTGTTTTGTGGGTAAACTTGGGACCCACTCTCCCTAAAGGGACGCAATCATTAACAACACACATATTTCAACAATTTTGTGACCTTACCCTCGCTTATTCTAGCGGAAAAATTTGCATTAAAAAAATGATCTTCCAAATAATATTCGGTACCAATTCCACAAAACTTACAGTAAAACCAATTCCGAAGTCGCAAATTGAAAGTCCAAACGTAATACTAAACCAAATTACCGCTTACCCGATTTGATATTTTGTGCCAGTGTTCCCCCACCTACCTTCGCTGTTGATTGAGGGGAGACAGGGGACAGATGCCTGTTATTTTTTCACGCAACGTTTCAAGCAAGATTGTGTTGAATATTTAAATAATTGTAGTGAATTTTAGGCGAGGCGAGTTGTTGAGTTTTATAATAAATGGAGATCATTCATCATTCATCATTTAAAAAACCTATCACTACTTTCAGAAATCGCTGCCTTCGGAGCTTAAGGTGACACTTGTCCACATTTTTTCCATACAAACTTCGGGAGGGTTTTACTCCACTGTCTGACTATGTACATCAAAAATTAAACATGGTATGGTTTTGTCTCGTTATTATTATTGTCTGTACGGAAACAGAATACTAAAATAAAAAGCTATTAAAAAGTTATGAGCCAACAAAGATTCGTTTTTCTTGCCAATTTAACCTAACTTTGAGCGTGTTTAAATAATAAAAGGAGTGTAAAATCTCAAAAACCATGACGGTACCGACAAAGTTCAATTAACAATAAGTTCAATAAACTTTATTGGTCATTGATTTATGCAGTGGTTTTTTCATAAAACCCGATCTTCTGAAGGACTTTTCTTAATTTTTTCGCGATTTTTTTGCCAAAAATGCTCCTGCCACTCACTCAATAACGTTGTGCGTGTAGACTAGCGTCTAACTGCTCACCACTGATACTATCTCTGTCGGGTACGAAGCCTGGTGAGACAGCGTGATTTTTAGCCAGGCCCACCAGTGAGTTCGAGCCCGCGCAAAGTGTGCCCTTAAGACACATAAACGTAAGTGAGAAACTTACGTTTATGTGTCAGACCACTGCTGACTTAGCGTAATAATGCAATTCAGAACGATTTAAACTGTATGTGAATCGGTTCAGGAGTTTCCGAGATTAGTCTGAACAATAGAACAAAGAACAATAGTACCTCTTTTGTCATAAAACATCATGCAGACAGAGTTTTATGACAGAAGGGGCATTTAATGGTACCATTTCCATTAAGTTTATTATCGGCATGGCAACACTCGGTGTTAGTTGCACCACGCCTCCGACTGATGACGTGCTGCTATTGACATTGACATGCTGAGGGAAATGCTTTCCTTTATAGCTCGTAGACAATGTGTTGCGGTCTTTAAAATTGCTACTTGTGTGTGGGGGGACATACACACGTACACAAAATGTCACGGTTAAGACCCCTGTTGGGCAGCCTGAGGTGTACGGTTATGCACAAATGCTACCAATAAGGGTATTAAGTTAGTCCCAAGAGATGGCGATCATTTCTTTACCTGATTTGAAATTAAAGTCACGAAGTGTATAATACTCGTTTATAAGTAACCTTAATTTTATTACGTTATAGGTAGACTCCGCAATTCGCAGTTAGATAAAAAACAACCGACTTCCAAAAACACTAGAAAGTGAAAAATAACTTTAATTTCGGAAGTCGGTGACTTATTTTTGAAAAATGATTTTATTTTTCACTTTTTAGCTATAGTACCTACCCCACATCAATTCGAAATTTCATTTTTCAGTTAAAACAATGCATATTTATGCTATAACAGCAATCTCAGTTAACTTGCTGTCATTTTTCGAAGAGTTCCGTTGTCTGTCTCCGAAATGCATCATCCGTTCTATATGAAATTTAAATGGGACCATTTCGAAATAAACCCCTTTCGAACAAAAAATATATTTTGCAAATCGATCTTATGACGGAGTTATGCCCGAACCTCCACCTAACTCCTAACCGTTAAAGAGTTGTACCTTCCTTCATCAGCTCAGCGTCATGAGATGATGATGACCATACGCAAATGTCTCAATAGCTTAAGAAAATATATGAAAAACATTGTTAATACCTACAAAATTTGAGGGTTGCCGTCGATTTCCCTGGGATTCCATCATCAGATCCTGACTTGGTGCCAATGGGACCACCTCAAAAGTATACTCTTTCAAATAAAAAAAGAATTTTGAGAATCGGTCTGCAAATGGAGGAGAAATCGAGGAACATAAATAAAATAAAAATACATGCAGTGGAACATTATATAACCTCCTCCTTTTTTGGAAGTCGGCTAAAACACTTTCAAGCTTCAATATCCGAAGGAACAGTGTCTTTTTTAAAATATTAGATAACGGTTACTAATCGCCTCAAACTTATATTTTTAGCTTCTAACAAAGCTGTACGCCCAACGTCTGACTCCAAAAGGTGACCCTTGAGCTGAATTTCTCCTCATCCTTCAATCCTCAAGGTGTGATCACAACAACTAGTCGAAAGGCAAACAACTAAACATTTCGCGTATCATTATTACATCATACATCTGAATTTACAATTTTATTGGCAAAACTGACTATTTTTATAAAAGCACCTTTTACCCCTACCATTTGACGTTCGTTACGACGACGGCTTGCGGATGGTTGTCGGTAACAGCCGCTGGTAGGGGTCGCCTAGCAACAGCTACCGTTCTATGGACAATTAAAACAGTTTGCCAGCTTTTTTGTCCGCCACTCGTGCGTGACTGGAATCGCTTTGTGATAATCGCAAACGATTTTAACTGAGATACGTACCGTTTTGAAAATATTACCTACAGCAAATATACGTACCATTAAGTATATTTGCTGTAGGTAATATTTTTTTGGGGAACAAGATTTCAATTGTTATTTGTGTAGGTATCTAATAAAATAGTTTTTGTTGAGACTATGATTTTTAAAATCGAATTTGTTATGCTACGATTCATTAGAGTTTTTAGAAGTAGGTTCGCTTGTTTTGTTTAGATTGCGTAATGGAACGAAGTTAAATAAAATGTACTTAGGTATGAACAAAGACTCAGAAGTTCATTACCTATTAGGTATACGTCATATCGAAATAACAATTCTATATACTAAATACACGATATCGTTTGAAGAATATAAAATTAGACTAAATTGACTCATTTCACCCTCCATAAAACAACGCATACCCCAACTTTTTTTTGTTCAGTAAGTACATATATAGTATAATATATTGAGTATTCATAACGCAATCACTGCCTGCCACATACCTCCATACCTAACACAACACCGAATCGAACCCATTACAAGTATAGCTATAATTATAAATCGCTTAGCTCCAATACGGCAATGGCCGCGAAGGATATAATTTTGGCCGTAAATCATATGAAATAACCTCAAATGTTAGTAATTTCGGGTTGACCCCACGCACGGAGCGTGGGGTGTTTGCACAGGGGATGTTGTTGTAGGTAAGCCGTAAGCAACAAGGTTTAAAAATAAACTTTGTTTCGTTTACATTTAAATGGAATCGGAATTGGGTTAGCGGAGCTTAGTTTGTTAAAATAAAAGCGAGACCTTTTTGTTGAAGTAGGTTTTTGTTGATGATTTTCGCTTTTCCAAAGCGGCGCAGTCGTTGCGACGAAAATAGATATTGATTTTTGCTTAGACGTCGCCTTACGTTGTTCAGAAGCCGATAGGTGAATATTTTTAAAGTAGAATTATTTAGCTTGAATAAAATGAAAACATGTTTAAGAACAATACAACAAAGTTAAATAAGTTCGTAAAAGAAACTGAGCCAATTCCAAACCCCAAACAGTTTATTTACCCTTGAAAAAAAGGAAAGAAAATCTTGTTCCTAACATTTTCTAAATAAAACGAATCAATAAGCACTTTTACGACTCATTCAGGGGGTGAAAGGGGTCGGCTTATTGCCAGTATATAATCGTTTTCACCCCTTCCGTGTCGGTTCGCAATTCATTGGCAACTTTCTAGTTGGTGATGCTCAGTAGAAATGCTTTCTGATTGCTTTTCTGCGCAAAAATGAAACTTTATTGAATAAAAATGGTTTATTTTTAAACACTAGCTCGCTACTGCCAGTGAATAATATTGCTATTGGTGATTGTTTTCAAGTAGTAGCTATTGATGCAGTTTTCTTTTCTATAGTGAAACCATAACGTTATTTGCGTCTATTTGTTAATTCTAAGTTACTATAAACTATCTTGATGATTAATTTATTCATAAGTATTGCGTTATTTAAAATATAATACTAAACAGTTTATCTAGTAGCACTTGATGCAAAGCATAAACGACTACGAAACACAATACAACATGAAGTCATACACACTTCAGTTCACTGGGTTGAAACATTTGGCCGTATGCCAGGCAGAGACATCTATCGGTACATTTGAGCTAATCTTTAAAACTACTGGATCCATTTCCGTGCGTTGTTCACTGACGAAAACGTTTATAAAATTTTCGAGAAAGTTCATTAGAACGATCTTTTTCGGGAAGTTGAAAACTTTGTAGGAGATGGTTATTTTGGACCTCCCAAATTAATCTGTATTCGACTAATAGGTACAAAGTAATATTTGCACATAAAATATTTCATTTTAGGTACTTATTTCTTCCTCCATCGTGGGTGGGAAGGTCACGGACCATATTTGACTTAACCTCAATGTCATGTGACGACAAATCTTCATTGAGATAATTTTGTTGATGTTACATTTAAATAATCATAATAATGCCACATAATTATGAGATTTTATCTATTGTTTCTGCTTAATACATTTCTTAAATTTTGGGATGTGTTAAGTTTGTTCTTAGATATGATGCTTCTTTGTGGTTCTACTCTTCTACGTTTATTATAATAATACTATATTGTTAGCATGTTATTCATTTATTTGTAACACTACTCCCGTATACGAATGAAGGGCTAGGCAGAGTTGCACGTAGTACCTGCATTGTGTATTATTTATGATATCTAGTCTTATGTGACTAGCATTTGGCAGCGGCTTCGCCCGCGCGGAACATTCCCTGTTTAACTCCCTTAGGGGTGGAATTTAGAAAAATCCTTCCTTATTCCTTGTCTACGTTATGAAGGGAACCTCAGTACAAAATATCAGCTTTCTAGGTCCAAGGGTTTGGGCTGGCCGTTGATGAGTCAGCCAGGACTTTTCTTTATACAGTGAAACCTGGTTAATTGGGATCTCAAGGGACCAAGGATTTTGTACCATTTAAAGAGGTTTTCATTTATCCAGTTTTCCAATTAGACAGGTTTAAAATTTAGTTGTCTCATTTACAGAGGGCCCGCTTATAGAGGTCGAAATGTACCGTTATTCCATTTGTAAAGGTGGAAATTTTGTGAAAGAAATTCAAATGTTTATAAACAATCGTGTCGTAACCTGTCCCAACCTGATAAATTGTCTCACTTATAAAGGGAATTGAGCTCCAGAGTCCCAATTATAGAGGTAAACATCGAAAAAATCCTAGAAATCAAATCTCATTTAACCAAGTTCGAAAAGTCCCATTGACAGAGGTAATTCGATGAAAAAGTGCCGGGACCTCATTGTAGTTCTCAATAATAGAGGTTTCTCACTTATCCAGGTCCCACTTAACCAGGTTTCACTGTATATGTACATACATTGATTGATTCCCTCATTATAATACTTACAGTTCTATTGCAACTTAGTACTCGTCTCCAATTAAAAAAATGAATGCTCTGCTTTATCTCCTGCCCGTAGTTCACGTTGCATCTTAGTTTTCTACAGCAATACTTACTTATAATATGTAGTTGAATAACACCAGAAGTCACTGTGATTTCAAACATTTGGCTCGTGTGACCTCAAAATTTCGAGTAAACGTCATTAAGCCACTGGTCTGATTTACTCACAAACTTATCTAAATTCATAATTATCATTAACATTTTGTATCTAAATTGCCAAATACTGTGTCACAGAGTGCCATAATGACCTGAGATATGAATCAGTGTGATAACCTATTTTTGTAATTAGCTAGTGTTTGCATTGAATACTTGTTTTATTTGGATTCTTGTGTAGAGAATCGTGTGATCTGATTTTTTAGTTGTCCTGTTTTTTGCAAATTATTTACAAAATTCTTCCTTATTTAGGATAAGTATTTATATTGCAGTTCTATCTAATCGTTTTTTGTCATGTCCAATGTTGAACTAGCCTTAGCTATCAATGGGTTCAATCAGAAAAAAAAATATTTTTAATGCTGGTATTTTCAGTAAGTGTATTAAATTACTTTTACACATCTTCAGCTTCCAATTATTAAGATTTATAGGAGTTGTGTAACTTGCAGACAAAGACATTTCGTCTTTGTCTGCAAGTGTTGTGTTCTCTCTCAATTCAGTGAGTGTCTTAAAATTCAAATAGGATTTAGAGCTTGAGATTATGTCAAATATACACTTTATTCAACGTAAATAAATGTTCCAATCAAAAAAAAAAAAAAAAAAACAATTCCAGTAGTGGTCTTCATTTTCTTTTTCTAACATAACAAGGTAGATAATTGGGGAAATAAAAATACAAAAATCTGTTATACAAAGTTTATTTGAACAAAATTCTTTTAATAATTTATTTTCAATGTTGTCTAACCCTAACATTATCCCCCCCGAGTGGGTTCCCGCATTGTCGTTGCGGGGGGGCTTAGTAACCGTGGTCTCCCATCCACGGTGAAGCCAAGAGGAACCCAACGGTGGGGCCGCTCGTCAGGGCTTTTGCCTCAAAGCCATTGACGTAGCGGCCAAAAAGTAGGTTGCGGTGAGGTGCACCGCAACTGAGGTGGGCCGCGATGTCGAATGGGAGGCATCGCGGCTGAGGGTTACAGGCTGCGGTAGAGGAGGAGTGCCGGTGCTTCTGAGCAGCGCTCTTCCCTTCCGTGGCCTGGACGGGGCCGCCACCGTTTGATGGCGAACGCGGTGGGGCCGCAGGGGAAGAGGAGTGTCGGTATAGCGTCAGCCGCTCTCCCTATCCTCTGCGGCCGAAAAGTGGTAGACGGGACGGCGTGTTGTGTTCCTCACGCGCGCCGTCAAAGATGTCAGCAACCACTGGTGGGGTCCGCAAGGGCCGATGCCTGCCAGGGGTGCGGGTTTGTTCGAAAGAGATACCACGGCCCCTGGCATACGGGCTACTGAGGGAACACGGGTGGGTTTTAGTCAGTAAAAGTCTGACACGCCCTCCTGCTCTACTCAGCAGGAGAAGTCATTTGATGATTTCCCACCCAAAAAAAAAAAAAAAAAAAAAAAAAAAACCCTAACATTATAATAAAAACCAGTTAGTATAACTTACTAGTGCAATCTTCTTTTGTAATCAATTGAAAATTTAATTTAAAAAAAAACATGTCAGCTTACGATGCTTATCTTAATAAGACAATATTGGGGTTTAGATAAATTTAAAAGCATACAAGGCCATCTTGGAGTACAAAAACAAGTACTTACTACTTATAAAGATACAATAGGTATACACGTGGCTGTATGAGACATAAACAGAAACATATTAAAATTGCAAATGTATCGTTGCCTAAACTTGGCATGAAGTATGCACGAACGTTGAATACTGATTACAGCAAATATTGGTAGTATAAATCACAAAACCCGACCAAATGAAAACGTTGGTGATGCAAAGCAATTTATTTACAAACTGAGCTACTTGCATTAGTGATGTTGTACCAACGTTGGAGCAAATGTTTGTAATGTTGTCAATACAAAGAATAACTTACAATTAACATTTATTTTAATATTCTGTATTCAGTATTCTAATTTCATTCTAATTCAGTCGTTTTAAATTGTATACAGAATTTCATTTCTGAAAAAAGTTTTTAAAGAAACAGAATAGACGGGTATAGTGTAGTAGGAACAGGTTGGGGCATCCAACCAGTGTGCAGTGCGTTGTTTAGGTTCTATTGTCCCTTTGTGAAGGGATCGTAAGAATAAGAAGGGACTAGGGGATGTATTGTGTGGCGAACGGGAATCTTTCGCGACAGGTTGGTCGCTCTTTTAATTTCCGTTGGGTTTTATTTAATCTTCCCTTTAACGTCGAATGTTCTCTTCATCTTTTTTTTTCTGATGTTGAATTCAGTTTTTTCTTGTGATTGAACTTATTTTTACTGTTCAGATTAGGTGGGAAGGGATTTTAGAGAATTCAGAGGGAAAGGAAAACTTAAAGTAACACAAAAAAAAACAATAGGCAGACTTCTTGGCGTATACTAATAAAATAATAATTAACACCAGGATTGACATCACTATAGTACAATATCCAATTAAATGAAACACAACTTTAATAAAAGTATTATTTCAACAGTCTTAATAACTTGTTTAATTAACGTTTAAGATTTATCTAGAGTAAACAACGATTTAACTGATAATGATAACGTACTAGCTATTGAGCTACTCAAGCCAGACAGGCTTATCACCAAGACATTTAATACAAACATTAGTTTATTCACGAAACTATCGGCACACAATGAAACTGTACACAATGTTAATAATCACTACGTTTGTTTAAACAATTACATCATTGTCATTAATAAAACACTGGTATCATAATGAAGCGGGTGCTTTATATTATCGTTTATTTACTTTAATGTATGTTTAATGATAAACTGTGCGGAAGGAGTCATGATTACGATGGTTTATATTACCTCCTCAGGGAACCTTCCGTATTCGGAAACATCGGAAAACAAAACACGACAACTATGAATAGCAAATATCCTGTGCAACATAAAGATGTTTGACTATAGACAACAAATAATAACACAAATTGCACATGTCTTTGACGATATCGTTAAAAACACCTAAAGATAGAAACCACTAAAACAGGTAGCCAAACGAGTTTGTAGCATATACATAAACAGCAAAATCGACCCGTGAACTTTGATTAGATATGATTTGGCATTAACATTAGAAGCATAGAGCTGTAGTCACGAACATGGGCTAGTGGCATGAGCGATTCGACTCGCTTGTCAAACAAACGTGACTCATGGCCGACCAAGGCCGAGACGCCGGCCGGCATCGCTTGGCAACCAAACAGATTTTTTCTTCATTTCTTTTTGCTCAATTGTTTTTGTGGCTTTCCAGTTATTATATCTGAAATCGTTCTGTTTTCTGCACTCTAGTATATTTCAAAGTTAATTTCTTGTACAATTACCACTTTTACTGCCTTTGTGCATAGCAAAAAGAGTTTTAAAACGACGATTGCTAGAAAAAACACAGTTTTCCATTTATGCAAAACATCAGTCGCGCGATCAGACATGCGGTAATGAATACTATCTTTATTTACATTATACAAGTTTTTCATGTCTCATTTGACTTCCTATACACTATGAATTAAAATTTGAAGGTGGATACCTAAAAGAAAACAGTTTAAAAAGCATCCCAAAAAATTATTAACGATTTGGGACGGTGATTCCAACGGTGGGGATCTTTTTTTTTGTACGCCCAACTAATCACGTAAAGTGGATACTGAGAGAAATTTCTAGTCGGCTGATGCAACTCATTTTGAAATTGCCTGATTGTTTTCAAAATCATCGTCGTCTTTTCTCCAACCTAGGTTTTGACTGCATCTTTTTGTGTTGAGCTGCGTTTGAGCTTGGCAAACAATTTTATTGCATTTCCTCTATAAAGAGTTTTGAATCCATTTCTATTTATGAGGAGTTCTCATACTTTTTGTTGAATTTCATTATTGGAAGTAAATCATTGTGCTATTGTCTTTCGCCGGTCGTATCGTGAGTCGTCACGTAGGCACTTTTTACATCTATCTATTAGATTTATGTGATGCGTTAAAATTCGAGACAATTCTTTTACTGCCATTTACATACATACATAGTTACTTAATTTTGTTCTTCATTTTGAAACGATTCTCGTGGGTTTTATTGGATTTTGACAAACAGAATTTTATTGTTTTTTTTTTGTTTTTGTTTTAAACCACCTTATTCTACCGAACTCATAATTGAAGTTCTTTAATTTAATTAAAACTTTGATTTGAAGAGTGGGCTTTTGACTGTCTTATGTAAAGTTGATGTTCGAAAACCTCTGATTCGCAACCGAATTTGAATAAATGTCTTTTGATTTTGATTTGATTTATATATTATTTTTATTTTTACTGCTCATTTTTAATCTATTGTTTTATTGGAACCGTGCACCTACCTTCATAAGTGCACATGCAGGTTAATATGAAATAAAAATATTTTGATTTGGTTTGATTTGATATTGGAATACGATTAATTTGTTAACTCATTTCTAATTCTGGCTTTGATGACTTAGTTTAATTCCTTTTTAAAGTTTCATTAATATGGTTCTTTACCTACTTTTTTTTTTATCCCGGTTTACCTCCAAGAGATAAAAGTTCGTCCAAAAAGATTAGTGGCTCTAAATAACGGTCCAAATATTACCTACTTTGTGAAGTCGCCAAGTTGGATTTGATTTTTTGGAGAGGATTTAGTGTATTTTTACCATATAATTTTAATTCTTACTTTTTAGTCTTACTTACGTTTTAAGGGCATCGTTTCTGATGATGGTCATCATAATAAGTTTTAATCTCTAAAGTCTTGATTTACATTTTGTTTGATTTTGAAAACATATTTTTCTGATATGAACTCTGAAATTGGTTTTGCATTTTCAATCAATGTTATAAATTCAATGAATGTTGGTGCAGTAGCTATCAACTGCAGCGAATTATCTTATCGCTAGCTAATGGAACCAATTTATAAGTTATCGCTGTTTTTTCATTCATATTGATATTACTGTCTCTAAGGAATTAGAACTAAGGATTTTTAATCAAATTCTTATTTAAAAAAATGTGGAAGACTAAAAATCGGAATTTCCTAAATTCAACGAACACCTCTATAATTAACACCACTATTTTTTACTACTTACCTAATATCAATGATTAGTATTTTTTAACAATACTTACAAGAACAAAGAAAATTGACTATCGATCTAAAGTCTTTATCTTATGATTTAACAACGAACCAGCAGTCTGCCAAAATACTCAGCAGATACCTACGATTTCTATAATCTATGTACTTTACAGAGATAGTTACAACATACAGATATCTATCTACATTCTAGCAAGTTCTGAACAGCCAGAACAACTAACAAAGAAAACGATACAGAACATACGAGAACGTAAATTAACACACGAGAATTGAACCAGGGAACACTTTGTTATGAGATAGAACCAAATCGTCCCACCGGTGGGACCCGAACAAAGAAGCCGGCCGGCTTGCACCCGGTGCCGGCACGGAGCGGCATGGAGACGACCTCCATCTACCGTGGCCCGGCGCAACTGGCGCGCGGGGCCCCCTCTGCGGCCCGCGGAGTGTCCCCCCGCACCCCTGCCGTGGCCCTCTATATAACACGCGACAATCCCCGGTATCGCCAGTCCGTCACAGAGAGCGACAGGGTTGGGTGGGTCGAATAGTGAGCCGTGGGCGAGTGACGAAGCCCTATGGTTACGAGATCAGATCTGATGCGGTCGTGAGCTTCGGACGTTTTATCAATTTCCCATCGATCTCTTCACGATAACTAGTCGCCGGGTGTGAAGCCGGTTGTTCAGTGCGCATTCGCAGTACAAAAGAGACTTGTGATATTTTTCTAGTAATATTAAAGTTCCACAGCGGAACGCTTTAATTTTTTCGTCGTTTAAAAGTGTACAATATAAGTAACAATTTGGAAAACATGGAGATCCTGCCGGTCACGAATCAGTTTGTCGGATTCAATAGCGAAAAAGGTGAGTTGACTTTCTATTTGGAGTGGCGAGGCGAGGGAGGGAAGTGGCTTTCTAACCGGCTGACTGTTGTTGCTATGCGGCGCGCGCACTGCGCTCAGCCGGCCGTCACTAGCAGATTATACCTCTAGTTTTGTGCATCATTTGTTGCAACAGTAGCCCAGCTTAGGGCGTCAACTTAGTCTGATCAGTCAGTGAGGGCCGGGGCCCAAACGTCAGTATCAGCTGACGTGTCAGCTGTTCCGCTGCGCCGCACTCCCTCGCCCTTGGTGCGCGCTGGCTCGATACACATTTGCATTAACTTTATTCTAATACAGTTTAGAATTGAATTTAGATTAAGTAAACTTTTTGTTTTGAATAATTCCAGTAAGATTAATAGTGATCGCTTAGAAAAGATTTAGGAATTTCAAAAGCGTTTATCATAACTTTAACTTGGAAGGTGGAATCTAAAGTTTGTTTCCTTTTGTTATAGCTTGGAGTGGACCCACATGGCGGGAAGCGCCGGTGCCAGCGCCGACGGAAGCGGCGCTGGCTCAGAGGCTGGAGAGAGAGTTACGAGCGGCGAAAGGAGCCAGCGAACTAGCCACCGCTGAGGTGTTGGTGCCAGCGGAACTGCTGGCCAGAGCAGCCCGGCAGACCCTGGCACTAGCCGAGGGCGAGCCCTGCGGGTCGCGGGGAGCGGCAGTCATAGTCGACGTCACGGGGAGAAGATTAGCAGCTTTCAAAATAGACCCCAACACTTTAACCACGCACGAGATACATCTGCATCTGGAACACGATGCGACGAACTGGACTAGCTTGTTGCCGCAATTCTTAAAGTAAGTTGAGCTCTGTTAACTCACATAGATCAGCCGAGCACTACGAACTTGCGTCCGCCTAGCAACGAAGGCAACACTGACAACATGACAACAGTACTAACGGAACCTCTCTTTTGTTACAGAAACTTAACGCGAGGCGGCACCATTATCATCAGCCCCCAGTTCACGATAGAAAAGAAGAAATTGTTCAGGAGCCAGGCGGAGTGAACCAGCCTGTGATAAGCGCGTGATGCGAGCGAGCCGACTGACAGCCCTCCTCGATATCTACGTATCGTTATTTTAACAAATATCATATTATTATATATTATATTAATTATTATATATTTTTAATAAGAGAAAAAAGCACAGCGTGATATGTAACGTATAGTTGTAGTATAAGCGCGCGGAAGAGCGCAGGTTTTAGTTACGTCGCCCGTGGGCCGCGGGCACGGTCGATAGTGACGCGAAATGCACTTTGTTATCGATAAAGTGTCGATATTCGCTCGCTGGTCGAGCGTGCCGGTGGCAGCGGGCAAGCGTGCGCCGGCGCGCGGCGGCGAGCGTCGATCTCGCCCCCTCCCCCCCGGACGTTGGTTTGTCTTGTCTGCCCACCGCTGCGCTCGCCCCGCGCCGCTCGTACTTATATTAATCATTGTATGATCATTGTTCGTATTTTGGATGTTTTAATGATTGAGTCGTGGTGGTTGGTCGCGTGAGTGGCGTGGCGGCGTTCGTGCGCACCCTCTGATCTCAGCCGCCGCCGCGCGTGTGATACTGATACCCTGAACGATATAGTCTTAGGTATTATTTTTTGTTTCGAGTTCGATTCTATTCTGAAGTTGCGTAGAGTTCGTATTTTCATGTATCGTAACTGTATTTATTAGAGGCGATCTCTGTAGAGGTCCGATATGTGTACGTTTTTCGTAATTGTACTAGTTTGTACATTTGTTTGTGATACTACTTTTGTAATGTATAAAATTTAAATGCGAGAAAATATTACTTTTTATGAATGTGAAAACATGAATGCAGATTTATAAATATTAGAGATGTGTATCATAGAGTGGAGAGTAGGGAGGCTCTGGGGTGTGCGGGGCGGGCGCAGGCCGCGCGCGCGCCCCGCCCCGCGCTCCCTCTGCTGCAGGCAAAAGATCTCAGGTTATATTATTGATAGTTATTAAAAGTATTAAGTTATTTAAGTTAATATAAAATGAAATTTTTTGTAAGATTATTTTCTATCGCCGCGCGAAGCTGCGTTTCTATAGTTCAGTGGGTGATAAGAGATACATTTTGTACTAACAGTACATATAATTGACGAGATGTTAATATTGCAGATTGCATTTTCTTCATCCAGTGTAATTACTACATTAAATGTAAATCAATAGACTAACCGTTTTTAAACGAAATCTAAATGTTTGTAGGGTCCAGTGTTTTAAACGCACAATATCATAGTACTAGAGTTCACTTTCATCGATAAATAAAAAGATTTTAAAAAGCTACAAAAACATTTTACTTCTAAAACTTGAAATGTCGACATATACAAAACTAACAATAATAATAATTGTATCAATTGTTTGTAATTGATATTTATTTGATAGACCGTAAAAGAAAATGTAGAAATATGAAGAAAAAAAATACATAGTTTCAAAATGGAAAGTTATGTTTTAATACCTATCCCTTCCCGAAACACAAGAAGAGAAGAAAGATGAACACAATAAACATGGAGATACTGAACACACACATTACCTCATCCACTGCTCAAACAAACAATACACCTTTCAATAATACTAAAGGATGTTAAATATTCCATAAAGATGACACTTAAAAAAAAACTTAAGAGAAACAAGAACATCATTTCCATACATTATCATAAATTTAAGCTAGGTAAAAACAAGCAACAGAGTCGGAGTTATATTTTAATAAGACCGGTTGGAACCGGTCGAGACCGGTTCAGGCCGGGTCTCGCCACCCCATCCTCCAGTGTTTTTGTATGATTAGTACCTAAGTGTAAAGGAAGCATGTTGCCACAGGCACGAATGGAACAGAATCTAAACGCTGACTCGGAATACGTGCAGATAGCGATATGAGATAGATTGCATGGCCTGCCAATGTCGGAGGATGGTGCCAAATAGTTTTGATGTACTTCAGTAATGCAAGAACAGCTACATGGATAAAATATGGTTCGTATTATCCTCGAATGCTGAGCTCGTGTTTGCAGTAAATTGGCATCGCTTTTTATGATCGTGCTCTATAGTAGACTCTATCATCCTACTATCTGCCTTCAGATCACTGTCTTATAAACAACACGTCTTCTACATACAAGACTCCTATTACAATAATATCTTTCAATCTATTATTCTTCAAAATTAAGGCAATCATCAATTTTCATTTGGTTGTTATATTCGGTTCACTTTTTGTCGACTTTAGCGAACGTGTAAAGTTTTTATGTACATATGAGAGAACATAAAAATAAATTCGCTCCGTTCGAAGTAAACAAATTAACATGCAGAGGTCTTTGTATCGATTCAAAAGAAATTGGACCAGTTGACGTAGCAACACGTTTTGGAAAAGATGCACAACGCGTTTGTTGATGTTAATGCGAAGGAAGCTAAGGCTGTTATGTTATCCTATAAAGCCTATAGATTCAGAAATAACTGGACGGTTTTGAAAGAAAAAGAAATGATCGCTTTTAATCCGCTAAGAAATAGGCAACCACTTCCCAATGTGTGACTAAAGAATTATACTTTGTCGTATTTCATGTTTATTTTATGACTTGTGAATTGATTTATTTAGCTTCACCTAAGAACACAAAAAGGACAGTGAATAAATTTACATTTTCATTTTTAATTAATTTCCTTATTTAGGGATGTTATAAACGTTAGAACATTTCACTTTATTCTAATTTTCACAAAACATTCGTAAGTCTATAAATAAATAAGTAGTCAAAGAGAGTTTCATCTGATAGTAACAACCTACCTATCTTTAACTGTTTAAAATAATAAGACACAATGAAATTAAATAACAACGAAATCCCGCAATTTATGCAATATTTAATTTTATACCAAAACAAGGGCTATTTCACTTTCTAACCGCAAACCAACGACATGATTGTAGCAACTATAACTATCGTGCTTCGTGACGCGGCCGCTTCGTTATAACTATCGACACTCGGCTGCCCCAAGCGGTGGCACATCACTAGCTGGCTAATTATTTACAATTAACTGTATAAGTATCATCGTTCGATTATAAACTATTAAATCTAGATTGGTAATAATTATATATAGAACAAAATAAATTAATAGCATAACTGGGTACCTATTAGTTAGTGTTATTGGTAATTACTGGTAATTACAACAAATCCATTTAGTAAATTAAAAAAAATTACAAGCACTAAACTAAAAATCAATTTTAGAATTGAAAAGCCTTGATTATATCTTGTTGCTAGGCGAAGCTCGTTTGGATACGCGAACGCGGCCGCCAACGCCATCTCTCATCGCTTGGCGGAACTAACTCGTCCTGAAAGAACCTTTGAACTGAAATATGGTATTCCGTTATTTTTACAGATACAAAATAAAATTATCGTCCAATAATATTGAAAAAATTGTGTTCAAAATTGCTCCAACGTAACAACAACTTTGTCCGAAATGTTTTAGGTATCTTTTAGTTTAGCAGATTTCAGTGAAGATGTTTTGTGGCTGAGTTATTTACTCAACTTAGCTAATATTGATCCAAGTGTTGCTAAGGCCGAGCTATTTATGTCGATACCATCATAATCATAACATTATAGCTATTCTGGTTTTTTCCTAAACTTTGTTTCTTCCATAGGTATATAAAAATTATGTTAGCGGTGTTTTGACCGAAATAGAAGAGATTTGGTGATTCATTCACTAATAAATTAATATTGTTGTAGTTTATTTATTTAAATACGCTTTATTGTAGGTACACCAGAAAATGCATGACAAAATTAATCTACAGCGGCTATCAATCCGTCTGCCAAGGTGATGGATAGTTGAACAGTCAACTTTTAGGTTTTTAGAATAGAATAGAATAGAATAGAAAACATTTATTCGACACAGACACAACACAACAGCAACAAACACATTAAAAAAAAAGAGAACGTTAAACTTAACAAAAAACATTCAGTATCAGTTGTGCTGAGCGTGTCCATACCGAAAGGGTTACCATCTCAGCATTTGCTGGGCGTGAGACACCCAGCGCTGGTTTTCAGTTGGCACCCTGCAGCGACACACGGACGTACGTAAAATATAAAAGTAACTATTGGCAACGGAAAATAGATACATACTTGAATATTAGTAATAATAAATGCTTAAGAATACGTAAATAAATAATGCATAAGATTTTTATGTGCTACTCAGTTCAGAGATTTTTTTAAATACCCACGAAGCTACAATATAAAATAGCGCCTGTCGCTTGACGCGAGGACGCATCATCGAGCAGCCGCAAAAAGCCACCGAATAAAATGTGTTTTCCATAAAATATTAATATGTGAAAGTAAATTATTGTTTCTAAGGCCTACGCCTTACCACCAGACAAATTTATATTGCAACGGAAAAGAGAAAATAGGACCTAGTGATTCTTGGAAATATACCGCATCACATCCAGCCTAAAATAAGGTTAGTTTCTGTAGTAAGTCATTAAATAAAATCAAAGGCAACATACTTAAATTGATTATTGATTGAATATAAATTATTAGATTAATTATAATTGTGTTTAAATAATTATTGGATTAATGGATTAAATAAAGGATTTATCAATATTAATGCCATTAAATTCAATTTGTGAATTCATAATGAAATTCTTAAGTTTAGCCTTAAATGTACTAATGTTTTTTAGGTCCCTAATGGGTGGGGGAATGTTGTTCCAACATTTGGAAGCCGCGTAACGAAAGCTTCCTCGGAAGGCTGCAGTACGGTGATGCGGGGTAGCCAGCTGCTGAGCACAACGCCTGGCTTTGCGCTGCCGGTGACTATTTACCCACACAAGCTTCGAGTATAGGTATGACGGACATTTACACTTGATAACGCCGAAAAGAAGGCAGGCTAAGTGTAACTTCCGACGGGATTTCATTTTTAAAATATTATTTTTGTTTAGAAATGGTGTAATGTGGCTCCTTGGTGGTACATTAAAACAAAATCGCGCGCAAGCATTTCTTCCTTCCACTAAATTATTGTACATGGCAAAGCTACTAGAGTAACATGTTTCTAAAGAAGAAGACCACACCGTCACTGTTTCTGATAAGGAATTAAGAAAATGCTAATTATAGTCAGGTAAGTATCGTTAGGTACCTAAGTACTTGATTTTAAATACCAATACATGTTCTTTTGCTTTCAGATAAACCTGAAGATACATCATCATCCTCATCATTTCACCCGAAAGACGTCCACTACTGGACATAAGCCTCCTCCAAAAGGTGGGTTTTGCCATAATCGCCACGCTTGGCAGGCGGGTTGGCGATCGCAGTATAGTGATAAAATGCTTAGAGAACGCTGCTGTCCATTTTCTAGTAAGTCCCTTAGTCACCTTCTATGACACCCACCAGAAGAAATGGGATGGTGCTATTCTTTTACGTCCGGCACCACACGGGACGCCTGAAGATTATAACTATCAAAATATCCTACGGAAAACGAAAGGAGTTTTCAATTTCTTTCTATCAATCTACCTACAATTATTATTATCCTTGAAATATAATAGCTCGTTTCATATCTAGCTTTCGGTTTATATCAAAAGCTACTATTGAAGTCGTTATCTATTACGGCTAGTATAACAAGTAAACCAGAAGCAAATCACGTGTTGCGAAGGGACACATTTTTTTTTTTTTTTTTTTTTTTGGGTGGGAAATCATCAAATAACTTCTCCCGCTCTGGGTGGAGCAGGAGGGCGTGTCAGACTTTTACTGACTAAAACCCACCCGTGTTCCTTCATTAGCCCGTATGCCAGGGGCTGTGGTATCTCTTTCAAACGAACCCGCACCCCTGACAGGCATCGGCCCTTGCGGGCCCCATCATTTTTTGTGCTGACATCTCTTTGAGGCGCGCGTGGAACACAACGCGCCGTCGACTTGGGCTTGGTCCTTACCGGACAGCGAGCTACCCATTACTCGCCGTCCGCAAGCCCATGCCTACGGTGGCCGGAAATCGGCCTGGGATTCCCGACGCCCAGGGCGTCTCCTTATCCTGCGGCGGCTGGGGTCGCGAGGGCGCATATGCTGCCTCTCCCTCACGTGCGCCGCCTCCCTCTTCGCGAGCATTACTGCTTCGCTGAAGGAGGTGACGGCTCCCCATGCCCTCTCGCTCCGTACCATGGCCTGGACCAGGGCCGGACGCGAGAGATCGCCGCCGCCGATCGCCTCCACGAGGACACGGCGGTGCTCCGCCCAAGCAGGGCAGACCGCCACCGTGTGCTCCACCGTGTCCTCAGGGCGATCTTCGCAGTGGAAACACCCGGGCGTTTCCTCCCGCCCTATCCGAAACAGGAACCTCCCGAAACAACCGTGTCCGGTGAGGACCTGCGTCAGGCGGAAGGTGAGGACGCCATGCCGCCTCTCAAACCACTCCTCAAAGAGGGGACTTACCGCCGCAATCGTGGCGTGCCCAAAGGTACACATTAGGGCACTCTTGCTCACAATTTTAATTTGTGTACCTTATAGTATTAAATAAATAAATTGCAGATTGTTCAATGACGACTGATTTATTTCATCAGCTGCGTAGCCTTTTCCCAACATGTTGGGGTCGGCTTCCAGTCTGACCGGATGCAGCTGTATACCAGTATTTTACATGGAGCGACTGCCTAGCTGATCTGCACCATTCAGTTACTGGGTAGCACTCCTTGGTAAGACTGCCAGACTTTCGGGCTTCTGACGATCCGTAACGACTATCAGATTGACGAATGACAGCCGGAACCAACGGCTTAACGTGCTTTCCGAGGCACGGAGGGTGTTTGGTAGGTAAAGATGGCGCTTGTGTCTTGGATTTCTGCATTCAAGTTAAGTCTATAAGCTAGCTCTGAGGGTCATTTAAACAATGATATCTTTGTATGGGAATACAAAGAGGTTTGTCGACAAGGGTTTGCAAAATGAGATTAGCGATCGCCCTATTCAAGGGAACTTGATAACTTGTCAATTTCCTTTTTCCAAAATTACCAAATTGTTTATGGAAGACACTTGAATGCACCCATATCCCATACATTACACGTAACTAAATGCCATTATTGATCCATCACAATATGCAAATACCACCTCAGAGGCACCAAACAGTGCTGTCCATACATTTCTTTAATCCCTTGTCCCCCATGCACCATCCGTTTAGGAGATAAGCCGGTATTTGACCATGTCGGGGCAGGGTGAGGGGGTGAGCCATCTGCTGCGAAGGGGTGAGCTAGCTTAACGGTTGTTAAGCGCTGATAGGATGGTTGCTAATGGTTGGTTATCAACGTTGTCATAGACAGAGGTTTTTCCATAAATATTTTTTGTCTAACGGACGGGCTGCACAACTTTTAGGTCAAATGGCTCCAAAGGTCGCACGCTCGATTGGCATCCCAGTTTCGGTTAGCCTTAGAGTCAGGGTCACTGCCCCAGTTCTTAACAACATGAATAACCCACCTGCGCCATAAATCAGGTAGTACTGCGGAACCCAAAAATTATAGACCGATCACTTATCTACTGATGGTCTATAAAGTTCTGACATCCATTTTGAAAGCTAAAATTTATAATCATGTGGACACCAACTCTATCGTGTCGACCTCTCAAAATGGATGTAGAACGGGTCCCGTGGTAATAAGGAGCTACTTCTCATTGATATGGCCATTAGCCAACAGGTTCGTCGTTCCCAAAGGGATCTGTCGACATGTTGGATAGACTATATAAGAAGGCCTATGACTCAGTGCCACATACATGGCTCATGAGGGTGCTAGAGTTGTATAAAGTAGATACAACTCTGCGCACCTTCCTGATGTCATGTATGAGGCAATGGAGGACGGTCCTTCGATATCCAGGATGTCGAAACATTCAGAGGAATAGCGAGCCGATAAGGATCGAGCGAGGTATATTTCAGGGCGACAGTTTGAGTCCGCTTTGGTTCTGCCTAGCCCTGAATCCTCTAAGCACACTGCTGGAGCATTCAGGTATAGGGTATCGGCTGAGGAGAGGTGGTCAGGTTATATCTCACCTCCTCTACATGGATGACCTAAAACTCTTTGCCCCCAACAATTTGCAACTGATGGAGCTACTGAAAGTAACTGAAACCTTCAGTAGCGCCATCAGGATGGAATTTGGTGTGGACAAATGTGCAGTCCTGCATGTAAAGCGAGGGGAGATTGTGGAATCCGTGGGAACCCAACTGTCGGATTCCATAAACCTTCGAGCCCTCTCCGCAACCGAAACCTATAAGTATTTGGGTATGTCGGAAGCGTTGGGCATCAATGTTACTGACATGAAGCAATCGTTGAGGGAGCGCTTCTTTGGCCGCCTGAAGAAAGTATTTAATAGTCTTTTATCAGGTGGGAACAAGGTGTGCGCCTTCAACGGTTGGATCATGCCGGTTTTGATGTACCCTTTTGGCATACTCAAATGGACTCAGATGAAACTTGACGCCCTGGATGGGAGGATCCGCATACTGCTGACTGCAAATCGGATGTATCACCTACGGTCATCGTTAAAATGCCCTTCTCATAGTCCCATGGTCAATTGAATCATGTTTTTTTTTTCCAGTTACCAACCCGCACTGGGCCCGCGTGGTGGATTACGGCCCAATCCCTCTGACCGAGAGGAGGCCTGCGTCCCAGCAGTGGGAACATTATAGGCTGATGATGATACCGAACTAAGTACCTACATGTTATTTAACTTAGAGATGACACTAGAGGTCAATATGGCAACTGATACAACAACTATTTGGAATGTTGGTTATCGTTCCCGCCAGGTCCAGCAGAGGGTAGGTACGATATCGTTCATTCAATGTTCTCAACGGTTGCTATTATTGCTAGTAGTGCCATAGCCGTTAATTTTTATCTGGTTAGTCTTGTTTTTATGCACGACGAGGCTATTATTATGTTTAGGTATGGAACTATCTATATGAACTTGCCCATTTTAAAGATAATTTGCTTGACACATTCGAAAACAACCTATTCGGGTTCTTTTTTCTTTGTTTGCAATGTAAATCCAAAATGGGGTACCTACTACGATTATGTATATTATATTATTATTATTTAGCCTCAAAAAAGAAGATTCGAGAGATAAATTGTTAATATCTCGTTATCGATTCATAAGATCTCTGAGATTGAGCTTGAGTTCTGTTCTGAGCTTGCTTTTTTATTTTATTTATAAAGGGCTTCTGTATAATACTATTAGCACCCCGTGGTTTCACCCGCATAAGTCTCGATTCCGAGGAAATATCGGAATAAAAAGTATATTACGTCCTAATCCAGGTCATAGTCTACCTATGCGCCAAAGGTGATGGACAAAACGAGCCCCACGGAGTACAAACATAAAGGAGATGGACAAAACGAGCCCCACGGAGTACAAACATAAATTTATTGTAGTTAAATTGAATTAAAAAATAAAGAATTTTGAATAACTTGTTATGCCTTATACCTAGGAGAATGTGAGAAATAATCATGATTCAAAGTTTTCTGTTTGATTTTGCAGTAAAGTACATTTTAATGTGGCCATACACAATTAGGAAAAATAATACCTTAACGCATAAGAAGCAAAAAACAATACGTATAGCTGGTCTAAAATATATTCGTAAATTATTCTTAACCCAAATATATAAAAATAATGTTTGGATGTTTTCTTGTAATTATATTACATTATTCGTTTAATCATTTTAGTACTTATTCATTTTTAACTATTTTTATAAAACTAACATTTAAAAAATAAAAACATTTAAAAATATAATAAATTGTCATCCGCCGATATCGGGAGCAGGGTCCAAGCTACCGGTGGTTAAGGCTCCAGAGACAGGAATCTCCTCACGATGCGAGCCGTATCGACGAGTACTGCCTTCAGCACCCTAATTGCGTAACTCACGATTCATCATAATTTGTTTCGTTTTGAAACAGATTGTTAAACCATTGCTTCATATGTTCGAAAAATGTGTCTGTTCAATAACGTAAATAACGCAATAAATACAGTTGAACTGTCAAATTGAAACCGATTATGATTAATCGTGAGTTACGCAATTAGGGTGCTGGTTGCTCAGTACTTCTGAGCGCAGCCTATCAAGTGCGGTATCATCCAACCTGTAATTGCGTTGGATAACCCGCACCTGATCCGACAGTCGTTGGGCCGAGATATCTAAAATCTCACTACAGAAAGTTAAAAGTTTTAAGTTCCCCTTTTTTAAGTTTTAATTTTCATTTATTCTTAGGTAGTAAACGCAGGTATTAACGACCCCCCTAAGGCAATTTTAAAATCAACCATATTTTTTTAGTATACTGGTTCCTCTAAAGCTTAATAGTTTCATTTTATATGCTAGTGTTATGTATAAAAAATTTATTTACTGAATAAAATACATTTAATTAAAGGATTATCTTGGAAAAAATAATTTACAATGTGACTTAGTCGATTGTTGCAATTACCGATCCATAAAAACGGCTGTGAAGCTATTAACGATTTTTATGCAGCTATTCCCGATCGTGTATAAAAGGAGGCCTTTTTTCAGCAATGGAATGTATATAAGCTAGTGATGATGATGATTACCGATCTTAATAAATAAAACAACATAAAAATGCAAATACTTACCTATTCGTATTTTTTATTATCGTTATTTTTAATAAAACAAATTAGTAGGTACTTCTTAGTAATACCTACCTATGAAATAAATAATTATAAACTTTTAAATTAATCAACATAATACTAATAATACACATATATATTTTAATATAAGGATTTCAAACTCTAGGATATTTCCTTATGCTATTGAGATCATAATCATTTTTGCTTCGGCGAGTTGTGTTTCACTGTATGCTTTTTGCCGCTTTTGTGGCTCCATACTTCTGGAAAAAAATATAATTGTATGTTTTATGTTGCTTTAGCCAAGAAGCCATTTATTAATTGGTACCTGTTATGTGATAAAAGTAGGTGACAAACTAAATAATCTAACTACGATCGGCAATAGCTTCTTATAGTGGCTATTGCCGACCCTCATGGGTCGGTAATAAAGTATGTAAGTATAAACAAAAATTGTATTACCGACTCATAAAAATATGGTTATTTTAATTCAATTGACCTTCGGACTATAAAATAGATTATAATTGATTAATGTCACAAAAAATGTGAACAAATGCACACTGTTTTAAACACAAAAACAATTATTTATTACTGTAACTATTCAATATCGATCCTCGAAAAATATCATAACTTTGGTTAAGTTGACTACGATATAAGGTAAAAACTAGACAAAAAAGTTTAGTCGCTAATAGATTTTTATAAAGACTGATAGCTTAGATTTAAACTGGTCCATAAAAATTCTTGTGTTAGTGTGATTTAGTAACATAAAAGAAAAATAAAACGAAAAGTTACGTTGCTGCAATTGCCGACTTATGGGTCGTTGATAGCTGCCACGACTAAAACTGATGAAGCTAACACCATCCCATTTTAATTTAAAGTTTTATCGTTTCAAATTACTTTTTATTAATAAAATGTCGTATGAAATCAAGAGTTGACACTTAAATGAATACATTTAGTAATATAAGATAAAGTATGGATGTCATTTGTTTGTATAAATGTCTTAAATAGAAAAGTCACGTACTTACTTGAAGGAACAAGGGAACAGTACGACACTTCCTGCGTCCACGCTGCCTTGCAGTAACTGACGTATTTTATCTCTTTTTTGCACAGCTACTCACATTAAAGTAAAAGTATACGATGCTCAAGGAATAAACGCGTGTGTAACTTTGCCTACCCATAGCTAGAATAGTTCTGGAAACGTAAAGATTTCGAATTACTTTTAATTAATTAATAACCACAGATTTTCGATGGGTCGTTGATAGCTGCGTTTACCTTACTGTTTTTTTTTTCTTCCAACAATAATTTTTCGTTAAATATTTACCATCTTTATACTAATGATTTAATATAACATTTGTTGATATTTGTCTAATAAGGTGATATGTTTTGATGCTATCTATCCTGTAGAGGGGAGTCCCTGGTGTCCTGAAATACAGGCCATGGCTTAGTTTAGGCCCCAGTCTCCCGCAAATGCCCGCAATATTTTCCATTTTATAATTTATTTTTTGTATGTAAGTGTTATAAGTGGAAGAATAAATATTTTTATCCTTTATTTCAATAAATACATACAAATTACATTTTTAAATATTAGAATATAAAATATATAATAATATAAAAAAATAGTATCCCACCGGTATCGGGAACAGGGTCCAAGCTACCGGCGGTCAGGGCTCCAGAGAGAGGAACCTCCTGACAATACGAGCCGTGTCCAGGAGTACCGCTTTCTGGATCAAGCCCTTGACCCAGCTGCCCAACGAGAGCCTCCTCAGATGTTGGTCGAGGCTCTTGGCTATCAAGCCATTGGCTGAAACGACTATCGGTACAATGATCGCTGAGTCCACATCCCACATGTCGACAACCTCGCGAGCCAAGTCAAGATACTTGATTTGTTTATCTTTCTTGGCTTTCACGAGGTTCCCGTCATGCGGGACCGTTATGTCAACGATCATTGCACGCCGCTCTAGTCGATCCACCACCACTATATCAGGTTTATTGGCAACAATAGTCCTGTCAGTGATGATGGATCGATCCCAGTACAGTGTGACATGTCCATTTTCGAGAACTGGGTCGGGCACATACCTGTAGTACGGCACTTCCGATTCCACAAGGCTGTATTTTAGAGCAAGTTGCTGGTGGATAATCCTGGCTACAAGGTTGTGCCTATGCAAGTACTCTTCGTTAGCAAGACGAGAACACCCGGAGATTATGTGTATTATTGATTCTCCCGGACGGTGGCATGCCCGACAGATGTCAACCGTACCATCTTTCACAATAAATCTCCGGTAATTGTTCGTCATGATAACTTCGTCCATAATTGCACAGACAAAACCTTCGGTTTCCCCAAAGAGGTCACCGAAACGCAGCCAGGCTACGGACGCTAGTTGGTCTACATCGGGTCCATGTAGGGAAAAAGCGGAAAAAGCGTCCGTCAAGCTCCTTACTCTGCCATACCTCCATGCGATCATTAGTGTCAAGCACTGCAGGCTTGGGCCAGTCCTCTTTAGCCAAGGAGAGCGGGGTGAGGCCCTTGTCCACCGCGGCCACATCTCGATGCATCCCCACGTCGTCGGTCTCTAAGAAATATTCCCTGAGACTGCATATCTCGCGATTGTGGAGGGTCTTAGCGTTTAAGAACCCTCGACCTCCACACTTTCGCGGTATATACAGTCTCATTACCGATGACCGTGGGTGATGCATTCGATTTGCAGTCAGCAGCGTACGGACCCTCCTATCCAGGGCGTCGAGTTCGGTCTGAGTCCATTTGAGTATGCCGAAAGAGTACATCAAGACCGGCATGACCCAACCGTTGAAGGCGCGCACCTTGTTTCCGCCTGATAAAAGACTATTAAATACTTTCTTCAGGCGGCCAAAGAAGCGCTCCCTCAACGATTGCTTCATGTCAGTAACATTGATGCCCAACGCTTCCGACATACCCAAATACTAGGTTTCGGTTGCGGAGAGGGCTCGAAGGTTTATGGAATCCGACAGTTGGGTTCCCACGGATTCCACAATCTCCCCTCGGTTTACATGCATGACCGCACATTTGTCCACACCAAAATCCATCCTGATGGCGCTGAAGGTTTCAGTTACTTTCAGTAGCTCCATCAGTTGCAAATTGTTGGGGACAGAGAGTTTTAGGTCATCCATGTAGAGGAGGTGAGATGTAACCTAACCACCTCTCCTCAGCCGATAGCCTATACCTGAATGCTCCAGCAGTGTGCTTAGAGGATTCAGGGCTAGGCAGAACCAAATTATTATTACTGATGAAATTAGAAAATTTTAAAAACAGACGTCTTGTTGACACAATGTTGCCAGCTCTTATTATATACGAGTATATTTTTATTATTATTATCTGTCGGACCAACCGCGGCAAGCGTAGATTAATCTGATCGATCGACCCGTGTGGCCGTTCTTACTTTACCACAATCCCCGTCATATTAATAAAATTAACAAATAACTAAAAAAATTAAGGCAAAATACTTCTTAAACCTATGATTAACTACCTAGGAAACTACAATTGTAAGACGAAAAATATTGCTTCAGCTACACGACAGCATATTCTGTCACTTTTGTAAACGGGAAAGAGGCTATCAGAGGTACCAAGTACCAAGTACCGGTACCAAGTCATTCTGGAACCAATAAAGAAGTTAGTAAACCTTCGCACTCTCACTCCAATAATTATTTAATTTTATAAGTGAACCATGAAAATAAGTTATTACACAGAACTTGGATCGTTTCAACTTTTCTAATTAACTCGATTACTTTAGTTACAAGTTGCTAACATTCGGCCATTATGTATCGGAACTTGCGCCTTCCACGAATATCTGATTGTCTATAGTTGGGTAAGTAATTACTTCTTGAGTTGGTAGTTATTGAACTAATTCATTCAGGAATCACTTTAATTGCAAAACTGACGGGCTCGTGGCTAACTAATAACAGCCGCACTGGTCGACGATAGGTTAAGCTGCGGTCCGTGGATGGGTGACCAGTCATTACAGATTGAGACCCCTCGGGGGTCTCAGTTGGTCCCGACTGTCTTTTGTAGATATTTAACAGTGTTTACATGAGCCCGAAAGTCTGGTCCGAAAGGGTATTGTGTTACGCAGTCGCTTCATACATAAATAAAAGGTTGAATACAATAGGGTATTTTCCAATGTATTAAAAACTATTCTAAATTGAAGATCTGGACGAAATATGTAACATAAAAATAAAAGTAAATTAATTTATATCCATTTTCTCAATTAAAAGCGATTTAAACCAAAATTATTTTTCGTTGTTTTGAATTTACCGCCAAAACGCTCCTTACGATGACTTTTTATTACGTGACGTCAACTTTGTGTAAACTAAAGTAGTTAGTAAGTAAATAAGTGAATGTCGAGTTTATAATTAACAAGATTTTTAATGGATAGAAAGTGATATTACTAGTGTGCTGTGCCTCTGATCACAAATACTTCTAAAACGGCGCCAAACTAAGTATCTGTACCGGTGCCGTTTACACAAAGTTGATGTCGCATGTCACGTGATAAAAAGTCAGCGTTTTTTTTTTTTTTTTTTTGGTGGGAAATCATCAAATGACTTCTCCTGCTGAGTAGAGCAGGAGGGCGTGTCAGACTTTTACTGACTAAAACCCACCCGTGTTCCCTCAGTAGCCCGTATGCCAGGGGCTGTGGTATCTCTTTCGAACAAACCCGCACCCCTGGCAGGCATCGGCCCTTGCGGACCCCACCGGTGGTTGCTGACATCTTTGACGGCGCGCGTGAGGAACACAACGCGCCGTCCCGTCTACTACTTTTCGGCCGCAGGGGATAGGGAGAGCGGCTGACGCTATACCGACACTCCTCTTCCCCTGCGGCCCCACCGCGTCCGCCATTAAACGGTGGCGGCCCCGTCCAGGCCACGGAAGCGAAGAGCGCTGCTCAGAAGCACCGGCACTCCTCCTCTACCGCAGCCCGTAACCCTCAGCCGCGATGCCTCCCATTCGACATCGCGGCCCACCTCAGTTGCGGTGCACCTCACCGCAACCTACTTTTTGGCCGCTACGTCGTCGGCTTTGAGGCAAAAGCCCTGACGAGCGGCCCCACCTTTGGGTTCCTCTTGGCTTCACCGTGGCCGGAATCCACGGTTACTGAGCCCCCCCGCAACGACAATGCGGGAACCCACTCGGGGGGGAAAAAGTCATCGTAAGGAGCGTTTTGGCGGTAAATTCAAAACAACGAAAACGAAATTTGATTGTAATCGTATTTAATTTAGAAAATGGATTTAAATAAATTTATTTTTATTTTTCTGTTAAATATATCGTCCCAATCTTCAAATTAAAATAGTTTTTATTAAACTGGAAAATACCCTATTGTTAGGTATTCAGCTTCATCTCGTGACCCCAACATAATTGGGCTAAGGTTTCACAGGTGAAAATGGCTGTAATTGAAAAGTAGGTAAAGTAAGATTTTCTTTCCGTTTGTGCTGCTCTTTAGGATTAGCGTGATTAGTTACTGACATTGAGGAGCATATAATTGTACATTACCAGAGGACGAGGGCATCCGTTGACTTTATTTTTATTCTATCTTTTATTTTATTGAATCACTAATAGCTCTCATAAAATCGAAGCTGAATAATTGAGGAAAATAATAAAATCAATTAATTAAGTTTTATTTTCCCGGCAGAACATATAATAAATAAATCAATTCGCATATGATAGTATGAAGTTGTTGTTCGTGAACAGATTTCCACAGACTACAAATACGAAAAGCAAGGATGTTTGTGACAAAATTTGTGAAAACAGAGTCTTTTAATTAGACGTGTTTTCTCCATACGAAATATTTTCATATTCATAATCATGTATTTGTCAGAATAAGGTACATTATAAGGTCTTAAGATTAGTAAATCACATTCCGCCAAGTGTGGCGTGCAATTATTAATTCAAATTCAAAATTATTTATTTGTGACACATAGGTAAAATGTTTTAAGTACTATTTAGCGTCCACTTTCAGTAAAAGTAGTTACAATCTTTTCAAATTACAGTGATAATAGGTATGGGAGGACAGTGTGGGCCTGTCAATAATAGGTATAGTAGGACAGTTTGGGCCTGTCAAAAATCTTTACATACCGAGACTCCTCCGTGCCTCGCAAAGCACGATAAGCTGGTCCGGGTGTCATACGTGGATCTTTGACAGTCGTTACGGGTCGTTGGAAACCCGAAAGTCTGAAAACTGGTCATACCAAGGGATATTGTAAATACTGTGAGACCTCTGCCGAGCTCTCAAGGTACTGGGGACTATGGTATCAATAAATAAAATACTCGATGATCTTTAACCGGTTCCGGGAGTCCTCCTTTCATTTAAGGAGTTAGCTCATTACAGCGTCGCGCCTGTCAATAGAATGAAGTTTCCGCAACAAAAACCTATGTAAAATTATTTGACGTTCTAAAGATAAAAACTTCTCGATTATTCGAACATAGACACAGCCTAACCATTGGCTGCCAGCATGTACGTGAGGTTCCTCGTGAAGCGAACAACCTCTACAATACACAGTCATTGGGTAGTTGAGGTCAGATAGGCAGTCACTCCATGTAAGTTACTGGTTTTCAGCTGCATCTGGTTAGACTGGAAGCCGACCCTAACAATGTCAGAAAAAGGCTAAGCAATGAATTCTATAGGTACATACGTATTCCCACAAGGTGGACCGAATGACTTTGTGAGAGCCGCAGGAGTCCGCTCGATGCGGGAAACACAGAACCGGTCAAAGTTGCGGAGCTTGGGGGAGGCCTACATCCAGCAGTGGACATCTTTCGGCTGAAATGATGATGATGATGATAATGTTTGGAAAATGCTAAATGTTTGGAATCTACAGTTTTTAAGGAAAATCCATATACTAGGAAAAGCACAGGAATCCTGTACCAGTAACACATTTGTTTTGAGAATTTTTAATTGCAGTAGTAACAAAACCATAGTTAGATGGACAATAGACATCAATGTGACAAAACTGCAGCATTAACACTAGCTATCCTTAAACTGGCACGTGTGTTGAACACATTTTTACATACATTACTAGTGATTATTATATTAATAGCCTATATCCTGCTCGAATCAGGAGATCTTTGTTCAGTATTGGATGGGACAGGTCTTGGTGCATTCAAGGCCTTTAAAGCTTTAATGACCGTTGTCCTTTGAACATCATTCTTCTGAAAAACGACAGGCCCTGCTTGTTCACCTTCATAATTTAACATTTGTAACAATTCACCTAAATCTTTTACTAGCTGCTAGCCGCGACTCCGCTCGCATCAATGTTGAAAATTATCTGGAACAGGATTATCTGGCCGTAAGAATAAAACAGTTCCTACAAATTTCCACCCCCTATTTCACCCCTTTACGGGGGGAATTTATTAAAATCCTGTCTTAGCTGACGTCTCTTACTCACAATCTACCTCTGTGCCAAACTTCATCTTTGTAGGTGCAGTAATTTTTAGATTTCGTGTTTAATCAGTGAGAGAATGAATGAAGTGACTTTTCGCTTTTATACATATTTTCTATGAAAATAACCTTTTCAGTTTTCTACACGAGATCATCATTTGCATAACATTTCCCAACTAGGTATATTGGGATCAGCTTCCCGTCTAACCAGATTCAGCTGAATAGCAGTATTTTACGTGAAGCGACTGCCTGTTTGACCTCCACAACCAAGTTACTGGGTAACACGATACCCCTTGATAAATCTAAAATCAAAAGTCATATTTCTTCAAACTAGGCTGGTGTGACAGTCCCCCAAAAAAACGCCCGCCCTTCACCACTTCCTGGTGCTTTAGTTGGAAAGAAGAAGTGGCGCAACAAACTCCCCAGCAGCACAGCTGTCTGTTATGGTAGAAGAACTTAATTCAGGTACGTAATGTAGAAATAGGCCTGAAATTGCCAACGTTATTTTTATTGCCTGATTTAAATAATGGTATGACTTTACTACTCTTCATGAGGTCAGAAAAAGATCGAAAATCAACACATTTATTAAAAGTATTAGCTTTATAGGAGGCTATTATATCGATTATATTACTTAAAAGTTTAATGGAGATGTCCCAGTAATCACCAGTGTAAGACTGGTTGTCAGACTTTCAGGCTTCAGAAGACCTGTATCGACATTCAAAGATCCACGAATGTACGGTTTTGGTAGGTACTTATGTAAAGGTGGTCACCCATCCGTGGCCCAACCACGGCAAGCGTAGTTTAACCTGATCGATCACCCCGTGTGGCTGTTATTACTTAGCCACAAGATCATAGATGAATCCAGATCATGATGGATTTTTGTAATTTTCAAAGAAATATTGCACTTGTGCCTCTTATCACCATCGTCAGTGTCAGTACTGTAATTATGTTCTCAATGTTTGTGTGGAGCAGCTCTAAGAACGCATTATCATCATCATCAGCCTACGGCAGTCCACTGCTGGACATAGGCGTCACCTATCGCACGCTATTCAACTCGATTTTCGGCTACTATCATCCAGCTAAGAAAACACTCATGTTATACTTATTACTAGCTTTTGCCTGCGACTTCGCCCGCGTTGAAGTCGAAAATAGTTCTAATAGGATTTTTAATTGTTTTTCACGTTATTAATTTTGTTATAACATATAAATTATTATGTTAAAATGTAAGCGCTTTCTAGCTGATACAACTATGTTAGGTGTGCTCCTACTTAGTTATGATAACCTGGTACTTTGAAGGCATACATTGTTTTCTAACCGACACAGCTACCAGTATGTTAGGTATGCTCAAGAAGCTTATAGATACTCTAAGCTTCTTGGGTATGCTCCAACCGAGTTACGGCAGCCTAGTACTACGACTGTATAGAGCGTTTTGTAGCTAACACAATTACCTGTATTAGGTGTGTTTCTACCGACTTATGACAACCTGGTACTTCGACGGCATATAACGCTTTCTAGCTGACAACTATGTTAGGTGTGCTCCTACAGAGTTATGACAACCTGGTACTTCGAATGCATAAAGCGTCTAAAAAGGTGACTAACACAATGTTTTGAGAAAACTTTGCCCCTATTTTTCACGCCCTAAAAAAAGGGGTAGAATTTCGGACTTTCTCTTATCGGATGCCTACTTCACACAAAGAACACACCCTCCAAGTTTCAGGTCTCTACGATCAGTGGTTTAGGCTGTTCGTTGATCCGTCAGTCAGTCATTCAGGACAAAGCATTTTATTGGATGGATTATACGCATTTCACTGTAATTGAACAACATCTTACGGATATGGCTCTAATATGTAAGTAACGGGACTCAATGATGTATTCTTTAATTAAAATCTCTCAGTTCGTATAAAAAACAACATTTGAGAACACCGAGAGCAAGCCGGATCCCCCATCCGCTAAAGTTACGAGATGTTGATAAAAAAAACAATTATGGTTCGTTGAGATAACTATATATTATAAAATAAACACTTCAAATTCAAGTACATTTGAATTCTAAATTACTAAGTCATAGCACTAAGATTAATGATCTCATTATTCGACTTTTTAGCTGAAATCTACTCTTTTAGGATTTTATGCAGTTCATCAAATACCAATCTAATAAAAAGGATGATGCATGAAACAATTTATGAACATCACTATTCACACCACATCGGAAAAAAAGAATAATATAAATAAGCTGCATAGTAACAAGCATAAAAAACTCACACAGAAAACGACAAAAAAATCTTCATTAACAACGAACATTTTTGAAGATACGATACACATAATGCCATGATGATAATAACCTTTTTTTTACAAACAAAATTATTTCTTCGGATCAGAAAGGTCAGGCAGCTGATAAAAACAAGTTGAGTAGACAAAAACCTTAACGAACTATACTGTATCAAAGAACCCTGTACCTACTTACAAACGAACAAAAAACATATAATCAAGAACGAGAAGTACATAAAATAACAGCTAATGACAAAGCAGATAAGGATACATGTGTTCATAACAAGATGGTTGGCATATCAATTTAGTAACTACATGGTTGCCCTCAATTCACCGTCATGGCGATCTTTTTCCATAAACCACAAAGAACTTAACAAGACCACTTGTTTTTCTAAATAGGAAAAGCAAATTGGACATGCTCACATAGCAACGAGATCTAAAATAAGTCCACATGCTCCCCGCTGTTACACACGGAACAGATTTCTGGACAAAACCGGCACAGTGTTCTTTTACTGTGAAGTTAGTGAGGCACTGTGTTTGATTGTGCATGTAGTTGGAAAGCGCGTCGTCGTCAATTGAAACTCCGGCCTTAATTGTGTTGTTTACCACAGCCAACTGACAGCAGTCTGGATTTACTCCATACCCCCGTACCGAGTGCGAGATCCTTTGCTGCTGTAGCGATACTCCCGAATTCATCCATATTCATGGCGGATTTTATATTGAGAGCTTCGAAGCTGGTATGTCAAACTTTTCAATGGAAGCTTTATAAAGAAAGGGTTAAATGAATAAAGTTTCTAGCGAGTGGTGTAATGAAACGGTAAGACCGTCTGTTAACATTAAATTTTACAATGTTTATTCGTTTATTTTCGGCACAAAATCTCTCCGAATGGGGTCTTATTTCTAATTTTGTATTAAATTAATGTAAATTCGACTGAGACTTATGTTCTTAGTAAAGAAAATGTTAAGAAAATGGAACCGGTTTTGTGAATTGGTTGTTTTTCAATGATATCTTTTAACAAGTGGTGTTATTTGAAGGTTATTTTTTACCAAATCAATATTATGGAGACTGAGCATACATTGTATTGATGTGTAGTGTGTTGTGTAATGTTAATATTATGTTACCTTCATGCCGACACGTGTAGGATTGAACGGTAACTCATTCTAGATAAAAGATTATCTATCTCAGGCATAGAGGCTTAGGGATAACGCCAAAAGCTGTCTTGTAACATTCTAACTATTGCCTTTAATCTAAAGATGTTCTCATTACCTTGCTAGCATTCCAGCATCTTTATTGTCAGCATAAAGCAGTCCAATGCTGGCCATAGGCCACGCCATCGTACGCCTCAGTATATTACTCGGAAACTAGATATCAGTAACGTAATTTCTAATACATACATGAAGAAAAATAGCATGCAAATGTTCCTGAAACAAAACTGACTGACAAAAGAAAAAACAAAATGTCAATAACATAATATACCAACTCATTAACATTTCTTAATGGGTCCCAACATCACCGACTCATTAGGGACAGCACAATTAGAGGCAGATGAGCCACATTAAAAACGAATAAGATTAGTATTAGGTTGCTACTGGCAGGCTGTGGAAACTTTCATGTAGGACACGGGGATCTTCCACTAATAGCAACTGGGATCGGAATTAATTCGATCCATGAATTTCTCTTTTTAGGGACTGGATGGTACTTTGCTGTACTCGTTTAACATGTCCAAAATTTTGGCTAAGAATTGGCAAAATAGGGAGTTATTTATTCAAATTAGGCTCTGACTCAGCACTTTTTAGACGTCAAAATGACATAAGACAGTCCCCTAAAACGCCCGCCCCCTCTTCAGCACTTCTTATAGTTCCTAGTGCTTTAGCTGGGAAGACAAAGTAAGTAAGTTAGCATATTAAATCATCGTTTAATCGTGTCTTTGCTACTCTGGGGTGTCGTATAAAGCGGCTAAGGTATCAAGGGGCGAGAAAGTGTCATTTTTCTGCCAAAAACATTGGTTCATCATCATCATTAGCCTATAATGTTCCCACTGCTGGGACACAGGCCTCCTCTCAGTGAGAGGGAGTAGGCCGTAATCCACCACGCGGGCCCAGTGCGGGTTGGTAGATGTCACATGTCTTCGAATTTTTGGTTCTAGGACAGGCCGGTTTCCTCACGATGTTTTCCTTCACCGTTTTGAGAGCAGTGGTGGTGAAATAATTTACACAAAGTAGAGCGCCTGTCTGGGTTCGAACTCACGACCTACTACTCGTAAGTCGCGACCGTTACCACTTGGCCACCACTGCTCAACATTGGTTAAGTAAGCAAAAGTCTTTATAGGTTGAATTTATTAGTTTGAGTATATATTTTTTAGGATAATAATTTTAAAGTTTCCTTGAAAAACTTACAAAAAAACTAAATTAAATTAGCCACATTGCAGTAACAGTATTAAAGACATATTTATTCAGTTAACTATAGGCCGGTCTTTGTCACGACACGAACGAACAAACAAATAAATTAACTGAGCGTAATAAAATCGTTCATATACACCAAGTTACACACACAACCCAACAGAGTAAAATCCAACTTTATAGTTAATAGTATAAGGCATGTTTTCGTGTTTTTGGAATGTATTACTATAGTTGTAAGTACCGTAAATGGCCCTTCATGTTCGGCGTTATTTTTAGGAGTTTGTGTATGTGTTTGTGTGTGTGTGTGTGCGTGTGTGTGCGTGTATGACCATCAAATTGAATTAGTGGGTCTATGTACCGTGTAAGATTACCCGTGTAGTGGTGCTGGTAACTCTATACGATGAGTGGGATGTAGTGAACGTTCTACTGGCCCTCCGGCTAATTGATATGGAAATTAAAGTGTTGATGTTAGAATAACAGGAAGCGAAGCGTGAAATAAAGAGTTGAATGATTTTGTTTTGTGTGTAGTTGTGGGGCGAGGGTACCTTCTACACACCTATGCCCTCATGCATGATACGTGCTCATTTCATACACAGATTTAGAACATCAAAGCCTTCGCCAAAAAGAATAGACATTTATTTAATACAGAATAGCATAATATTCTGTTTCGCAGCAGCTCGGAAGGTTATTTATCATTAGTCATTTACCTAGAATCCTAGATAGAAAAATCGGGCAGATTCTCAGTCAGAAATAAGTTATATTGGCTCAACCCACAGGAGGCAGGCCGAGGTGCATGTGCTCCTCAGCCTGCCTCAGTCCTGCAGGGCTTATGCCCAAATTAAGGCACCAGTTAGTTTGAAAATAAAAATACATAGTGCGAATATTGTATGTGCAACAGATTGTTTTCTCCATATTTTGCAAGTTAGAACCATGGCATTTCCAAGCAATCCCATCTCCCCATTCCCAGCAACTCTCACCACACGACACCCACGGGACTCGAACCTGCTAATTATAACGTTCCCAATGTGCACTACGGCATAGTGCTGTTTTAATTTGAGAAAATGTGCGAAGTCACGTTATGTAGGCGCGGGCTATAATTACCGAGTTATTTACATAACAAAGAGGTGCCCCTCTGTGTTGGTCGTTATGTTTTTGATGTATCTATGAGAATAATGTTCTGGCTTTCAGTGGTAGGTACCTGGGTAATCTACCTGTCTGACTATAAACTTTTCTATCATTTCTACAATTACCTAAATACTTCGAAAACCATTTACAGTTGAATATTCCAAAGATGCATCCTATGTCTGGGTTCCAGATAACGTATCAAATAATAATTTGTTCGGAGGTAAAATATCGATTCCTGCAAGTAATTGGTGGTTAGCTCCTCCGAATGAATCTGGATATTTCCTTGTGTTTCTAGTAATTGTGTCATCATCGTCGTCATTTCAGCTGAAAGACGTCCACTGCTGGACATAGGCCTTCCCCAAACCTCGGCTCTTCAACTGGTCCTGTGCTACTCGCATCCAGCGGCTTCCTCCTAATCCTGCTGCCAACGTAACATCTTCCAGTAAGTACGCGGGCACCACTCCAGAACCTTTCAGTCCCATCGGGAATCTGTGCTGCGAGTTACGTGCCGTGCTCACTGCCACTTAAGTTTGGCAATTCTTCGGGCTATCCGAGCTTCTTGATTTTAGATTCGAAGGGAACCTCGAAAAATAGCCCTCTCCATTGCCTATTGGGAGCGACCACGTTTCAGTGCCATCACTGGCAACGCACTCTGGTTACTGGATACTGGTTTTTATTTCTGTTTGACATTATATAGTTTTTTTATTGCTGTGACCACGCTGACATTTTTGATTTGTATGTTTCCTTTTTAAATTTGTAATTCCAATGTTTATTTTTGAATTTTTATTAGGAAATGTAAACCTTTGCATGCCCATGTGACGGTAAAATATGGAGAACTTTATTATAAAAAAAACATCTATGTACAGACGGCAGCACATCAAGCTACTCCAATCTGTCAAACTTATTTGATAGATTTTCAACTTTATACCGTAAGCATAAGGTTCATGTTCAATTGGGAAAATTTGACAGTTTCGGGTAGGTTGACCTGCTGGCGTCTGTACTATATACCCATGTTTGCAAAGAAATAAATGTTTTGATTTGATTTGAAAGACTTTCATTTTGAGACACTGTGGTACCTATGTGACACGAGAAGATATTATAACGTTACGTGGCCAAATAATGCTATGGTTGTTTTATTTTCCTAAACTCGCGCTCATATGAAAGCTAGTTCAAAAATAAATCTTACACTCGAAAATGTGCCAGAACACTTTCTTCCTCCATAAGCCATTAACGAAACTATATGTTTGGGTAAAAGTAACAACCATGTAGCAGTAAAACATTTGGAGAGCTGCCCAACCCGTGGCCCAGGACGTTCCCTCCACACGTCCTGACCGCCCACTCCACAGTAGAAAGCACGTGTACTATTCAATCTAGTCGTGCACTGGCGGGCACTAAAAATAACGCACACAATTAGCCAATCTACGCTTATCTGCTCAATTGAAGCAATTCATCTACATTACACTGCCCGACTAGCTTTAAACTCGAGGGTTAGGATTGTGTCGTAATCAAAGCGAAGCGACAACCGTTTTTTGGTACAACCTGTATGTAGTCAGTTGAACTACTGTATATACAAGCGATTTTTTCAACGTTATTTAACTTGTTTGGAACTTATAAAATACAATGATTCTATGGCTAATCGTTAGTAGTTACAAGATTAGAAAGGGCTTAAGTGTACATGCGATAAGCAATAATTTGAATTGAATGGAGTTCTGCAAGTGACAGAAGTTGGTCTGATAAAATAAGCAAAACTTCACATTCTTACGGTAAGAATGGTCGTATATTGTGAGCTGCTCTCTAAAAGTCCGTCAACGAAAATACGAACCCGTCCAAAATCAGTTGATCCACCAAAATATGTGACAAATATAAAAAATTGAGACGGGCAAAACACATCGGGATTAAGGACAACTGTCAAATCGTGTTGTCATTCATTCTTAGTTTGGCCCCAAACTAATCTTACGTATAGATATATATCTCTTACGTAAGTGATAGAGAATACGAAACGAATGTAATTTCAGGCGAAACTATGTTTTTTGTGCATGAGATAGAACCCAGGCTTGGCTTTACATCGCTTGCGGTGTAGGTCATACTTTAATTGGTGTTATTAAAGCACTAAGTACCATAAAATGTATTCACTCTGAAGGTCTGATGGGTGTTACTGTAGTGATAATAACACGATTTAGCTTTTTATTATCATCATCATACATTTTATATTTTTGGTCATAAATCCATAGCAATATGAAGAAATTTGCACGTTTGAGTTGGTTATCATCATCATCAGCCTATAATGTTCCCACTGCTGGGACACAGGCCTCCTCTCGGTGAGAGGGAGAGGGCCGTAATCCACCACGCGGGCCCAGTGCGGGTTGGTAGATGTCACATGTCTTCGATTTTTTGGTTCTAGGACATGCCGGTTTCCTCACGATGTTTTCCTTAACCGTTTTGAGAGCAGTAGCGATTAAATAATTTACACAAAGTAAAGCGCCAGGCTGGATTCGAACTCACGACCTACAACTCGTAAGTGGCGGCCGGTACCACTCGGCCACCACTGCACTGGTTGGTTATGTACTAACCCAAAGGAAGGAACAATAAGGTTCATATTGAAGGGTGGAAAGATATCGGATGGCTACTTTTTATTATATGTCCATGCAGTTTCTTGCCCGATCTTCTTCTCCTTTGGAATGGGCAACTAGCTTCATATTTCTGCCTAACCGACTCCTTGATAATTCAAAGTGCCCGTAATTGTGTGTGTGTCAATAGCCAGAATTTTAGTCAGAGGTATTCCTATGATAGTCAGAAATCTGATTAAATTATCAAACTGACCTTAGTATTGCATTGTGACAGTCACAACACGTAGTTAATATTGTTCAACCGTATTCAGTTGAGATGAAAATTCCATGCATCCATAGTGCCTACAATGGTACATTGGAAGACACAAAAACATTTGAAACATATGTTCAACATCAAACGGTCATCTCTTTCGCAAGCACGTCATATTTTCACCTGCGATGCTTCACACATCGAAACCATTTAATCGATGAGGTGATCGCACGCGGGGCACAGGGGAGGTCAAGGGAGAAGGGCGGAGGGGATGCGCAAACGCATGCACAAATAGATCTTGGCAGGGGCACGCATCGGTGCACAGTGTGGAGTTGGAGGATGCAGAAGGCTTACTTGCATTAAGAAGCAACATTTAGCAGTAGAAGTATATCCAGCCACATTTGTGTTCCGGTCATGGGTGGCCGTATTTGTACCCTTCTTGGAATAACCTAGTGACCTACGACTTTAATTTAATAACTGTATATACTACGTATGTTACACAAATGAAAATGATTAGATTTGAATTACAGCATCATTTAATGGCAGAATATTTTCGACGCATCTTTTTCAGCCTACATTAAACTTATCCATGTGCGCCAGGAGTGGGGTACAAGTGGCCAAGGGGGTGCAAGTGCACCCCAGTGAAACATAACTGGCGAAATGTGAGTGTACTATAGTACACCTCTGCCTAACTGTTCGGGGCATGATGTAATGATATGTTTTACGTCAACAAAATTTCTAAACTCCTATATCCGAAAATCTAATCGACCATAGGCGTGGTGTAAAATTACCGAATTTGCTTCGCTAGATACTACTCTAATTTAAGACTTATTTTTTTAATATAAATGGACACGGTTAGTCATTGCGGTTAGCAGTACAGTGAAACCTGGTTAAGTGGGACCTGGATAAGTGAGAAACCTCTATTATTGAGAACTACAATGAGGTCCCGGCACTTTTTCATCGAATTACCTCTGTTAATGGGACTTTTCGAACTTGGTTAAATGAGATTTGATTTCTAGGATTTTTTCGATGTTTACCTCTATAATTGGGACTCTGGAGCTCAATTCCCTTTATAAGTGAGACAATTTATCAGGTTGGGACAGGTTACGACACGATTGTTTATAAACATTTGAATTTCTTTCACAAAATTTCCACCTTTATAAATGGAATAACGGTACATTTCGACCTCTATAAGCGGGCCCTCTGTAAATGAGACAACTAAATTTTAAACCTGTCTAATTGGAAAACTGGATAAATGAAAACCTCTTTAAATGGTACAAAATCCTTGGTCCCTTGAGATCCCAACTAACCAGGTTTCACTGTATCTGTATGCATGGACAAAATAAAACCTTTCCTGTTCGAGGGGAGACGGAAACATCATCAAGCTCGCTTTGCTCGCTCTTGCATTCTACATTCTCTTACCTGCTAAGCTTTTATGCTAAAGTTGACCACGTCACTCATTGTATTTAGACAACCGATAGCTTAACATACCAGAGGTGAAGTACAAAATTGATCGAGTTCCATTCGTGGAGCTGAAGATGCACCCCCTTATAATAAACTTGCCGGCACCCATTCACTTAGCCCATATTATTTTGAGATCGCCACAAAATGTCTAACATGTCTTTTTTGTTAAGAACATATTTGATTAGTGAGTATGAGTTAGTTTTTTTTTTTAAACTTCTGTGTGTGTCTACATTGGTACTGGTGTACACTTTACACGCATACTCACGCCACTCGTACGCATGTGGGCGTAACATCTTGAAGAAACTCCCTTAGTTCAGTACTATGTTCATATTTCCACACCACTTGTATATACTGATGAACGATTAGGTATCTGTTATTGTTTAATGATTATTTACATTTTATACGAAGTCAATTTTACTTTGTGTTTGGAGAGACTTCTGACCATTTTATTTATTCGTAAAAATACGGTTAAGACTAAAAATAGACAGGGTTTTAGAGGTATGCTTTTAGTACTCTGATAATAAAACATTGTGTACTGGATCCAATTTTGTAGAATACCTATTAACTGAACTTTTTATCAACAAAAAATCTAATAGATTCTGCAGTCCAATGTCCATATACTTTAGTATCATATCCATAGTCCATATACTTACCACACATTTTAGTTAGCCCCGATATTTATGTCGAATTAAAGTGGTTCGCTAAAGCACTGGTGACCACAAACTAGTTGCTAAGCTAGAAAGTAAGTTAGCCTGTAAATAGATGAATATTTAACTGTATGCAAAAAAAGCTCGCGTGTCACTGTTTATGTCATAACTTTTTTGCCCATTTTAATCGCAGGCCTGACGCCAGTACAGTTTGAAGAATAAGTGGTTTAAGATCGACTAGAAATGTTTTTATTAGAGTTTGATAACATAATTTGTTGGCTGTAAAATAGATGTATGTACAAATGGCTATCGACCGCACACTATACGGAAATCTTATACAATGTGAGATCAGCTTATACTGTAAATGTATACCTTGATGTGTAGCCGTGCGTGCCTAGACAATTAAAACCTAGTGTCAATAGGTAGTCCAGAAATCAGGTAAACTAAACATCACACATTTAAACTAATCTAATCTTCGAAACTAAAATAATCCGGCTAAAATCATACGGTAGGTACATTTAATAATTTGTGATTGATTAATTATAGGTATTTATGTACTTAGTGTAGATAGGTCAATGAAATAAAACAAAAAATAAACATACGACGCAATATTTCTTCGAAACTATAACGGGAAATAGTAGAGCATTTTTACATACCTTGGTTACATAAAAGTAAATTGAAAAATATTACATTTGTAAATATTATGACAACATGCATTGGCAATCACGAAACGACAGTAGCTAGGTACCTACTATTAGATTTATTAGTTACGCTTTTATTGGCATGTACTACATAATCTAATTTGTTTGTACGTAATATTCATGTGCCTTAAATTCTACTCTATTTCAGTTCATTCTTAGAGTTACTAATAGCTTGAAATAAAACCACGAATAAGGTCAGGCAATAAATCTGAGAAGTGTTCGCATTCGTTGGCACAGCACTTTGTTTCCTGCGTCCACCTGCAGACAGTTAAAAGTATTTTAAAATTAAAAAGAAAAAGAATCTACAACCACAATTTTCTTTCCTGAAAAATTCTGGGTTCTCTTTTAGAGCTTGATTTTCTCGTCATTTTGTTACTATTTAGCTCCTATTGTAGTTTTCACTTACACAGTGTGCAATAAACTAGATAGAAATAAATTACTATACACAATGGACCATAGGGCATGCTCCCGGGAAATCCCGGTCCCAAAAATACCGGGAAATACCGGGATTTTTATACAATCCGGTACCGGGGCTTAGTCCCGGAATCCCGGTTCTTTCGATACTTTCGGTACTTTTTTTATAGAGGCTTTATGCCGCCCGCGACGCCACTCTTCTGACCACGCAAATCTCGATAAAATTCGCGTTGAAGAAACTCACAAACATCAACACATTGCAGGTCTTCTCGTCAGCTGCAGTATGTAATAAGCTGAGAAAAATTTGTTTTTTTTTTTTGGTTGGTAAATCCTCAAATAACTTCTCCCGGTCTGGGTGGAGCAGGAGGGCGTGTCAGACTTTTACTGACTAAAACCCACCCGTGTTCCCTCAGTAGCCCGTATGCCAGGGGCTGTGGTAAACCCGCACCCCTGGCAGGCATCGGCCCTTACGGGCCCCATCAAATTGTGCTCACATCTCTTTGAGGCACGCGTGGAACACAACGTGCCGTCGACTTGGGCTTGGTCCTTACCGGACAGCGAGCTACCCATTACTCGCCGTCCGTAAGCTCATGTCTACGGTGGCCGGAAATCGGCCTGGGATGTTCTATGTTCTATGTTATGGGGTTTGGTTTCCGCACTTAGTCCTTTAAGTGGACCATTGTGCGTGAGCCATGGCGGCCTTTTGGTATTATTCCAGCCAGCCCACCTCCCTCCAGAAGATGGCTATGACTCCTGGTTTGTTCAGAATATCCATGTAACATTTGGGTTCCCCGAGGGTTTCTGTTCTAATCTGTGCTACGCCTGTGCATACGAAAAGCACGTGCGCAACGGTTTCCTCAGCCTCCATGCAGGCCCTGCACAAGGGGCTGTCCGTTATGCCTATTGTGTGGAAGTGTTTGTTCAGCGAGCAGTGTCCTGTGATGGTTCCAGTCACCAGACGCAGATCTATTCTGTCCAGGCGTAACAGACGTCTGGTCAGCCTGCTATCCAGGGATGGCATTGCTTCCCTAGACTACCTGCAGCCTGGTGTCAGGGTCCACCAGCTCTCGGCTTGTTTGTGGGTGTATTCCTGGAGCCACTTGCGTAGTTGGTTGAAGGGTATGGGCACAATGGGCTCGGGACCATAGACTGCCACGCTGGATGCCCTTCTGGCTAGTTCGTCTGCGGCGTCGTTGCCCAGTGACCCACTGTGTCCTTTTATCCATTGCAGTGTCACAGTGTTGCGGTTGGCAACCGTTATTCTTTCTAGTACATTGTGACATTCTAGTGCTAAGCTCGATGTGATGTATTTTTTCCGTAGGGATTGAAGAACTGAAGCACTATCGGAGAGTATACGTATGTGTGTATCCGTGACCCTCCTGGCTTCTATGGCATACGCCGCTTGTATAATGCCCACACATTCCGCTTGGTATACGGTGTTGAACATTCCCAGCGGGCTGGTTAAGTTTGTGTTAAGGTCTTGTGAGAAAACTCCGACTCCGGTTCCAGAGTCGGTCTTTGATCCGTCAGTGTAGACTCTAAGCTCATCCGGGCCTGAGTAGTCGTTCTGTTCTCCTGTGAGTACTACGTTGTAGTGTCTCTGAAAGTAGTGCACTTTCGGGGTTTTGTCACAGGGTGATGCCATCATCGGTTGTCGTTTGATCGCATCTTCCCTAATGCGTGTGTGCTTGACTCTGGAGTCTTCTCGGCCTGGGATTCCCGACGCCCAGGGCGTCTTCGATCCTGCGGCGGCTAGGATCGCGAGGGCGCATAGTCTGCCTCTCCCTCACGTGTGCCGCCTCCCTCTTCGCGAGCATCACTGCTTCACTGAAGGTGGTGACGGCTACCTATGCACTCTCGCTCCGTACCATGGCCTGGACCAGGGCCGGATGCGAGAGATCGCCGCCGCCGATCGCCTCCACGAGGACACGGCGGTGCTCCGCCCAAGCCGGGCAGACTGCTACCGAGTGCTCCACCGTGTCCTCAGGGCGATCTTCGCAGTGGAAACACCCGGGCGTTTCTTCCCGCCCCTATCTGAAACAGGAACCTCCTGAAACAACCGTATCCGGTGAGGACCTGCGTCAGGCGGAAGGTGAGGACGCCATGCCGCCTCTCAAACCACTCCTCAAAGAGGGTACTTACCACCGCAATCGTGGCGTGCCCAGCACTGGGTTGCGACAATCGCACTCTCCATGTCACCATGAGATCCCGCCGGAGCTCTGTCCGCTGTGCCGCGATTTCCCGCGGCAGCGGAGTTACGCCCCGGCGTTTGGCCTCCTCGCGCCACTCCCACATTTGCGCGAGGACCTTTGCCTCCAGATCCCATGGCGGTAATCCGGCAAGGAGGTGAGTGGCAGAATCGTAAATGCTATAATAATGAGTTCATTTTTCAACAAATATATTCATAATTGGATGTTCTCAGCACGCACAAGGTGCCCGCCCTTTCATACAATAAATTAATAGCGACATATGTACGTAAGTAGTAAGTACCGAAAGTACCGAATTTCTCGGGAAATCCCGGTTCCAAGTCCAATACCGAAAATCCAGTCCCGGTTCTTGAGAAGGAACCGGTATTGCATCCACCAATGGACCACAAAAACGGACCCACCTGTAAGAAAAAGAAAATCTCAATGATGTCACTACAAATAACGATCACACTAACAATAAATAATATTATAGTAAAAAAACTATTATGATATAATTAAATGTACATAATATAAGACTAACACACACACACACTAACAAGCCGAGTTCGTTCACATGAGACCTTGACATGATTACGCTCAATGAAATTTAGTGAGCGTTGCGCAGACGCACATGAATGTACACACACACACACACACTAGTAGGTACAGGTAGGTATATAATGTACGACACGTGGCGAGATGCGCACGATTCGTTATGTAAATCGTTTGACATAATAGATTATTAATACATGTATTGAGTTAGTTAAGCTTTGTTTAAGGGTTTTGTCTGTGAATAAAAGGATTTTTAATGATTTCCTTGTAAATATGAAACTGAGCGATTTTTCGACGAAAAAATACCAAAAATGTTTTCATGGTCAGTAAATAAATTCTAAAGGATGACATTGTTTTCAATATAAGAAAGCATTATAGAAATGTAAATTATTATCTGTTGCCCTCGACTTCGTCTGCGATCCAGGATGAAAAGTAGACTATGTCCTTACCTCTGGCATGGCCTATCTGTGTACGAAATTTCATCTAACTCCGTTCAGCCGCTTTAGCGTGAAAACGAAAAACAAACATACTTTAGCATTTATATATTTTTTTGTCTGTCTGTCTGTTTGTTTATTCCGACTAATCTCCGAAACGGCTGGACCGATTTTGACAGGACTTTCACTAACTTATGACACTTTTAGGATCGTCAGCACTGTTCCCGCGGCTTTATTTCAGACATCCACGAAAGCAAAGCCGTAGGAACAGCTTGTTTCAAAAAAAATCAATATCAAAATATTTTTATTTCATATAAACCTACATGGGCACTTATGAAACGTCAGAAGCTAGGTGCACGGTTCCAAATTGTTGTTTCCTATGGAGAAGAGCCGGCAAGAAACTCCACGGTTACTCTTTTAAAATTAATTGGCTTTAACAATATTTTCAAATTACAGAGATTAAATGTATGGGAGGACAGCGCAGGCCTGTCAATAAGTACCAGGTACTTAGACGAATACAGAATAGAAAATCGTCTACAAATCTACAGTCAGTAAGGCCTACAACGTTCTCTCATTCACAATATGTAAAATAATCTACATAAATAAAATGAACCTAAATAAAATTGATGTATAATGTCAATTAATGACGAGATTATGTCAGCATTGTAAAAATAAAAAGAATAAAAAAGAACATTGTATTTGAGAGCAGTTAATAGACTTTCACATAGTTATGCTGTTAATGAGGTACCAGGGAAGCCACATGTGCAGAAGGAATTAATGCCAATGTTTATAATACTTATGTATTTATAGATTGCAAACGGCTGCCTAAATGTCATAAATGGTTTTATAGTGGATTTACTTATTCAACCGACGTTTGTTCCAATAATACATACCACATTTAAAGCAACAGCTAATTATAATAATTTGTATTACTATGTAAATCAAAAAACAATACACAATAAAGGATGTGTGTACATTAACAATAACACAGTAAGTCATTGACTGCTGGAAATGGAACGTGTGCAGCGTTTGTTCTCCATAATTGCTGAAGCTATTTTCATGCAGTTCTCTTGTTAGCGTGCTTGCCTAGACGGTGGCGTGACATTATGTATATGTATAATGTATATCATGTCTGTCTAAGATGGCCGGGATATTGAAAGCGTTGTTTAACGTTTACTTAAATACTATGGGTACTTATGTGATGACGCGTTTGTAAGTGCATGTTCTTTTCAATGGGAAATGATTACAGAGACATTTTTTTACGACTCTTCATTGTGTACAGAGCTAATTGTGAAGATAAAATGAGTTGCTTTTATGAAACAGTAGCTTTCGCCCGCGGCTGCACCCGCGAAAATTATCTCACATGAACGTACTACCGGGATGATAGTATCTAGCTTATAAATTACCTGTGTGCCAAATTACATCCGTTTCGTTCAGCCGTTTTTGCGTGATGCTGTAACAAACGTCCAAACATACCTTCAAAGTACTAAAAAACTTTAAAAAAAAACCACCGACTTCCAAAAAACACTAGAAAGTAAAAAATAACTTTAATTTCGGAAGTCGGTGACTTTTGATATGTATTTTATTAATTTCTGGTCACCGCCTTCCGAAGTTATAGTTATTTTTCACTTTCTACTGTTTTTTTTGGAAGTCGGTTGTTTCTTTTTTTTTTTTTAAAAGTTTTATTTTTCACTTTTTAGCTATGGTACCTACCCCACACCAATTCGAAATTTCATCATCCTTGTAGTCAAAACAATGCATATTTATGCGATAGCAGCAATCGCGGTTGGTTTACTGTCTTTTTTCCAAGAGTTCCGTTGTCTGTCTCCGAAACGCATTATCAGATCTATATGAAATTTAAATGGGACCATTTCGGAATAAACTCCTGCCTAATCGGTCTAATCACGGAGTTATGCCCGAACCTCCACCTAACCCCTAACCGTTAAAGAGTTGTACCTTCCTTCATCAGCTCAGCGTCATGAGATGATGATGACCATACGCAAATCTCACAATAGCCTTAGAAAACATATGAAAAACATTGTTAATACCTACAACTTTTGAGGGTTGCCTTCGATTTCCCTGGGATTCCATCATCAGATCCTGATTTGGTGCCAATGGGACCAACTCAGGAGTATACTCTTTCAAATAAAAAAGAATTTTGAGAATCTGTCCACAAATGAGGGAGAAATCGGGGAACGTATAAAAAAAAAAATACGTTCGGTGAACATATAACCTCCTCCTTTTTTTGAAGTCGGTTAAAAAGCGTACATACGTGCGCACACATTGCTGGATAATAATTATGTGCTTTACAATGACGCAGGGTCAAGAGAATTGGTTGTCATCATCACCATCCAGGCATGCTGATGATGACAACTATGTTTGGGTCTGCTTCCAGTCTATCCGGATGCAGCCGATACGTTATGTCGTAATAAGACTGGTTGACAAACATTCAGGCTTCTGACGATCTGTAACGGCTGCCAAAGATCTACGAATAACAGCCGGGACCCACGGCTTCACGTGCTTTCTGAGGTACAGAAAGGTCTTGATACGTAAACAAGGACACCCATCCACGGACCAACCACAGCAAGGGTTGCTTAACCTGATCAATCGACCCGTGCGGCTGGTATTACTTAGCCACAATCCACAGTCGTACACAATAGACGAATAAAAATATTTGAAGAACTGCCATATTTCGGCAGGAAAACTGTCAGAAATCGCGCGAAACAAATCCACTGCTGCCTTGAATTAAATAATTAAGGCCAAGAGTCTAAAACTGCCGACAAACTTTACCAAAAACTCAACAATGATATGTGCATATGTGCAACATACACATTTAGCTACCTATAGTTAAAACCTAGACTTCACCTTGGAACGGCTACTGAAAGGAGATACTTACTCATTTGATAAAAACTCATTCCTAATAAAAAGTAGTTGCTAATAATATCTAATATATTCAAGACATACATGTGGACTTGCGAACAATGTAACCTTACATAAAGGAATACCACCTTGAGGCATCAGGAAAATGTACAGGAAAGGTCACCGGACGTGGAAAGAAAATCGCTTCGGTTGTGTTTCTTGCATCCAATCAGTAATAGAAATGTATTATATTGACACTGGTGGATAAAGTCGTAGATTCGATTCCTAAGTCAAGCTTAGACTTTTGAGTAATCATTCTGCAAAGAAAATTCTTTATTATTGACATGCCGCAGTTGTGGGGCTAAAATACGGTTTTTATTTTCAAAATTACACATAATTCATTAAAATAAGTAAGAGAATAAAGGCATACTTAAATCTATTCTATATAAATAAAAAGAGAAGTCCTGACTGACTGACTGACTGACTGACTCATCAACGCCAAGCCCAAACCCTTAGACCTAAAAAGCTGAAATTTTGCACAGAGGTTCCCGTTATACTGTAGACAGGGAATAAGGAAGGATTTTTCGAAATTCAACCTCTAAGGGAGTTAAATAGGGGATGAAAGCTCGCGCGGGCGAAGCCGCTGGCAAAAGCTAGTTGAAAATATTTAGAGCAATGTTTTATCTAAAGTAAGACGTAAACTGTATTACGGACTATTTTCGTGTAATCTAGTAATCCTTTGAAACTGTTTTGCGACTGTCACACGCAACTACGAGTACCAACGACGTACGTCCAATTCGTGATCTAAAATAAATCGGATGCTTAAGGCCCTGGTAATTTTGAATGTACTCGTCGTATTGTCTTACTGCAATCCGATACGGGTTAAAATCTGTTGTAATAAATTCGAATAATAAATGAGCAAGCATTGTCGTAAAAATGTAAAAAAAGTCATATAAAATTAGATATTAACTAAAATAAATAATCCATCACTGGATGCAGTAATCTGCCGTGCAGGCCCTAAAGTGCAGTATGAGAGAAAAAGCGGTTTCGAGTAAAGTGCGAAAAACTTTTTAACACTGTTTTTTTTAAATTTATTAATTTGTATTGTGGATATTTTTATTGCCTTGATTGAGGACTACGTGAGAACAAAGATGATTTCTACGAGAAAAAATATGAATTTAGTTTATTCAATTCTGAATAAAACGTTTTTTTTCCAAAATCATGACATTTACTGCACGCAAAAAGGTACGCATATGCAAATTAAAATGCGGTAAAAATACTTGATACTGCAAAGTCTTTCGATTTATTTGCTACTTTGCAAAGTAATTTGCAGTATAATACTTTCTTTACTGCATTTTAATTAGTGTCTTGAACTAATTGCACGTGTAGTATTTAACAAATTTTCCAACTTACAAGTATGTCCTAGATAAGAATTTACAGAATAAAATGACACTAAGTATGCATAAGAACAACGTTTATTTTCAAAAAATGTTACTAAACTTTAGGCGTTTTGAACACATGGGACTATGAATATACTTAGGTAACAATTAAATAGAAACTTTTTGCTTTCACAAGAAACATGAGATCTTTTACTTAAATGACACATTTATACCTATTTATAAATAAATCACAAAAAATCTTAGGTATCAAAAATAACATAAAATAAAATAAATGCTCAACATTCGGTTTATCTCTACAAGGCATCATTACCAAAAACAAAAGATATGAATAAGTAAATCACAAAAATACTAATGTGTCCAAAAAAAAAAACTTGTGTGAAAGCTGGTAGTGGCGAAGCTGAATGTTCCAAACTTAGTGGCAAAAGGTCTGAAGACACAGGGATTTCTGATGTTAGTTGGATAAGCTGTTTGTCAAACAAAGCTGGGGTAAGTTCGGATAATTTGCATTGTTCGATATTTTCATAAGAATTGCTATATTCAAAGTTCCCGTTTTTAATTTCCTTCATATCTTCAAATGATAGATAACAAGACCAAAACCTGTATCAGCAAGGTTTTTTTTTGAATTGGAGTGGTGGTAGTCATTTTCTTTATCTTGGCTTAAGTTCTTATTTCTATAGACCTTGTTATATGTCATGTCAATAGATGGTGTAGTTTTTTTTTGAACCATTTACCAGCGCCAACATTTTTTTCGACCTGGTACTCATCCTCCTTTTATTATATTCTGTAAAAAAAAAATACTATGAAGTGTCCATCAGCAAATCAAACATTCGATTTCATTTTTAACAAAAGTAATAGGAACATACACCTAACTATTCTGCCTACCTCTTTATTAGTAATCGTCGTCTTAAGCTTTTTGGCTTCGACTCTAGATTGAGTTTATATTTAGATTGTCTAAGATTTATAGACTAGGCGTAATGTGGTGTACTAGATCTAGATTTTTTCTAGCATTTTGACTCTGATTTAGTGTAATGGAAGTCATAAGAGTTTAGTGAGTGTTGAATTATTTGTGCCGTCCGTCGTGCCAATGTAGAGTCATTGACACTGTTTATATGTAGTGGCTCAAGGCAAACACTAGTAGTAATAATATTTGTAAGATTTTTCTGTAAAATAACTTCAAATATCATCATGCTTACAAGTTTTAAAACTAAAAAATCTTAAAATAAAAAGATATTGTGTAAGATAAGCTGAATTTTTGTTGTGTTCTGAACAAGCAAAGGCTTGGCAACTTGTCACAAGACTGTTCAATTAATCATACAACTAATATAACCAGTAACAAGTAGCGGTTTGGGATACCGCCAAAGATGGTGCCACATACTGTTTCAGTACTTGTTGAAACTTGCTAACGATTTGGTTGTCCGAAAACTAAATGTACATACTTAGGTATATGGCGAGATGATAATATTACTAATTAAACCCGTTATAGTTAATACACGAATTGGCTTGATTACATTATGCTAGAAGTGGGTCATGCATCACCTAGCAATTAGTTGTAATTTCGTTTAAATTAAACAAATTAAACAAAATTAAAAGTCCATTAATTATTTTTAACAAATTGAAAAAACCCTGAAAGCTACAACTACTATTAACTGCTTGTTAGTTTGTAAGTATACTGTTATAGATCGTCTCAATTAAAGAGTTTATAGTATTTTTATCTCACGAAGCGAGGCGCTCTTTACTTGTGGTTACCAAATGTACAAACACGCTGTGAATGTTAGTGCAGGAGCTATCGGTACCGTTGTAGACAATGGCAAAATCGGAAGTGTGTTTGTGCGTTTATGTGTTATGTGCTGACACAACTCTTCTTCACGCACTTATTCATAGTGTGTTTGTACACTTTGTTACCACAAGTAAAGCGCGCGTCGCTTAATAATAATAATAAATATTTATTTCAGATCAAAATCCATATATGTTGTTAGTAAAAGTCTAAACCTAATGTTAGTAAAATTTTATTTAATGAGATAAAAATACTGGAACTATAATGTTTAAGAAAAGGGCGAAACATAAATTGTGCCTCCCAATAATTCAGTTTTGAAACAATTCGCTATGAATCTGACCGACCTGAAACAGACTTTTAACACTGACATTGACAAGCTGTTCTGCTATCATTTAACACACATTTCACATTACTTTGTGGCATAGTAACAAGAAAGATTTACAAAATTATCTAACCCATTACCGTCTGGACAAATATAGGCCAGCCCTTTCGATAACAGTGTGTACCACTATCTTGCACGTGTAGAATTTAGATTTCCACAAAATATTGACACTAAAGACATGTATTTATTGAGTACATAAGTGTCGTCCTTGTGTCTGCTATCCATGCGTGGCTATCAGGTTTTGTGAAGTACATACTTAGGTACCTATTGACATAGCGAGTAGGTAAAAAATACCTACGAAAATATTGAAAAATGTCCAAGTATCGATTCATATGTAAATAAATAAAATACGAGCTTAAATTTTTTAAGTGGAAAATATAAATTTTGTTATTGACATTTTGGATGGCACGTAATAATCGCCGACAGCTGAAGTATTACCTACTGTGGTTGTGTTGTTTTTTTGATAGTTCAGTTATAAATCGGTTGCAAAACATGTTTTATGTTTAACTGTTGGCGATGTTGCCATGCACTGTTGCTAGGTGCTGCCCATCGAATAAATATTGTGTTTACTTTACCTGTTTACTTATTAGTAGATAATAAGAGGAAACTCTGCCAGAGGGATAACTTGTTTATAAAATTACAATTTGTTAATGCTAGCTCATTTTAATTAAGATTGTTGTAAATAATTATATTGTTACTATCAAACGGCATATCATTCTTAATTTATAGGATACTAAGTAGCTATACTAAAGAACTAGGGAGAGTTCTATGTACAGCAGTGGATAGTGGACCACTACAGGTTACATAAGTGATCACTTCCAATTATGATTTTCTTCTTTTGCTTCGATATGTGTTAAGGCTACTGCAGACAGAGGCAACGTGACAGCGAGAGTTTCTATGAACCATTCATGAAATTTCTCTACTAGAGTCGCGTCAACTCATAATGGTGGTACAAAGATAAGCCATTCAGCAAGAATGGTGGCAGAGCTACCTGCCCACTTGCCCAGGATTTAGCATCAATGGAACCCTGCTTACCATATCTGCAAACTGGTCGTTAATAGTTGATAAGCGGACACACATAGCTAACGATGGTCCTATATTCTTAATAGAGGTACCTACGCACAACGATAAGACTATAATTATATTTGTGTGTACTTGTTACCTACAAGTACACACAAATATCATTATAGTCTTATCAATCGTAGGTAGTCGTGTCAATCATTTCCCTCTTTTTGGCAGCAGGTAGGTACTGATGGCGGGTGCACAACCGCTTTGGTCATTATTGCTGATAACAGCCCGGTGATAACGTTGGACAGGAGACACGTGACCCAGCTAAGAGTAGCCGGGCTTGGAGACATTGTTATCTCTCACAGTTTGTGTCCAAGAGAATATGATAAGTGACTGTACGTAGGTACCTAACAGTTCTACTATTTAAAGTCATTTGTCAAAGATATCTGAGTATTAAGTTCGGGTCTTGTCTCTGTTTTCCTTTACCTTGAACTAGATACTGGAGAGAGAAACAGTTAGTTCATTTGTGTAAGGTTTCGCTGCATTCGTGTAAAACAGAATTGTGTTATCGTCACAAGAAATCAGAAGGTCAAAAGCGCATCTTTAATGAAACCTCGAGAAATTAAGAAATTGTGTGCCTTAATGGTCTAGTGGTCACACGCGCTGCAGCTGATTATAACATCCTAGGTTAGATTGCCAGGTCGGACAAAGTGTTATTGGGTATTACCATCTGGCAATACTCAGTAATCTGGAGCTGGAGTCAGATGTGTGCCTGGCATGTGCGAACTGTGGGTAAGGTACAAACGGCGACATATCAAGCTATTCATTTCCAGATTTTTTTGACCTCGCATTTTTTATACAGTTAGAAGTCAGCTTATACTGGACATTTATGCTTGAAATGTCACCGTGCGCACTGTAGGTACGCCGCTGCCAAAGTCTTTGGAATAACAAGCGAGACCTGTGATGTTTAGAAGCACAATTCCTGAAACTCAAACAGTAAGTACTAAAATCCCATCATCGTAGTTATTCTAAGGCAACAATACAATAACTCCCGAATCGTGCCCCACCTGCATCAACTACGCCCTTATAAGATGGGTGCTGTGAGTACCACAGCCGCCATGTTCGAGGAAGTGCGACCTCTGACACACATCGGAGCACGTCCACAGTTCTGCTGATACCTTATCGAGCTGCCGGCCATTCGCTAATATTACCGGATATTACGAGCCGAGCAAATAATTGGAGGGTTCCGTACAATAAAATTAAAATGCCCCGTCAATAATTTTGTAAGATTCATTGAATTGTTATATACATATATTAAAAGGAGAAACTGGCTGACTGATCAATCAACGCACAGCCGAAACTACTAGAACTAGGAACGTGAAATTTAGTACACGGCTCCCTTTTATAATATAGGGGAGCACTAAGTAGGGGTTTTTGAAAATTCGATCTGTAAGGAGGTGAAAAGGGGGGATTTTGTTTGTATGAAAAATCTTATTCCTTGAGTTAATAAACTTGAAACTTAGCACAAATACTTATCGAAGTAAATTATAAAGTCTGTCTGATTAACTCGAAACTCAGTATTTATGCCCATAACCAAAAATAAAGAATAACGTGTATCAGGATTTTTCGAAAATCTACCCCTAAAGGGGTAGTCCGAAATATTATAAATGTGAAAGTTTGTGAAGATGATTGGGTCTTTGTTACTCAATCACGCAAAAACGGCTGAACGGATTTAGATAAATTTGGCACACAGATAGATTATAACCTAAATTAATACACAGGACTTTTTAACCCGGTAGTCGTTCCCGCGGGATAATTTCCGACTTCCACGCGGGCGCAGCTGCGGGCGGAAGCTAATTTTCTTATAAACGAAAGGTGCCTTATCTTCAGTTGTTGTTTCCATTAGAGGAATAGTTTAGGTGCCGTCTGGTCAACTGCCGTTGTAATTGGTGCACTGAGTGGAATACCTCGTAAAGGTTTATCCAGCGTACCTTGGACAATGAACAGTAGCACAGTCGCTGACTATCTATTCTGATCGCGTGCCGACCACTGATAAAGTAGAGATATCAAGAACCAATGTCTCTATACGCCTCTACCCACCAAATCAATTCTGCCACTTGGTTATTAAATTAGGAAGTAGGTATTAAATATCTAGATCAAAACCAACTTTTCTTACTTAGCACAATATCACACGAGATATAGGTAACTAAGGCATTTTTGAGAAGAAAATAGCAATAATTCTAGTTTATCTGCCAAAATAAGCTTAAACAAACACAATTAAACAATGAAAATAACAGAATTAGGAGCCAAATATGGAACCCAGACGCAAACAGACTCACTCCAGATAACGTATCTCAAGGATGAATTAAAAAAATATCGCGTTACGTAAGCACACCCAATGTAGCGTAAACATGTTTTTTTGATGCACATTTATTCGATAACACCGAAATACCACTTTGTAATTATCATTGGTAACGACGCTATCTCAATAGCAATACAGTTGAATTTAGTTTGATTTGTATGTAATGTATTTGTAAAGGCCCAAGGTCAGTATTAAAATTTTCTCACCTATGACACAATGCAGAGGAAAACAAAAGTTTCATGGTTATCGGACGATAAGAAAATTCGACGCAGTTATAGAAAATTCTCGAAATAATGCCGTCATAGATGTACTCAATGTCAGTAGTATAATTTCTAAATTCAGTAATTTTAAGTTACACTAAGCTACTTCCCAGAACCCAGCAAAATATTCTGTTGTCAAATCTCATGCGAACTTTCTGTCTGATTGATTGATGGACCCAACTGTGGGCAAGTAATCACACCTGTTGGCATAGTAAAATTGTATTTGACTACATATTTATTGTTGTAATAAGTTGCCTGAAAGCAGCGATTTTTTTGTTTTTGTTTTACTGGCCATCTTTACTCAGACAATTCTTCTATCCGTGGATAGATACCTACAGAGATCTTCTGCAACGTTTTTTTGCTGTAGGTATTCCATAATTTTAACATTCAAGACTTAGTGTCGAGAATTCCTATTCGTCTAGGTAATAAGTCAGAGTGTTGTGAAAAACAACTTTGATTGATAGTCAGTCGTTTACATGATCGGCAGGAGTGTAAGTAAAGTAGTCACGTACTTTGTGACTCAAATACACACATAAATTACTGGGCAAATACATAAATGTCGAATGATAAATAGGTACCTGCTGTATGGACAGCTTTAGTTAGTAAAACATAGACAATGCTGCTAATATCACCGCGTTTGGCAGGTCCATTGAACGCATTATGTTGTTACTACTTTTTGCCAGCGGCTTCGCCCGCGTGGGTCGAAAATTATCCCACGTACTACCGAGATAAAAAATATTCTATGTCTTAGTCCAGATTATAATCTATCTGACTACCAAATTTCATCCAAATCCGTTCTGCCGTCTTTGCGTGACTAGCTGTGCCCGCGACTTCCACCGCGTGGTCTTTAGGTAGATTTGTATTTCACGAAGAACATTAGTAAACAAAAAATCGTGTAAGCAAATCGAATTGTAATCAATTTGCAGTGAATAATAATGAATTTGCAGCGGAAAAAATCAGTATTTTCATGCGTGTGGCACAGTCGTCTGTCTGCCCTCACGTGTCTGCCCGTTCGGGTAAGCACACTTAGGCATATTTCCCATCTACACCACGCCGTACCACGCCTCGATCAACCCCCCCGCGGCTGAACCGCGCTCATTGTGTACGGAGCAGTGCTTGGCAAGTTTCTTATTCGCGTTAACTTCAGTATCTCATTTTGCAATGACTCCGTAAATGTTACATCAGAATAGCTCTAATATTTTGTCTCTTGTCGCAAATTTATAAAACATTCACATAAACCTTGCATAATTTTCATACAAACTTTCATCCCCTATTATTGTTATTTAACACTCGTACAATATCGAATTAACACCTAAAAATAAGTTTCAAGCTTCTACCTCTTAAAACGACGATACTTCTATACAACTTTACACCCCCCTTTTCAACCCCTTAAAACCGTTTTTTCGCATTAAAAAGTAGCCTATGTCCAATCTTCGGCTCTAGACTATCTGTATACCAAACATTTATATCGGTGAAGTAGTTTTGGCGTGAAAGCGCAACAGACAGACAGAGTTACTTTCACATTTATAATATTAGTAGGATTATAGTAGGATTGGAAGGTGGGTCGACGCTACCCATCTTATTGATAACATTCTTCTAACAGAACAAACAACTGTGCTGTTGAGGAGTTTCTTGGGCCACTTCTTCTTCCCAGCTAAAGCGCTAGTAAGTGGTAAAGGGCGGACGTTTTGAAGGATTGTCTTATGTAATTTTGACGTTCAAAAGTGCTGATTCTCAGCCTAGTGTCAATAAATGATTTTTTTATTGTAATCAGTTTTAACGAGAACTACGAGTAAACAGGTGCTTATAATTTTCCGAGAAAATAACAATCGAAAAACAATAACATTGACGCGGAAATTCGATAATCGTTACACGTGGCTATCAAATTGCAGCTATTTTATCTGGTTGGAGGTGGGTGTGTACTGTGTGTACTGTGTGTACTCAGGTACTCTCCACCGAACTGGACTACCAAGGCTATGTCGTGATAATAATATCCACTAGGTACATAAGTACCTGATGAGGACCTCGTTGGTTTGGTGCTCGTAAGTGCGACTGCTGAGCGTGGGAATACTGGGTTCGACACCCAGGTCGGGCAGTGTTGTTGCGTTTTCCTTTGAGCAATGTGAAGTAATTGAATTTCTGACCGGTTAGTGGAAATCTGCTTATCCTTCGTAACACTCTTCAAAGCCGAAAGCATTTATTTCAAATAAACCAATTACAGGCACTTTTGAATTGTCAAGATCGGTGAGTTGTAAACATGAAGCTGGTTGCCCATTCCAAAGCGTAATAGATGAAGTTCTTGTCAAAGCGGTCGTGATCCTCATGAAGTTTCTTGTCTAGGGGCTGATGTGATTCGCCTCATAATTTCTGGTCATCTACCGATTTTTAGACTACGAATTTCCATCCATTTTATGGGTGAGCGTCCGCGTGATCTAGTGCCGTCCACCCTGCACAACAAGGCGCTCTATAGAGTTCTCCAGCCTCGAGATGTGTCCGAAGTATTGGAGGATACGTGTTTGGACTAGGACAGATAGACGCGTATTGATGTTGAGTTCTTGTCGTATAATAGAGGTGTTTTGGGGCGAAACGATATCCACGATTCCCCAAGCATTTTTCTCCAGCACCTCGTTAACAGTGGCCCTAGTGTGAGTTTCATTTAACCATCTCGATCATACGCTTGGAGGGCATTCGACGCTCCGATTGGTCCACCACCAATCCAGGACCAATCGGACCGCCATACGCGCTCGATGCGTTTGATCGAGGTGGTTAAACGAAACTCACACTAAGGCCTCTGAACGACTTTCTTCTTCTTCTCGATGTCACGCAGCGTCCACGTCTCTGCAGCGTATATAGAAATATACGGAAAACCAGTGTTTGAACGAACCAGATCTCGGTGAGTTGTGTGAGATCTCTGTTCCTCCAGACCTTTTTCAGTTCTATGTCCTATTACATCAGACATGTTTATTTATTTACTTGATACATAACCTGTAAAATCTGGGTAGGTACATTATAAAGCTCTGACTACTGTTATGTAAAGTGGTGTAGAAGGAAAAGCTCAGGCATTAATATCAAAATAACAACGAGTAACTTTTAAGAAATCAGGCTAAATGTTTGTGTAAAACACATCTACACACACTACCTACTCTTTAGAAAATACATGCGTCATGTTATATAACATAATAATTATAATTAATGACACCATGGAAAGATAATTATCATAAATGGAACTGTTGTTGCCAACCGAAAATCGCTCAGCAATTATGACTCATAATATGAATAAATAATGTTTTTACGTTATATAATTATATAAATAATAATATAGAATATCAGGTGGTACCTACATCAGTTAGTCATCATGCGGTAACACACTTTGTTTTGTAACAGTTTTTAGATTTTAACTTCCGCTATCTAGGATTTTACTAGGTTACAAAACTTACTTGTGAATGAGGAGGCGGTGCCTAGTCTCAGCCATGCATTGTGGTGGGACTTTAGTATCCAAAGTTCCTCTATTTATTCTTTTCGTACTTCCAATTAGCATTAAAATGAGTTAAATGGTTTATACTCGGAAAATAATTGAATGTCCAAGAAAAACGATAGAAAATTATTCCATGTAAAATCACTTAAAATCTAGTATAAAATAAATATAGATAAGACAGTGTAACCGTCTCTATTAGCACTATTATAAATAATAGGGTCGTTATCAGTGGCGACGTAGAGTCTGCACTATATTGTTATCAGCGTATCGGTACCAGTGACTCAGTGGTACTTAGCATACAATTGGGGTCGCAGGTTCGAGGCCCGGCTGCGGCTCAGCTGCTGCTTGCGTATGCGCACGCACATAATATGTAGAACACTTGGTTTGTTTCAGTTATTTTTTCTAGTGAACAAGGCTAAAATAGAAGTTATGATAACCTTTCGATTGTTCCAGATTTTTTATATCGGAATGTTACAAGTTCGATCCCGGATGAGTTTTTTTAATGACAGTTTAATAGGTATAATTACCTTATTTTTTAATGATATTTGTAACAACGTGACAACGAACCGTATCGCCAATTGTCGTGATAATAAATGCGCAAACAAATGTAGTCGTGATAACAGTAATCAGTCGCCAATGGGACTGGCGATGGCGGCGGTGGTCACGCTCCTGACGCGTGGTGGGGGAGACTGAGTGGTCGTGCAAATGTATGAATATGATAGTTGTTACAGGTAAGTTATGCAGCTGTGACGATATTTGTGCAGATGAGATCAAGAAAAATATATTTATTTTTTAAAAGATAAAGAGATAGATCCTAATATCGCAGAGGAAAATCATTTTTTATAAAAATCAAGGTCCTGAGTCAAAACGATAATAAGATATGGGCAAATTTTGACAATCGCGAAAACTTGTATGTACCAAAATGTCCCTTAATTTTCAATATTTAGATTTTTCGGAATTTTCCATTTACTTGTCCTAAAAGACCTTGCAATATCCGTTAAATATTTCACTGTTTTGATTAATTTGCCAATATTACTGTATGGAAATATAAAATATCGCTAACTAGTGACCTAAAATATTGATTTTGAAATGCAATAATTAATATCTTATCATCGAATATTTAGTTTTAGATGTAAAAAAAGAACTTGGAAACTTTCCAAATGCCCTTTTTACACCTAAAACGGTTACAACATCAAGTTCAGTGTTATAATTGCAAATCATTATTCATATTTTAGGTCACTCGTTAGCGATAATTCGTATTTCCGTACAGTAGGTAATATTGAAAAAAATAGAAAAACAGGTAAAATTTGACAGCTAGTTGCAACGTTGCCAACTTTCAGAATAAACGCTCTAACAGTAGGAATGGCTTTCGTATTACGTATTTACCCCGCTGGGCTGACTTATGTACCTACGTGTAGGGATGGCAACTGTAATAGCTTATGTGTTACTACACAGCATAGCAACAATATAACTTATGCAAATGGAGACATAATAGGCGACACATAATGTCTGTCACAGACACAGCGCGTACGCGACACGTACGAGTTGCGTCACTTGTTAATGTACTGTGTGTCTACACGTTTCTATTTGTCATCGTGTGCTTGGGTGGCTTGTATGAGTTGAAGCTGTTCCTCCTAAAATATCTTATTATCTTGATAAAGGGTTTAAAGAATCTAGGAAAGACTCAAAGGGAAGGTGGTTCAACAGTTTGCTTGATGATCCTTTCGTGAATGCATATTTGGCATAGTCAAATGACATATTTATTTAGATAATACCATAGCACACAGACCAGAGGCAGGGGGTCATTGCGTCATACAGTATTTTCGTTTTGTACACGGATTAGCAACGTCCTTTAAAATGATGCAGATTCTGATTGATAATGTGTCACGCCTGGGCATGTCTAGGCATGTCTAGGCATGTCTGAGCATATCTAGGCATGTCTGGGCATATCTAGGCATGTCTGGGCATGCCTGGGCGTACTGGGCATGACTGGGCATGTCTGGGCATGTCTGGATATGTCTGGGCATGTCTGGGCATGTCTGGATATGTCTGGGCATGTCTGGACAGGTCTGGGCATGTCTGGACAGGTCTGGGCATGTCTGCGCATGCCTGTACTGGCACCAAATGAGGCCTGTACTCAACAGCGGGTGGAACACGGCTGCCACTGATGATGAAGATAGCAACACTGCTACTGGACAGGTCTGGGCATGTCTGCGCATGCCTGTACTGGCACCAAATGAGGCCTGTACTCAACAGCGGGTGGAACACGGCTGCCACTGATGATGAAGATAGCAACACTGCTATTTCCTAAATTGCAGTGCCTACCTTAATAAGCTGCCAAGTGCAAGTCAGCATGTGCGAGTCAACTCGCACGCGAAGGGTTCCGTAGCACCAGGCAAAAACGCCGAAAAACACGTTTCTTGTACTTATGGTATATTTCATGTTGTTTTATTTTTTGTTAAAGCGGCATTAAAAATACACTTTCTGTGAAAATTTCAATTGTCTGTCTACAGTGAGAAATAGCCTGCTGACAGACGGAGGCTTAGTATTATGGTCCCGTTGGCACCCTCTGGGTACGGAACCCTAAAAGACAAGAACCAAACATCTTTGGAGGTGCTCGCCAATGTTTGCAACTGTTATCAGCTTATAGGCTGAAAGCTCTTGTTTTCAGCGAAATTTGATAAGCTGATTATAGAATAGATATTGTTTAGTGCAAGACTGCAAGGTCGAAGTAATTAGTTGTCACACGAGTAACTTATCATTTATATGAAAAGTAAATAGAAATCTGGTTTTAAGCGGAATTACTAACTGACTTTCTGCAGCTCGCTTGATTACTAACTGACTTTCTGCAGCTCGCTTGTTACCTACTAATTGATCTAGCAGCTGTTCTGAATTAATCTAATCGAACACGAGTCGACACTTAACCTATTTGACCTAGGTATAACAATATAGAAAATGATTCTTTTCATGTTTAAATTACTGAAAGCAGTCTTGAGTTCCAAAAAAACAAGGTTTACAGATCACCAGGTTCTCATGCAAAACTTGCATTATTAATATTTAAACGCGTTTAAGAATTTGTCCACAGCAAAACAAGGAAACACTGGTCAAAAAAGGCGTTGCACTAATCTTGGATAAAGTTTGTTTAGAATAACGAAAGAGAAAGCTAAAAAAAAACTCATGTAGTACTTTTGGCTATCATCCCATGCTTGCCAATAACTCGACTTGTAACTATTTCACAGAAACCCGGGATAATTACTTCTCATTTTTAAACTCTGCACATATTATTTCCCCGTTAATTTTCACTTGCGTTCCATATTTTCCTGACGAAGACAACACAATAGGTAACTCACACATTTTGTCAGTTCGACATGAGTTACGTAACAAGTCATAAACAGACTGCATTCGTATGTTTGTGTGTGTGTATAAGTCAGTGTTTGCTTAGAAACGATGTGTGTATGTGTGTGAGCTTGTCTACAAGTTGGTATTTGCTTGGAAGCGGAATGGAGACATCGCTTTATCTGCCGTGACTTACAACTGATAGTGAATACTGTAACCATGCAGTCAGTCCTACACCAAACAGTCTTATGTCATCAGTCTTTGAAAACAATGGTGGCAAACACTGCTAAAATAGCCTTGGGAACAAAATAGTGTTTTGTCGAGCATAGAAAAAGTGCCTTGATTTTTTTTCGCCTAAGTCAAAGCACAGCCTTATAAAAGAAAACATCATAAAAATAATTGTTTATTTCTATAATGTTTGAATAAGGTTGAAAGATTTTGCCATTTCTGCAGAAACGAACGATTAAAGAAAAAATGGGAATGAAAACGAAAAGCTTTTACAATAACATTTTCCTGTCCTTGAGCCAGTGCTACCGTCTGTTATTTAAACTACAAACAGTAATAATTAATGTCAGTTTACATATAATTTACGCAATACCTTACGTAAACTTTTATATTCGGTTAAAAAGAAGCTTAATTGCATTCAATATTTGTGTAAAAAAGCAAATATTTTTAACCTTGTTCTTTGTAACACATGAGACATTATGTAATAGATAAAATAGTGGGTTTTATACAAATAATAATACAGGGTTGGAGGGATATCGATGTAGAACTGTAACCAAGAATTCAGCACATGATTCTAAACACTAGCGTAGAAATGTTGAGTCGGTTATCAAAATGAGCGGTTTCATAGAAAGTCCAACATATGCGGTCAAATGATAAGCGAATATTTTTTTACTAAACGACGAAAGTAGCGTAGTAGTAAAATCATTGTAGCGGGTTGCTTGGTTGAACGTCGATGTCCCTGCCAACCTGTATACATATTAATAGTAATATAGGAGTGCACGAACTATTTCCCTCAACTATACGAGTAAAGTAATGGGAAATAGTTTGTAAATGCGTCATATATAATGTGCATACGATCGTAACCCTGTCTTGAATGCATGAATTTAGGAAAGTAAAAGGATTATGTAGAGGATTGTGAACAGATAAAGATATAGAGACTGTAGTTTCTGAACACTCAGAATTTGCGATTAATTCATGTTCTTCGCATTACATTTTCCGGCTATTGTTGCAGTTCTGTGATAGCATTTTCGCGCTAACAATTATTTTTACAATCCTTATTGTTGTTATTGTTAGCTAATATTTAAAAAGTCGTATCTTATATCCAAAATTAATGTTACAAAAATAAATCAAATTAATTCTATCCCACGCGCTTCCACCACGTTGTCGTCCCATCACCGTATCTATCTCCGTCAAGTTTGTCTCCTTTTGGGCCGTCCGTTTGTTTTGTGGCAACTTTCTCTAGAACTGGCCAGTCGCGTCGGCGGCCACAATTACTTACAGCCATATGTGGCCGTAGGCTGTGGTCATCCGTGACTTATGCTGTGTACACAACACATGCATCTTTGTTTCATCTTGTTTGCGTAAGTTCATGTTTGAATTGAGAGAGGTTTGATAAAGTTTGTGGTTGTCTTCAGTTGGACAAAGGTTGGAAAGAGATGTGTGTCTGATGTAAAAAAAAATATGCTAGTGTTGGTATAATATTTATGGACAACCTAAGACCATAATGCATCCTTTGAAAAGACCTGCATTTTCATTGAAAAGGATGCAACCTGATTTTTGGCCATTTAAAAGTTACCAATCAATAAGCTTTCTAGAGAGTTTTGATTAGTCATGTAGTTTCAATTAAGTTTAAGGCAAAGTCTACGAAAAATTTAATATATACTTATATGCAAGTCAGTTTTAAGCAGCGGATACTTACATGTGGCAGAGACATCGACGCGCAAACAGTAAACATGCATTCAGCACATGATTCTAGAGCATTCTGCGTAGAATTCCTTCTTCAGTTATCATAAAAGGAATCTGTTGTTTGATAGAAGTGCAATATCTACGCGGGTCAAAATGTGTTTTTTTTAAATATTCATCGAAAAATTTCGACTCAACTCGTTTATAATCATGTACTAAATCCTTGGTAACAGGTTGCACGTTGATGTCTCTGCCACCTTGCATAAGTGTAAAGCCAATCAGAATGGTAAGTACCTAGGTGTAACAAGTATTATCGCTAACTTACATTAACTAAATTACCCCATAGAAGCCCACAGCTAGACAGGCATCTCCCACGCCCACAACACTTAACTACACGAAGCAGCCTTCAATCCATCAATCAATGAACTCAGCCCCCCACAGCTTACTGCACTGCAAGGCAGTTTGACAGAAATAATCAAGAAATTACAGGAACATGAGACCTTATAACTTGTCAAAGGGAAATAACACTTAGGCCATTCTTTCAGTGGTACAGTGGCTTTAAGCGTTAGTACTTAACCACTTTTACAAGGTGTGTGTTCAAATCTGCGGAAACAATTTCACTTTTTCAATGTATCTGTACTTTCTGAGTTTGTCTTGGACATGACTGACATGAGTTTTGAAAAACATCGTGAGAAAACCTGGACTTTACTAGAATTTTATAAAGAATTAAAATTTGTTTGTAAGCTTGTGTAGGGCGTAATCTCTGGAAGGAATTTAAAAATTCTTTCAAATCAAATCAAAAATATTTATTTGCTAGAATATGTTACGTAAAAGATTGTAAATGATAATCGACACGCAGTATACATTTTTCTTAAATAATTCTAGTTTTATTGGTGGCAGTCGAAGTCTATCTTTATGCCGTATTCGGCTATTTTGGCCTGTCAGCAGCTTCAAATAAATTTTAATTTTTCTTTACAAAAATGTACAAACATGGCTGAGGTAGAATTTTAAGTTATTGAAAAAGTGGCTTACAGCCTGCTGTTTAAAAAGTAAGCTCCACAAATTGTTCGGATACATTTTTTTTTGAGCTTTAAAAATTCAGTCATAATCTACTGAGTTTCCCTCTGACTACTAATGTTACATAACGATGGTAAGCCATCATTGCCGGATCACAGTTTACTGTTTGCCTAATTCTTTTCAGAATATAGATAAAACGATCTATTTTTGCAAGAATTTCATGTATTATGTGCGTTTTCCAGTTGCAATTTTTATCGACCGTTATACCCAAGAATACACAGTCATCGCTAGTGGTCAAGTGAGAATCTTTTTATTGAATGTCAATATTATTTATGTTTCAATTGTATTGTTTGTTTTAGTCATTTATGTTATATTTCTTTCAAATTCATTTATTATTTTTATAAACATAGAGTAAAAATTATACAGGTGTTGTTCGCGACGATGCGTCACTATATAGCTTAATAGTTTGTTTTTTGACATTAATTTAAAATCATAAAGATAAGTGATAGTTAAACCAATAAACAGTGGTGATAAGTGCCTACTATAAGAAAAACCGTAAGTACCACCCTTTCAGACCTCATTTAAGTGGGATGTATAGCCGTAATTTATAGTCTCAAGTGCGTCCAGGTAACCTAGAACCGAGACCTAGCCCTGGGCGTAACTTCCCTTAACGTAAACTTGAGATAAACCCACTTAATTGAGCTCTGAAAGTCGTGTTGCTTTAGCTAAGTAATTTTTAAGTTTTGAGTTTTGCTAGCCATCTTTCAGGGCGCGTCACGCTCTGAAAATCAAATGTGTAACGTTTTAAATATTAGATTGTTTTGGGTCTGTAAACCACCCTAAGGTATCTGTAACCAGAATTGAAATAAGTTCAGTAGTTTTCTCGAGAAAATCAACTTTTAAAATATTTATTGGTAACATTTTTCATAATTTTTCGGGTTTTCTTGAAATAATCTTTCAGTGCGGGAAGATATAGTGCATACAGATATCTCAGGCGATGGGAAATTTCAGGGGGAATACAGGGATATATAACATGCCATATGTACAGTAATTTAATAATGTGTTGTATGCAATATTCCATTGTAACGATAGTCGAAAATAGAATAAATAAAAGTTAAAACAGGAAGCAATTTGCGGCCCTCGTTACGGTAAAGTTTCGAGGCACCTTAGAAAATATAGATTCACACCTAATTTGTAGTCATCGGCAAGATAAATTTGTTATTTTAAACTTAAATTAATTAACATGTAGTACAAGTAAAAGTTCTAAATTGCTTCCTGAAGATTAAATCAAAATGTGTGTTATTTAATCAGGTAAAGTACCCCTTCACAGAGGTGTCTCAAAAACAACCCCTTCCTAGACGAAAGTCTGGAACCCGTTTCTTTGTCAGTCGTCAAAACGTTGGTAACGTCGGGAAGAACGGAAGATAGTAGCCGCCCCTGAAGATATCTGGAACCTATAGGTGCAGGACGTCAGCGCCGCGTGGACTGGGAGACCTACATACACACCGGGATAGAACCTGGATAGGAATACACCCTCCCTACACACCCTTCGTGTCCAAGCGATCACGCCCGTCCGGTACAGGTGTTATAGAAAACTATATTCTTTTGCATTTGATACCCCGATTCTTGACAAAGTTTAACATCACGCTACGGGCCTTAAGGCGCAGATAGACGACTTTTAAGGACTTTGTATTGAAGATCACGTCTAAACGTCTAGCTTGTCTTATGTATTTGAAAAAATTATATGTTAAACTAGACAAAAAAAATTAATCCTATTTTTATAACATAATGTAATTAATTGGTAAAGTAATCTCTATCGCGGACATAAAAACGATAATCACGCAAAAACTATCAGGCGTATTTCCATGAAACTTTCACCATCTAAAAGACAATTTAACCACCCAAATTTTAGTATACGGCTTTTCTTTGAATTGTGTTTGATAAATCAACATGGGTTGTTTTTCTAAAAACTTGGTGCGCGTTGAGGCTCTTTTGCGGGCGACGGGCGGCAGTGCATCGCTGTAGGTCGCTGTCATCTATTGGTGCCTTAAGAGTCGAGCAACAAGAAACAAAGTGAACGTGGGCGGGCGATGACATGTGACGCTAACCGACGGGGGCCATAATTTCACGCAGATGAAGTCGCTGACGAAATACTACTCTGAAATCGCCAACCCTTCTTGAGCAAGCGTGGTGATCTATGCTCGTGTCTTCTTTGTAAGAGAAGAGGCCCTGTTGCGAAGCAGTCTGAAAGTATAAAGCTGACCACGTTTAATCAGATGGACTGTCGGCCTTGTGTCTATCTACATATGTACCTATACCTAGGTATGTGTTGCTAATGTTAGGTGAGCACTAAAAGATTATCTGAGGCTAAAATACGTCATCATTTCGAGGTCGCATCCGTATGTGTACTAAGTTGGTGTAAATGTAATGTTGTTGCCATGCAGGGAAGTAAAGAATAGCATTGAGAATTACAGCTTGGTGAATCTAGCAGTCTGTTGTGGTAGCCCAGCGGTGAGGCATCTAAGGCACGTTGGTGATTTAAAAACTTAAGTCCCTCCTAGTCCTTTTTCTTATTTTTCGTAACGGTTCTCAATCATCATTATAATACATTATTATATTTGACTGCCTCGTTGGTGTAGTGGTCGCTAGCGCTACTGCTAAGCATGAGGTCCTGGGTTCGATTCTCAGATCGGGAAAAGTGTAATTGGGTTTTTCAATCTGGATTGTCTCAGTAACTGCTGGATTACTGGATTTGTGCCCGGTTGATGGCAATGGGCTCGCCCTCTATTACATGGGACTTAAACATAACTGGCCAAATGTGGGTGTACTAAAGACACACATCTGCCCAACCCTTTGGAGAAACAAGGCGTGATGTTATGTTACGATATGAACCATTATTACGTCCTCGTCCAAGCCTTCTTTTCAGTAAATCCTTTATCCTTTGTCCTTGATTTGTAGGATAAATGAATAATCGTCGAACCTCAGGCTTGTTGCCAAGAGACGAGCGAGGTCTTCGCCATCTTGTACGACTGTGAAGATAACGCAAAATTACCCAATTCAGGTTACAGGTGTGTGTGTTTGTTCGTTTTCAAAGTCGTCTGTAGCGTCATTCCTCCATATTTGTACAATGTAGGTACATACGGTATTGTACGAAATTCTGCTTTCAACTATTTCAGCATTATTTCGATGAAAATGATTTTAATCATTTGTACCATTTTACGTACGGTAATCAGAGAGAAGTATTTTTCAGAAATAATTACCATCTCTCTGTTCTTCTTGGTAAGTATACATATAAATCCTAAAACATAATATTGCATCGATATTTGTAGACCCGCAATCCTATATTAAGTCCCAAATCGTGGGCAGACACTTTCACACCAACTATATCGTTTAAATAGTCGTTGATAGAATAGTATGCTTTCGAAAAAAGGTTGGATTTTACTTGAGCTTTTAAGGTGACACTTGTCCACATATTTTCCATACAAACTTCGGGAGGGTTTTACTCTCCACTGTTTGACTATGTATGGTACATCAAAAATTAAACTGGTATATCTACGTGAAAATAATTGTATCCATGTATGTGTTACCGGACAAACCCGATTTCAGGCCAAACTGGTTTATAAAGCCAGGGCACGGGGTTTTTTTTTTTTTTTTTTTTTTTGGGTGGGAAATCATCAAATAACTTCTCCCGCTCTGGGTGGAGCAGGAGGGCGTGTCAGACTTTTACTGACTAAAACCCACCCGTGTTCCTTCAGTAGCCCTTAAGCCAGGAGCTGTGGTGTCTCTTTCGAACAAACCCGCACCCCTGGCAGGCATCGGCCCTTGCGGGCCCCATCATTTTTTGTGCTGACATCTCTTTGAGGCGCGCGTGGAACACAACGCGCCGTCGACTTGGGCTTGGTCCTTACCGGACAGCGAGCTACCCATTACTCGCCGTCCGCAAGCCCATGCCTACGGTGGCCGGAAATCGGCCTGGGATTCCCGACGCCCAGGGCGTCTCCGTATCCTGCGGCGGCTGGGGTCGCGAGGGCGCATATGCTGCCTCTCCCTCACGTGCGCCGCCTCCCTCTTCGCGAGCATCACTGCTTCGCTGAAGGAGGTGACGGCTCCCCATGCCCTCTCGCTCCGTACCATGGCCTGGGCCAGGGCCGGACGCGAGAGATCGCCGCCGCCGATCGCCTCCACGAGGACACGGCGGTGCTCCGCCCAAGCAGGGCAGACCGCCACCGTGTGCTCCACCGTGTCCTCAGGGCGATCTTCGCAGTGGAAACACCCGGGCGTTTCCTCCCGCCCTATCCGAAACAGGAACCTCCCGAAACAACCGTGTCCGGTGAGGACCTGCGTCAGGCGGAAGGTGAGGACGCCATGCCGCCTCTCAAACCACTCCTCAAAGAGGGGACTTACCGCCGCAATCGTGGCGTGCCCAGCACTGGGTTGCGACAATCGCTCTCTCCATGTCACCATGAGATCCCGCCGGAGCTCTGTCCGCTGTGCCGCGATTTCCTGCGGCAGCGGACTTACGCCCCGGCCTTTGGCCTCCTCGCGCCACTCCCATATTTGCGCGAGGACCTTTGCCTCCAGATCCCATGGCGGTAATCCGGCAAGGAGGCCCGCCGCCTCGCCGGAGATCGTGCGATATCCCCGGATCATCCTGATCGCCATGACCCTATGGGACGCCCTCAGCTTGCGAGCTGGTTGGCGCCTCAATGTAGGCGCCCACACCGGCGCCCCGTATAGGGCCATGGCCCGCATGATCCCCGCGTAGAGCCTCCGGCAGGAGGCGTTTGGCCCCCCTAGATTGGGCAAGAGCCGCTTCAACGCAGCCCCGGCCCGCTCCAGTCTGGGAGCCAAACGGCGGAAATGTTCCGCGAAGTTCCACCGGCTGTCGAGGACGAGTCCTAGGTACTTCATCGTCGACTCGACGCCGATGTGAACCCCTCCCACCACTGGGAACCCGTCGGTGGCGCATTCCGAGGACCATGAAACCACATGGCCTCGGACTTGTGCAATAGGGCACGGGGTTAGGTTAGGTTAGCACTGTAACCAAAAACGCGCGAGCTGAGCGAGCGTAGTGAGCGTTGCCGTGGCAGCGGCCGGCGAGCACTACTTCCAAAGGCTGTTAACGAAGTTAGTTGGCTGCGACATATCATGCGTAGGATAAGTCTGTTTCATCATCATCATCATCATATCAACCGAAAGACGTCCACTGCTGGACATAGGCCTCCCCCAGGCTCCTCCACTTCGACCGGTCTTGTGCTTCCCACATCCAGCGAATACCCGCGGTCTTCGCAAGGTCATCGGTCCACCTTGTGGGAGGCCTTCCTACTCTACGTCTTCCGGTACGCGGTCGCCACTCCAGAACCTTTCGGCCCCATCGGCCATCTGTTCTGCCAGCAATGTGCCCTGCCCACTGCCACTTAAGTTTGGCAATTCTTCGGGCTATGTCGGTTACCTTGGTTCTCCTGCGGATCTCTTCATTTCTTATTCGATAGCGTAGGGAAACTCCGAGCATAGCCCTCTCCATTGCCCTTTGGGTGACTTTAAGCCTTCTGATAAGGCCCATTGTGAGCGACCACGTCTCTGTCATCACTGGCAACACACACTGGTCAAAGACTTTCGTCTTGAGACACTGTGGTATTTGGGACGAGAAGATATTGCGAAGCCTCCCGAACGCTGCCCAGCCGAGTCGGATTCGACGATTGACCTCTTTTTCGAAGTTGGACTTACCTAACTGGACAGTCTGTCCTAGGTAAACGTACTCGGCCACAACTTCGAGTGTAGCGCCTCCGATCGTCATGGGAGTGGGTGTTACATGGGCATTCAACATGACCTTTGTCTTCTCCATGTTCATTTTAAGACCCACTCTTTCGGAAGCTCTACTGAGGTCATCGAGCATTGCTCTGAGGTCCTCCATGGTCTCAGCCATGACGACTATGTCATCGGCAAACCGAAGGTGAGTGATGTACTCGCCATTGATGTTGATGCCAGCCCCTTTCCAGTCCAGAACCTTGAAGACATCCTCCAGTGCAGCGGTGAACAGTTTCGGAGAGATAACATCTCCCTGTCTCACACCTCGCTGCAGAAGGATAGGTTTCGAAGTCCGGTCCTGGAGTCGGACTGACATAGTGGCGTTTTCATACAGACACTTCAGCACCTCGATGTACCCATAGTCGATCTGGCACCGTTGAAGAGACTGCAGTACAGCCCATGTCTCGATCGAATCGAAGGCTTTTTCGTAGTCCACAAACGCTAATCAGAGAGGCAGGTTATACTCTTTAGTCTGTTTGGCCTAGGACAAACTAGTATGGCCTGAAATTTGGTTTGACCGGTAACATTTATCCACGTAAGCAAAGTAAAAGGTATGTAAGTATCTTAGCAAGTCATCATCATCTGCCTAGCCTTTTCCCAACTATGTTGGGGTTGGCTTCCAGTCTAACCAGATACAGCTGAATACCAGTATTTTACATGGAGCGACTGCCTATCTGACCTCCACAACCCAGTTACTGGGTAATACGATACCCCTTGGTAAGACTGGTTGTCAGACTTTCGGGCTTCTGAGGACCCGTAACGACTGTCAAAGATCCACAAATGACAGGATTTTAGCTAGTGTTCTGTAGTTTTAGCCTGGCCTCGTGGGAAGAAGTCATACGTGAGTTTTATGTGTGTACTTGTAGGTTTATGTGTGTACTTGTAGGTTTATGTGTGTACTTGTAGGTGTATGTGTGTACTTGTAGGTTTATGTGTGTACTTGTAGGTTTATGTGTGTACTTGTAGTTTTTATGTGTACTTGTAGTGTATGTGTGTACTCGTAGGTACATGTATAGATCGAATGCTAGAAGAAATTACATCATCATCATCATCATTTCAGCCGAAAGACGTCCACTGCTGGACATAGGCCTCCCCCAGGAAGGGGGGTTTTGCCATAATCGCCACGCTTGGCAGGCGGGTTGGCGATCGCAGTATGGTGGTAAAATGCATAGAGAACGCTGCTGCCCATTCTCTAGTAAGTCCCTTAGTCGCCTTCTACGACACCCACTGTAAGAAATGGGATGGTGCTATTTTTTTACGCCCGGCTACACATACGGGACGAAATTGCATACATCTAGGTAAAGATATACCAGTTTTGGTAATCGAATTCCTATTTTGTTTTATCAGTGAACCACCATCCTTAAACCTCAATGACTAAACATCAAATGGGCGGACAATCTTTTGAGATTGATCTACTGATGGATGGATGTTTGTCAAATTAACTACGTGGAGCTTATGATTTCTTCCGCTTTCTTTCGTTTAATCTTAGTAGGATTTCGAATTGATAAATTGCTATCATTCCTTCCTCAATCGATTTGTTACCAAATCCAAGCGAATTGTATATCCGCGTGTTATATCATAGCGAATATTTGATAAAAGTATGGCAAACATGCCAAGGTTGGTCCGGGATGAGCTCTCAAACTCACTATAAACATTAAATTATATTAATAAAACAATAAACAGACTACATGCGAGATAACGGCGAACTGACTCGACCTCCATACTGAATTTATATTATCACAAGAACTAAAATATTATTTGAATAGATTAATGTTGAAACTCGAAACATCCTAATATTACCAAACAACGCATTAAAAACTAAACTTTTTCCTGCGAAAAATAAGGTGTCTATTTGGTTGCAGGCAATAGTTGATAGTGTGAGCGATTTGCAAAAAGGAAGATAATAAAGTAGGTTGATAGAACTGGATTGGACCGGTTTTAGGCACATGTGCTTCATTACGTGTCGAGTGAGGCCTAAGGTACTGTTACGTAATAGACTCTGTTCTTTATAATGAATATTTAATTGTAAAATGGATGTTGTTGTATAAGAATACTGTTAGAATTTGCATAAGGAGAAATTGCAACAGCTGTAGGTAGATGTAAATTATTGTAATCGAGCCTTATCTTATATACCAAAAATGAATCCGTATTTCCCTTGGTCACGCGACATCACACTTGAACGGCTGGACCAATTTAGCTAATTCTTTTTTTACTGTGTTTGTTATTGTCAGGAGAAATTCTTATGAAAGAAAAAAAAGTTGCGAATTAAATATTCATAGTAAGGACAACGTCTGTCGGGGCAGCTAGTAGTTATTTGTCTGAAAAAGAAACTACATGTAATTTCTAATTGCTGGTAACTAAAACCTTTTTTTAAACACACATGTCAACTTAGCCTGCGTTATCTCAATGTTTTACTAATTAAAGAGATAAGGTACTTTACCTCATATTTTTTTTGCAAACAACTAAAACAACTTAAAAAGTTATCTTAGAGTTACAAAGTGTTTTAATTCGAATTTATTCAGTCAACGTAACATCCTTCAAGTTTGCTTTGAACTCGATTCTTTGAGTAATTAATTAATTTTAATTCGCAATTCAACTCATCTACTAAGTCATCGGTTTTCACAAAATTAAACTCCTTTAATGATGTTAGTTGATTTCAACAAAGTTTCCGATCTACTAATCAAGTCATTTTATCTTCCTTTTTGAAGTTTATATTGCCTATTTTAAATTAAATAAATCAATCCTTAGGTCATACGATTAAGTGGAAATAGCTCAATGTTTGGACTGCGAGCGAGTGCAGTCTAATTACATCGTTAATTTTTCATAGAGACAAGTCGAGAAGAAAACGCATTCCTATAGTTTCAGCATATTGATTTAATTTTAGGTCGGTGTGAACATATCGCTTATTAACCTAGAAACAATTAAAATTTTATATCATCATTTATTTTCTTTTAAACTTATTAAGTATATTTTTAAATATTTTTACAATAATCATTTAAAAAACATTTAAAAATATAAAAAATAGTGGCCCATCGGCTTCAGGAGCAGGGTCCAAGATGCCGGTGGTCAGGGCTCTAGAGAAAGGAACCTCCTGACTATGCGTGCCGTGTCTAGGAGTACTGCTTTCTGAATCAAGCCCTTGATCCAGCCGTGCAATGAGAGCCTCCTGAGATGTTGGTTGAGGCTCTTCGCTACTAGGCCATTTACTGTAATGATAATCGGTACAATGATTGCTGAGTCCACATTTTTATTATTATTAATAGAAATCAATGGCAACCAAAAGTCTATTGCCATTAGTCTATATGAACACGCAATTGACGCCCGATACAGCAAAAATAGGTCAGAGCGATTAACAGTGCGTAAGAAATAGATTTCAATTGTGTTGCTGTGAATATCCTACGAGCTGCGTTTACGCCTCTTAGCTAGAAAGAATATAAGTTGCAGAGTTAGCTACTTATCAAAGGGCTTAAATAATAGTTTAAAAAAACACGCTTTTATTGCTGACCGAACTAAAAAGTAGAAAATAATTTTTAATTACAAAGAGTTTATGTTACAGTAGTAGGAAGTCAATAATTCAATTCAGAGGAAAAAGCGTGGGGTGCTTGATATTTTAATTATTACAATTATTCTATTGGCAACCATCTATGAGAGGAGAGTCATGAAAATATAGGAAAATGCACCCCACGCTTTTTACTCTGAATTGAATTATTGACTTCCTACTACTGTAACATAAACTCTTTGTAATTAAAAATTATTTTCTACTTTTTAGTTCGGTCAGCAATAAAAGCGTGTTTTTTTTAGTTTTTTAAACTATTTTTTATTTTCCGTTTTTTAGATCGATCAAATTTTTTATCGGGTTTTTTTTTTTTTTAATTATTTATTTTTTTTGAATTTTTTTATTGCATTGTCATCGGCCCCTAAGACGTGTGCAAAGTTTCAAGTTGATCAGACGTCTAGAAACTAGTGAAAATTCAAAGATTCCGTTACATACATACATACAACCCGAGCTAATAAAAGCGTTATAAAAAAGTAACAACCATGTAGGTACTAGATTATCAAACTGCCTCGTTGGTCCAGTGCCCAACGGCACTTCTGGATCATGGGTTCGATTGCCAGGTCGGGCAAAGTGTCATTGGGTTTGTAGCGGCTCTTAGTCTAGATTTGTACCGGTAGACCCGGTACAACACAACGGACAGGGCGCCAATTTTGTATGGTAAGTAATATTCCCCGCGGAATATTACCACGTTCAAAACTTGTAAATATCCCGTCTTGTACAAACCAATGTAACGGCAAGGAATCGAAATGTCATATTCTGTATGCTCCAAGACAATTATTGTCTATGGCACACTATGAAATCACGGTTGGTATTTGATCCTAAAATCCTAGTAATTGCAAAATACTCCATTTTGATCATCAATAATTCTTAAATTATGGTTTATTTTTTAGTTTATTTAACATTATTTTTTATTTTAAACTCATATGGCTTATTTTTCATCAACAACAAAATAAAATAACTTATATTTATTTTTAGAGCAGCGTTAAAAAACATTGAGATTATTGCTTTTGGACGCACGAGGGGTGTTCAATAAAAAGTAATAATGGCATATAAACTCCTTGAACAACAAAAAAGTTAATAGGCACTGGCTGGCTGGCTTAACTAAACTCAAAGATGGACTGGAAGTTAGCCAGACTCATGTACAGAATGGTTATCGTACCCTGTATGATTTATGGGTTAAAAGTATCGACCCTCACTAAGGTGAACAGATCAGATATGAACGAGTGATCATGAGAGACTTCATTAACCACGCCAGGAATAAACCAAAAACTAAGAAAATGCACCAAATCTTAGACGGAAAAACCGTAACAAAACGTATCAAGAACCACAGGATGTGCTTGCTGTGCATGTCTTCAGACGGGATGAACCACACCTATTGCATGCAGAAATGCAGCATAAGGCTAAAGCTAAGAAAGTCGGACGACCGATATACACATGGAACGATAACCTAAAACAGGACATGAAATACTTCGACATGGGAATCACGTTATGGAAGGGCATGGCTGGAGACAGAAACAAGATAAAGAAAGCCGCTAGTGATGTCTACAAGAAACCAGAAACTGATAGCAACGAGAAGTCAGAAGACGACTATGAAAACAACAACGCAGAACATAGCGAAGCAACGGCATAGAAAAGAGCTAAGAAAACAATGGAACGTACCCAAGAAGCTCTATCTGAATCAACATGCCGGCGACGTCGTGAAAAGATGCCCCTCCTATAAATAAATACCACCCGTCTCTCCACTAGTCCAATGCTTACTCAAGGATGCATATCCGGTAGGCTCGCAATCCTTTCCTATCCTAAGGGCACGTCTACCTGACCATTACCGCGCCCCCCGGTCTACTTCTTGATATGCAATGGCCTCTGTAACACCATGAAGCATGAGGCTCCAGGAGCTAGTGCGAATCTTGGGGTTCATTCGATTTATCGAGTCTGGTCAAGCCACGCTGGGATCGGTGCATTACATTACATTACATTACTGGCTGGCTGGCTTAACTACTGCGACACGTTTGGCGCAGTGGTTAAGCGATCGACTGCTGCGCTATGTGTCGTGGGTTCGATTCCCGCACGGAACGATTATTGGTATGAACTACGAGTAGTTGTTCGAATCTGGGGCTGGCTGTTTGCTGTAAAATATTTTCCCACATCGTGATTGAACGGGATAATCGTAAGCATTATCATTTCCCACATCAACTGTTTTTATATTCATTTTTACTAGTTGGAGTTTCATTTTAAAATTTTATATCGTCGTAATGTCAAAATTGTTTATTGTAACGTTCGATCTCGGGCTGTTAATCGTAGTAGGCTGTAGGTTGAAGTAGCTTTCGCTTTTAATTGCTGCATATTTTCTATAAAATATGGAAAATGTTTAGCAAAGTGAATAAAACCATTAGATAGTAGGTACAGACGGCTACACATCAAGCTATAAATTTCCAGTTTACGCTGATCTCGCACTGTACAAAAATCCTATGCGAGATCAGGTTATACTGGAAATTCATTGTTTGATGTATAGCCGGGTGTAACTATTATTAGGTCACATAATATATCATGCATGTATGAAAATAGTGTATACGTTAATAAAACTACAATGTCCCTTGCGTACGTATTTACGAAAAACAATAGTTTCTAACATTTTTGCTGAATTTTACACGAATTACAACTATATCGTACGGTTCTCAAGTGTGAAATTTAGCTAGTTCAAACCACGCCATCTTTGCGTTCATTTCGCGCGGTTTCATTCATTGTGTTAGAGAATACGATATTAGCAGATATCGTGTGTGATCTATGTAATTGACGTAGTTTCGAAGCAAAAACTGAAAAACTGGCCACTGACCTGTGTAACCAACCTCACTCCAGTTACTGTAAGATTAAGTTGGATAATCGTTAATCACGTTAATTTTCAGTCAGGTCAGGCAGGTTAGTCACCCACGAATATAGCGTACAAAGCAAAAGTAGAATATAACAACATTCTGATTCATATACCTATATTATGCACTTCAAGTAAAACAATACAGCTCAGTGCATGGGCTGCATTTCCTCTGAGTCACCAAGGCTGGTGAAAACAAAAGAGCCACCAACAATACGGAACACTTGTCTTCTTTGTATACTTACGTGTAATTAATGTTATGTACCTACCTGAGTACATTGTGTAATTTATGTACAACTACTTATTTTATGTAGGAATATTATTGGAGTTCGAGGAAAGTAACATTTTTGGATCATTATGTCATTGCAGTCCTCGGAAAATTGTATTTTCACATTTGTGTAAACTGAAATATATTTTCATTTTCAATATTTTTTCTATCAGTTTCCGGTAAAGTACAATGAATATAGGTAAATAAGTTACCCTATAATAAAACAAGGTATGGAAATAAAGCCTGCTTCAATAAAACCATTTACAGGCACTTTTGTACTGTCAACCCCTTTCAAAACGTAGATCTTTATGGAGAAGAACAGACAAGAAATGAACACTCTAGCACGTTTGTGGACTCATCATCATCATCATCATATCAGCCGAAAGACGTCCACTGCTGGACATAGGCCTCCCCCAGGCTCCTCCACTTCGACCGGTCTTGTGCTTCCCACATCCAGCGGATACCCGCGGTCTTCGCAAGGTCATCGGTCCACCTTGTGGGAGGCCTTCCTACTCTACGTCTTCCGGTACGCGGTCGCCACTCCAGAACCTTTCGGCCCCATCGGCCATCTGTTCTGCGAGCAATGTGCCCTGCCCACTGCCACTTAAGTTTGGCAATTCTTCGGGCTATGTCGGTTACCTTGGTTCTCCTGCGGATCTCTTCATTTCTGATTCGATCGCGCAGGGAAACTCCGAGCATAGCCCTCTCCATTGCCCTTTGGGTGACTTTAAGCCTTCTGATAAGGCCCATTGTGAGCGACCACGTCTCTGTACCATAGGTCATCACTGGCAACACACACTGGTCAAAGACTTTCGTCTTGAGACACTGTGGTATTTGGGACGAGAAGATATTGCGAAGCCTCCCGAACGCTGCCCAGCCGAGTCGGATTCGACGATTGACCTCTTTCTCGAAGTTGGACTTACCTAACTGGACAGTCTGTCCTAGGTAAACGTACTCCGTGTACGTACGTTTGTGGACTGGTGGCAGTAAATAAAAATCTCGGGAACTCAGCTGCCTTTTAACGGCTTCCATCTTGAAAGGTAAGCCTACAATGAGACCATTTCTCTGCATATCAGCACCACCGTTCCACATTCCTCCTTACCACACAAAAAGGCATGACTAACCCCCGAAGACTGAGAAAAACATCTGTCATATGTACAAACTTTACCCACCTGAGCAATGTTGGCGCTGTAATCAATTTCAATTCACCAATGTTTGTTCACAGCGACCTCTGGGTCTGTTGGACACTTGAGTAAAGCCAACTGTTGGCTGAATGTGTGCCGGCAGCGCCGGGGTGATTTGATCATGTGATTGAGGACTGCTGTGCCGGTTGAGTGAATTTAAATGCGATATAATATCTAGACTAAGATATCTAGATAAGATAAAATACTACGTTGAAGACAGGGAAGTTTGGCATTAATTCCTTCTGCACATGTGGCTTCCCTGGTACCTCATTAAAAGCATAACTATGTGAAAGTCTATTAACTGCTCTCAAATACAATGTTTTTTTTTATTCTTTTAATTTTTTAAATGCTGACATATACTCGTCATTATTTGACATTATACCTACATCAATTTTAATATCGTGTATTTTTAGTGATTGTCATGGAAATCATGTCACTATGTTTAAATAGGTTCATTTTATTTATGTAGATTATTTTACATAAATTGTGAATGAGAGAAAGTTGTAGGCCTTAAAGATTGTAGATTTGTAGACGATTTTCTATTCTGTATTCGTCTAAGTACCTAGTAAGACTTATTGACAGGTCTGCACAGTCCTCCCACTCATTTTATCTCTGTAATTTGGAAACATTGTAAAAGCCAATTATTTTTGAAAGAGTATAACCGTGGAGTTTCTTGCCGGCTCTTCTCCATATGACGTTTTCTGACGTTTCATAAGCGCCCATCCAGGTTTATGTGAAATAAAATATTTTGATTTGATTTGAGACTGAATGTTGGCTTGCTACTTACTTAAGGATACTTTCGTCTCAGAAAGGTTGAGACTTGGAGAGGTCTTTCGAACTCCTACCGATTATAATGACAAGGTTACATTGTCAACTGGATGGAATGGATTTTAGAGGAACAGTCAGTCGGTTTTATTATGATGCAGTTTATAAGGGAACGACTTATGGTTCTAAATACGAGTAGTTTTGGGTACATAAAAAAGGTTGGAAAATAATCTTTCGGGAATGTAGCCAAAAACGCATTCATCTTACGGGCTAACTTTCGTCTAGTGCAGATGGATTTGTCGATGAATAACAAGTAAGACCGCAAGAAGATCGGAAGTCACCAGAAGATTTGTAAGCAAGACTAAATAAACAAATATTAAAGACGACCGCATCTATTTTAACCCCCTGAAATCCTGGCAGCCATTATAACGTCAGTATAAACATCCGAGATATTAAATGTCAAATTAAAATCAATTGTGTAGTATTATTATTTATTTGACACCGCCATTATCATGTTCCTCCGTTTACATTGAGGCCAGGGCTTAATTTACGGCCAAATATTAACTGGTGGAGAATAAATTGTGCGTTTTATGAGATTCTCTTCCGCTTGGCGATTAGTTTTATGCCGCTTGTTATGTTGGGAGCTTGACAGTGAGGCAGGTCATGGTGTCAACGGCAGCTCGTTAAATATCTTGGCAGGATACTATTATGCATTTGTATTTGTACTGCGAACTATTGGCTACTCAATGACAGACAAAGCAATGAGTCTGTTGGGATATGGCCAATAGTTGATCGAAGTAATTTACCTACTTATGAGAACCTGGACCAAAGTCGTGTGAGCCGATATGAGGATTATCACTTCATTAGTCAAGATACAATGTCAGGCCACGAGGATTTGGAATATCACGTGCTATTTCATACATGCTAACAGTATCGTCTGCAATTATTCCACAATCAATGTGTAAATGCAATAGAAGGGATGAATAGCAATGAAACTAATATCGTCCATGACATTTCTCAATATATAATGAATATCCTTTATGCTAGCTGAATAAAAAAAAACTAAATTGCAGCAAAATAATTGCATTAAATACTTAGCTAGAATTATTTTGGAAACTTCCTAACGAGCAGAATTTAATAAAAGTTATACTAATGACCTTAGCTGTCAATCCCAAGATATGAAGATATTATTATTTCGTTTATTTCAGACAAAACCCTGTGAAAAGCATTGTGCCACCAAAAAGTAGATGTGATCAGAAGGCTTACTTGAAAATGGAGACATAATCTAACTGGGGCAATATGGCCATCTATTGCGCACTAGCGCAAACAGTTAACAATGCCCTGAGAAGGCGGAAAGGCATGTTGGATTAATAAAGTTAGCTAAAATCACTCAACGTGGTAATTGCGTAACACACGTACAATGGCAATGTCATCCATTTTGACAGTTCAATTGCATTATTTACGTTGTTTAAGAAGTAATTCATTAGGAATTTTCTATTCGGAGTTTGATTAAAAGTGTGTCAACAATTGGGCTGTTGGACTATACAACACTAAGGGAACTTTCTGGGACCGACCAATGGCAGCGATTCTGGATGTTTTTTTTTAATACTTTTCCCCACACTAGGATTTTCTCCTGTATTGTGGGTGCGTTTACAAACATTTAAACTCACATACACAAACAGCCAGACCCGGAACAACTACTTGTAGGTCAACAAAAGCGTAAGTTTTCATTTGTTTTTTCGTTAATTGTTGTTGTTATCCTTCTGTTTACTATTAGTTTTGGCACAACGCTCATTATGCGGCAATTATTATTAACGTGCAAAGTTGCAGCGTTATGGAAATAGCATCGTAGGCCAGGAGCCCGGGTGCACGCCGGTAATATCATGTAATTTTAACAAAACCGGTTGTTAAAATTAAATGTTTAATAATGTACGTCAGAACCGCGGGTGTACTTTTCAGATCTGCCTAAATTTATTGCAATTATTTGGTACCTTCTGTGTACCTTTACGTACCTCTCTTAAAAATCTGTGTACCTACATCCGTACAATGATACTTTAAAAATTAGGTACACCCGCCATCCTGATGTCAGAACCGCGGGTGTACTGCTAATCAATATATGTAGCTAAGTACACTCTATACGTAGATTTGGTACCTCTTGTGTACCTACAGAAACAAGTATTAAATAAACAAAATACTGTCAGGTTGCTGCGAAAAGTAAAAAAAAACAATTTTCTTTCTATGACGTTATATAAAAAAAAAAAAAAAAACAATCTTCAGTACTTATTAATAACATAGTTAATTATTTTAAAAACTATTAGAAAAACATACAACAGTTTACCTATTTTAGAATTGTGAAGGATTTATAGAATTAAGATGTTTTTGTCAGTGTCTTCAGAATCAAAATGAGACAATAGAGAGTTTTAAAGGATTTTTTAAATTTATTTTAATGGTAACGAAATAATTAATGATTAATATGAATATCGCATTGATTCCATGTGCATTTAACTCGGTCAAATAATAATGTAAATAAATGTATTATTGAAAGATCGAAATATTTATTACAGACATGATTTTAATCCATACAGTGTCATGTATTATATATTCAGACACCAGAGTAATCCAAATGCAACCAAAAAAAAATTTCGTTACTCGTATGACTGCCTCGGTGGATCAGTGGTCGTAATATGCGACTGCTGAACTCGATGTTGTGGGCTTGATCCCCACATAGAACAACAATTTGCGGATCACACAAAGTATTGTCCTGAGTCTGTGTATAATTTGTGTCCGTTAATTTCATGTTTTTATTCCCGGTATGGGCACACAATCACACACACACTAATATTATAAAGACAAAAGGTTGTGAACCGCGGGGTGCAGCTACTAGTGAAAAAATGTTATGCGGAGGTTCTGGATTCGGAATTCCTGGTATGGCCACAATACATGCTTAACGTGGAGGTTCTGGGTTCGATTACCGAAGATTACCGTCGTAAGAACGTCAAAGAAAGAAAATTGTTTTTTTTTTAGTTTTCGCAGCAACCTGGCAGTATTTTGTTAATTTAATACTTGTTTCTGCAGGTACACAAGAGGTACCAAATCTTCATATAGAGTGTACTTAGCTACATATATTGGTTAGCAGTACACCCGCGGTTCTGACATCAGGATGGCGGGTGTACCTAATTTTTAAAATATCAGTGTACGGGTGTAGGTACACAGATTTTTAAGAGAGGTACGTAAAGGTACACAGAAGGTACCAAATAATTGCAATAAATTTAGGCAGATCTGAAAAGTACACCCGCGGTTCTGACGTACATGTTTAATAGGTAGTTTGCTGTTTCTGCAGATAAATATAATATTCCCGTTTATTCATAAACGTTGTCTAGAGTAAGGACCATACAATTTTAAACAGTCAGAAATTATTACTTATTTTTTTTAGATTAATCCCATTATTTGATGGCTAGAACACAAATTGTACGAATAAAATCTGTACCTTTTTGATTTTTTATATTGTATCAAATCTTTTTCTTTTTTTTTAAATTATGTTTGCCTTTTTCTTTCCGCAACGATTCGAATATCAAGCTCAGACAAGGTCATTGCCTTGACTAGAACATAGGATTTACCCTAACCAAGTCTCGACAAGCTAATCTAAGCCACTACAACCAAGTCTGCTAAAGTTATCAAAAGTCAGTATTTTTACTAAAATATTATAATTTTCTAACTAACTTCGATTGTTTTAAGTACCCACTGTAGCTGCCTACATGACGAGTATTGATGTATAAGGTTTCTTTTCCATCAGTTTCCTTGAAAGCTAACAAGCTCAAGAAAAGTTCTGTTTCTGCGATGACGCACGGCCTGTATTTAGACCACAAGGATACCTTGCAAGCACGAAGGCAACAGAATCACCTTAAAGTAGTTCAAAACTATTATAACGACTATGACACAATAAAATCGTATTATATTTTATATTTGTAATGTATTCACTTTGTTGTTGATATGACAGGCTATAAGCTTTGACCTCAAACATAAGTTGGTATTCTTGGAAAATTACTGAATGTATATATCTAGAACTTTCGATCAATCAATCAATCAATCAATCAATCAATCAATCTTTATTTGTGAACACAGGTATAACATTATAGGTCTTATGTTTACATTTTAGTCGGGCTCTATGTCCTACCAATGAAATTGGTGTACAAATATATTAGTTTTTGCCTTTTTTAGTTACAAGTCTGATTGAAGATACAATACAAAGTCAATTATATGATTATTAATAAATTATTAATCAATTACAATTTATTTTTACATGCATGTCAATGGTAAATTATATTAAAGGGTTAGCTAAGTCATATTTCATCATATTGTAGTTATGTCAATTAAATGTATGAATAAACAATTCATCAAATAAAAATCAAATAAATTACATGCAAGTCAAATCACAATAATTACAGGGGTGGTAATGTCAAATCTTATCGTTTAAAAATTCTTCGATAGAGTAATAGGTCTTATCTATTAGAAATGAGTACAATTCACTTTTGAATTTTCGGACACTATCTTCACTCCTTATACATTTCGGTAATTTATTATAAACCTTTGGAGCCATTACAAAAATACTGTTTTTGTACAGTGCAGTACAAGATCCGACTGTTTGTAACCGATCACAGCGGCGCTGACTAGTTACTCGAGCAAATTTATGTAAATTTTTTTTAACGAACATGGACGTTTCATAGATGTACAACGACGGCATAGTTAATAATTTCGAATTTTTAAAAAACGGTTTGCAGCTGTCTGTTGTCTTCAAATTATATATAGATCTTATGCACCTTTTTTGACACTTAAATACCATATCTTTACCCGTGGCATTGCCCCAAAATATAATTCCATATCTCAATGTTGGGGCTACTAGACCATGATACGCCGTTAAGACAGTTGCTCTATTGGCTGTTTTATTTAACATGTGCAAGGCATAGGAATGTTGGTTTAGCTTACTGCATACTTTGTCAATATGTGAATTCCATTTTAAAGTGTTTTCTATGTTAAGTCCAAGAAATTTAGTCACATTTGTTTCATTAATAATTTTGTCCTTGTATTTAATATTTAAGTCCAGATTGTTATTTATTCTTTGTTGAAATTTCATTAATACTGTTTTGTCAAGATTTATTACCAAATTATTATTTTCCAGCCAAGTCACAACTGATAGCAAGTTAGAATTAATCTCAGCCTCTAATGTGCTCACCTCGTCACTATTAAAAAGTAAAGTGCTGTCATCTGCAAACATTGTCATAGGATACGATAATATACTTAAGTGGTTATGATTTATTTTAAATTTTACATCGCAATGGTTAATATTGTTTGTTTTCCTTAAATACTTCAGTATTATAAATTTAATACTTTCTCTTATTTCCTATCACAAAGTCTTTCATATCCACTACATGAATAATGTGTCATATGTACCTAAATGTTCTCATAATAATTCATGGATACCAAAACAAATGGATGAATCTTTTTTTACCCGACCACGGCGAAATAAAAGAGAGGAGTTATGATATTGACGCGTATGTATGTAATGTACAAATGTGGGTAGGTATGTATGTAGGTATGTGTGTTCATCATCAGTTCCATCATAACTTCCAAAGTACTTAGGTATCATAATTTGACAAAATAATGAGTTATCGTTGGAAGCGTCTTGATCAGCCACTGGCTTTAAGCTATATGACGTCACTGACTAAATTGAATATGGTACCCTCTAGACGAAATGAAGTCATAAACGAATTTTATAATGACACATTTCAAAACTAACAGATTATATTGTTAGGAAACCCAAGAATGACTTAAATACAAAGTTGCAAAACTAAAACCCGACTATTGAAAATTACACTCTAAAAGGTATGAAAGAAGTCGTGTGCCACCTACCCTGACAAAAGACTACGTACATTGTCATTATAGCAGCAGTAGTCGCTCATAAGCATTAGGACACATTGACTTGCGAGCACGGCTTTCAGGTGAGAATATTTTCTTGTTTCAAAATCTTTTGACAGTGATTTTTCAGTAGTCGTCGGGTTTTAGTTTTAAAACTTCCTTTTCCTGTCCGGAACATTATTTTTAGTTAAATTCTTCCTTTGTTTGAACCCTTTAGTTCTCTTTTTCCATACTTCATCAACTACACCCTATTTCACAAAATTCGCCCTTGCTCCTTGCCTACCGCTATCGGGCCTGCGCAGGCGCACACAACATAAATCATAGCGTTATCTGACGTGTACATGCGTAGCTTTGGGGCAGGTCGTAGACCTTACTATCGGGGAGGCTAAATAGGTGTATCTTTACACTAAAACGTTTGAAAGGGTAAGTAGAGACCATTGGTAATGCTACAATGTACGAACAATACGGAATAAATCAATAATCATAAAGCATAACTAGTGGGCAAAATTAGACCGGGTCAAAAAAATTACCGGCTTTACTGCCACCCAACATTCACTTAGTTGGCAATACGTACCTGCACCCTAATTGCGTAACTCACGATTGATCATAATTGGTTTCGTCTTCACAGTTAAACAATATCCATTGCGTTATTTATGTTGTCGAACAGACACATTTTTCGAACATATGAAGCAATGGTTTAACAATCCGTTTCAAAACGATACAGATTAAGATGAATCGTGAGTTACGCAATTAGGGTGCTGGTCTGTATCGCTTATTATATTAAAATATCTTACATCAGCGCCATTACAAATTATATCTCACTATACTTATTCAAGATCGTACATAATTATTTCCTCACACTAAACATTAAATTATACCCGTACACGTCGACACAAAAATGTCTGCCATCACAAATGGCCGGTTATTATTAGAGTTTCTTAAATATAGATTTTATTTACTGACGCCATCTTTCGGGTTAGTAGTAAGTTGGGCTCGAACAGCGCTAATTGATTCAATATTACTTACTTGAAGTACAACAGCTTAAAATGGTCAGAAAAGTACCTACGTAAGTTAGGCAAATAAAAGGCACTTTTAATCAGCAAAATGTAGAACAAAATAGAATTGATTTTAGTTGCCCCTTCCAAAAGGTAGATTCGTATCTGGAAGAATCACAACACACAGTTACTCTTTTAAAATTTATAACAAGATTTTGTATACATTGCTATGATTCTGTACTTATACAAAATATTGTAGGTACATAATTTTTTAAGACGACGTTAACTAAGAAACAGCTGTTTACAAACTCAAACTCAAAGCATTTATTTCAATTAAACCTTTTACAGGCACTTTTGCATTGTCAAACAAAAATCGAAGTTGAAGCTAGGTGGCCATTCCAAAACCTAGATCTCTATGGAGAAGAACGGGCAAGAAACTCCAACGGACACTCTTATAAATCATGGGTATTACAAAATTTTGGGAACATTGTTCTTGGTGCTTCTATATGTCAGAACAATGTAAAAAAAATATAAGATTCAAAATAAGCCATGGCAGTTAGGAGATGACCAGTCTCAACCGACGGCGCCCGTTCACGAACTTGACGCGTGGATCAGCACCATCTAGCTCAACCATTTTCTAGGGAACCGAATGATACAACATTTGCAGGCCCATTCATTTAATTTTTTTCAGAACGATGTGCGTAATTAACCACCTTAAGGTAGATACACTTTAGCAGGTACCAAATTCGTGATTAAAATAACACAGTTTTAATTACTTTTAACGTACTTTTTCGTAATCATCAATAATATACATAATTATAATTGTTTTGTTGTTAATCCAAAGGATATTTATGCAAGAGATGGTTATCATGGACAAAACTTATATTTGCACGGTTCATTCTAACCTTAATTATCCTGTCCATATGTCCTTTTTAAATCAGTACAATATAAAGCAAATTTGATTCGAAATCACGACTTTAAGGTAGCAAGATTTGGAGGACTAGATAGGACCTTAATTGTACTACAGGATGACAAATTCGGCTAAGAAATGGCTTGCGAGGAACATTTCATTGGGTTTAAAACATTACAGACATAATTTATGTTGTAAGTAATAAACAACGTATTATTAATGGCTGTCCAACCAACCCTTTATCCCCGTTACAGCTTTACAATGTATAAATTCCTTTTAACAAGTACTGAGCATTTTGTAAATAGCATGTACCTATTTGAATAGAACAGTTTGATTGCAAGCCTCACCGTTCGTAAACAAAACGATTTGTTATTGAATATAGGAACTTAACTTGACATATACCTGTATACATCACGTATACCTTCAGTGACAAGAGCCCAAACCCTCAACCAGCGACCAATCAGGCATCACCAAAGAGAATGTACCACAACAAACAGCTCGCGACCCTCACCTACTTGGGGGTCGTCCACCGGCCAGTAAACATCGTGTTTATAACGTGTTTGTATTGTTTATGCTAATAAACACTTCTATCAACTCCATAACTCACCTACTTACGCATTTTGATATGAGGAAAATTTAGTGTCAATTGTTTTTGTATTCGAAATTTGTATTTGATAGATGCGTTGTTTATGTAGATTATTTTACATATTGTGAATGAGAGAACGTTGTAGGCCTTACTGACTGTAGATTTGTAGACGATTTTCTATTCTGTATTCGTCTAAGTACCTGGTACTTATTGACAGGCCTGCGCTGTCCTCCCATACATTTTATCTCTGTAATTTGAAAATATTGTTAAAGCCAATTATTTTTAAAAGAGTAACCGTGGAGTTTCTTGCCGGCTCTTCTCCATAGGAAACAACAATTTGGAACCGTGCACCTAGCTTCTGACGTTTCATAAGTGCCCATGTAGGTTTATATGAAATAAAATTATTTTGATTTTGATTTTATTTTGCTCATAGTAAAATGGTGGCAATAGCTGATCCAAAAAATAAAAAATGTAAAAGTGAATTATTTTGCAAACATGTGTAATTAGTAAATAGATTTTTTGTTATATTGGTCCTCCATGATCTACCGTCACATGGGCATGCAAATCACATTTTCAATGTAATTGTCAAACATGACGATTAAGGGAATATCGTGTTAGGCCTTTGTGTCTATGTTTTTAGTCTAGACTACATAATCAGGAGGCAAGTTTTACTTACTCCTCCAAAATTCTAAATGTTTTAAATAGATCACAGAAATTTGAAAAAGTAATTGTACCTACCTACATTATTACAGATCAAAAACAACATGGAACATAATATTGTGCTTAGATCTTAAAAAGGTTAGTTACGTGTCACTAGAATTTGGTCTACAAAATATGCGGAATTAGTATATTTTACTTTATACACAAACAGTCGAATAATGCTTAGTGGGAGTGGACCCTCATCCACCGCGCGGGCCCAGTGCAGGTGGTAGATGTCACATGTTTTCGAATTTCGGTTCTTCCTAGAACCATGCCGGTTTCCTCACGATGTTTCCCTTTACCGTTTCGAAAGCAGTGGTGATGAAATAATGACCACAAAGTAAAGGGCCTATCTGGGTTCAAATCCACGACCTCCAACTCGTAAGTCGCGGCCGTTACCACTGAACCCACACTGCTGCACTAATTAATAATTAACAAAATGTTTTCCTTCCCTTGTATTAATAAAATAATATCCGGTAATATTAATTAGTAACTAACTGCCAAGCTAGTTATTCTTTTCTCATCCAGTTGAAAGAGAAAAAACTCTTTGCTTTGTTACTCCTCTAAAAATAACAACAATGGTATACTTTAACTCCTCCAGTGTCAATAGCACTCGAACTATTTCTAGAAACTTCCACATCAATCTTGTAGTAAACAAACGAGCTAAACCAATAATGATTTTCAATGAAAAATGAAAATAAAGTAAATTTTTCAATTAACAAAAACACCATACAATTAGTTACAAAGGGAAATTATTCACAATAGTTTCCACACTTTTTCATTTGCCATGTCTAATTTATAAACTAACTACTGCCTCCCAATTGAAAAACTACCATAATGAATAAGATATAGGGTTTAATTTCGCATGGTGCGTTAGATCCTTGAGGTCGGTCAATGACCGGAGGTATTGCAATATCTATGCAACTGGCAACTGGGCTCGCGTTGAAAACTATATGTTCATGCATGACGTGTGCCGGTAACTGGCTATTTATGGATTTTAACTTTATTTTTTATTATGTTGATAAACAACTTTTTATAATCACTGTTCAGAGATTTGACGTGTTCTAGGTCAGTTTTATCTCGCCATGTCATCATGTCATACACAATGGCTCTTGTTGGCCATATTTTATAGATCATCACACTATTTGGATCATAATTATTAGAAAAACCATCAAAGGAAAACGTGGGCTCATCTGGCACTGTTGTTGATGTGGGCTTTCCAAAATATGGGAAGGATTTGGATCAGATCTTTTGCGGGGTATTTTTCAGGGCAGTGACTGATCCTTAATCAAACATATCCTGAAGGAAAAGTTATCTCGGTCTCTATTCCCATTTCCTCTCCTTAGTAGATTTTAAACATTTTTAATTCTATTTTAGTTGAACTCAATTCGTATTCTAAAAAATTGGTAGGTGAAGAAGGTAGTAATTCCTTTCATTTCTGAGGGAAAACAGCACAGCCTCGACGCAGGACATATTGTCATAGATTGATTCGAAAATTCTTAGTGCAATACTGCACGTATAACGGCATTATTAAAACTGTAGGTAGGCTTTTTTTTGAGGGTGGGTAATCATCAAATAACTTCTCCCGCTCTGGGGGATCAGGAGGGCGTGTCAGACTTTTACTGACTAAAACCCACCCGTGTTCCCTCAGTAGCCTGTGTGCCAGGGGACACGGTATCACTTTCGAACAACCTGCACCGCTGTCAGGCATCGGCCCTTGCGGGGCCCCATCTGTTTGTGTTGACATCTCTTTGAGGCCAATGATTTGGGGCTAGAAAATTTATGGATACGTAGTCTTAGAAAAGCGCTAGAAGACAAAAGAGTTAGGTAAATTACATTTGTATTAATATCACCTCTGCTACACCGACGTACACGAATGTTTATCAAAACAAATTATACGTAAGAAGGGTATTTATCTCACCTTATGAAAACATCATGATACCCTGTCTGCAGTCACGTAATAGTGACGTCAGAACTAGACTAGGTAGATACTACTTACCACATCAAAGTTCGCGACAATTATTTTTTAAGTATATTTAACAGCATTTACACTGTCAATACCACTGGTCTTAAAATAGCGAAAGAAAAAATCGTGAGAAAACAAATAAAATTAAGAATATGCCACCTGCGTAGTGGATTATGGCTTTCACAGACTGGAGGCCTGCGTGTCAGCAGTCGGAACGTGGTAGACTGATTATCCTTTGCCTTTCAGTCCATCGATCCTGTTTGTCATAAGAATAATTTAAGATTGTCGTTTCTGGTTATCAGAAATCCAAAATTTCCACCAGCAGTGGTAAAATTTCGTAGGCCGAATTGCCCAATATTAATCAATAGGTTTTGGAGATCAGAAATCAGAAGACATTCGCTCCATGTGCCAAAATATCCACAGGCGTTTTTCTAGAGGGACTTTCAACTGGATTTGACCTGAAATGTATGGTGACGGGAATCACCAACAAATTTAATACACATTCATTATACATGTGTGAAAACGATGCACCCAGAGTAAAATTACCAAACAAAAATAGGTAAAAAGAATGTAATTGAAGTTATTTCAGATAAATAAATTTTATGATAGATATATAGGTGACATAGCCCGAAGAATTACCAAACTTAAGTGGCAATGGGCAGGGCACATTTATTTATTTATTTAAACTTCTCGCACACAAAAAAGGTACAAAGGCGGACTTAATGCCTTAGGCATTCTCTACCAGTCAACCAAGGGTGGTGAAGAGATTAGATGGCAGGTGCTTAGGTTGAGAGGAAATATGATTAAAAAAACAATACAAATTATATCATAAAGAATTATAAATATGCTAGGTACATAAATAGGTTATAAACTTATAATACACATACAAGCATACATATCTACTATATTATATACTCATAATAAAAATATGTATAAGTATTATCAAGAGAAAGAGATGTTTTGATGACTCTACGATTTGATTTGATTTGATGTTTTGGCTACATTGCTCGCAGAACAGATGGCCGATGGGGCCGAAAGGTTCTGGAGACGCGTACCGGAAGACGTAGAGTGGGAAGGCCTCCCACAAGGTGGACCGAAGACCTTGTGAAGGCCGCGGGTATCCGCTGGATGTGGGAAGCACAAGACCGGTCGAAGTGGAGGAGCCTGGGGAAGGCCTATGTCCAGCAGTGGACGTCTTTCGGCTGAAATGATGATGATGATGATGATGACATGGTGCTCACATGTTTACAAACATTGTAAGAGTAAGTATACGGTTTTTCTAGAATAATAACAATCAATAAGTCAGTGTGTGAGTTTAAAGTAATCACTGAGTGTAAATCAATGTCATAAATATAATTATTTATATAATTCAATTAGCAACCAGTTTGATTTTGTCTAGCCTCTAGATTGTCCTATGGATCAGGACCAGCATGTTTCCAAGCATTCTTATCTGCCTATATAATATATATAAAAGTCTTGGATATAATCCTCTATTGCTATTTTTTGGCCACGTTTGCGTAATATTTGTGTACATTGTAAGTCATTTATGTACTAATATAATAATTCTAGTACCTAGTTGCATTGTTTTATGTTGAGAGCTACGTGTTGAAATAGCTTGTGGTAGGTCAGCCTTCCTTTTTGTTGAATGTTTGTGTGGAAGCTGCTCCTGCTGATGTCATCTGACTTCCTGAGGATCAACAAACAAGGCGAGACCACAATGACATATTTTGCTCTGTTTACATTCTCTAGCTATGGTTTAGTTCATAATATCTCACTGTTTGATCGTATGGACACTGCGAGATGGCAATTACAAACTTTAAGGATCACGTTTTTTTACGAGTGTTCTGAAAATATTGAGGCAGAATTAAGCTTGCATTGCCTTTATCCGACATTAATGATACTACTAGTGCGCTTTTTTTTAAAATTCAAGAGGTACGAACCAGTACACAAAGTTTTAATAGTAGTTTTTCATGGATGTTTTTCAGTTCCACCTTATCTATCTGATCAAAATCAGCTTCCTATCCTCACTCTTTGATCAACATTATAACTTGAAATTTAAAATACACAGCACCATCATCACCCTATCTGCATATAAACATTTACTGCTAAAGCACATAGTGGCCACAGCTTAGTACATATTTATATCCTAGTAAACATGCAGCTTCCGCATAAGTTGTACAATAGATTGTAGTTACCGATATTTTACAATATTACACGTACTTAGAGATTGTCGTAGGTCAGCCTTGACTTGGTACTGAAGGATCAACAACAAAATAAGATCACGCTTTGTTTCCCCGAAGGGTAGGGCACAGTTATACCGACAGTACACCTACAGCCCACAATTCGCCACTTATGTTTAAGTCCCATGTAATGGTACTACTTAGAAATTTCGGATGTGACCCTGACCCGGGCATCAAATCCTTATGTCCTGCTAAATGTGGTCCAACAAACTTTGCCTCGTCGTCTTAACATGTACTGCTAAATGTGGTCCAACCAATTCTGCCTCGTCGTCTTAACATGTCCTGCTAAATGTGGTTCAACCAACTCTGAGTCGTCGTCTTGACATGTCCTGCTAAATGTGGTCCAACCAACTTTGCCTCGTCGTCTTAACATGTACTGCTAAATGTGGTCCAACCATATCTGTCTCGTCGTCTTAACCTGTCCTGCTAAATGTGGTTCAACCAACTCTGCCTCGTCATCTTTCGGGGATTGCATGCATGATGGTATGTATTTTAAGGTTTAATATTATGATAAGGTTGGCTTGGAATGTATCTAGTCATTTGATACCAACCCTCTTTTTTATGCTGTAGTATGTGCAGTTTGGCTCAGACCCATTAGCAAGTGCCTGAAAATGATTATTTTTAGTCACCCAATTTCTAGTGATTTTAAAACCTAAAGAATTTAAAGCTTGTTTCAGGTTTCAGGTAACATTTGCCAGTCTTCTGTTAGAAAAAGTTGAGTTGGATTTAGTTGCAAGAAAAAAATCTCCTTTATTGAATGGTAGTGATCAGCACCTCCGTCTCTTTGCACCTGTGGCCTTAGATTATCTACCGCAGATCTTATCTAATCCCTTAGCAACAGCAACAGTCACATCAGTAAATACTTAGGCATGTACATAAACATGAATAGTTTTCGTAACGTACCTACATTGTAGTTTACGAGCATTTGCTCACACCTTCCTCTGTTGCAGTAAAATATTGTTTTCAAACATTTAATGAGCAAACACGTAGAAATAGATTGCGGTAGGTCAGCTTGAGGTTTAAGTGTTGTTTACTTCGGCGGAGACAAACATGGCAACTACTTCACTGCTGAAAACAACAACACATTTTAAGTCTGTCTTCTTGGTATGGAAATACATATTTTATACTTGGAGCGCTTCTAGATAGGATTTTATAGGATTAATGTCTTTTTTTGCCAGACATCATCGTCTGCTTAGTCTTTTCCCAACCTGGGAAAAGACTCAAGCTGGGGTCGGTTTCTAGTATAGGGTTCCAGGGTGCATCTGCATAGTACCAGGGCCTGAATTCACTATGACCACTTAACGAATCCTTACTCGTAACCGCGTCAATCACGCACGAAATCTGCTAATATCGTATTAATAAAATCGAAAATTGTCTTGGAACATATAGAACATGACATTTTGATTCCTTACCGTAACATTAGTTTCTAAAAAACACGATCACGATCCTCGGGAAATCATTATAACCATACAAAATTGGGGCCAGTATTTAACAGGGGGCGACTGTGTATCTGATCTCCACTACCTAGTAACTGGTCAACAAGAAAGCCTTGGTAAGACTGGTGGTTAGACTTTCTGACTTCGGATTACCCGCATGACGTAACGATTACATAAAAGCCGAGACCTGGAGCATTTTAATAGAAAATTCAGCATTGCTTTTATGAAAAAGAGAGAGACGAGTTACACAAAGTTGTAGTTAGCAGTCTTCGTACATTTTCCGGAAAAGGAAATCACCAGTAAAAAATGTATTGTTGTAGCTCCAGATGTATCACATTACCTCTGAGTATTTACATAATAACATTTCAGCTACATAGTAACATTATTTAAATATTAAACTTCCGCCTTCTTAGTTGCACATTGTTTCATAGTTTTATGTTTAATAGTGCAGTTATTGTGGTAGGTCAGCCCTGGTGTTTACTGCAGTTTGATGTCCGTCACGCCTCTATTTTATTACCTGCATTACCATCTTTCCATGTTGTTCTGGAACAAAATTTTTGTACCTACATAAATTATTTCAATTGAAGATATTTATGTGATAGGCTATGGGTGCGTCACGTGTTTACAGTAGATACCTATTATTGACTTCAAACCAGAATTATGAATCTATTTGATTTTGGTTTAATAGACGTATCGTCATAGCCAGATAATTATGATTATACTGATTACCTATTGATTAAACATCAGAAGATATTATTGTAAATGTAAAATATTTTAACTAATTAAACTAAATGCCACTTTAAGTATCATTCTTCGTATATTCTGGTATTTTTCAGCAGTTTCAGGTGTTGGCACAAATAAGTAGTTTGATCACACATCACATCATATTATAAGACCAGGCGAAGAATAATCATTTATTTTCGCTTGTAGGTCGACAGTAGACTGGGCGTAAATTGACGATACATCAAAACAAAATATGTACTTTTGGTCCAACATTCAATAGAGACTCAATAACACTACAATAACATTAATCACGCACCATCAAAGAGATTTCCACGATAACACGCTTCATTGAGCCTAAACAGCCAGCGAAATCTTTAATTTATTTACGGATAAACAAAGCGGATTGGTTAAATCTGCACAATTTATAAACAAAACGGTGATCCGTCAGTTAATGATGTATGATCAATAGTTCACGAGAAAGATTATGAGATGATATACCATGCATTGATCCTCCCACTCGGGTACTTGTGTGAAATTATGTTAGACTTAACCTGAATAACTTGCGTTATTGTTCTAGTGCTAGATAAACCGATTGTGCTGAGGTAGGAGGCAGGACACTAGGCACGTATTGCATGCTTACTGTTTCTGAATACAAAAGCTGGTGGGTAGTTAATTCTATAGTCTTCTTAAGGTGCGCTTACACGAGCAACTAAAATTACTCCATCTTCAGTAATTCTCGTCAAATATGACGTCACGACTACATCCAGCAATTTAGGGCAATGGCAACATATAGCAACCTGTTGCCAGAGTTACGGCCACACAATATGGAGCAATATGGAGCAACTTAAAAAACGAGATAGAAAGAAAATTGACAAAAAAAATCCAAACCGATTGGATATTAGGCAACTCATGAAATATATGGAGCAATCAGAAGCAATATTGCCGAAACACATCGGCAATTTATTGTTGTTACTCCAGATTGCTCCACTTAATTGATCCATTAGTGTTACCGAGCAATCATGGCTCAAAAATTGCCCGTGTAAGAGCATCTTTAGCATGTCGACGGCATCATTACCAGACAAGGACAACAGCTGTCAGACAGCACGCCATTCAACTTGATTCTCGGCAACTCTCATCCAGCTGCAACCAGCCACCCTGTGAAGATTGTATATCGTGTCTATCGCTGGCATATTCAATTAAAATCTCCTGTTTGGCTGAGAACTCAGCAAAGTCAACACCATAACATTAGGCCTTCAAGTATACAGGTGACAGCGCATGCCGCGCACGATGGAAAGTGGCCCATGGTCTGCGGGGAGATGTCGCGTATACATTGAGGATCGTAAATATCCAAGAAACCACACCTGTAGAAATAATCTTGATATTTTAAACTCGGAATTTACTCTCTTGTGAAAACTGCCCTCTTCTAACAGGAGAGGAGGTTATTGCTCCAGCGGGGCAGTTGTTTTAAGGCGTTAGACATACTTACAGCTTAAAAAATATGCTTACATACATGTACATGCGTGTAGTATATTAGTGAGAATTTATTCCTAAAAAAAGAAAACATTTTACCAAAATGAGTACCAAATTTAAATACCTACTTAACTTAAGTATCATTGCACTTCGAGATTCAGACTCATAACTGTAACGTATTTTTTTTTTGTGGGAAATCATCAAATAACTTCTCCCGCTCTGGGTGGAGCAGGAGGGCGTGTCAGACTTTTAGTGACTAAAACCCACCCGTGTTCCTTCAATAGCCCGTATGTCAGGGGCTGTGGTATCTCTTTCGAACAAACCGCACCCCTGGCAGGCATCGGCCCTTGCGGGCCCCATCATTATTTTTTTGTGCTGACATCTCTTTGAGGCGCGCGTGGAACACAACGCGCCGTCGACTTGGGCTTGGTCCTTACCGGCAGCGAGCTACCCATTACTCGCCGTCCGCAAGCTCAGCCTACGGTGGCCGGAAAGTGGCCGCGAAGTTCCACCGGCTGTCGAGGACGAGTCCCAGGTACTTCATCGTCGACTCGACGCCGATGTGAACCCCTCCCACATAACTGTAACGTTGGGATTTATACAATTAATAACACGTACTTAACATCAAGCCTGTTTTTTCTGAAGGTTTAGGGAGAGGCACCTACCTAGGTGGTTTTCAGAATTTGGATTGAAAACAACATAATATCTATAGCCAGGCCAGTATAATCATGTTGTGTTCAATTTACTTTTGTTTGTGTGTACACCTACAATGTGTTTAAAAACTGAATGCTCGTCATAGTGCACAGGTTAACGTCCACAAATCGCCATGGTTTTGATTGTTTACTTTGGTGCCGATCACAAATTAAACGAAAACGAGATAAATGTGTATGAGAGTTTGAGGGCAGCACTATTAAAAACAGGCTAAGTGAATGGGAAGCGTCTACCACTGGTAAAAAAGCAGCTTTAGTGGAAAAGACATTCGATTGAGTATGAACGTTTTATAATGTTTTGGATATATTGTGTTTGTTAACTTGAATTTCACTTTTTGGTGAAGATTGGGCCACAATTCTGTATGGTTATAATGATTCCCGTGGAATCTTACTACGTTCAAACTACGTCAATATCGTGTTTTTTAGAAACCAATGCAACATTAAGGAATCTAAATTTCATATTCTGTATGTTCCAAGACAACTTGTTGATATTAATAATACGTAGATATATATAGTAGCAGATTTCGTGTGTGATTGACGTGGTTACGAGTAAGGTTAAGTGGTCATAGCGAATTCAGGTCCTGGAGGTGTACGATAGAAATAACCTAACCGTAGTTGAGAACGAAGTCGAGGGTGATTGATTTTTGTGACCGAAAAAAACTTTAGAGATGTTATTTCTAGCACTGATCTAATCCTACTAATCCTACGAATTGGTATTAGGTATTTATGTAAATGTGCAAGTTTGTATATTTGGATGTTTGCTACTCTTTCACGCAAAAACGGCCGAACTGTTTTGGATGAAAATTGGCATAGAGATAGTCTTTAATCTGGATCAACACATAGTATACTTTTTATCCCGGTAGTCCGTTCCTGTGAGATAATTTCCGTCCTCCACGCGGGCGAAGCCATTGGCAAAAGCTAGTATTAAATCATTACGCGTAAAAGAATTCGCTTGTTTACAAAAAATGTATGGATAGTGACAGCTAGCTGTCAAATTCTTGGTACAATGGCAGCAGCGACATCTGAAGTGAGCAAGTGACAGTTTTTATCCCCATTTAGTTGGCAGTTGCCAAGATTCGTTATTATTTAATTATAAACATAGGAAGCTAACAAATATTCAAAAGAGAATTATTCTATTTCCAAGAAATGCACTCGCAGCGCTGCAGTCCTCCCACACAAGATGTAAAACAATATTAGACATGACATTTTACGTAAACAATTTCTCTTTTCGCATCCAAATCGTTTAATAAAACAACAGTTGCGTCATTTGTTTGTTTTTGCTCAATTTCTAGGAATTGTAAAACAATTCTTAGGACGTAAATAATGCCTGCAAAGTACTAAAGTACTTAGGTAGGCTAAAACTGTCAGTTTTACGTCATGGGATCAGTTTCAGACTGTTTTTTTACAAGAAACCCAGCCTAATCAGCTAGTTCATGTTCCTCGTACGATTTTTTTTGCTTTTTAGTGAAATAAGATACAGGAAGACTGTGTGCATGAGACACGTGTCTAAATATGCAAGCACGATACATGTGTTTGTATGGGAAACTTGCAAAAAAGAGTTAAATATTTCAGATACTGATGGATGTAGGCAACGAAAATTCGAAATTATACTGAAAATACTTTGAAACAACAACAGACAAAAATCTGGAATGTTGACATGCCAATCTAATGCATGTATTGTTTTCCTTGACATAAGTTTTTGTATAGTGACGTTAGTATTTTAAATTTACATAATTATTTTTTATTGACATCAGTATTTTAAATTGACATTATTAATGTACGTACTTTGTGTTATATTTGTTTTTTAGTCTGTGTGTTGTGCAAGGTAACTGACATTTAAAAAAAATGCATTCGTTTCTATTGCCATTTATATTCAAATATTCAAAGTTTTTGTATTTAATTGAATCATTGAGACCTGCCTGGCTTGATACTTTAATTTTTTATTACTAAAAAACATTTGTACGCCCTCTGGCATAACATAGCGCACTCTATATTACCTTTATATTTCATCATTATTGTACCTACCTATGTTAAACAAATGAATAAATGACTTATGACTTATGAAACGTTTAAAATATAACACTCGACGTATATAAATTCTTGATACCAGTGACATTTTATCCTGTCTTTAGCTTTTGCCAGCGACTTCGGCCGCGACGAAAATAATTTTACGGAAACGTACTAATGGCACATAGAGTATTCTAAGTGTTAATCCAGGTTATAATCTATCTGTGTACGAAATTTCATCCAAATCCATTCAGCCATTTTTACGTGATGGAGTACCAAATATCCAAACTTTCACTTTTATAATATTCTAGTATGATTCGTGACAAGTAGAATTGCACCACAACAGACCGACTAGAAAACTCACAAAACAGATAAAAAGTAAAAATACCCGTATCCTCTTACCACTTAAGCCACGTAATAATTAGCCTGAACAAACACACTATCGTTTTACGGCAATTCTTCGAACAATAAAACACAAGCCATCCAAAAATACTCCCTTAAAGACTGTTCTACGGCTTCACCGAAAAAAGAAACAAAATTAGTTATTTCCCTTCTGAAAAGATCGCCGTAGGTGACGATTAGGTAATTATGGTTCAATGACACTTTAAAAATGCATGAGGCCGAGGACGAATGCGTTTGGCCGAAAGCCAAATTGTGTTACATCTCGTGTTATAGGCACTTCCCTATTGTAATGTGTGGTGTGTAATACTGGCTATGTATAATGTTTTATAGGTAGGCCATTTATTACTGTTGTGTGGTGTGTAACGCCTACAGTGAGTGTGTTGCATATTGATTACAAGCAGTGGTTTTACTGCTTTCCTATTCATGGTTATCATCACATAACAAAACTTTTAGGAAAACCACTGATTATCATGAAGATGGAGCCGCATCCTAAATTATTTTTTTCTTGTACAAACGCCAGCACATCAAGCTACCACAAACTGTCAACTTTGCCCAGTTGAACATGAACCATAAGCTTATGTAATAAAAATGATAATCTATCAAAGAAATTTGACAGATTGGGGTAGCTTGCTGTGCTGGCGTCTGTACAAGAAAAAAATAATTCTGTACATTAGCATGAGTAGCGCAGGAGCGTTCGTCGTGGCAATCTTTGGAAAACGCTTCGTCCAGCATTTGTTGCGTTTTGATGGAAATCATGATAACGTTGACTCCTGTAGTAAATAATAAGAAACTGGTGGCGTGTGTGAAACTGCGTTGAAATAAAAGAACAATGTCGACATAACAGGAATCAACGCAGTGCGAATGATTTAGTCTGACTAAGTTATTCAATCCTGAATTTCGGCTCGATTGAGCAGGCATTTCTTTTACGATTATTTCTACTGACCACGGAAATGCGCATTCCAACCTTTGGCAACTCATTCAGTTCCTTATAATAAAATTAAATCCATATGTCCCACTTTTTTATTACAGCTTTTATAGTCTTTCAAAATTTCTCATCTGATCTCAGCATCCAGGACTCGAATCCGGAACGTGTGTCGCGCAGCAAGTGGGCGGGACTCGAAGGTAATTATCGCGTACGTGCGCGTGCTCATGCCTGTTGCGGCAGGTCAATAACTTGGCGTCGTCGTAACACTAGCGCTGCCACTTGGTGCTGCCTGGAATATTTATGTACCAGGTTTTAGTGCTTTCTTATTAACCGACTTCAAAAAGGGAGGAGGTTATATTATGTTCGACTGTTTGTATTTTTTTTATGTATGTTCATCGATTTCTCCCCCATTTTCGGACCGATTCTCAAAATTATTTTATTATTTGAAAGAGTATACTCCTGAGGTGGTCCTATTGGCACCAAGTCAAGATCTGATGATGGAATCCCAAGGAAATCGAGGGCAACCCTCAAATTTTATAGATATTAACAATGTTTTTCATATATTTTTTAAAGCTATTGAGACATTTGCGTATGGTCATCATCATCTCATGACGCTGAGCTGATGAAGGAAGGTACAACTCTTTAACAATTAGGAGTTAGGTAGACATTCGGGCATAACTCCGTCGTATATAGACGGATTTGAAATTCTTTTTTGGTTCGAAAGGGGTTTAATTCAAAATGGTCCCATTTAAATTTCATATCGATCTGATGATGCGTTTCGGAGACAGACAACAGAACTCTTCAAAAAATTACAGCAAACCAACCGCGATTGCTGCTATCGCATAAATATGCATTGTTTTGATCTCAAGGATGATGAAATTTCGAATTGGTCTGGGGTAGGTAGATCCTATAACTAAAAAAACCGACCAAGTGCGAGTCTGACTCGCGCACCGAGGGTTCCGTTAAAATTATTAAAATTATTTTCATTACATGATTCGCAATTTTTCCTTTATCTGTGCTACAAGACATTACTTCGTACCAAATTTCAATATCCAGAGTTCATGAGAAGTACCCTGTAGGTTTTGATCCCTTGCGAGTGTCGAAATTTTGCGGAAATTTTCTGCATAAACGGCTGTGGCTTTTGATTGCGTTGGCTTAGAAGTTTAATTTTTTCACAGCTCCAGGAACGTAGACTTGAGTATTTGATATTTAATCAGAAACGCGTGGAGGTATTCCAGCTCGATACCTCCACGCGTTTCTGATAAAAAGGGTCTTAACAGACAGACGAACGGACAACAAAGTGATCCTATAAGGGTTCCGTTTTTTCCTTTCGAGGTTCGGAACCCTAAAAGTGAAAACTAAAAACTTTTTGTGAAAGTGAAAAATAACTTTATTTCGGAAGTCGGTGACTTTTGATATGTATTTTATTAATTTATTGTCACCGCCTTCTGAAATTAAAGTTATTTTTCACTTTGCAGTGTTTTTCCGGAAGTCGGTTGTTATTTTTTGGAAAAACTTTTATGCATAATGTGACACTACGACGACAGAAAAACCCGTTTACTGTCACTAAAATCTTTAAGGTTTGTTTAGGTATTTAATACACTGACTTATCAATCAAGAATGGCATCATAACGTATCAGAAGGTAGTCACACAATCATTGTACTAAATCTTAATGTCATTGAATTTTAGGGAATACCTATTGATTGTATTAATCTATCAAGTGATAAACTCTTTGATTTAGGTCTCCTTTTATCGGCTACTTACATCACAATGCAATTTTGCAATAAGTAAGAGTAGGTATTACCAGACAAATGAATCAATATTTCATTATTTGTTTCTAATAATAACCGATGTCTTTCTTAACATTTAAATAACCTTGCTTTGTCTAATTTATCATTGTTAATCCACACGTAATGCAAGTTAAGTATAGAATATTCTTCTCTACAATCCAGTCATATTTCAACCTTCAAATTATACTTCAAAACTGCAGTATTGTCTACTATGTCCACATTATCCTCAATCAACTGGGAATATAAATAATATGAATTAAAAAATATATAAATTATTATCCTTTTATATAATATCCTAATACCTAAATCTATGTATATCTTAAAATGAATATCCTGTGGTGTACGGGAAAAAAATCATTTAAAAAAACTCAGTGTTTGCCAAACTGCACATAAAATAGTGCTGTGCAAGTGACAAGAGTGACAGTGTCAGTCGTTAGTCAAAGAGACATCATCATCATCATCATTTCAGCCGAAAGACATGTCGGACATGGGCCTCCCCCAAGCTCCGCCACTTCGACCGGTTCTGTGCTTCCCGCATCCACCGAACTCCTTCGGCCCTCACAAGGTCATCTGTTCACCTTGTGGGAGGCCTTCCAACTTTACGTCTTCCGGTACGCGGTCGCCACTCCAGAACTTTTCGGCCCCATCGGCCATCTGTTCTGCGAGCAATGTGCCTTGCCCACTGCCACTTAAGTTCGGCAATTCTTCGGGCTATGTCGGTTACTGTGGTTCTCCTGCGGATCTCTTCATTCCTGATTCGATCACGCAGGGAAACTCCGAGCATAGCCCTCTCCATCGCCCTTTGGGTGACTTTAAGCCTTTTTATGAGGCCCATTGCCATAGAGACATCTGCCAACGTGATAGGATGCTGTCACTTATGCGGTGATATGCACTCATTCCTCTAGACCTAGATTGTCGAGGTGAACCTACCTTGAAAGACTGGGTGGATTGTGAGAGGAACGATAAGAAGAGAAGGGAGTGAGGACCAAGGGGAGGATGTTGATGAGACCTTGGATGATTGGAAATGCTGCATATTGGATAGGAATTACTGTGTGAAAGATGTCTATCATCTAGAGAATTCGTAGTATAAGTTTGTGCTCGCGTGTGCAAGTTATGGATATTTTTTCCAGAGTTTTCTCTGAGTTTGAATAAGAGTTGGCAAACATCTTCGTGCTTTTCCTAGTTTTAAGGTCACAACCAGCGCGTAATAGTAACACAGTAACAGAAGGAACGGTTTTCATTTTGACAATTCGACATTATTCATGGCGATACTTACGTAGCTGAGCCGACACATTTTTCGAACATATTATTATGAAGCAATGGATTAACTTTAGCTTCCTTCAAAATGGTCCAGATTGCGATTGATAGTGTATTACGCGATGTGCTGTGCCTTAAGGGGAACCTAGTGGTGGGCTCGAACCCACTGGTGGGCCTGGCTGAAAAGCACGCTGTCTCACTCTCTTCGTGTCCGACAGAGGTAGTACCCGTGATGAGCAGTTAGACGCTAGTATACACGCACAACATTATTAAGAGAGCTGCAGGATCAGTCATAGTAAAACAGGCGCGTAAAAAATTAAGAAAAGTCCTTTGGAAGATCGGGTTTTCTGAAAAAACCGCTGCATAAATCAATGGCCAATAAAGTTTATTGAATTTTCGATAATTGAGCTTTAATGCTGACTTCGTTTTGGAGATTTACACTTCTTTTATTACTTAAACACGCACAAAGTTAGGTTAAATTAGCAAGAAAAACGAATCTTTGTTGGCTCCTAACTTTTTAAAGGTTTTTAATTTTAGTATTCTGTTTCCGTACAATTTTAATAATAAGATAAAACCATACGATGTTTAATTTTTGATGTACATTGTCAAACAGTGGAGTAGGTAATACACTCCCGAAGTTTGTGCCTATGGGAAAAATGTGGACTAGATTCACCTTAAAACTTTTGTATCAAGAATCCTCTGTCCAGCAGTACCTAGTCCCCAAAATGCTGCTAACAGGAAATGATAAAGTGACCTAATTCTAAAACCGGACAAAACAAACACTGAAACGATAATTTTCATAGTTATTAAATTATCTGTAGAACTTTATTATTCTTCATTATTATGTACTGCAATAACCGCGATACCGCCCCTATATTGATTAATACAATTAATAATATCGTATCGCAAAAATAACAACGTTTTATTATATTACTATTATTATTGTCAAGCTTTTGCTGAAGTGTTTTCAGTTCACTCAAAGGATAAAATAAGTGAATAATAATATTGTTGATATGAATAAATAAATAAATGATTTGATAACGTTTTTCGTTTGCGGTACAAGTTTAATAACCTTACGGGATGCATGTCAGACACTTTTGTGATAGGTTGGTGAACAAGCTTAGGTAGCTGATGGAAACGAGATCTTACAACATGATAGATTCTTAGGAGGCTCGATTCTTTGTTTTGTTACAAACATCATAACCCCAACTCTGTAGTACCTTCATCATCATTTCAGCCGAATACTTCCAGTGCTGGACCTGTCGGCCTCACACAAACATTGCCAACACGTCGCTAAGGACTGGTCCTTGGCATGTTTACAGGATAAAACTGTCATGGTAGAGAGCTCTTCAGATAAAATTAACAAAACAACACTCCATCGTATTATCCTTTAATTTTACAATTAAGAACAAACATGGCGACAGCGCTGTTTACTATCGGCACTAGGTCGCCACGCACTACTTGCAGGAAACACACACACACACGAGCTTTAAACAATAAATTAATTAACTACACACTATCATAATATGTAATATAGTTCCTGAGGCTTTATCTCGATGCTAATAATAATATTGTTTATAATTTAGTTCAACCTATTAGGTAGGCTTCAGGCGACACGATTTTTTTGCAGAGTGCCTACCTACCTATCTGCCGATTTGAAAACTCTGCCGCCATGCTCCTTACAAGAAAAATTTCAACGATTTGCCATACGTTTGCTAGGTGGTTAGTTAAATTTACTTAATATTCTAAGGCTACCTGTAAAATCTAGGAATAAAAATATACTTGCAATAGACTTTTTTTTCTCTGTCCTTTATTTCTCTTAATTTTCAGGTTTTAACACATTTTAGGAACAAAATTACGGAAATAAATGGGTGTTCAGTTCTACAAACAAAAGTTGGTCACCGATTTGTCGGGTGTCTGCAACAAACCTTATTAAATTGGTCTTTTCAATTGATGTTGTCGTCCGCTAGCCGGGCACCGGAAGTCATGATTTAATCAGTTTAGTTAATTATACAGTTTTTAGCTGTTTTTAACGCTTATCTTGTTGAGTTCATTTACGAAAACAATATGAGGTAAATTCATACTGACCTATTTTTTAATTAAGTACACTTGTTACTCCTGGTAAAATAAAATTGTCTAGTTCATTTAAACGTTTTATTTTTAGGTCTTACGTGATTTTTGTACATTTTTTGGGTTTCTTTTGATGATTAAGAGTTGTTTTGTTTCATCATCATCATTTCAGCCGAAAGATGTCCACTGCTGGACATAGGCCTCCCCCAAGGTCCGCCACTTCGACCGGTTCTGTGCTTCTCGCATCCAGCGGACTCCCGCGGCCCTCACAAGGTCATCTGTCCAACTTGTGGGTTGTTTTGTTTACTTGTATCAAAATAAAATTTATTTTTGAACAAACTAAGGGTTTATCTTACTTTAAAGTAAAGAGCAAGTAGTTCTGTCTGTGATGGCCCAGTGCCGCGACTTACGAGTTGTACGAGGTCGTAGGTTCGAATCCTGCGTTCAAACAGGCGCTTTATGTTTTGAAAATTATTTCATCACCACTGCGCTCAAAACGGTGAAGGAAAACATCGTGAAGAAACCGGCATGTCCTAAACCCATAAACTCGAAGACATGTATTGTGATAATGTGACATCTACCAACCCGAAGTGGGCCCGCGTGGTGGATTACGGCGCACTCCCTCTCACAGAGAGGAGGCCTGTGTCCCAGTAGTGGGAACATCATAGGCTGCTTATGAGTTATTTGTGTAAAATAAAAAATCTATATTTTTGCACCAACTACTACTAGATACTACTTTGTGAAATCCTTTGCAATAGTTTTCATTGAACTAAGTTCAGCTTTTTCCGAGATTACCTCACAAATACAACCAGAAAACTAACTCACACAACAATCTCTTCATACAATATCATACAGGATAAAATAAAATCAGTCGGTTCAGTTCCGATTATATAAAACTAGTTTGTGTATAGGAAGTATTTCAGGAAATAGGTATTCTACCACACACTGGCACTTCAGACTATACGTTTGTTGCTATGCCGTCTCTTCCGCGACTGACAACGATACGAACAATCGAAAAGCGACCTTCCTGCTACGGAATAAGGGTGCTGTTGATGTCAAATTGTTACCAAGCACATGTGGCTGACTGTAGGTACTGCAACCTGTTTTGATTTCCTTGTGTGAGACTATATCGGTGCTAATTATAATTGATGCCAATAATCGATAGCTTATTGTGGGCATCCTTTACAAATGTTATGGTCGTGTTTGTATGAACACCCATTAAAAAGATTATTATACCAAATGTGAGAATTTTCAAGTTCTTACTACCGTTGTATCTATTAAATCGACACTGGAGGCCATTACCTACACCCCTCCTTGTTAGATCATCACTGACATATGAACCTCGCAGCTAAAAGTTAGGCTTCAGATGTGACTGCCAAGGAAAAACGCTGACGCCTGAGATACAGGACTACTCCTAGTTTGGGTGTCAGGAGTTCCACATAGCGAGCAAGTACTCTAATCCTCTCTAATCTATGGATATAGTTATTTAGTATTTGTTTACCCCTTTTCTCTCCATATTTTATCAGGCTCATGAAATAAAATCCTCCCTCACATCAACTCACGACACTCACTGATCACAAGACACACACCCTAAAACGCTTTGCTACTTCTTTGATCCGAAAATCTAATTCCGCCGAGCATCCAAACTCACTTATATCTTCAGCAAACATCCCGGAACCTCCGCATAACCGCCCGTGACGAGAACTACCCTGCTACCCGGGTCGTAGATACTCGTAGAAACCATTCGCAGCCCCAACAGGGGGCACTTAGCAAGATTGTCTCTTGCGGACGACCCCGCGACCCCCGCGACCCCCGCGACCCCCGCGACCTCGACCAAGACTTATTAAATATCACAAGGTTGCTGCGTTTTTGAGGAACCGGGTAGAAAGGGGACCAGCGGAACGCTGTTTGTACACCGCTTAGGCGATTACTTAATAATTAATTGGAAACGTAAGTGGAGGAGATTGGGGAAAATGAATCTATTTGCTTGTTCCGGTTAGAAATAATTATGGTTAGGATTCGGATTGAATTTTTAATTTTTGTTAACATAATTTAAAGATTAGTTCATTCACTCACTCGCTCTTATTCGTTGACTTGTATAAATGGACGTTGATTTATGTTTACCTGAATGTTAAAGAAAATTTGACATCTTGAACGTAAGACATGGTCTGTAAATCGTCTATTTTTACCATAGGAGATCGTGGAGAGACTCAACTAAGCAAATAAACGGTGAGGTATCTGGGTGTACCCGTACGCTTCTATACATAGACATCATTTCTACAATGAAAACACGAAAAAACTCATGTAATAAAATCTTTCGAGACTAAATCGAAGCTACAAACTCGAAGCTAATCGAATCAATATCGTTAGCTACTAGGTCACATCTGTTTACTCCACAAGCACTATAACTGTTACCAAGGAAAACGAGCTTATTTTCATAATTACAAACAAGTCTAAATATACCACAGTGAGACTCGATTACCGCCATAAGAGGGAAAGAGACAGCACTAGTGTAGAATTACTATAGTTTATCAATAATCAAAACAATTGTGTTGTTTACCCAATCACCAACTTATTTGTTGGCTCCTATTTCGCGAAATATGGCCAAATGTTGGCAATCTTTGTCCTTAAAATTAGCTTATGTAGTCCAGTTTGGTAAGAAAAGTAAGCGGATTATATTGTAGCTTAGCAAGCGAAAGTTTGAGCAGTGTCAGCGATGTCTGTTTTCTCTTGGAACCTTAAAAACAATGTCGTATTTTTGTTAACTCATCGTCTGTAATAATGCTGTGAATTGCCGGTACATGCCCACCATTCGAAAAGAAGTGTCTTATGCAAAAGGTCCCAAGATACCTATTATCCTATAATATAAGTAGGACATACCAATATAAAAGATAATAATATAATAATAATGTATAATATTATAAAGAGGAATTTGATTGTTTGTTTGTTTGCATTGAATAGGCTCCGAAACTACTGAACCGATTAAAAAAATTCTTCCACTGTTGGGAAGCTACACTATCCCCGGGTGACATAGACTGTATTTTATCCCCGTATTCCCACAGGAACGTGAAGTACGCGGGTGAAACCTCGGAACGCTGCTATTTGGATGTTTGTTACGCAATCATGCAAAAACAGCTGAACGGATTTAAATGAAATTTGGCATACAGTTCGTTTGTAACCTGGAATAACACATAGGGTTTTTAGCCCGATAGTACGTTCCCGTGGGATATCTAATTTCCGACCTGCGCGGGCGAAGCCGCGGGCAAAAGCTAGTCATAAATATAAATGAGTGTTAACTACTGTATTTACACGAATTCTCAGCTGCATATTATACAACTGACAGGACAAACGAACTTATTTAGGTAATCTCCTTTACCTTTGACAAGGAGCGATTTAGGACCATGTGTTTTAGTCGAATATCTCATTAAAATAAAAATAGTAAATCTACAAAGTACATTTATAGCCAAAACAATGACGTCATAATAGTAAGGTTCCATCGGAACCCTAAACTAAATTGAAATATCACTATGTCGAGGATATTGTCTCTATATCCGCCATTTGCATAAAGATCCAATTCTTGTTAGACCGAAATGCATTATCCATTTCCCATCCCTTTCTCTTCCTTTATCTTTTGTACGTTCATCTCTTTCTAACCAATCATGCGGTCCCTTCATTAATGCAAATACCGTCAGACCATAACTCATGCGAGTTACCCCAACGTAACGTAATAAAAGGCTGCTCCCTCCGTTGCCTGCAATACATTACTTGCTGACAAGCGTGCTTGCCTTCTCAATTTATAGCTTCACGCGTCGATGGATCGCGTCCTGTGCGCAATACCTTGTGAAATAATAAAGATGTACGATTTACAGCTTTTGAAGTTTGAAGATGTCCTTTTGACCCGATTTCACTCTAGTAGTCTGCTCTAGTGGTGGTCTAATGAAAATTTATAGAAATTTTCTGTTCAAAGGGGTTGAAAGGAATCGGGACAGCTGATTTATATCTGTCCTATGGAACTTACATGTCCAAACGTATTACGACGAAATATTTAGTGGGGTATAACAGGAAATTGGGTTCTCCATACTCTGTTGGCTCCGAATACATGGAGACAAGTTAGTGATGACGTAAATTGAGATTAAGATTCTTTTATCACGAGCCTACATTTTATTTCATCATTTAAAAACATCACGCCTTGTTCCTTGAAAGGCTAGGTAGAGGTACTGACATTTTACTAGTTTTATGCAAGTTCCATGTTTTAGGGGGCGAGCCTAAAACCATCAACCGCGACGAAATCCATAATCCAAGCTGCTACTCAACAATTTCAGATGGAATAATATAATAACACTTTTTCCGACCTGGGAATTGAATCCAGGGCCTCAGGACCACTAGACCAACGAAACAGTCACAAAGGAACGAGATGTATAAACAACAAAGGCGTATAAAATCGATGAACATACCAGTATTATCATTATACATTGTTCAGATCAAAGGGAAACAATAATAATATTGGTGTGAGTGCTAACAAATGGTCCTGAGCCAAGGTAATGTCATTAAAGATACACCTACGTTAAATGTTAATATAAAGACACGTACACATTCTCGGATTCCGGCGACTGGGACCGCAATTAACTGGGACCACAGTCCTAGTCGCCGGAATCCGAGAATGTGTACGTGTCTTTATATTAACATTTTTCTTCCGGCGACTGGAGCCACCCATTTATGAATAAAAAACATCTATTATTGTTCAAGCCACAAACAGTATAGTCAACAGAAAAAATATTTTAAGTAATTAAATTAATAAACTACAACTGTATAGTAACGTCGATTATCTATCTATACTAATAATATTATAAAGAGGAAAGATTTGTTTGTTTGCATTGAATAGGCTCCGAAACTACTGAACCGATTTTAAAAATTATTTCACTGTTGGGAAGCTACACTATCCGCGGGTGACACAGCCTATATTTTATCCCCGTAATCCAACGGAAACGGGACCTACGCGGGAGAAACCGCGTAGCGCTGCTAGTTTTTACCCGACTGCGTCAGAAGAAGGGTTATGTTTATAATATGAATACTTCTGTTTGGTAAGCCCCTACCAAGTTATGACAACCTGGTACTTCGAAGGCATAAAGCATGTTCTAGCTGACACACCTACCTATGTTAGGTGAGCTCCTACCGAGTTTCATAGCTCATCATGGGGGTCATCCCCCTGGTACTTCGAACGCATAACACCTTTTTCTAGCTGTCACAAGAAATGCATAAGAAAATGAATTATCCTCTTTTTATCCCGTTAAATGAGTTTAGTTTCGTTCCTTTTTTGTTTTCTTGAATATAAATTGTGTAACCAACCCGACTGTGTTTTACTTTTATATATAAATAAATGAAGTTTTTGAATCAAAGAGTTCTTTCCTTGAATTATTATTGTCTTTTATGTATCTTCACTTATTACTTTAAACACTTTTGCGTATGACCGTACTATTTTTGGCTTCAACAATAGTTTTGGTTATTCAATTACGGTTGGTCCCAGACGCTGGAAGAAAATATGAAAATTAAATGGATCAGAAAAGTGGGACCGCAGTTCGAGTTAATTGCGGACCCAGTCGCCGGAATCCTGAATATTCACTGAACGATTAAATTTTTGTACATTGCAATTGAGTCGTTATTTAAAGAATAAATTCCTTATTTGTTCTAAAGAGACTGAAAGACCCTTATATAGTTGGAAGAAGGCTAGGCACATGATGATTCCTTGTTTTAATGTGTCTGAAAGATCTAGGGCTCACATTAATTTAAAAAATAAAAATAGGATATGTTATTTGGCAATTGAAAGTATCGTGTACACGCCGCTTTACGTGTGACCTCAGAACACAGGAGGTCAATTTCATTATTTAACTTTAAACTGGAAATATATTGTGTTTACATATCGGATTTAAAGGTAAACTTACGTGCCATAAACATTTCTCATTTTTTTTTTTTTTTTGTACTCAAACTACTTACTACATAATTATTTAACTTTAGTATTTTTGAGAGTGCTGACTTTAATGTCGTCTGAAAGCTCGCCCATTGTCGATTCAAATTCCTACTAATTGAATTTTAAAATAAATATGTAATTTATGGAATTTAATTTTAAATGAAAGTAAATAAATTGTAATGTACAGTGAATCAAAACGTATTTTGTTCACCGATGCGCTGAAACTTCTGCCAAAGAATGCTTATTACATAATGAATAACTGACCGATTGTGTGTATAATTCATGTTCATTGGATTATGCATATCTTACTGCAAAAAATATAATCACAGAAGTTGAACTCTACTCACAAACTTACATACAGAGAAGTCTAACCAACTTCTTCTCTTCTATGATTCTATGAACACGAACTGAAGACCCGTAATTTAGGTATCCAGCGTAGAGCAAGTAGTAAAAATATTAGTCAGCCAGCAAGTTAGCTGCGCAGCTGAATTTTCAGGATGTGTGTGTGTACGTCTATGTGAAGTCAGTGAACTTTACTGACCAGCAAAGTGACTACGAACTTAAATAATTATCCATATGTCGGATCTTCAGGATGGTTTGAGCTACGAGCCATTAGGCGGGTTTATGTGGGTATCGTGTAAATAAATAACAATTACTTAGGCGAATAGTCACTTTAAACTTTAATAACTTTTTACAAAAAATATTAGTAGGATGATGGTTCAGCAAAACGTAGCACAGTTCCGAAGCGTTTTCACTGCTCGATCACTAGGATAAGAACTGGGCGCGTTCTCTCATTCTCATAACAGAGCGGAAACGCCCGACTCTGTCAAAGCGCGCCAACTCTAGTTCTGATAGTTGCCGCTAGGTGGCGTGCCTTGTTTTGTTGTAAACGTCAATTGCCAGATGCGACATATTCAAATCATAACTGTCATTATTTGCCAGCTACATGGGATTTACTGAACAATTCATTTCCCTAACTTTAAGTTTAAGCATTTTTAAATACATGACGAAATACAACAAAGACTAGTCCTTCTCACCATTATCTCTCATGTGGCTTGGTGGTGCCACCGGTGTTGGTTTCAAGGTGATCTCATGATGAGGTGGTTTAGTATGCCAGCGCGCCATCACTTACGTCTTAGTTATAGTATACGGGCCAGTGACGCCCTTTCGGTGTTAATGGATAAGCAGAGTATCAGGTTATCGTGTCACACTATAAATCTTTACCAATGTTATTTTTAATGCGTTATAGGTTTAAGTACCTACTTCTAACTTAACAGACAGCTGTGCTGCTGAAAAGTTTTTTGCGCCACTTCTTCTTCCCAGATAAAGCACTAGGAAGTGGTGAAGGGCGGGCGTTTTGGGGGACTTTGTTATGTAATTTTGACGTTCAAAAAGTGCTGACCCAGCATAGTTGGAATAAATGTTTTTTTTTTTTTCTTTAGTATCGTTTGTTTACAAAGGCTTTTGAAGAATAGTGACATGATAAGCTACTTTTTCTCCTCATTAGTTCAGTAAACTCGCAAAAATAGCCTAGTATTTTATTTTGATGTTTGTTTAACTGTAACTTTCCTATGTTGATCAATACTGATGGTGGGTTAAATACCTTTTGCTTAACTCAAAATTTTCCATATTAGGAAAGGCAGGAGAATACTGATGATTTAGAAGTGCTTATATGCATAGGGATACACAGTTACTGTAATTGAAAACAGTATGGTTTGGTCTTAGTCATGTTAAGACGGTGAATGAAGGAAAGCTAACAAAAAGTATTTACAATTCAGATGTGAGTGGAAACGTCAGCGCCGTGAGGGGATGCCCCAGGAGGGTATATAGTGATCGTATTGGTGGTGGTCTTCAGAACAGTCTGGTGCGTAGTACTGTCAGCCAGGGGCGTAAGACCAGGTGTATGAATGAAAACGAGGCAAAAAGAGTATGTAAGGATGTGTGTAGGTGGCGTTCCGTAGTGTATGTAAGAATGTAGTTTAGTTACTAATACTATAATTAGCTGACCAAGTATAACTAACACTTAAATAATAATTATACAAGCAGCAAGTATAAACACTTGAGCGTCAGTTCAACGCACGTAGTATTGCAAGCCACAATAAATTATAAGACCAAGGTCCAAACATAGCACTTAGTACTCGATCTAGGTCGGAAATGAGATCTAAACATTCAGTAGGCAATACGCGAGAACTAATGAGCCATTAATATAATATGTTTAGCAAATAGTGTGCGCTGCATATTGTTGTTGTTGTAGTAGTAGTCAATGTTATGGTGAGTGGTCAGGGGTGGTTGGCATACTAATAAGATTTATGTTCTAGATGTAGCGTAAATATGTATGTTAAAAGTCGGGAGAAAAATACCTTTGATTTCGGAAGTTGGTGTCCTTGGTTTTGTATTTTGCTTTTGACATTGACTTCCAAAGTAATTTTTTTTTGTTTTCCGACGTTAAAGTGGGTTGTTTTTTTTGTATCACTTTTTTATTGAATAACTGACAGCATGCGATTATTGATGAATATGCATGAAATTAATGAAGGGGCATCCTCCTCCTTTTTAAGAAGTAGGTTTAAAGAACTTAATTATTTTACGACTACGCATTATTAAGGCATTCAGAATGGGTATTCATTCTGCAATACCATACACTATCGACGTTATCTCATAGCGGTTCTAAATGAGAAGCATGTAGTAACTGACATTCGTGCGAGTCTCTCTAAATAAAGCCCAATTTGATGCATATTATTGTCCTTAGTGTTATTTCCTTCTTATGTATCGTATTTATCAAATACATATCGTCTTACTTGTATGTAATAGTACATCGTTTTATGTATAAAAAACTACAAAGAAACGACACCTCCCATTCACTTCCCTTGTCGTCCTTATCTCCAACGTATAACAAACTGCTTATCTACCATAGCAACGAATTAGCCCGATAGCCGACAAAGGAGTCACTATCGGCTATATCAGGCTATCAGCTAAAAGCTTGTAAGCATTATCAATCATAGGAGCTTCCTTCCGTTGCCATAGCAACGGGGTACTAAGGAAGGGAACGTATGGATGCTTTATGTACCGTGAATTTTCTTGATAAAGTTGCTTTCTATAAATAAATTCAATTGAGCAATACATATTTCGCACATAATTTTTTTTTTTTGAATACATTAACTAGATCTTTTTTGATGAATAATGCCTGAATCACCACACAAGACATATATACATAAAAATACTTACGCTGTGTAATGTACATGATACTACAGGCACATGTCTGCCAAACCCTTCGGGGAAAAGAGGCGTGATGTTATGTTTATATTTTTGTGTTCAACAGAGAATCTAAAACCAAAGGCCGGTTTTTTTTAGTATGTGCCTAACTAATTAAATATCCTTTACGCAGAAATCAAACCTCGAACTTCAAACACGGGCGCCGAGTCACCCACATTACAGTAATAGGTACACAACAGAAGGTACCTCTACAACCATCATTTCAATTAGTCGCGGTCGCCATTATCCTTTGTATCTGCAGTAATAACATTATAAGGGTGTGTGTACACTGCTGTGAGTCGCCGCGCCAGCGAACTCCGAACCGATCTAGTGGAAACATTCGGGGGCCAAAAACCAGATTTATTACTACCCCCAAATAATTTCCGTGAAGAGCAGGCTATAGTGACGTGGCAAATGCAAACGGAATTTTAAGTCCGGATTTCAATAAAACAGGTAATTTTATTAATCAATATGTATTTACGAGTACTTACTGTCAGAAACAGAAAAGTCCGGGATTTTCTGCAGTTTCAAAAACTTTTAATTATAATTATTGTCAGCATGTAGACAAAGTTATGCAGAAATATAAATCGTATGTAAACAAGCTAATTCTGGTTTCAAAATGATGGACTTTTGAAATTCCCTATCGTGATAGAGACCAACAAAAACACCCAAACGTAAATTAAGAAGCCACTTACTTACGCTTACTTAAAATTCAAACGAGAGGATTAAGCCACTTCTCCCCCCCACAACATTATCAGAGGGGTGGAAATAACGAAGTTGCTTACCCAAGACTGACATTAAATTGAGTCACTTATTACTAAGACCACCATTAAATTCCGCGATAACGGAATCCCGCAATTTCCGAATTATCCCGGGACGGTGCGGCACTACGGCTACGGTGCTTGTTTTCGCAACATCAAAAGTTCAACGTTTACAAATGTCGGGCAACGCCCTACATACAGAGGTTAGCAATTAAACTGTTCAATGGTTTCATTTCAATGTTTGTTATTAAAGCAAGGAAAGTTTTTTTCAATTCGGTGTGACATTTCTTAAATGGCCGGTTCAAATGTCAGAGTCGTAATGTAAGTTGATTGCGTGAGATTTAGTAGTTGGGTTTGACACTTGGAGTTGTTGGCAAAGGTCCTTGTTGTAGCTTGTTGGTTGGAGTGAACTTTGAAATGTTAAAGAACGTGATTTTAGGATTTACTTGATAGCTATATATATCCGACTTTACAAAAAGCAAAGGTGATTGGCAAAGGAGTGTCAGTTTTTACCGCTCAGGGTCACCAGAACCCTCTGTATTCTTGCACTAGTTTTAGGAAGCGGTTTTGCCCGCGTGGAGTTCGCAAAGTACCTATCTTAAGTATCCCAAGTTGGGAACAATCTACTTAATGTGCTAAATCTTATCCAAATCCTTTCAGACATTTTTGCGTGATTGAGTAAATTTGTGATCTTTAAATAAACAATTGTCAAAATCTTCGTTAAGTTTTGGGTGCTGGGGTTTAAGCAAAGATGGCCTTAGGGCTACGACCGCCCAAGGCCTCACGTTAGAATATTCTAACTATCTCTGAGAAAGAGAAAGAGTGTGGGAAACGAGTTCAGTGACAGAATTTTTCAGATAATAAGGAACGCTGCTGTATTTTCTTAATGCTGAAGGTTCACTAGCGCAGCATCATGCTGAGTGGAAGCCTTCTTGTCACGGTCACGGCGTGCAGCTACCGACTATTTATGTTCTGTGTTCGGTTTTGAATTTATGTTTCTTTTTTTTCCGAATGATCGTATAACTTTGTATGCACCTGCTTCTGTGATAAATAAATCTATTTTTCTTTCTGTCTTAATACAAGATAGTAAAAATAAAGCCATAGTCTATCACCAGAATGCAGAACCAGGGTCACCATTGCTTCAGCTCACCATGCTCACGCGAGTGATGGAAAGGTCACAGGCTCACAACCGCTCGTGTTGGCTGTCGCTGGAGCTGTGGCAATCGAGACCATTACTTTATTGTTAGATGTGAGTAGGTAGAAGTACCCTTGCGAGGGCTTACGAAACTTTTGTACTTGTAGATCAAATAGTACTTAAGGTTTAGTTTGGATAAAAATGATAAGTAGGTACCTAAGTGCGCTCGGTGGTAGTGGCAAATAGGCAAGGTCATCAAAATCAACATGAAATGAAAGTGTCTTTAAAAAATGTGATATTTTTATGCTCATCCTTATCTTTCGTTTCAGGGGGTCTACTCTTTAAGTAAAAAATCCGTAGTTTCCGCCGAAGTTAAGGGCGTTCCTGCGACCTGCTCCGTATCACCTACGGACATAAAATTAATTCGGCGCTAGAATACTGACTTACTCATCAACGCCCAGCCCAAACCCTAGGACCTAGAAAGCTGAAATTTTGCACAGAGGTTCCTTTATAATGTAGACAAGGAATAAGGCAGGATTTTTCTAAATTCAACTCCTAAGGAAATTAAATAGGGCATGAAATGTCCGCGCGGGCAAAGCCGCTGGCAAAAGCTAGTTAAGAATAAATGACAACACGATTTGACGGTTGTCCTTACTGTCAATGTGTTTTTGTCTATCCGAAAAAGTTAGTTAAATTTCTTTTGAATTCTTTCACATCCAAAGTATCAGCTTAATCGTCCTGATCTTCACCACTTACTAAACCAATCCAAACCCCACTCGAACAGCACCAGTGCCACCCATTATAACCATTTAGAAGGAATGCTGAAAGGATTGTCATCAGGCAGATATAAATTTTAATGGGCGGTCGGGGGGTAGCGAGATTATGCGGATGTCCGGGGGTCTAACGGACCCCAGCTGGGGACTCTATGGCTGGATAGTTGTCTTATAACTTTTAGTATTCACAAATATTAATTACTGAACAGCAACAAAAAAATATATTTAGGTATTGTGGGTGATAGATTTGATAACACATTATCACTAATGAGTGGCCTAAACATTTCTCACAAACGGGGAAATCAAGTACCTAGTTGCTGTAAATAATCACTTTTTGTGATTATAAAATTCTATGTAACTTTCTAAGCATCTATTTACGTCAGGGTGGTAAACAACAGAGTAATCATTGCTGCTAATAAACTAACTGCAATCACAAACTCACATACAAAATATTTACGTACGTACGTATGTACGTTAAGCTAATCTATGTTCTCAATATTCATAAGAAAATCCTCCTTAGTCCTTGCCCATCCCTCGCCACAGCCACCCTATCTGCGATAACAGTATCTGGTAGCATCCTGCGCTTCATTAGTTAACTAACAGCCAGTCGGTTTAAATTAACCGTCTCCCGGCTAACGGCGGCGATATCAAACAGTAGTGCAGATTATTCTGCTAGATTACACTACATTCAGGAGTGATGACTGTACTTAGGGGTCGATTTTTGGTAATTTATATTTTTTTTTCTCCTCAGATTTTGTTACATAAATAAAATCTAAACCGACGATTTAAAAACCACACACCACAACAACCACAACCACATTTGAAAAAAAAAAAACGTTATTCGTAAGTTTTTCATACCAGTAGCGTTTTGGCCCTTCTAGGTACCTACTGAAAACGATGTCTTAGAAAAAAACAAACCCCGTCAGGAAAGAAGTTCTTAACGCAATACTCGCAAGCACACACTCGTATATCATAAAAGAGAGAGAAAGTATGTGTGAATCTATTACGCGTTTTAATACAGAGCGATCTAGTATACATTTTTAGAACCTCTTATAGTCGTCGCCATCTTGGATTTTCCTTTTGAACTCACTATTGGCTTTAGCACCCTCGAAAACCATGAAAACACGAGAAAGAGAAAATGAAAGCGAGAAAGTCGCATTGAGGGGTCATAACACTTTTTCGTTTCTTGATGATTTCTACCAGTTTACGTCTAACGCAAGCCGCGTTAAAGAACTTACAAAAATGCATAAACAGATCTAATTTTGTCCATATATTATGAATAAGCTCGCCCGCTATTACATAGGACTAAAATATATTTGGCGAAGTGTAAATGTTGATGTCACCCCTGCCTAACCCTTCGGGGAAAATCGGCTTGACTTGAATGATGTTAGATAGATAATTTCATTTGCCAACGTAGCATTGTAATGACTGAATACCCGCTTAGGTAAATAGCTGCTACCTTTATGAATTTTTAAATATAGAGATGTTGTTGATGATGTGCAAGACTTCATAACAAATATGAAGGCCCCTTTTCTATTATTTTTGTGAGTACAATTTTTTTATATTTGGCAAGGTTACCCTGAACATACTTACATACATAGGTACATTGTCAGTCATTCCACCTTGTCGAGTCGACGTCGACTGCGAATCAATCGCGTTTGATGGGATAACTCGCGCCACCGGCTATGCGAATGTATTCGTGACAGGGTGTAGGCAAGGGCGGGAATGAATACATTCCTAAACACTGACATTATCTGCGTAGCCTTTTCTAACCTATATTGGAGTCGGCTTCTATCCAGTCTAACCGGATGCAACTGAATACCGTTTTTTCACGGAGCGGCTGCCTATCTGACCTCCACCACCCAGTTACTGGTTAATATGATATCCCTTTCATAAATCTAAAAATAGTATTTTTAACTTAAACTGCACTAAAGTAACAAGGACATAATGAAGAATTTGGCATCCGTTGGTAAGTCTTAGAAGTTCATAAAATGTTATATTCAATCAACACTTGTAAGTCATACATTGTACAATTTTCACACCATAACTTTATGTGAGTTATATATTTTATTATTCTCGTTAATCCTTTCAGCGCTGCTATCAAAACTGGTCACACATCTATAACCCGGCTCTTAAGGGCACACTTTGCGCGGGCTCGAACTCACTGGTGGGCCTGGCTAAAAATCACGCTGTCTCACCAGTCTTCGTACCCGACAGAGATAGTATCAGTGGTGAGCAGTTAGACTCTAGTCTACACGCACAACGTTATTGAGTGAGATGCAGGAGCATTTTTGGCAAAAAAATCGCGAAAAAATTAAGAAAAGTCCTTCAGAAGATCGGGTTTTATGAAAAAACCACTGCATAAATCAATGACCAATAAAGTTTATTGAACTTATTGTTAATTGAACTTTGTCGGTACCGTCTTGGTTTTCGAGATTTTACACTCCTTTTATTACTTAAACACGCTCAAAGTTAGGTTAAATTAGCAAGAAAAACGAATCTTTGTTGGCTCATAACTTTTTAATAGCTTTTTATTTTAGTATTCTGCTTCCGTACAGACAATAATAATAACGAGACAAAACCATACCATGTTTAATTTTTGATGTACATAGTCAGACAGTGGAGTAAAACCCTCCCGAAGTTTGTATGGAAAAAATGTGGACAAGTGTCACCTTAACGACAGTACCGACACGCGATATTTGAACCGCTGAATTCATACGCCAGCAAAAAATATAAAGTAATAAGTTACTTTATATTTTTTGCTGGCGTATGAATTAATAATACAATGAAAGTTCAACGCGAATTAACATAAGGTATGATGGAAACTCTCTTACAGCATTAAAAAAAACAATTCACAGCTTTTAATTTGTAACACCCTCTAAATAAACTTTACTATTAATATTAATCTAGTTAGATAATGTCCAAGTTTTGCCAGCACCAAGTTTACAAACTTCTTCATCCAGTCATCTACAGGTCATCACTTTGAAATGGGAAAATACTTCATTTTCCTCAAGATCGCTCTCGTTTCATCTTCCGCCTCTCAGACCGCTCCCTTCCAATTCCCCACAAGGGCATCTCTCAATCCAATTGCGACAGGTAACTGAAATCTTCAGTAACAACGTTCAGATATTGACGTGGTGGTGAAAATGGCGAAATATGTTATTTATTCATACTAACATGCTTTGACGTATTCCTTCAGCTTCGCTTTGGATGGAAGCCATTTTGATGCCGGCTTATATCTGAGTGACGTCAGCTTTGGAAGGTTAACACCCAAATGTGGGTTTTGGAGAAAAAGGTTTAGATAGGGTGTGGCAGAACCGATAATACTCAGGCATAAGTATAAGTTCGGCAACCAACTGTTATTGAAATTCTATTCGTGGGTTTCTACGGAGAGTAAAAAAAAATAACGGGCTTTTTCCGATTCCAATTACATGCTCTAGTTAAGATTTATTTGAAACAAGGAGGTTCCAAGTTCTTGAAATCAATTTCATCATCACAATTTCGCCAATCCCTGAAAAACCAAGGTTGTAGGTATCTGCTTCCCGCAACGTTCAGCACAATAAATTTCCTATTACTGAAGTCGAAACTTCGCTGAGAGCGATGCACAAAAACAAGCGAAGCCTTCAGACAAATATTATGAAAGTTATTAACTACTGCCGGAAGTTGCTGAAAAAAATTACTACGTGTTTCCTTCGCGTGCGCCCCGGACGTAACGCGGAGACACAGGCGGACGGAATAATGGGCACGTTTAAGATTTTCTGCTATGTGCATATTGGTTTTGTGGATTAGTTATTTATGGCTCTTTGTAGACTATGTCAAGGTAATAAGTAAAGATTTTATTACTCAATAACAACACTTCACGCCTATGTTCCCCGAAGGGTTAGGCAGAGTTCCAATGGTTCGCCCACATTTCGCCAGATACCGATTTAATTACTTGTATTTTAATAATCGGACCCTGTTTTACGAAATGGTATAGCTAAGTCTGCTGGATGGCCAGTCCGACATAACACTTCTCAATGCCTTTTGATAGAAGCAAAACACTGTTATAGATCAGACTATTTTTGTTATATGTCCATTAGTTATACAGTTTCATTTCGTCAAGCCAATTGACAGCTGCAACGTTGTCTCCATGCGTCCCCTTGCAACAGCGACAATAAAATCTAACAAATCGCCTGTTTTCTTAAAGTTTCCGGTCGGAAGTAAAAGGTCTCACATTGGAAGGCTATATTTAATACAGAGGAACAGGTTCCAAGAGTCACGTATCACATTAACGTTAATAAAGTGTCAAGGAGTGCTGGTGACGTCATCAAGAGATTTATTTGTGAGACATCACATCAGCTATAAATCTTTGGCAGAATCTTGTCCTTGCTGTTTTTTTTTTCTGGATGCGCGGTATTTAAGCGGTAATTGTCTCTTGGTATTTTTATGTCTTTTTGTTGTAAAGACTTATTGACAAACTTGACATTTATGAATCTTTTTATATGAAATACAACCAGTCTTCTCGTTTTCTCGAAGAAGAGGACAACAAACTAAAACACCATTATTGTTGTAACTTATTTCATTTCAAAATGTAATGAATTCTAAATAATCGGTATTATACAATAAGCTTTTAATATTCCAATTGCTTGTAGGTATCAGGCATCATCTCAGTGAGTAGGAGAATCTGTATACAGGATCAGTTTTTAACTAGTACGCAAACAGTAACCATAAATTCAGCACATCATTGTAGACCCCCTAGCGCAGACATTTTTCGTCGAATATACAAAAAAAATCAGCTGTTCCATACATTTTGACCGCGTAGGTATTGCACTTTTCTATGAAACAGCTTTTTTTTTGTATAGCTGACGAAACATTTTGGGGGGGGGGGGTCTAGAATGATATGCTGAATTCATGGTTACAGTTTGCGCACTGGTTTAAAACTTATCCTGTATTATTTAGCAATAATATACCGACCAAACACACAAGGGAAATATAGGTATTTCCCTAATCAGCACCCTAATTGCGTAACTCACGATTCATCATAATCTGTATCGTTTTGAAACGGATTGTTAAACCATTACTTCATATGTTCGAAAAATGTGTCTGTTCGACAACATAAATAACGCAATGAATATTGTTTAACTGTGAAGACGAAACCAATTATGATCAATCGTAAGTTACGCAATTAGGGTGCTGGATTCTTAATAATCTCAATAAAAGCCTATACCTACCTAGGTATAAAGCTAATAATATTGTGACTCGCCGTTATCTGCCGTCGAAGCCTGTTAACAGACGGCAGGATACAGGTGATGTTTAAGGAAACCGGTTGTTTTGCGCTTTCCCTTTTTTGTAAGTGAGACAAGTTCTGCTCTGAGAAATAAAGGTCATATTTACACTTATCATTACTGGTACACCTAATAAACAATTTTTTACTAAAATGGTACAGGTTTGTCTTCGAGAAACGTCCGGCACATTATGACAAATCAGCCCCGCTATTAATTCTACAGACTATTTAATCTTGTCACGACTATTGTCACATATACCAGAGAAAAAGCCCTAAAATAAGATTATAAGGAAAAATGAACACAGTCGTTGTCAGTGATCAAAATAAACTTTTTCAATTTCCTTTTTTTTCTGTCCCCCAGTGTACCGCTACAGGGGTTGTGAACAGGCGCGCAGCAGACAAACAAATAATAAAGGAAACTACGCTGAGTGTCCCGCTGTGTTGTACTACTCTAATTTATACTAGCCTAGTACTTTTACGGCTATAATTACAAAGTTAAAATTATACATATTTTGTTTTATTTTATGTACGCGTATGAGTAATTAAAATTCAAGCTATGTACTCGTTATTAACATTTTGTTCTACTTTGTGTTTTTATTTTGCCGTGTTGCTAACTAAGTACACAAATAGTAACCGTAGCTATATGGCAATTAAAAAGTTAAAAGCACTATACGTCTGACATAATCTTCAACTCTTTTGGTCCGCAGACCATTTTTGCACCATTTCTTCATGTGGTATAAAATTACGTTATCCTAAAGATTTTGTGAATGTCTATGGGTCACAATTACCAGGATTCTCAGTCGCCTAAACAACGTCGATACTAGTTTTAGAAATTAATAATCTATTACCCAAGCGCTGTGATAATGCCAACACTATCTTACGTGACTAGCGTTGTAGATACGAATCCCTTCTCATATTTACTTACTAATGTGTCGATGTCGTGAAGAAAAAGTTTTGGTAATCAACACAGCTGTGCTTACAGAGCCCTTCTATCCATCAACACTCCACAATAAAAGGAAAAATAATAACAGCCGCCAATCGATACGTACGTCACTAGATTGAAACCGGCCGCGCCCACTGGAACACGCCATGTTAACGACCAGCACAAAAACAAACACTTAGCGCTGTTAACTACGTTTCCCAACATATTTGCAAGTTTAATCGACGCAAAATTGCTATGATTGTTGTCTAAGTTCACGTAAACAGGTAATAAATTGTAATCAAGCTGGAAGTGGGTCGAGTTGGAGAAGGAAGCGGGAGCGGGGGACCGAGCTTAAGCGTTTTTGTTCAAGGTGGAATAGGTACAAAATGTAATGTCTAAAGCCACAACTGATTACAGGTCCATACCTGTAATCAGTTTTGGCTTTAGACATTACATTTTCGATGAAAAATGCGATGTCTAGAACCATGTTCTATACATCGCATTTTTCATTGCATAATTTGACTGTATAAATGCGTAATAGACATTAGTGTACAGTATTATTTATATCACTCGAATTATTAAGTTTGCTTTCTTCTTTTCTATTTGGAATACATCGTTTATATTTTTTTTTTTTTCATTATATTGATCATGCTTTCCAAATTACACTGTAAATAATAAACACAATTCAGTGTTTCTGAAAATCTGGTCCTTCGGTACCCACCAACTGATAACGAACTACTGAACTTAAAACTCTTAAAAAAACTTACGAGAACATTATATCTATAATGTAATTCTCCACCGCTTATAAATCAAGACATACCAAATCACAGTAGCAACTAACTGTTGGTTGTCATGCAAGTCGTCGAAACAATTGCATCGGTGCACTCAGTTGCGTCACAGTTGCTATGCGAGCGCGCACGTAACCGAACCATCAGCGAGACTACCAATAGACAAACAGTGCCATCCATTTTAACTTGAACTATCCTTATACAGGAGATGACGTAGGTCGAACACTATCAACAAAAACCCGCAATGGTCTTCTGTAGGTCACACAGTAAGACACCAGCAAAAACATTCAGAAAAATTCTGACTTCTTTACCGTGGCGGTAGGCAGAAACTACTAAACGGCACGTGCTATATTTCTATCATATTCCTTTAAATTAATCCAGGTTTATACATCTATAATAGGTAAATGGGTAATGACGTACTTTCATAAGTTTTACTTGTTACAACCTCACAACTCATCCACTTGTGTGGTAGCCAAAATAAACAGAAAGGTCCAGGTCAAAACAGAAACCCGGACCTCTGCCCACACCGTAATTAAAGTTTACTACAAAGATAACCTCGATAATCAGCTACTAAGGCATAAAGTGACCTCATGACCCTTAATGGTGCTTTTAAGTCACAACATCGCGTGTCCCTACCCTATGTGTCACTTTTCATGTTAATTTTAACCACAGTTTGAACCGCGGTTCTTTTCTAACCGGCGTTAATGTCTGATTGGCCGACAGTGTAATTTATTACTATGTTTATGTTATCTTTTTTATTGGAGTTTAGTGGTGTATATTATGTATTCTTAGATATACTGCTGCGTTTCTGTTTTAGTAGAATGAAATGTTGGTTTTCGTAGTTTATTGGTGGAAAGTTTCGTTCTAAATTATAAATTAAAATGTTTTTCCTGATATACATTTATTTATTGCTCTATACATTATTAACAACGTTAATTTCTTATATTTTAATAGAAATTTATGTTCCGGTGGAACTGCAATTTATTGTCAATTACTGTATAAAATAATGTAATTCATAGTTTTAACACGCAGCCAGATAAAAATAACAATAGCATATTTATCGCATCTATAACTAAATCAGTAGTAAATAATGTCAAAAATACATAATTATAGCTATGTGCTAGTAACAACGTTGTTTATTTCATTGTTATTATCTTGTAAATAATATGACTAACTCGTATACTAGTTAATTATTGACTATAGGTGAAGACTATTCTTGGCCTTCGCTATTTATAGGAAAGATTGCGCTACCAACATAATTAGTTGGCTCCCACATTCCTAGTTCAGTCGAATTTAGCTGCTACTTTCCTATGTTCTAATTTATAAACGTTCTGCATCATTTCCACAATCTGTTTCAGTTTGGGCAGTGTTATTCAGGAATTTCTCAGTAGTTGCCCAGAGTCTGGATATTTGCCAGATTGATGGCAATAGGCGCGCCCCCTAAGTAACGAGTACATGGTACAGTAACATAACTAGCGAAATGTGGGTGTAATATGGTAGTATACGCCTCTGTACATCGCTACGGGGAAAACAAGCGTAATATGTGTTTTCATTTGACTAGTCATTTAACAGATGCTTCTAAAGCTCCCATGTTCAGCAATATACGTTCAAAATTATAATAACAGATGAAAAACTATAGGCGACTTTTCCCTCAAAATAGATGCCAACTTTACCCTCACAACGTATCTATGCGGCTCCGTCCAAACTACCCACAATTTCCGCCGCACATAACACTAAAAGCAACTTTTCCTGATAAATGGCCGCGCTGTCCAACTGAAATATTTTCCGAAATATTCGCCGACCGCATATCCTATCACAATGTCTCACGGAACCCTAAAACAATAGGCCAAAGTTGATGCTCATAAATCCTTTAGACTATTGTTACCAAAAACAAAGAGAGTACCCCGTCTCTTTCACACTACATGTAAACGTATATGTTTGTCTTTTTCTAAAGCAGTTGCTGCGACCATTTCCTGTTGCCTAAGACTTAGATTGCTTGTATGGTTAATCGAGCAAAAAGTAAACTAATTTGGATGTTATCTTTATAACTATTATTGTGAATGTTTGTTTATATTTGAAAGAATTGATGGTCTGCGCAGTGCGCAGGTCTGAAGATTTGTCATACAGTATGCATAGACTACTAATCTAAAAAATAAATGCCGTATCTTATGTTAAAGGTTATTGGTATCAATAAAAAAATAAGGACATTTACTTACATGAAGCGATTCCGAAAAATGAAAGAACCATTCATTTCCATTAAAAAATCCATCGTGAAAATACTGGACTCCATTTGGGAGCCTAGATATTTCCAAAAAGATCTTTATTTGACTTAGAAACTTAAAAGTGTTCCGTTATCACCATGGCGTGTTATCAGGACGTGCATCAGCAGGCGCGTTCATTTGTTTCGCTGATACTATCCACCACCGGTGGCGGTGACGGGGAGCGTGGCCCGTGGGTTGCGATATTGATTTAATTTTTTCAAGAAATTAGGCTCTTGGTCTTTTGTTTCGGACTTCATAGAAACTTAAAGGTGCGTTCATCATCTAAGAAAGAAGATGAAAGTGCCAGCCAAACATTCTCTAGCCACTCTTTTTGCTTGTATTTAAAAAACCTCGACAGGTTTTTGGTTTTTGGTTGTGAAATCATCAAATAACTTCTCCCGCTCTGGGTGGAGCAGGATGGCGTGTCAGACTTTTACTGACTAAAACCCACCCGTGTTCCTTCAGTAGCCCGTATGCCAGGGGCTGTGGTATATCTTTCAAACAAACCCGCACCCCTGACAGGCATCGGCCCTTGCGGGCCCCATCATTTTTTGTGCTGACATCTCTTTGAGGCGCGCGTGGAACACAACGCGCCGTTGACTTGGGCTTGGTCCTTACCGGACAGTGAGCTACCCATTACTCGTCGTCCGCAACTCCACGCCTACGTTGGCCGGGAATGAGCCTGGGATTCCCGACGCCCAGGGCGTCTCCTGCGGCGACTAAGGCCGTGAGGGCGCATATACTGCCTCTCCCTCACGTGCGCCGCCTCCCTCTTCGCTAGCATCACTGCTTCGCAGAAGGAGAACCTCCACGGTTGACGATGAAACCGTTCGGTTACTAGTACCTACGCTTATTATATTACTGAATGGCTAATCCTATTTTGCTCGTATATAGGGCGTTTTTGTAAAGAAACACATGATAGAAAATCTTTTAAGCCGACTTCAAAAAGGAGGAGGTCCTCAATTCGTCTGTTTTTTTATCTGATTGATCCGCAGTATATCCGGCAATTGGCTTGTTCGTGATTTCGATTTCGAAATTTTCAAAGCCGAAATCTAAGCCTTCGAAAAGTTTTGAAGTTGCCGGAACTTCGTAGTATTTTTGTGGGAGTCGGTTTTTTTATATCTATGTAAAGTACTTACCTACTTACAATCAATTCAATTCTGATTTCGATCCCATACTACGATACAACACAAATAGTTTCCAAAACCCAGTGTTCCGGCGAGTGGGCCTGTAATTCGTGAAATGATTAGCATACGGGATCTGATGGTGTTGATAAATTCAATTACCCGGCCCAGTTGCTGCGCACAAAGGTGCGAGGAAAGTGGCCAGCCAACTGTGTCTCCTAGTGGGGGGTCCGGACTGATGCAGTATTTTTAATACGTGTTTCAAGGGACTATTTTCAATAGGGTCAGGGTGCCCTAAGCATTTCTAACAACCTTACCTATAGTGCGTTTTTTTTTTGGTGGGAAATTATCAAATAACTTCTTCCGCTCTGGGTGGAGCGGGAGTGTCAGACTTTTACTGACTAAAACCCACCTGTGTTCCTTCAGTTGCCTGTGTGCTAGGGGCCACGGTATTTCTTTCTAACAAACCGCACCCCTGGTAGGCATCGGCCTTTGCGGATCCCACCAGTTGATGCTGACATCTCTTTGAGGCGTGCGTGGAACACAACGCGCCGTCAATCTGGTCTTGGTTCTTAACGGGCAGCGAGCTACCCATTACTTGCCGTCGGCAAGTCCGCGACTAGGGCCGTGAAGGCGCATATACTGCCCCTCCCTCACAAGCGCCGCATCCCTCTTCGCGAGCATTACTGCTTCGCAGAAATAGGTGAGAGCTACTCATACACTCTCGCTCCGTACTATGGCCTGGCCCAGGGCTGATCGTGAGAGATCGCCGCCGCTTATCGCCTACATAAGGACACGGCGGTGCTCCGCCCAAGCCGGGCAGACCTCCACCGTATGCTCCACCGTGTCCTCGAGGCGATCTATGCAGTGGAAACAAACGCCCGGGGTGTTTCCTCCCGCCTTATACAAAACAGGAACTATTAGAGCTAGTAATATTTCCATTCAAATAGATTAGAAGCCGACTGCCTCGTTGGTCTAATAGTTGTTAGCGCTACTGCCTCGTTGGTCTAGTAGTTGTTAGCGCTACTGCCTCGTTGGTCTAGTAGTTGTTAGCGCTACTGCGTCGTTGGTCTAGTAGTTGTTAGCGCTACTGCCTCGTTGGTCTAGTAGTTGTTAGCGCTACTGCTTCGTTAGACTAGTAGTTGTTAGCGCCACTGCCTCGTTGGTCTAGTAGTTGTTAGCGCTACTGCCTCGTTGGTCCAGTAGTTGCTAGCGCTACTGCCTCGTTGGTCTAGTAGTTGTTAGCGCTACTGCCTCGTTAGTCTAGTAGTTGTTAGCGCTACTGCCTCGTTGGTCTAGTAGTTGTTAGCGCTACTACCTCGTTGGTCTAGTAGTTGTTAGCGCTACTGCCTCGTTGGTCTAGTAGCTCAAACTCAAACTCAAAGCATTTATTTCAATTAGACCTTTCACAGGCACTTTTGAATTGTCAAACAAAAATCGAAGTTGAAGCTAGGTGCCCATTCCAAAAACGTAGATCTCTTTGGAGAAGAACGGGCATGAAACTCCAAGGACAAAATTGTTAGCGCTACTGCCTCGTTAGTCTAGTAGTTGTTAGCGCTACTGCCTCGTTAGTCTAGTCGTTGTTAGCGCTACTGCCTCGTTGGTCTAGTAGTTGTTAGCGCTACTGCTGAGTTTCAGGTCCTGGGTTCGATTCCTAAGTTGGGCACAGTGTAATTTATTTATTGAATACTTCACACACAGAAATGTATACAAGGCGGACTTAATGCCAAAGGCATTTTCTAGCAGTCGATCTTTGGGTTATGCAGAGACAAACAGTGGTAGTGCAATTACGTATTATTCAAATATAAGTAACTATTATACTACTAACTAACTACTACTAGTAACTATAGAATTTCTCAGTATAGCCCGGAGTCTGGATTGTGTCTGGTTGATAGCAATAGGCTCGCCCCTTATTATATGGGACTAAAACATAGCTGGCGAAATGTGGGTGCACTATAGGTACGCCTCTGCCCAACTATTTGAGGAAACTAGGCGTGATGTTATGTTATGTTAGATTGGAAGCTTGGCTTGCTAGGTTTTAATCTGTTTACGAACAGTAATGATTACAATAATTAAGTTTTTCGCCTCGTTCATTCGAGTGTAGTGTAAGTGATGATAACGCTTAATTGATTAATTGTGTATCTCCAATAACCGTGTTGTGGAGGTTCTCTATCTGAGGAGTCGCTCCTTATAAAATACTGAACCAGTTACACTGCATGCTGCATGGGAGTCACCTCTAATGTAGTTGGGAAAACGCTAGGCAGATGATGATGATAATGAGTAATTGAATTTATTAATTGAGTTAACCGGCCTAGTTGTTATGCACAAAGCTGTTAGGAAGGTGGCCAGCCAACTGTATCTCCTGGTGGTGGGACATGAATGCAGGGCAGCATTTTGAAAATTATGGGTGAGTGTGACTGGCGTGGAACAATATAGTGCAGCTCCATTGTTCGTAGAATGGGTTGGTGTCATCGGTGTCCGAAATGGTGATTACCTATGGTATTGTGCGACTATGCTCAGAGGCAACCACACTTTCATATCATTCAAGCATGCTATCTTCACCAATCGGTATGGCAAAATGAGGATTATTTATATTTTTTTCTATTTACTTAAGTACCTGGTACTTGTTGACAGGCCTACACTGTCCTCCCATACCTAATATCACTGTAATTTGAGACCATTGTAAACGCCAATTATTTTTAAAAGAGTAACCGTGGTGTTTTTTGCCGGCTCTTCTCTATAGGAAGCGACAAATTGGAACCGTGCACCTAGCTTCTGACGTTTCATAAGTGTCCATGTAAGATAATCTATAAGTAATATAAAAAGAGGATTGTTTGTTTGTTTGCATTGAATAGGCTCCGAAACTACTGAACCGATTTGAAAAATTATTTCACTGTTGGGAAGCTACACTATCCCCGGGTGACATAGGCTATATTTTATCCCCGTATTCCCACAGGAACGGGAACTACGCGGGTGAAACCGCGGGGCGCTGCTAGTGTCTCTCATCATTTTTTTATGTGAACGTAACTGTTCTTCGTTTGTGGGTGATAATGAAGAATTAGCAATAAATAGCTAGACATATTCATGTGCTGGTTGGATTTTATTTTCCATTCCTTGGCTTAAAATATTAATAGGCTTTTGGATCCCTTGTTTTATATTCCATCTTTAAATGATGTCTAACACATAATCTCCATCGCATAAAGAGCTTACTTTATAAACCTTTTAGAACAAAGCCGCTGTCTGCAGTATTTAGTACATAAGATGCTCATCGCGCATCATAATTAACTGGGTATAATCCGGCCAAATTGTGTAGTATGTGATGTCGTAACGTTTTACGATAATCACGCGGCGTCGTGTTCCAGCGCGGTTATAATGTGCTGGAGGAGCCATGAGAATGCAAGAGAATGGGATAATGTAATTTTGGTTATTGTTTTATTATTATTATTTGTCAAAGTTTACTAATTTCGTGTGGGTTGTTAGTACCTACGAATCGGGCGTACCTATCTTGGATGGGACTAAGTGAAAATAATAAGCCCTTATTGGATGTCCAAAACAGAAACCCGTGGTGTAAGGGCATGGAGGACAATGTGAGGGCCTGTTGAGACGTATAAGCAGGAGCTGTAATCATACTATCCGCCAATCTATACTAAACGATCTCATTGTGATCAGATCAAATTTTGCAGTTGAAATGTAGGTAACTCCTGTAGAACTTCTTTTTATACCGTACAATATAAAGCCAAAGTAAGTAAGTTATTTTCCGGCCAAATCCTGGTCATACTACAAAGTGAACATGATCCCCGAAACTTCTACAATATATCGCTCAAACCGCTTATTAGAACGTTATCAGCAAAACAAATCAACAAGCGATGAGCTGTGAAAACGCTTATAAAATAAATGATGTTTCCCCGCACTTTGGAAGATCAGCTTCTGATAATGATGCAGTTTGCATAAGTTTTATGTTAAGATTAGTTTACATTTAAATGAAAATGTAATTAAATGGGTTTTATTTAAATGAGACAGTGATTTTCATCGTATGCTGCGTGTTATTTATTATTATCTGATTTCTTCTAAATTATAAATAATACTTTATAAAGGGCTAGTCAGAAATAATTTGTAAATTATTTATCTGTTTCGTTGTCAGGTCATCAATCCAATACTATTAGAGGTACTTATTTGTGTTACATGGCACCTGAGGGCTAAAATCAAAAATGTGTGGGAATTTATTTATCTGTTTCGTTGTTGAAATATCAAGAACTTTGAAGTTTGAAAGCGGCATCACATTGTGTAGGCCCTCTGGAAAAGATTTTTCAACTATCAAGAAATATCAGGCACATCAGACTTTTCTAGTCTTTGCCTAGATGATTGCGCTAGAGCATATAATATGGCTACTACTATTCTGGACTCAAGAAGCCTGCCACGCCCACGCTCGGTTATATCTCGCTAGTTAGACTACCCGGTTTGCGCTACACCTATTTGTTACAAAAGTAATTTATTTCGTTTCGGGACGAGGTCGTAGGCTTACCGAATAAACCACAACTATCTCGAAGCATCTATTCAAGACCTCAAACACTAGGTACTGACCTCTCTACAAACAATACTCAATTGTCTCTTACCTTGTCTGACGCAACCGCTCGCACTTTTCCATCATGTCGCCTCTTGAAGCCATTAAACCAATTTGGTTCGTAAATCATTGTTCAGATGCTGTATTATTAGACCGAAGCTTATCTGTCGATCGGCCATTTGCATTAATTAGTCGACAATTACGCTGTGCTGCTCTAAAGCGATGTTTTTGCTTGATTGTAAAAAATGTAGTGTGAATTAATTGTTGCTTGCCGATGTAAGTGGGTTGTGTGCTGAACACGTGAGGAACTAAAGTGGGTTGAATTGATAATTACTAAAATGAGTTATCGTTTTCTGATTACTTTCCAGGTTTCTGGATAAAAAGAAGAAGAAGACAGAAAATATCAAAATTGTTGACACCAATACCAAACACAGATTTTCAATAATAATTACTTTAGTTTTTCGAAAAAAAAAAAATGTTTATGTTTGAGTGATGTGTGTGTTTGAGTGATGTGTGTGTTTGAATAGATATTTTAAGACATTTCTTCAAGAAAATTTCTTGTTGATCCATTTTTTATTTTTAACACCAGATGGCGCCGGCATTTCCTAACTGAATGTTCCCTGACAAGAAATGCCGAAACAAACTGACGGTCTTAGTCTTATTTAAAGTCAAAACATTATATTATTCAAAATCAAAATATTTTTATTTCATATAAACCTGCTTGGGCACTTATGAAACGTCAGAAGCTAGGAGCTAGGTGGCAGGTGGTTATGTCATGTCTAGAAGGGCTTTTTGAAGAAAGAGCCATTGCTACTTTGAGCTGATCCATGCATGCCCAACAGACGGCATGCATGGATCAGACATCATGTAGCTCAACCTTATTTTAGGGAACTCTAGGCCCCGTCACAAGACGCTACCAGATCTGCAGGACATTTGCGTAGGCCATATGCAAAAAGTACTCAAAACCGCCAGACAGTTGTACAGTATTCAATCCTGCCTGCATGGTACTCACACACCCAAGAACTTATCTATTCTGGTCCCCGAAGAATGGTCCCCTGGTACCTCTATGTGCACCGAGTTAAATAGTGCGTATGTGTATGTGGGTATGTTCAGTGTTGTAGTTCTTTTGTTTATAACTGATTTAGCCGCGAACACCGCGCTCGCTTCGTTCAGCAGAGTGACCCAGATTCAGCTGAAGGTCCCGTGAAACAGCTTGCAGCGGTCGCTAATAATTATATTGTTTTCGTTGAATATTATTATGTACGATAAATTATTGGCCTTGGGTGTGTTTTTCTTTGGAAAATTGCGGTGTTGATATTTATGCAGATGTAGCAAATCGGTACTCTGTATGCGTAAATCGCAGAAAAAAAGAACTACTTTGTGAAAAAGTCAGCGGTAAGCTAGGTTTTTCACTGTGAGTAAATTATGATCACCACTGGCACACTTATGTGATCATAATCCACAGTAAAATAGAAGGAAAGTGCAAACTTTTTAAAACTTAGCTAAAAGTCTTCTGAACCAAATCTAATACCTATTATTAGGTATACACCTAAGGGGTTTCTGCCAGTGGTGCGGGTTTGTTCGAAAGAGATACCGCAGCCCCTGGCATACAGGCTACTGAGGTAACACGGGTGGGTTTTAGTCAGTAAAAGTGTGACACGCCCTCCTGCTCCACCCATAGCGGGAGAAGTTATTTGATGATTTTCCACCCAAAAAAAAAAAGAATAAAAAAGGGGGTTTTGAAGTGAAAACTTCTTTAGGCGCGTTGGGCATTTTTTGAGATTGAGAAAAAAACAATTGAACTCGCGATACTGTTACCGACACCACTGACAACACGAATGTACGAACGAACAACGTTGCACGTTGTTTAATCTGACAGTTATAAAAATATTTCCTGACGATTCAAAACATGCACACTGGCACAGCAAGAAGAATCACATCGTTTAGAAATATTAAAGAAATGTTCTGCATTCAACAAGATTTGAGAAAGCATGGCAGAATAATCTTTATCAAGTGATCAGTGATCGTTGTAAAATCTTCTTTAGGAGAAGAAGCTTATTTTCTCACAGCCTGTCTTTCAACACTAGTTCTACTTGTAGACTTAAAAAACAGTGGCACTCCAGGAGTGCGGACAGAAGTGATAAACATGAACAATTACGTGTGTATTTTGTGAATCGTCAGGAAATATTTTTTCAATCGTCAGATTAAACAACGTTCAACGTTGTTCGTTCATACATTCATATTGTCTGTGGTATCGGTAACGGTGTCACGAGTTGAATTCTTTTTCCCATCTCTAAAAATGCTCAACGCGCCTAAAGACATTTTTACTTCAAAACCCTTAGGTGTATAATTATATTAGAATTGGTTCAGAAGACTTATTTATAAACTAGTTTAAAAGAGTTTGCACTTTCCTTCCATTTTGCTGTCGACTATGATCACATAATTTAAAATTACCACCTGGCAAAGCAAATAAAGTATTGAGTATTTGTTGACTTTGACTCTTATCTAATGGCTAGTGATAAAATTAATATTATTAAGTCAAGTTTCTAAGTAAACTGTCCATTCATTAGCAATCTACAATATCTATTACAACACACGACACCTCACGAAACATTGGTCCAAACACTAACAAACCTAGTTTAGTTAACCCTCACTTTACATTAAAAATATAAACCAAGCGAGCTATTGACGTAAGCACACTATATATAATTAATAACAAACCAGAGCAACGATAAATTAACATAAACACGCAATGTTGACAATAATACAGTATTTATAAATGTTATTTTCTTCTTGGATACTGGTTATAACTGGTTTTTATATAATCTGTCCTGATACAGAGCAACATATTACGCCTCTTGTATCCGGGGAGCGACTGACGAGCTCAATCTTTACATTTCCTCTCTGTAAGGCCGGAAATGTGCAGACAAAACATTCAATCTACCCAGCGTTTTCCCAACTATGTTGAGTTCGGCTTCTAGTCTTAATAGATGCAGCTGAACATAAGTATTTTAAATAAAGCGGTTCTCGCCTCCACTACTTACCAAATTACTGTGTTACCCGATACCCCTTGGTAAGACTGGTTGTCAGACTTCCGGAATTCTGACGACCCGTAACAACGATCAAATATCTATGAATGGCACCAAAACATCTTAACGTGGTCTCCAAGGTACGGAGGGGTTTTGGTATATAAAGACGGTTACCCATCTACAGACCAACCGCGGCAATTCGATCAACCGGCCCGTGCTGTTATTACTTAACCCGGCAGTCCGGCACCCCTCCTATGTACAGAGCAACATACGCAATGATTTATCCGGGGAAGGAACAAGCTCGATCATTACTTTTGCTCTCTGGCAAAACAACGCCCATAATCAAAAGTGTGTTATTTTTTTGGTCTCAGGAAAGTGGACTCTAATAAAAGTTGTAATATGTTGAAAATGTTATACATCTGCTGCCCTACTAATGAGACATGGGCCAATTAAAAAGAATACCCTCTTTCCTCGCATGAGTGGCCATCAATATTCATGAAAATGGCTCCGAAGAAATTTTCTAACAAAATTACAGAGTAAAGTAAAACTCCGGGAAAATAAATAAAGATTTTTTGATGTACAATTTTTCATCTTCCACTGCGCCCGGAGCCCTGAGGTACGAAATATAAGAATGTAAATTCAGGCCAACGATAAAGAGGGTCCGGTTTCTTACTCGCCCGAAAATGATAGCTATTCGCAGATGTACAGACACCAATAAAAGTTGTATTGGAATATTTTCAGATATTAGCTTTTTTCCTGGTTCGATTTGTAGCATCCATTCTTCGTGTGTACTTATTTACACGTGGCGATATAAAATAGCCACGTGTAAATACAATAGACGGGTACAATTGTACCTATATTTAGCTTTATTATTGCCATTTTCCTACCGGTCACGAATTCAATTTTCAAAACTGCTACTAAAAAGCTGCTTTTTTGTGAAAAAAAAAAAAAAACGATGTCGACTTAAAAAATAGCACGACTAAACAAATTAAAGACCTCCGTCTTCCTTGTGTGATAACTGATAAGTCATTTCTATTGTAATGTCATGAAGTGATAGACTAACACATTCTTCAAAACCACGCCACATGGGAAATTGACAACCTGTCAAAAATAAGTTCCTCTACTTATACAACTCCCCTGCCGAACACTTCTCTCCCCGCGTGTACATGCTCCCTCCGACATTGATACCTGTTCCTATCAGATGTTTCCGAGCCGCTGCGTCCTGCTGATAGCCTGGTACCCTGAATTATTGCTTCTTGCGCCATCTACTACGTTTTCGACACGATCTTGAAGGTAACGTATCGCGAGGGTGGTTTATTTTGAGTTATAGTGTAATAACAATAGGTACCTCATACATACATACATACATACATACATAAACTCACGCCTTGTATGTTTTTTAGATAAAACGACAAAACGGCATTTAAGATCCATGCAAAGAAAATCAAACTAAGCAGCTATTCAGGCTCCAACTGCAAAGTACTTAAATCCTTTTTAGTGTACACTAATGTGGTGTGTAGTGGATTCAAAAGTGCCGAAGGTTTAAAAAAAAATCTAATTTTATTTTTCTTTCAATCTGCATACGCATGACCTTTCCTTCTTAAATCTTCTGGTAGTATTTTGTGTATTAAATAAATATCATTTTTCACAACCACTGATCTCAATTTTCTTATCCTGAAAACATAGTTTTGGAGCATTTCCTGTTAGCAAATCCTCCACGGTATTTGAAAAATTCAACCTCAAAAGGTTCATATCAGTTTTCACATCTCCATGCGGACGCTCTGCAGCTTCCCATGAGATTGAACAACGTTACTAACTTATACTAAAGTTACGAAAGGAAAACTGTTTGTTTACATTTCCATAAACATATGTACTCGAATCCAAATCATAAATCATAGAAAAAAATACCCGGTCTCTGTACTAAATAGGTGCATAATCGTATTTAGAAATAATGATGTATGCTCGCCATTTCGTTGGTTATTGAACCTTATCAACTGTTTTACTGGGTGTTGTAATTTAGGGCAGAGAGTTACAGCATTTGGTAGACTGTTAGTTAATTTTTGTGTTGATCCAGTCTATTGGTCTTCAGTCAATAAAAATAAATACTTACCTACTGCAATCGATCACATTCATCAATATTGTAGTCAAAACAGCGTTTATATTAATAAAATTACTTAATTTACGACACTAAATTACTGTATTATTTAATTCTTACGAAAATTTCATCATGTCCGAAAACAACAAATATGATGTAACTTACATCTCAACGGTGATCGTAGTAGCCAGCCTACTTTGTAATAACATGTTTTAAGTAGATCAAATAATTTCCGAAAAGGGAGTGTGTAGGTACTATTTGAACTGGTCGTGAGATTGTGTTGGAACATTGAATAGTTCCATAAACGGGCATAATGAGACAATAGCTATACTGATTTAAAATAAATCTATATTTAAAGTAAAATAAAAATATGTGAACGTGGTGAAAACTACTTAATATTAATTCATTATTATTATTACCTCACTATTTATTCACATCCTACTAATATTGTAAAAGTGACGCAAATACGACTGAAAGATTCTGATGAAATTTAGCACACAGATAGTTTATAACTTGGATTAACACATAGGTTTTAGTCCCGATAGGTACATTCCCGCCATTTCCAAAATTCAAGTAGATGACCAGAAATCGTGAGGCGAATCACATCAGCCCCTAGACAAGAATCTTCATGAGGGTCACGACCGTTTTGACAACAGTGTTGCGAAGAAGAACATTAGCGTTGAGTAATTTATGATAGAAACGCAGGCGAAGCCGCTGACGAAAAACTAGTTAGTTAATAAAACAGTAAAATATACTAAATCATAACAAGAAACTAAAATAAATCAATCAATCTTTCACCAATTTGTCCCGTATGTGTCGCCGGGCGTAAAAGAATAGCACCATCCCATTTCTTCCAGTGGGTGTCGTAGAAGGCGACTAAGGGACTTACTAGAGAATGGGCAGCAGCGTTCTCTATGCATTTTACCACCATACTGCGATCGCCAACCCGCCTGCCAAGCGTGGCGATTATGGCAAAACGCCCCATGACTGGGGGAGGCCTATATGTCCAGCAGTGGACGTCTTTCGGCTGAAATGATGATGATTATGATGTGGTCGGCTTCCAGTCTCACCAGATGCAGCTGAATACCAGTATTTTACATGGAGCGACTGTCTATCTGACCTCCACAACCCAGTTACTGTGTAATACGATACCCCTTAGTAAGGTAATGGACTGGTTGCCAGACTTCCTGGCTTCTGGCGACCCGTAACGACTGTCAACGTATTTACATGTCATCATCACCATATCTACGAAGACAGCCAGAACCAACAGCTTAACGTGCTATCCAAGGTACGGAGGGGTTTCTGTATGTAGTTAAAGATTACCCATCCGCGGACCGACCGCGGACCGTAGCTTAACCTGATCGATCGACCGGTGCGGCTATTATTACTTAGCTTCGAGCCCCTCAACAATAAACTAAAATATGGCATCGAAACATTCCTCCGCATCGCTGACGACTGGTATTGTGCCCCAAAGAATGGCAGCATGGCTATGTTGTATGGCAATGCCTATATGCTAATGCTTTCCAGTGACAGTAGAGTACCTTGTGAAAATTTTCACCCGAAAAAGCTACACGAATATCCCTTTTTCTGCTCAATTTCTACCTGCATTATAAAAATCCTTGGTCATAAAACATTTTACTTGACAAATAGAAAATCAATCTACGGTGGCATAGAAACAAATTGATGGGGATGAGAATAAATGTCTTACCATAACCTCATGACGTTGAAGACTTTGGTGAATCTAAGATGGATGACATACAAAATTGGCGTTCTTGGTGGTTTACTTAAATTTATGGAAAGCCATCGTTGATATTGGATATTAAAGGTAAATTGGGCTACAAAAGATGATGCTATTGAAAGAATGCTCTTCAAAACGGTTTTCTTTTATATCTTCGGTAGTTGCAATTTTTCTTGAATTAGCACTTATGGTGGGTCCGCACCATATAGACTTTTGGACGTACAGACATCTGTAGAGACTTTGAAGTCTGTCAGTAAAAAATGTGACGCAGACATCTTCATAGAATGCTTGCGCAGACTTTTCATTAGTTTGGATTTTCGTCAATTTGTTGGTTCAATTAGTAATTACCTAATTCTTTGGCTCCGACATATAAGCATTTCTGCTGGCACACCAACATTTATCTGTGCTGCTTTGTTGCACAGAATAAAATTTACAGAAGTTGATGAAAGTCTGTATCGTGCGGGTCTCTAAAGTCTGAATTGACTTTAAGGAATGCATAATATGTAAAACGCTACAAAATAGTATGTAGATCAACAACCATTAACCTCTCCATATCCACACTAAAATAAAACATTAAACAAATAAATAACACTTCAAAAAGTTTCCTATTTGTAATATCAATTCTTGTGTAACACGGGTTCGGTTCCTGGTGAGATCAAACGTGGTAAACACATAAATTGTTCGCGCGTAATTCTGATACTCACGCGGCGTGTGCGTGCGCGGAGCTTACACGGGGCTGCAAACATTTAGTGCCTCCCATGCCAACGAATTTTGGTTTAAACCCTAAAATATAAACCTGTCATGTGTATATTTCTCCACATCACTTTTTTCCAGCTTAATATTTTTGGTTCTTTCTTTTATTCATAAGTAAGATAGTGAAACCTCGTATAAATATAATTCAGGACAGAGCCCGACATAGTGCACCAAGGCTTCTTTGGTGACCCGTTTTCAGCACATCAGAACGTCATGCGGATCTCAAATCAAAAGAGACATTTTACAGTAGGAACTTTTATGTTTTCCTAATATCCTTTTTTTTTATTCAAGCTGTTTTATTAATTTGACTGCAATTAGAACGTTGGCCACTCCTGGATAGTACATAGTCAATACACGTGGAACGCTATTTGTATGCTGATGGTGGATTTAGATACAAACACCACCAATGTAACTCCATTGACCGGACATTGTTGATTACGTCCCAAATTGTACACTGTTTACATTGCGCGAAGCTATAATGGATAGATGAATTTAAGAGATTTTCAGATTTGGTGAAAGAGAATATTTTGAGTTTTTCTTTTTTTTCACATTAATTCTTCTTCTCTAAATAGTCCACAAGTAAGATAAATGTACCATTACTACAGTTTCTAATGATATTGAACAAGCTTTGTCGTACTTTTATTTTCTTACACACGATGAAAGCTTTTAGTTTTTATACAGTGACCAGTAACAGTTGCCACTTGTTTTTTTTTTTTTTTATCTTTGCCCCACACTAGGAATTTCTCCTGTATTGTGGGTGCGTTTACATACATTTAAACTCACATACACAAACAGCCAGACCCGGAACAACTAACTGTAGGTCTTACAAATATTTGTTCCGTGCGGGAATCGAACCCGCGACACGCAGCGCAGCAGTCACTCGCTTAACCACTGCGCCAACCGTCAACAACAACAACATCAACACCAACAACATTGTTGCAATAATTGTAAATATAATGTTCTTCACGTGCCCTAATCTCAAACAGGATCTTTTTGAAATCCATATCTATGCAAATAAAATTGAAGTACCTATATGTTTGTAAAGTTAAAACATATACGGAACTTTTAACAAAAAAACACTTAGGTAATTTATTTGTCTGTTCCCGCTAAGCTCCAAAACGGCTAGACCGATTTTAATTAAATATGGAATGAACAAGGACATAGGCAACTTTTTATCAACATACCATGCAGGCAGAGGCTAGTTAAGCAATAATTCTATTTACCTTACGTAGAGAAACAAAATTGCAATCAAACAAACGGACAACAACCTTAACTGCCTCATTGTAGGTGCAACATAGCTCTGCTCACCCCTTCAGAAAATACAGACCTGATTTCCTATATTATTACTATCACATAAAACCTAATTATTTTCGATCATTTCTCAATCAATCATCTTTATACTGTCACTAACAACATTCACCACGTGTGCGCATACGCATACCCACGCCAACGCCAGTAATTACCACAGAGACGTCCCTCGATGATGTCGACATAAGTTTTGAAGAGTTAGAAAACATTGCTATCATTTTGGCTGGCTTAAGATAAACATGTTGTGATGGGATGTAAATAACTGAAGTCGTCGGGAATGTTATCTGTTTTTGAGTGTTTTATTTATTGTCTGTTGCTGACGTATGTACTGATATAAATACTAATTGATATCGAATCAGTAATCAATTAACAACATTGTCGTTATAGAGTTAAATGACCTTCTCTTGGGAGCACGATAGATAACTTACGATGGCCCCTTCCGTATTCGGTCCACCACGTTTAGAGACCACTAGGATTGCAGACAATGAATCTGTACCTCAATGAAAACTCAGTGTTGCTCGTTCTCCTGCTAGAACCCTTCCAAGACTTAGCAGTCATTTGTAAGATATGTACGAGAAGCCTTAGATGAACAGTAACATTAGAAAATTAACGAAAATTCATCACTGACAAACTATTAAAATCAGAAAAATAATACTGTTCAAAAAACAATATTCAAGCGCATGGTTGCGTTGGGTTGCTGTGCCTATATTTAAACAGCCAGTTAAATATCCACGGAGGCAGCCCACCAGAGAGCTGTTCGTCTCTGTCCTGGATTATCGTCAGCGGCAAAGTCTCCATCTACTGGCTGAATTGATTTTGCGGAAGCTGATTGATCGACAGACGGTTTTTTTTTTGGATGGAAAATCATCCAATAACTTCTCCAGCTCTGGGTGGAGCAGGAGTGCGTATCAGACTTTTACTGACTAAAACCCACCCGTGTTTCTTCAGTTGCCTATGTGCCAGGGGCGGCGGTATCTCTGTCGAACAACCCGCACCCATGGAAAGCATCGGCCCTTGCGGGCCCCGTCACTTTGTGCTGACATCTCTTTGAGGCGCGCGTGGGACACAACGCGCCGTCGACCCGGGCTTGGTCCTTACAGGACAGCGAGCTACCCATTACTCGCCGTCCACAAGCCCACGCCTACGGTGGCCGGGAATCAGCTTGGGATTCCCGACGCCCAGAGCGTCTCCTGATGCGACTAGGGCCGTGAGAGCGCATATACTGCCTCTCCCTCACGTGCGGCGCCTTCTTCTTCGCGAGCATTACTGTTTCACAGAAGGAGGTGACGGCTACCCATGCACACTCGCTCCGAACCATGGCCTGGACCAGGGCCGAATGAGAGAAACCGTAGCCGCAGATCGCCTCCACAAGGACACGGTAGTGCTTGCCCAAGCCGGGCAAACATTCACCGTATGCTCCACTGTGTCCTCGGGCGATCTGTGCGGTGGAAAAACCCGGACGTTTCCTCCCGCCTTATCCGAAACAGGAACCTCCCGAAACAACCGTGTCCGGTGAGGACCTGTGTCAGGCGGAAGGTGAGGACGCCACGGTGCCTCTCAATCCACTCCTCAAAGATGGGACTTACCGTCACAATCGTGGCGTCCCAGTCGATAGACGGTTGGTATGCTGTGAAACAAGTCAAGTTCATAGACTCCATATTTATGAAGCCCCAAGATGTTTGTCTGATTAGTGTATGTAACGGCACGATGCAGGGAACCCTGTTCTCTTTGTGAGAGTTTATTTATCGGTTGCACTGGCGGCTGTCCAACAGTCTCTGGCGTTTCCAAGTTGATTGGGATGGAATGCTTAATGGACTGCCATTTATCTTCGACTACAGTGTCTTAACGGCTCATTTGCCGATAAACAAAATAAATCTGGTTGATGCATTTTGCTTGGATAACTAATTGGATTGGTATATGTTTAACAGTAGCAAAAAAATTCAAAATTTAAATCTTCAAGCAAATTATGCATTAAAAAGTGCCAAGAATCAGCACTTTTTGAACATTAAAACTTCCTAGTGTTTATCTGGGAAAGAGAAGTGGCTCAATATACTTCACAATAGCACATGTATCTATTACGTTAGGCGAATTTGATTCTAGACTATTATAATCAGTGATCGGAATAGGCTGACTATATTTGCCTAAACAACAAAATTTAGTTAAAAATAGCTTTTACACATCTTATATAAAGCTTATTTTCAACTTACTAAAGATTTTTCCCAAATCCCGGGAAAAAAATATAGTCGTAAGGAAGTCTCCACTTTCTGTCTCTGTTCTCCGAAGTTTAGGCAAATATAGTCAGCCTATTCCGATCACTGGTTATAATAGATGAAGTAATTAACATTACAAAATAATACCTTCAGGAGAAAAGGTCACAATATACAGGGATTTTTTTTTACCAGTGTAAAAAAAATGCAATACCTACGCGGTCAAAATGTATGAATAGAATAGAATATAATTTATTTGCAAATATGGGTAATACATGAGTAGTTGTAGGTATAACAATACAGAGTTCTGCCATATTCCACCATTCGGCATGCAAAAATAACAGCACACAACAGAACAGCAATAGCTGTTTTTAACCCCCGACGCAAAAACGACGGGGTGTTATAAGTTTGACGTGTCTGTGTGTGTGTGTGTGTGTGTGTCTGTCTGAGGCAACGTAGCTCCCGAACGGATGAACCGATTTTGATTTAGTTTTTTTTGTTTGAAAGGTGTATTAGTCGGGAGTGTTCTTAGACATGTTTCATCAAAATCGGTTCAGCCGTTTGAAGATTATCAGCTCTTTTCTGGTTGAAAAAGGGATTTTAGCCTCTGATCAACTCAAAATTTGGGATTCTATTACTTCAATGATATTAGACGAATAAAATAACCTTGAACTGATGCTGGAGCAACCCCTGGAATTTCCAGGAAACCCAAGTTATTCACCAACAAACAGCAGAAGTGTCGTGTTTGGGCTCATTGAAAAGGTCTCAATGAATAGATTATAGATAAATGGTGATTTAAGGGAGACATTAAGTTTAAAAAGCAAGAAAAAAAAAAAAAAATTAAAAAAACCCCCGACCCAAACATAAACTCAAAAAAGTAAAAAATTATATTTATAGGCCTTTTAATTTTAACGTAATATTTTGATCAGGGCATTGTCAAGTCGGGGGACGGTCAATGAAAACGCAAAACAGAGGCCTAGCCGTCCCCCGACTTGACAATGCCCTGATCAAAATATTACGTTAAAATTAAAAGGCCTATAAATATTATTTTTTACTTTTTTGAGTTTATGTTTGGGTCGGGGGTTTTTTAAATTTTAAATTTATTCTTTTTGTACAACCGACGAAAAATTTCTGCGCTGGTCATCTAGAATGATATGCTTAATTCATGGATACAGTTTGCACACTGGTTAAAAAATTATCCTTAATAGGAAGCCGATGAATGGCCTATCTATAGACCCATTCTACACACCCAAGGGAGAAACAACAGCTTTCTTAACATCAGATCGTAAACACCATCGTTATAAGTACCGTATAATTTGCTGAGCCAAAGTATGCTTAAAATAACCGTCGACAATTTTAAACCATCTTAACAAACCAACAATAAAAATATCTTGAAAATGTAAAGCGCGGCAGCTTCCTAATTGCAGTACTTGTGTCAAGTGTCGAAGCATGTCTTATCTCGCCGGTCGAGACGGAAATAAGCAGTTGTTCAGGACACCTCTTAAGCACCCCCTTTACTTCAACAGCGGGGTGAGGGGGGTTGTGTTGTTTCTGGCATTTGACACTTTTTGGGGTGACAAATGGACACTCTGGGTGAGTTTTTCAGGGTATTCAAGGAGTTGTTCCGTCCGTAACGTTTTTTGCGGGTGAAATATCTATTTTTAGAATTAAATAACTTATTTGTAAAGACAGCACTTACAGAGCTATTCTTGTTTATTTATTAAATTTTCTGATGGGCAATATATTATCTTAGGCTTGTAATTTTTCCAATTTCTACTCTAGACAAAACTACTATGAAGTACCGTGGTCAGAAATTTTTTCTACAAAACTAAGATCCTAAAACATAAACTAATTCACGTTCATGGAATCACTTTACACCGAAGAATATTTATTGTGTTGGTAAGTTTCCAGTAATTTATTCATTGCCGCCGAATTAGAATAACATCAATAATTTACGAATAAAACATGTTGTTTGCTCATCCACCAATTCTCGGGATTTCTGCGGATCTCATTGAGAGATGAATCCGGGTGAAGTAGATAATCGTAATTATACGCAACAATTCAATTCATAAAAGCTATGCACAGTTTGCGAAAGATTGTACAGGGATAGTTACAGTGATTATACAACGGAGTTTGGCAGACGGATTGGCGACCGCAGAGAGTTATAATTACATCGCCAGTTGTTCAGCTGTCCGTCGACCTGTCACCTTTAACAACCCGCGACACAGAAACAGAGGCCTATTCTTAGATGAGGCTCAACACAACAAAGACAAATCCTCTTCAAACAAGTCGGAACAAGATCTTTTAGCTAAACGAGCGACAAGGACTAATTCTCAACATCTCAGCTCCATGACTGCCCTTCCGAACCATTTTATCCATCCATATCTTTGGCACCCGTCCAAAGCGCTGTTTTGCGTCCATCGCCGCACGCGCAGCTTTCCCGGACTATTTTTAACTGGCGGACGCCCGATGTGCTCCGAAAAGTGACGGAAATTTACGATCGCTTAATGACTAATTAATTCGTGGTTAACATGTGTTGGATCATTACGATGTTTTTGGGTTTAATTGTGGAATTACAGAAGGGGAATAGACTCGGAAAGTTCTACAAGGATGTGCCCTTGTCACGTAGGTATGTAATGTAACGCAATCACTCCAAGTATTTTAAAGTCAACATCTTCACTATTTCAAGAGCTCAGGAGTTTTTGTAACCAAATTATTACCAACTGTTTTTAGGTGTACCTACATTGCGGACAGACTAGAAATTCTATGCACCCTTTAGGACTGGACAAAGGCCAGGAGGCATTGTCATGTAAAATACTACATTTCTCGAAATAGCTTGTCAATAATAATGAAGAATAATGCCCTATCTTTATGACGCTGAAAAACCGGCTTTAATATCCAATTTTTTGAATTGATGACATTATCAGGGAAATAATAAATTATCACAAGTCCCACTTACAGGGCTTGTTAACTTTGTTTATTTGATTCGCAAACATAAGAAGTAATGTTAAATTAATCATCAAAGACGAGAAGCGGAAGGTAGTTTCAATCAATCAGAACTCCTTGAGAATAATATTATTAAAAAGGGAGGATTATAAGTGGACTATTTGAAGTGCTAAAAACAAGCGAATAATTTATTTTATCTAGTCAGATGTGACGTCATACTTGTTTGTGCTGGCACGTGTCTTGCGTTAGGAGATAGAAGACGTCATGTTGACAGTAGAGGGTAAGCAGAGATGGCGGTATGGTTCCGTATGATGAGAGATCTAATCTTTAGAATAGGAGATTGAATCAGGGTAGAGATAAAGAGTATTAATGAGACATGAGGCATATTCTTCAAGAAATTATCGCATAGGAAAACTAATAAGCAATAGATATAGATAAAGTTTCAATTTTTTATCAAAAGATACTTAAATACAACGGGCGTTTAGGACTCATTGAACAGGCCAGGGTTAGTAATATTTTGTACCCACTAAGACCAGAAACAGATCGGTTTCCAAAGGAATATAGGTACAGTGTTCTTTTCACTATATTATACCAGTATTAGATAACTTTGTATAAATAGCTCGTCAACAGATTAGCACACCATTAATCAATAGGTCGACTGCCCTATTAATTTACTATGGCTGACAGCAAATTAGTTTGTGCCAAAAGATGATTCACGTAATTACAGAACCATGAATGTATCATGGTACCTACATAGAGCAAGGTCCTCAGGTGGCAATCTACTATTAGTATTTAATGCGATTTTATTGACAGAGCAAAGAACATTGGCTTTTGAGCATTGGCACTGTCAACGTGAGTCTTTACTGTGTCCAAGAACAACAATGTATTTATATCTGGTTTCCTTTTTTGTCTGATTTTGAAAATAATAAATAAATATGCAACCTCTGTTTTTCTACTCTTTGACAAGATCTACACGAAAATAGTTCATGTCGCGACAGGGGCTTAGCTGGTCCGAAAGGTTAGCAGCTGACTCTCCATGGGATACCCAAGATACACCAGACGTACCTACCTACTTAATCTTCAACGTCATTTCTTTGTACTTATTCTCCATTTTACTGCCCCTCACATGAATCAAAGACGTGTCCAACTAAGATGACCCTCAGTTTTCAATAAGTATCAAGATATTATCAGTATCAACCAAAAGCCAGACATAAAACGAACCCTTTTAACTAGTCAAAAGTATTTCAGCTTAACTTTCAGCCGAATATGACTAATCGACATCTGTCCACAGTGACCACCTCCACAATCCGTGCTGAGCAACACCTACATACCGACACTATATAGACAAGTTGGCAGACTTACCGTCTCCTAACTCCTCGTGCCGGTGTCCACGCAGCCATTAGCCACGAGTTCATCTACTACGCGGGATACGCATCGGGAAACCCTTGCGTCTGGACATTGTTGGCCATTGTCGAAACACGCGCGGTTTGAGTGTTACATACACGGGTCACGCTGAAAACATGCCAGACACGCGCGCAGATTTTCTTAATAACAAAAAAGTTTCTTGTTTAAATGCTGCTGATACTACTTATATACTACTTATATGATGACTCAGGGACACTCTAAAAAGAGGACTATTACTTATGTTTATAATTTTGTTACCATGCAATGAAACTTCATCATCATCATCATCATCATTTCAGCCGAAAGACGTCCACTGCTGGACATAGGCCTCCCCCAAAAGGGGGGGTTTGCCATAATCGCCACGCTTGGCAGGCGGGTTGGCGATCGCAGTATGGTGGTAAAATGCATAGAGAACGCTGCTGCCCATTCTCTAATAAGTCCCTTAGTCGCTTCCTACGACACCCACGGGAAGAAATGGGATGGTGCTATTCTTTTACGCCCGGACGCCCGGACACACGGGACCAATGAAACTTACAAGGAAATAATGCAAGAAGCCTAAAATTCCTAGGCATTAGGCCATTACTACAACTACAAACACAAGTATCCTGTATACTTATTTAAAATAAAGTCATTAAAATATTAATTCGGTCCAGACACACTCTTTCTCTTTCAAGAAAGCTAATTTGTACAAAGATTTATTTATAAACGTCTGTAAATAGCTTCTTAATTATAATCGACACGTGTTTAGCAGTATTTATTTCGAAGCGCGCGTGGATGCAATGCTGTCACGTCTGTCACGCGTGGCAGCCATCTTGTCGGCCTGACAATTATGACAGCCCGCGTTTCGTTCGGAATTTATTACGCCAATGCCATCCGAAGACAACTGACGTAACATTCGACTCGTGCGCCCTTCAAATAATTGGAATATTAAAAACAAACTCATTAATTGTAGTAAAATTTATGTTGGTTTGTGGAAAATTTCAGTTATTTTTCAATATTTATAAAGATAATTGGTCTATTTTCTTGTTTTAAAAGTTGTTTTGTAATTGAAGTCTCGTAGTTGGCAAGAAGTGAAACATCAAGATTCTTCAGATGTTCGTCCCGAGTGGGCTTTTAAAGTTAATTGAAGGTCTTTAGTGATATTAGTCTAAAAGTAGTTAGGCATGCTGTAAATACTCTGTATGCATTTCGTTTCAGTTGATACCTACTTAACAGATAAAGTTGAAACTTCTTTGTAAGTCAATAACCAAACAATATTATACAAAACTGATCACAAGGCAGCTCATCAATTCAGATTGATTCCACATAACATCGTAAACATATTATTCATCCGATATGAGATGAACTTTCAAAAGAGTATTTTTCAAACAAACCTCATGAAATGCTTTTTAAGTTTTCCTTAAATACCTTCGTGCTACACATTCGAAAACGGAAAACATGAATAATTTAAAAAGCTGTGGGATCTTCCTATGCACAGATATTCTGCCGAGTAATCTTTAAAAATCTATAAATCCCCATTTATGCGATGCAAGTTTTTCCAATGTTCAAGTGCAATAATCGCATGCAATAAAGAATTTTTTGAACGAGTTCTCAAACTTTTTAAGTTGTTTCATTCGCTCGTTTGAATTATACAACATTTTCAGGCCAAAATTAAATACGATTTTATTGTACGTGTGTGTTTACTAAACCTACGTAGTTTTTAACAGCAACTAACTTGCCAGTATCGTGCAACAGTTGTACTTGTTGTTAATACGGTGCCAGTCCGTTGTTGCTTCAATTTTATAGTTGCATAGCTCAGCTATCAATCTGTAAGCCTCCAAGTAGTGTCAGCTTCCTCTTACATAGAGCAATGTTTATAATTTTAAATCGCAGCATGATATTCGCAGAACGCGTACCACCCTTCAGTTTGAGTCTTTAGACACACATTCAATGTTTACCAAGAAATCCAGGATAACACAATAACAATCAAAATTCAGACCCGTCATTCCTAAAACTCGGGAAAAACGTTCACCATTCGTGACAAATTACACAAACAATTAAATATTAAAACCTTTTTCTCGAAAGTTTCACAATCGTGGCCACAAGATTCATCATTGTGTACAATGTATGCATTATGGAGGCGACACCTACTGATTGAATATTGAGATGGTTTCTTTGGCCCTGTGCTAGCCTAGCCGGCCGCCATTTGCAACACAATGGCGGGTGCAAGGAACTGCACACGTGAGCTCGCTGAATTACGAGGAGCATTTACATGTTGAAGCTGGATTGGTGATTGATCTTAGGAAATGGTGAGCAGAGTGTGAAGTGGGGACTTGTATGTGATTAATATCTCTGTTAATGAAACGTTATTGGTATAATAGAAAATATTTAATACCTAACCTGCAAAGCGATACGAGTATTTTAGACCTTTATATGCAACTATATTTGTGCTTACCCCCTCAAGGAATACAGCCAGATGTAACGTTACATGTTTGTGAACTAAAAATCTTGCATCATAATCGTACATATCCAAACCAGGACTACACACCCCAAATGCCCACAGCCTCCAAACGACCCCATTACCTCCCGACGACATAAACCAAGCAGCTTGATACACAAATCTGAAGAACAGCGCTTCTTCAAAGTCGGTTAAGGGCCGTTAACCGTTATTGATGAGTGACGTCACTATACGGCCGCGGGGGGCACACCGCACGCCTCTTGACGGATTACACACGAATAATCTACGTAGAGTTGGCATGTACTTACTGGCAAAGCGACAGAAGTGGCAGTGGTCCAACATTTCATACGTGGACTGGTGAGAAGTCGTGAGTTCAACCACGTCGACATCAGCCATTCGATTTTACCTCACCGTGAAAACGTGTTTGTTTGTTACTCTTTCACGATAAAACGGCTGAAATTAGGCACAAAGATAGTTTGTAACCTGGAATGACACATAGGATACATTTTATTCCGATAGTACGTTCCCGTGGGATACTTTTCGATCTCCACGCGGGCGTAGCCGCTGGCAAAAGTTAGTAAACTATAAGATATGGTGAGCTAAGTGCTGGCTGTCTGTAAATAGTGCCAGTCCTAGCATCAGGTGGTTTCATAGCTCACTTCTCATATGTTTTCACGGTCAGATTTTCACAAAATAGATCAGCTGGTTAGAAAGTGGAAATTATCACCATACAGCTGGACATGGGCCCACCTCAAACATCATCAAAACTGTTTAAAAGAAGAATGTAAAAAAATATCTCTTCCGATACCTGTCAAGTTTTGCTTCATTTGTGTAGTGGAAAATTAATTTAAACATATCATCAATATCACATGCAGTAAAACTGTGACCGAATGGTAGCCAAGGGGCCAAAGAAACCAAGGCCGTCCAAAAGCACGTTGGGTTGATGATATTGTCAAAGTTGCGGGAAAAACATGGATGAACCGAGAAGTATGTATGGCGTAAAAACATGGATGAACCGAGAAGTATGTATGGTGCAAAAACATGGATGAACCGAGAAGTATGTATGGCACAAAAACATTGTTGAACCGAGAAGTATGTATGGCACAAAAACATAGATGAACCGAGAAGTATGTATGGTGCAAAAACATGGATGAACCGAGAAGTATGTATGGCGCAAAAAGGAGGCCTATACCCAGCAGTGGGTGATTCCAGGCTGAAATGATGATGATGATGATGATCAAACTTGCATGACAATTGAAAATTAGGAGCAAGCTTAGTGGCGTAAAGTTGGAGAGGCGGTAACTGCCATAACGAGTCGGGAAAAAGATGAAAAATAAATACAAAGAAAAACGCGAGCATGACCGGTCACCGGGTATGTAAAACTCGAAAACAAGCGTAATGAAATCAGTCGATTACGCCCTAGAAAGTGGACCAAACAAACAGCTTTCTCAATCATTTAATAAACCATTATAAATACAAATACAATCGATTTGAAGCCAAAACACTGCTCCCAAGTTATTTCTAAAACATGATTCTTCTATTTATTTAAAAAAGTTAAAATAAAACGTTCTCTTGAATTTACACGAGTGTTTTTGCTATTCGACACAAAATCGCATTGACGAGAATTTTATTTTGAAAGTAAATCAGGTCTTTTGCAAAATTATTCGTTAATAACTCAAGCGTGGACTAATACCCCCCCGAGTGGGTTCCCGCATTGTCGTTGCGGGGGGGCTCAGTAACCGTGGATTCCGGCCACGGTGAAGCCAAGAGGAACCCAAAGGTGGGGCCGCTCGTCAGGGCTTTTGCCTTCAAGGCATTGACGTAGCGGCCAAAAAGTAGGCTGCGGTGAGGTGCACCGCAACTGAGGTGGGCCGCGATGTCGAATGGGAGGCATCGCGGCTGAGGGTTACGGGCTGCGGTAGAGGAGGAGTGCCGGTGCTTCTGAGCAGCGCTCTTCCCTTCCGTGGCCTGGACGGGGCCGCCACCGTTTGGTGGCGGACGCGGTGGGGCCGCAGGGGAAGAGGAGTGTCGGTATAGCGTCGGCCGCTCTCCCTATCCCCTGCGGCCGAAAAGTGGTAGATGGGACGGCGCGTTGTGTTCCACACGCACGCCGTCAAAGATGTCAGCAACCACTGGTGGGGTCCGAAAGGGCCGATGCCTGCCAGGGGTGCGGGTTTGTTCGAAAGAGATACCACAGCAACACGGGTGGGTTTTAGTCAGTAAAAGTCTGACACGCCCTCCTGCTCTACTCAGCAGGAGAAGTCATTTGATGATTTCCCACCAAAAAAAAAAAGCGTGGACTAATACAAACATTTCATGTAACTGTCATTACTAGAAGGTCCTTAAAGGGCATGTTATGCTGTCACCGACAAACTTTTAGTAATTTCTCTAGTGTTGTGTGATACTGCAGTTCATGAAAAGTTTTAACAAGACATTGAAGGCCACGCTAAGGGGCTTGTGGCTAAGTAATAACAGCCGCACGGGTCGATCGATCGGGTTAAGCTACGCTTGCCGCGGTTAGTGTGTGGATGGTGACCATCTTAACATACCAAGACCTCTCTGTGCCGCAGAAAGCACGTTCGCATGCACGTCTTTTTTAATTCTGTGACCACGCTGACATTTTTGATTTGTATTTTTCGTTTTTTATTTTTTTATTTGTAATACCAATGTTTATTTTTGAATTTTTAGTAGAAATGTAAACCTTTGCATGCCCATGTCACGGTAAAATATGGAGAACCTTATTATAAAAAAACATCTGTGTACTATACCCATGTTTGCAAAGAAATAAATGATTTGATTTGAAGCCTTGGTCCTGGCTGTCATTCGTAGATCTTAAACAGTCGTTACGGGTTGTCAAAAACCTGAAAGTCTGTCTTACCAAAGGGTATCGTATTACCCAGTAACTGGGTAGTGGAGGTGCAAATACTGGTATTCAGCTGCATCCAAGTATATTGGTATCCGACCCCAACATAATTGGGAAAAGGCTACGCAGATGTTGATGATGAATGAAATCCTCGCTGAAACTACGCCTACGACCAACGAAATATATAAGCAATTTTATCAAAACTTCTAGCAAAAAATTCAATTAACGAGCTGTTGTGACCATCTCATAATTTTCTGAGCTTTTTTCTTGAAATTACCATCAGCATCAACCCTATTTGAAGTGACAATATAGACAGAGCGTAGGTGCCGCGCGGAGTGTTGCAAACAACCCTAGGACCCTCAACCCTGCAGATGTAACCTGACCGAAATACGAGAAACATTGACCAAACTACTTATAAGTAGATAGGTATATTGTCAAGGAAGAAGAAGAACGAATCTTTATTAATTGGTTGTTTGATATTTTGATGTCACGTCAAAGTGCTTCTTCATTGTTACGCTTTCTTGATTAGTCACAAACGTTCTTGCTCATTCTAGCACAGCACCGTGAAAAATGGCGGTGCTTGGGGAAGGCATATATCCAGCAGTGGACGTCTTTTGGCTGAAATGATGATGATGATTTTACCTCATTTATGAGCGTAATGAAATTTTTGTGAATCTGTAATTAGGTAGTAACTAGCTTTTGCCAGCGGCTTCACCCGCGCGGAGCTTTCATCCCCTATTTAACTCCCTTAGAGGGTGAATCCTTTCCTTATTCCTTGTCTACATTATAAAGCGGACCTCTGTGCAAAATTTCAGCTTTCTGGGTCCAAGGGTTTGGGCTGGGTGTTGATGAGTCAGTCAGTCAGTCAGTCAGGACCTTTCTTTTTATTTATATAGATTTACTAATTTGCTTGAGTATTTTTAGTTTGACGTATTTAATGGATTTGGAATGCTATACACTCAACTCTTTTTCGGGAAAGAATTACTCCACTAAAATGAAATCCGAAGCTCTTACACACCACTTATACAACTCTGTGCATTTGCCTCCCCCTCGTGCTACAAGACAATTCTAACTATCTTACTAATTATAAACAAACTATTAAGTGCATTGAATGCTCAATTATTCAATGGGTACTTTTTCAGAGTCCTAGCGACCTCGATACACTGTTGTTGTTTTTGCACGATTGTGCCACTGTGCAGTCTGTGCATAACAACATAATATTTGTTATAATAATTGTTATCTATTTTTAATGTTACAAAGGTTCATAGGTTTTCTTTTTTACATGCAACACTACGAAAATAAATTAATTTGCTATTTGTTCAAACTAAACATTCACAAAAAAAAAAAAAAACATTAAAGGATCAAATCAAAGGTACCTACTATTCAGGTACATCCTTTTAGCATCCATAAAATACACACGCCAAGATGATCTCAGTGCTTAAAATACGATGTTAAATAAAATACAAAGCAAATGATAAAAACAAGTCGCGAAAACATCCTAGACTTGTTGTTTATGGAAAAACATTGAATTTTAAATATGGCCATGTTTATCTAGCAGAAACTTACATAAATTACATTAAAATAGATATGTTACTACCTGCTGTGTGCCTGTGACTTCGTGCACCTCATAAGTGTTAATTATACAGTACTTATCCTAGTTCAGAGATTACAGAAGTATTTAATTTCTCCATGGTTTCAGCCTAACAAGTGAATACTTTTCGCATACACGCACCGCAATAGAAAGAAGACACGACACGTTGTTTTCATACAGATCTTTGCAGGTCTTCACCTGCCTAGCATTTTCCGTATTTGGGATTTAATACGCCACCCTTGGTAAGACTGGCTGTAAGACTTTCGATGTTTTGACGACCCGTTACGATTGGCAAAAATAACAACGGCCTTACGTGCTTTCCGAGGCACGGCGAGATCCCCATCTTAGTATGTAAAGATGGACCCAACGATGGACCAACCAAGCGTAGCTTAACCTGATCGATCGTCCAGTGCGGCTGTTATTACTTAGCCACAAGCTAGTTTGCACATATCCTTTATTATTTCCTAGTAAACTTTTAACATTATGGCCCAGTGAGCTTTTACTATGTAGTACATACTGATTATATGACTAGTCTTCAATAAACTTAAGAAATGTTACATTTTTCACGCACTACGTTTTCAACTTTCAATTATTCTTAATCCAGAAGCTGGGTGTTAGGCTTTACCATTATTGTTAGAATAATGTAATATCATCTACCTAATACATCGACTTCGAATACTACAGCAGACAGCGAGTGTCACTAACGCCTATGGACATAGTACTGTTACAAAATAAGCAAATGTGTGATAATATGGAACCCGAGAGGATCACGCGCAGGCGAGCGGACATCTGCGACACGTGCGCGCGCGCAGCATTGCTAATTTTCCCATCATGCAACTAGCTGCAGAAACTCCGCTCCTGATCACTGCACTTTACGAACAGAACATTACAAGTTCATCCCGAGTATTATTCAATTCACGTTCATCTAAGCATAATTACAGCTTCTGATAAGTCTATTCAATAGTTGGAGAAGTTTTTCGCTCGATATTTTCCAAATTGTAATCCTTTAAGTTTGAGTCTAATCTTGATCCAATTTAGCTGACGTTGTCCCAGCAAAATAACGTTTCATTTTTTATTTACCATCTTTCTGGCTGCCATAAAATGTGACTATACTGCTAGTGGGAAGAAATTGAACATACTGTTTTGAAAATTCTTACAATCTTTGACAAAAAACTAAGTATTTCCAAACAATGATTAAATCCCTAACAGTTTGTTTTGAGTCCACGTCGAAGTCATAACGTTTATTGTACAAATATTGGTCTTATGTTATTTTGGCCATGTTAAACAACGGAAATTGACGAGCACTACTAAAACTAACATACCTTAGTAACAACCTATGGAAACTACAATACTAGAACAGTATTTTTTCTTCAGTAGCAACTGAGATGACCTTCCTGCGCCTCAACTTACGCCTCGTAGACGAATACATTAGAATACGATGTGTGTGTAATTCGCGGGTCATGGCAGGACGCCGTGGCACCTGCAGGCGGTAGGGTGACACACTCCTGGCAGGAGACAGGACTGTCCTGGTAGATTTTTTCATGGAAGAGTGTGGGTAGTGGCTGTTCTGAAGGGTAATGTAGGTATCTAAGAATTACATAACCCTTTACGTGGCTGACTGACGTACTATCGCGTGTTATTGATATTGACCAGACAATAGGTGAGAGGTGGCCCAGTGGTAACAACCGCGACGTACGAGTTGCAGGTCGTAGGTTCGAACTTCCAACATGATAGGCGCTTTACTTTGTGTCAAATATTTCATCACCACTGCTCTCAAAACAGTGAAAGAAAGCATCGTGACGAAATGGGTATGTCCTAGAACCAAAAAATCGAAGATATGTGACTTCTACCAACCCACACTTGACTCGCGTGGTAGATTACGGCCGACTTCCTTTTAGGGGAGGCATGTGTTCTACCAGTGGGATCATTATCGGCTAATTATGTGATAACCAGATTGTTATCTTCTTATCACACCAACACCATAATAATCTATTAACAACATAAATTAATAAAAAAATAAGGACGATGAATTGAATAAGGAGGATGAATTGAAATGGTTGTGTGTCACAATAAGAAAGATAAGTAGCAGGTATCTCTGCTGGGCATCCCGAGGATCGGCATACGTAAATGAAATAAGGGTGGTCCTCGGTAAACCATAAATATCACCTGCATTAGTAGGTACTTACTTGAAAGATTTTATAATTCCTCATTTTCAAAATCCAACACATTCGTCTATCTTATCTTCTAACACAAATAAATACTCAGACATACCAAACACATTAAACACGTAGATTTTTAAATTATAGCCATATAAACATCATAAAACTGTGTTTCGTAAGCTAACCATACAATTTATGCCATATACCATACTTGGACGGCCATAAACCAAAAAACGATGTTAAAAAACCGCCTTGTGGGTTGCGTAAGCGCAGATAATATCTTATAAATCAGAATCAATAATAATTTAAAACAGGAATCATTTTGTTTATTTGTTTGTGGTCACATAAAAAGGCTTATCGATTCTGAGAGGCGTTATAACGGCTGTAAACTTATATATATATATAAACTTATATAGGTATAAGCAGGGGTACAGGTTTTGTTATGAAAGTATAAAAAGTATGATGGACTGGTAGAGATTGATAAAAATTTTGCCTGCACACAAAATTTGGTCATTGCATAAATAAATACACAAATAAAACAGTAACTATGGATAACATTCTTTAGCGAAACTGTCTCATCAATTTAAATGCTGGTTGGTTACATTTTGATATACTTCTAAACAAACGAAGGAAATTAAATTACGTCTACCAATTGCGTACAGGGATAATCAAAACAAGTACCACTATACTGACCAGAGACTCAAGTGTTGTCTATGGCGGCCAGAGATTCGGGACGAGGTAAAGGCGTGTCCCATACTGCCTGCTCATCATTAACTACATCTGGAACCCTTACTAAGGGAAAACTTGGTAAATGAACTCACTTTTACCTATTCAGGTATGGTTAGTTCGATGTGTTGTACTACAAAAATGGCCATTCGACTCTCTGATTATAAAACAAAGGCAGATAGACCGCGCGGAACACCAAGAGTGAAGCCAAAAAACCAAATACTAAAGCGTCGCATTGTATGATGTAATGCGAGGCTTTAGTATTTGTTTTTTTGACTCTTGGGTGTTCCGCGTGATCTTTGTTTTATAATCTAAACCAAAAAAAAACAAATACTAAAGCATCGCATTGTATGTTACATAAAATGCGACGAATTAGTATTTGGTTTTTTGGCCTCACTCTTGGTGTTCCGCGCGATCCATCTGCCTTTGTTTTATAATCTGAGATTCGACTAATTATCAAAAATCTTAATTTTTAAAACACGTCTTCTTCGCCATTAATTCACCTTTTCCCCCTTTCCCACAAGGTGTAGGTACTGCTGACCTGATTGAAGAAGATGGCCGCAGGAATCGGCTGAATGTAAGGAGCACAGAACTGGCAAAAGAGGCAATGCTTTGGAGAAGCCTATGTCCAGTAGTGGACGTCTTTCGGCTGAAATTACGATGACAACTCCACCTTTTGTTGTAACAGACGAACGGAAATCCGCAAGATTCCTTGTATATTCCAATCTTGCTTATTTTGTAATGAAAAATCAAAATGTTCTTCTCTCGTTCTGTTTTGTTTTCGCCCTTCAGTTAACTCTGTTGGTTTTATAAAACCCGATAACAGCAATCGTTCTGAATGTAAAATTATGCAAACGTTTTAAACGTTATTGATATGATTTCATGGATGTATGTATTTATTGATACGCATAATGTATGTGTATTCTGATGCCCTGGTTAAACAATGGAATGTGGAGGGTAAATAGAGGGGTTCTAATGGGTTGTGGGATCAGTAAGATGTGATATTGATCCGTTTATGTTAGTGTGACGTCAATGGTGGGGTAATCAAGTCATAATTCATGAAGCCTTTGATTTGGTTAGGAAACAGAATTTAGTGATGTTTGCTTAGCTGAGTAAATATTACAGGGTTTCTAGTAAATCCCGAACGTCGTACCTAGTAAATACAGATCCAAAAAGTTGGTGATACAATTAGTGAGTGACAGACGCAGCGACAACAATACTCATTCCGAATATATCGCAGCATTTATGCTAAGCGATGGCTTTGCGCGGATGCTATGCATATTTTAGCTGAGTTTTTAACCGACTTCCAAAAAAGGAGGAGGTTATATGTTCCACTGTATGTTTCTTTTTTTATGTGTGTTACTCGATTTCTCCCCCAACTGAGGACCGATTCCCAAAATTCTTTTTTTAGTTGAAAGAGTTTACTCTTGAGGTGGTCCCATTGGCACCAAGTCAGGATCTGATGATGGAATCCCAGGGAAATCGGGGGCAACCCTCAAATTTTGTAGGTATTAACAATGTTTTTCATTTATTTTCTAAAGCTATTGAGACATTTGCGTATGGTCATCATCATCTCATGACGCTGAGCTGATGAAGGAAGGTACAACTCTTTAACAGTTAGGAGTTAGGTAGACATTCGGGCATAACTCCGTCGTATATAGACGGATTTGAAATTCTTTTTTGGTTCGAAAGGGGTTTAATTCAAAATGGTCCCATTTAAATTTCATATAGATCTGATGATGCGTTTCGGAGACAGACAACAGAACTCTTCAAAAAATTACAGCAAACCAACCGCGATTGCTGCTATCGCATAAATATGCATTGTTTTGATCTCAAGGATGATGAAATTTCGAATTGGTGTGGGGTAGAGGAAGTAACTTGACTGCGTACCGTGGTCGGATGCTCTCTCTGTTTCAGGTGCTTGAGCCAGCAGTCAACGTGTCGGCGCAACGACTGTCGGATCAGGTGCGGGTCATCCAGCGTAACCATATGCTGGATATATTACTCTAACTAAAAAGTGAATTGAAAAATAACTTTAATTTCGGAAGTCAGTGACTTTGGATATGTATTTTATTAATTTCTTGTCACCGCCTTCCGAAATTAAAGTTATTTTTCAAATTCTAGTGTTTTTTGGAAGTCGGTTGTTTTTTTTTATTTTTAAAAAAGTTTTTGTTTAATTTTTTTTACCTCATTTTTAATTGTGTACCTACCTACGTCGTGCTTAGTTGGCGTAAATTTAAATATAGGGGTTTTCTCTTCATATCTGCTTTTGAAAATTCTTGAAGAAAATATGATGTTCACCTCCTAATTTAACTAAACCAATTGCCAGGTCATCACTAGGTACACTATTTATTAATAATTCCAGAATAAAAACCCTATTTAAGCTGAGACCTATTTTCCACACTACTTCAACAAGTGTACCAGCCACTTACACCAGCCCTCAAAAACAAGTTTCTCAACTCGTAGGCCTCGGCGACCCCTCGAGCACGCAGTAGATCTGTGCGACCCCCAGCGTGTGGGTCTTTATGGCCCCTCACGTGTGTGGCGCTAAGCAGCTCTACCCGCGGGCTGTCGGCTAATTGTCACCACTCGACTCCCCCACACATCTACTGCACTTTACTGCTGTCATTAAAATCCCTCCACTATAAGTATATGGGTACGTAGGTAGGAAGGTAGAAGTTTCTGTGTTATGGGGATGAAAAAAGTGTATTGCGTAATTAGTGGCTTATTTTATTTAAATGGTTGAACTGTGCTCGACGTCACGGATAAAAGTTTAAGATAACGTACTAAGATGGTTTGTGCAAGGTAAGAGAACGTACTTAACTAGCCAACGAAGTATCAGGAGTAGACCCGAAGTAAGGCCGAAGTGTCGAAAAGAAGGAATAATGATCACGAATGACAGTAATGACATTGTAGTAATTACTGATCATTATTCCTCCTTTGTATCGGTATATATATATTACGGCGAAGTCTTTAAATGGTGAAGATAGAAGGTTCCCTAAAGCTGAAAAAATGTGTGCTCAATCTTTAGCACCTTAAAACACATCAAAGGCTACCAAAAAAAAAACAATTCAAAGAAGCAAAACTAATCAACCAATCCAGTTTCCAACCATACAATAACGAACATATCGTTCAAATGTAAACAAAAAACTGATTCTTGTTTAGCAAAAACCGCGTAACACAGATACCCGTTCACAGTACATAGGCAGTCGTAGTAATACCAAAATAACATAGAGTAAAAATAGTAGGGCCTGCGTGGTGCGTGGCAAGCAGTTGGCCAATATTCTACATGGAGCGCTGTGGTGTTGCGATCGTTTGTGGTGCACGTCAGAAGAGATGGCGGGTACTCTGTGGCTTGGATGCGGTTGAGAATAATTTAGCAGAAGCAATTTTATTAACAGTGAAGTTTAAAAAAGACGAGGGAAAATTAAAGAGAAAATTTTGTTAGATGTTTTTTGTAGGGTTCAAGACTTCCTTTTAAGAAAAGTAGTAGTAAACAGACGGAGATGGCGGGATGAGCTGGACTCCGTCAACAAGAAGGTCCTTAGTAGCTTTAAACAGAGAGAAGTGGAAGAGGGTTAGAGATGGTTTTGCACTGCAGTGGGACATCACTGACATCTAATTATTTTTATTTTTTAAAGTAGTAACCAAAATGGTACTAATAAGTAACATCACTCAAAGCAGCTGTGCCGTCGAAACAAGATAAAGTCACTCAGATACAATGTTAAAAACCTCGAAAATCTACTAAGTATCTCTTACGGTAGGTATGATTGAATCGGTCTTTGTAATCCCCTAAATTGTCATGCTCCTTTTCACCACATCAAAGGTCCGTACCCGTTCAACAGTCTCCCGCTCCCGTACGTCACTTACACTGACCCTTCTAACACAGTATTGCTTAATCCGCTGTTGCCACGCGACCGACTCGCGCAGAGCACATAAATGGGCTTCTTTGTTTCTTATCACCGGTACATAGCATGGGAAACACGGTTCTTTATGTACTCCATTATGTACTGCGTGTCTGTTTGCGTTCATTGTTTCTTTACATAGTAACAAGGCTTGGTGAAGCAGGTTTAGCAAAACCTCTTTTTTAAGACTCACAATTGTTTTCATTTTGCTTCATCATAATGATTAGCATTAAAGTATTAAGTCATAAGATGTCCACTGCAGGACATACTTAGATCTTTTCCAAAAATGACCACATAGACAGGTCCTACACAGCATCCAGCGGATATCTATACTAATAATAAAGAGGAATCTGTTTGTTTGTTTGTTTGTTTACATTGAATAGGCTCCAAAACTACTGAACCGATTTGAAAAATTATTTCACTGTTGGGAAGTAACACTATCTCCGTGTGACATAGGCTGTATTTTATCCACGTATTCCCCCGGGAACGGGAACTACGCGGGTGAAACCGCCACAGAGCGAGGAATCGCCAGCAGCCTTAAAAGAGGGCAGTACTAATGAAATTCATGGCGCCGAAAGTGCGTTGAGCGCTTACTTCTGTCGTGGACCGCTTTCAAAGCCGTAACTGCAGTTTCTATACGCCATTTAGTGTTAACAATTTCGCCTCTAGCAGTGGCCGCCGAGAGGGTTCCGTGCCCTGTAAAGCGCCCGCCAATATGATTGCTAGAACGTAAAATCATTTCGTACAACCACAATCCACACGCATGTGACGCATGCTAAATTGATTAGTTATCGGTTCGCAGTAATTAATGTTGTTTTTTAATACCTAATTACAAGCCTACCTTAACAGCTCTTTATTAATATAAACGTAGAAGGTCACATTAAATAAACTAGCTAAACTTCAAACTCATGAATGGTATCGATATTAAATCGTGATAAAACAAAACATTATGTTCCAAACATTACACATTTTATTTTTCTATGGTTTGAGATTCTTTTTCTTAGCGTGTTGATAGCAATCTAAATACAGTCAGCCTAGAATTTGGCTACTAGCTTGACAATTCCAGCAGCATCCATCAACTCCTGTAGCGGGCAGACAGCAGCCAAGACACGCTGGACATGATATTAAGTGCCCTATTGTTTGTTGGGACAGCACCAAGGTTTTATATTGAAACATTCGATAATCTGGTCACTCAAGTCAGTTTAATTAGACCCTATACGGGACTCATACAGTGAGAGGGTGTGACGATTGGCTTGGATCACTGTAGAAAAGTCTTGGTTTTGAGTACATAAGAAGCAGAAGAAAGAAATATCTCCGAGAAATTCAAGGTCATGTAAGTAACCTCCAGCCTTCCGTGAAAATGAGTTTCCATTTGCAATATGATGTAATCAGTAGTTTCCGTGCATTTCCGAGAACCTGATAATCAAGATTGCCTAAAAAAAAATCGTGTTGAAAAAATAATTCTATCATAAATATATCTCTTCCTGTTTCGTGTGATGATGACGTTCCGGGATGATGGCTCGCCCCATTACATAAGCCTCATGTTTTGTTTTTCAAACATTGTTCAAACAGAATTGGCGAAATGTGGGTGCATGAGTGAGTTGAGCTCCTTAAGTTCTGAGTTGTGCTGCACGGTTACCGTCAAATGCGTGCACTTACTAGACAGGGCCACCCAATCTGTGTGGATCTTTCCACAAAATACCATTTCAGACACCAATCTACATGGTGACCTGACCATGATTGTGTCTGGACTTTAAAAGAGATTGTGATTTGTGACCTTTGAGTTTCTTTCGGCCTTTCTTCTCAACAATTTTGAACGGAAACTTTATAGTGAACAGTAATACATTTTTCACCTGAAACGAGCCTCAAATAGTCTACTTGTACATATTTAACATCACAATAGTAAAGTATACCCACATACCGACGTTACATAACCTTACCCAAGTACCTCCATATATACCTTTAACCTCAGTTTAATATTACAGAATGTTATTTTCAAAGCGTAAAGATTACAATGAGTTACGGTACATAATGGTTGGCTTGATCGAAAACACTTTTATATTACTGTTTCCATCAAACATACGTTATCAGGACTTTGACGACACATATTTTAGTGTTTTGTTTACCATAACAACCTTATACAATTCTACGTCTTATTGGTTATTGAATACAGGTGGCTTTAGTGTGTATTTGAAGCAATATTCCGATAACGCTTATGCTTAGGAAACGTGACGGCTAACCATGACCAGCGCAACGAGTCGCGTTGCAAATTTTTCTCATTGTCAGTGAAAAATTAACATTTAATTATGAAACATTTCGTTTCAATTCATCATCGAATCGGATTACTGCTGGTGTATTGTCGTTAGCTTTATATATAGAAATTGTTCACGTGTTTGAAGAATGATGATGATTAACGATATAATATTGACGATTGAATGAGAATCGTGTTCATATATTTGCGTTTTCGCAAATTTTTACTTCAAGCTGTGCCAATAGGTATTATTTAAATATGAACAAGTATGGTTGTTGCAGGTGTTAAAGCCATGCTTTTGCGATGTACTCTGAGGTTAGTCATAGACCAAATTGTCGATTTCTTCGCGACGTTGAACGTTACTAATTTGATATTTATTAAAACATGTTTTTCTTGCATGTATCAGTACCTAGATATGATTGTGTGGACTACGTGGTCAGAGGAGCACGAGACACGTCATATTTGCTTATACTTGGCATTAAGTCAGTTTAACTTTGTGTCCAAGGTCGTCCGTAAAATTCGATTTTCAATATTCTTGTCTGTTGCTGTTGCAGTGATGGCCCAGTGGAAACGGCTTTGACTTGCGACTTGTAGATCGCGGGTTCGATCCCAAACAAGCACTTAACTTTGTGTAAATTATTTCATCATCAGTGCTCTCAATGGTGAAGTAAAACAACGTGAGGAACACGGGAAGTCCTAGAACCAAAAATTTCGAAGACTTGTGACATCTGCCAAGGCCACACCGCACTGGGCCCGCGTGGTTGGTTACAGCCCACTCCGTCACGGAGAGAGAAGGCATGTGTCCCAGCCGTGGAAATATTATGGGCTGATTATGCTGTTGCAGTGGCTGAGTGGAGTAAGGTGACTGATGACAGTCCGTATGGAAGTAAATAAAGAAACATTGCTTTACTGTCACAGAACATTGCTTTACTGTCACAGAACATTGCTTTACTGTCACATAGCATTGCTTTACTGTCACAGAACGTTGCTTTACTGTCACAGAACATTGCTTAACTGTAACAGAACATTGCTCAACATTTGTCCCGAGTTATGAATTGCCCAACAAACTCGCTTCTCCCCCCTGCGGCATGTTTAACAACGTGATGACAAATGAACAAAAAGCCATACCTACAGTACTCACATTGTATGATAGCTGTTGCTACCCATCGCCACCGCCACACAATCATGGCGGCCTGGTACTCAGGCAGCACAATAATGTTCAAACCGTCCATTTTTATAACTTGTGCTACTGATAAGCAGTTGATTGCGTTGCTTTTGCTATGGAACAGTGTGCAAGGTTGTTGTTGTGATTTGTGGCTGTACTGATTGTGTTCCTAATGGGTGGTCATGGCTAATATTAAATCTACATGAATCAATCAGTCGTGAAGGTTAAACTGTGTGTTTGTATGAGAATGGTGTCCATTCTGTGTTACATATAATAGCTTTTGGCAGCAGCTTCTCCTGCGTGGATAATGGAAATGATTCCACAAGAACGTACTATCGAGATAAAAAGTCCTCAATGTGTTATTCCAGGTTATACACCATCTGTGTGCCAAACCCGTTCAGCCGTTTTTGCGTGATTTATAACACAAAATTCCTAAACATACAAACTTTCACATGTATAATATTAATTAATAGAAGTAGGATTGAGGAGGTCGCAGAAGTTATTATTAACGGATCCATCTGTCCAAAATTAAACGACAATAGTTAGGAGTCACCTGAGGGGCAATTCTACTAATTTTTAGAACGTTCACAGTCTGATCTCAGTGTCAATCTGTCAAATATGCCTCGATTTTTCATACATTTTTGACATTTGCTTGTCGCTGAGATGACACAGCGACTAGATTTTGAACGGTTTTAATTACGAGAATTAGCCTTCAGGTCAGCTCAGTTGTAGCGTATTACCTAAGTTGCGGAGTTCAAATGGAAATTACGCACTTTGTAAAACACTAGCACCTGGAGAATTAAAAGCTGATTATGACCTATTCCAACATAAATGTAATTGAAAATAATGTCACCCATTCTGATTAATGCTATTTATTGACACCTCTATCTATTAGAAGTGTCACTAGTAGGTACTTCCCCAGTGTTGCAAAACTCTTTAACAAGGACCTCTAATGCTGAAGCTGAGGATCGATCGATTTACAGTTAAGCAAAAGATTTTTCTTGATTGGCTAAGTCACGTGTGTGATCACGTTTAAATATTCGTTGCTAACTCAGTTGTAGTTGCCATCTCAGCGGTGTTTCGTAATCCTCACGTTTTTGTGTCGTTGACCCAATGAGCATTAAAATAAGGCTGTTTGGATGATTGTAATGTACCTAATATTCAACACAATGTATTTTGTAATGAAATAAATTACTTATGACTGACGGCGGGGAGTAAAGCGGATGGCGTATAGCTTTGTGGTAGAAAGGTAAGATAATACGGTGACATTACAGGAACACGGACTTTTTCAAAGTCGTCAGTGACGATGTTTCCGTGTGACATGTTACGTTTTGACATGTTTCGACTAAACGCAAAGCTCCTGTTTCAAACAACTCAGCAGCGCAGCGCGTCTCTTTCTAAAAACGGCTTCAATTATTTTTTTTAACTTTGTGAGAGACTAGTAGTTACTAGAAAAACTTGTCATACAGATTACCAGCTCCCCCGATATAATACTCAAACACTGTTTTGAGCAGCAAGTTCCTCATATGCAATATATTCCCATGTTGAGTATTTGCATGCAAAAGGGGACCCTACTCAAAGACCATTTAATGGGTACAAAATGACTTGGACCTGGTTCCTGACGCGGAGTTAGAAGTACCGTCTTGGACCGCTGCACCAATCAGGCAGAATATTTTCGTTCTAAAACATGTACTGACTTACACGGAGGCATATCGAACAGCACAGCCAGGTTATCTTATCGAGCTCCATCTCTGCTTACTCAGTTAATACTCACGTGATGTCTGTTGCTAAGTCAGCCGCCTGCGCCGGCGTCGTTTCGTAAAGCACTCGGTTTTGTGTCGCTGACCGACTGGCTTGACCCCTTAGTTTAGCAAAATTACTGCTTACTTTGTGACTTAGCGGTCTCGGAGATTTACTTGTGTTAATTAATTTTATGCTGGTTAAATTGCTTTCGATCTAACTTCTAGGTTCCTGCAATTATGTTATTTTGCAGCAGCTTCTTAAGTCATCTTAATATTATTATATACATACTCACTCTTTACTTCGACATCTTTTCTTCGACTATACGACTACTCCAGGTAGGCTAAAAAGTCGCACGGTCCACACAGGCAATCCAAGATAGGCCACTTAAAGAGCGAAATTGTGACAAGCGAGGTAACCACCACGTCAAGACTTCGAATGCCTCGAGAGCACCTGCCTCCGGGTCGCGGACAGCACTGGCCTATCTGGAAAGCACTGTATCGATTGCATACCCAAGTAGGACGCTGCATTATCAATTCATCCAACATCCAGTGCAAATGCTCCTGAACAGACTAAGCCCCATCTGCTAGTGTGTTTCAAATGTCCGTTCACTTGCACCCTTGACGATCTGAACATCACCTCGTGGCCACCTACTGGGCCCAAACAGTATAAGCATTGATGTACATCGAAACAGAAGGATGAAGAAGACCTATCAAAGACAGCGCTTTTGCTTTCCAATGGTAACATTACACCCACATAGTGATCGGAAAAGACTCGAAAGGCAATTGAACTTGTGAACACATTTAAAGGATGATAACGTAGGGCTTCTACTAAGTTACATGAAGATTACACTTTGATATGATTAGTGTAGATAACAAATTACTGGTGTTCAGCTACATCCGGTTAGACTTGAAGCCAACCCAAACATAGTTGGGTAAAGGCACGCAGATGATGAGTAATCAACGACCAACAGTTAGCACCTACGACATATGAATAGGGCTTAAAAGCGATCTACTTAATTATAGATAACATACTACTTAAATAGTTAACATTCAACGTTAACCTAAGCGCAGTAGATTGGGAGATACGCTGTTAAATCGTGTGGTTAAAACCTTTCCATAAGAAATAAACTAAAAACGGTGACTGCGGTGACTCAGTAATCTGAGCCGACCGTAGCTAATACAGTCAGACAACATTTTATTTAGAAGTCGGTACTTTTGATGGCCAGCGGTATCCATATCAAGTTAGGAATACATAAGCACGCTTGATTTCATTAATTAATTAGAAATAGATCTGAATGTTATTTGACACGGATAGGTTTCAGCTCGTACTTGCTGGGTAAAGCAAAACTACTGGTAGCCAAAATAATAGTGTTTGTACTATGACCTTTTGCATTTCTTTATCGATATCGATAAATGATAGTTGATCCTGATAACTACTAAGTCTCAATCGATTTTTTATAATTACTTATTTAAATATTTAATAATAGTACAAAGAGGACGAGGATTGAAGAGGCCTATGAAATGAATGCGCTGCCTGAAAAAATATTAAGATTTAAAATCTCTTTCTTCTTACGGACATTGACACTATAGTGCAAAAACCTTTTTAAATAACTTACCTATATTATTTACTTGTTTCATATTTATTTAAAGTGTTAAATCCTTTATGTTAATCAGTTCGCTCGCGGCCGCGGATGGGTACCAACTCGATAAATATTTAAATAATAAACATTAAATCCGTGCAATTTAATTAATTTCTATAGCTGTTATTTACACCGGAGAATATGTATATTCATATTGTCATGTATTCATAATATTTATTTTTAGAGCGTTGTACTTTTTGGCTAAAAATACTGTTTTAATTACCTGAAGCTACTTATTCCATTTTATAACTAGATTTATATTACCATACAACAATATCTTGCTTGTTTTCTTCATCGATATTGTTCTATCGTTTGTTAGCTTCAACTTGATATTCGTTCAGAGGCTGCGATCTCATATGCATTGCCTATAAGTAGACCAATCAACATAAAGTCTAACATTGACGGCACGGGACGGCACGGTTGGCGCAGTGGTTAAGCGATTGACTGCTGCGCTGCGTGTCGGGGGTTCGATTCCCGCACGGAACAAATATTTGTTCCGGGTCTGGCCATTTGTGTATGTGAGTTTAAATGTTTGTAAACGCACCCACAATACAGGAGAAATTCCTAGTGTGGGGCAAAGTAAAAAAAATAATCTTGTCCTAATTTGTTATTTATCAGCCACTGTCGTAACTCAGCTGTTGACAGGGGTGTCAACAGCTGAGTTTTGCTTAGTTAAACATGGACTAGCTGAGCTGACGACACTCACAGTAAAAACAAACACTGGAGGCTTCACGTCATATTTTATCTTGAAAACAGCTTAAATGCTGATTAACGATGCGGGCCGTGTAACAAAGACCTTTAACATAATATGCTTAACATTATTCTAATGTTGGTACCAAATAAGGGATTACCAATGGGTTAACTCTGTAAGACAATGCCCGTCTTTCAAACCCTTTTGAAATCTAAGGCGTGACGATTATGTAAGGCAGAGAAAGTCTCATCAGAATACAAACAAAGGTTTGCCTGCTGCTGCCCCTAATAGGCCGCAAAATCGTTTTCGTAACTTTTCAACCGCACAAACAACTTTTCTACCACATATCCGTAATAGCACGAGACATGGCCTATACGTTAAACTTTTATGAAACCTCATCAAACCAGTCTAAAAACTAACAAATCACTTATCTCCATATAAAAATGCAAATTCTACGGCAAGAGAAAACCTTGTAAGATTATTTCAACATCGTTTTTTTTTTACCTGATCAGCACTAAGAATGCATTTCTAGACTGTTTTAGAAAACCTAGTCCCGTCCTACATGGCAAATGCATCCGCTATTTAAAATATAAGTCCATGTGCCAACATGTTTTTACTTAATAACAGCTATATAACCTAGAAAATAGATCGCGATTCTATGAACTGGTACCACCGATAAAAATTTATACGACTGCTCCTAGATTTTGCATATACATTGCATCTTGTGTATGCAATATATTTCTGCAGCTTCATAAGGAACCAGCAGTGGTTTTTATCGGTGTTTGAATAGAAAGGTGTGGTCTAATGCGATGGTAGAGGGCGCTGTAGTAGATCTTTCTGCCTTCACTTCGGTTGCTAGGCGAGAGCTTTGCCTGTGTGAGTGGGTGCAGTGCCCGAGGCTGTAGTGACGTGCCGTCGATACTATCGACTGTGTTTACTTATCAATATTGTACCTACAGGGCTTGTGATGAATTCATATAAACATACTCATTATAAGTAAGGCTGACCGAAAGGTCAAAACCCACATTGCAGTTTTAGGAAATTGCCTTAAATATTAGGAAACATAACTTATTATTATACACATATTTTAAATCTACGATCCCCGTTTATCACCTCTAAAGTTGACAATCGAACAGAAATCAACAGATAATTAAACTCCGCAACCAATTATAAAACACCCAATCACTACTAGTTACACAACTCCAACCTTTTACGAGCAATCTAAGACAATCAACACGGCTCCTAATGTCTTATAATCAGTTTCGACAAAAAAATCGCAACTCTTTCACAACACTATTATTATCTTTCCAGCGGTACGCACACATGCACAGACTGCATTCGATTATGACAAAAAACCATTTTACATTCTGCCGTTGTGAAACTGAAAGTTAGACGAGTTTAGCCCTTATTTGTTTGCAGAAATGGTTTCGAGGTTATTGTGGAAGTGTAAAGTTAAGTTAGTGTGTGTTTAAAAGTGACGTATTTTAGTAGTGTGAGTATTGTGTGCAGTCATCGACCCGTATCTCGGGCGAACCTACCCCAACGCGAAAAATATAAGTATTTCCGAGTAGTAACTAGTGTTGTAATGATTCGTCAGTATTTGCACCACTTTCTAAGCTGACACGCGTAAACCTGGCTTGCCTAGCCATCTAGCTCGCTTCATCTAACCCTCATCGCTCGTCTCATCTCTATCCACGAATCGTTGATCGCTAGAAGAGGCCAAAGGTGTACTCAGCGTTTTATGTTAGCACTCCTCAGTTTACACATTTATTCGTTTGGAAGCGTGCCCAATGTTATGTCAATAGACTTGCTGCTATTACATATGGCCTGAATAAATTTACTGGCAAATTAGGCGACTTGCATTTTGCTGCGAATATTAGCAGAATGAACTGAGATTCAAAATACGTTGTTTGTTACCGTAAAACGACTCTTAGGTCGGATGACTTGGCAGCATTTCTTAGCAGTTACATAAACATAGGGTGGCACAAATAAGGGCTCTGTTTGTTTCAGGTTTCCCGACACAGATCATAATTATTTTGCATTGTTTCCTCATTTATATTAATTTTTTTCTTCTATTTTCCTCCAGGCGCGGTAGAAGCAAATTAGGAATTTGAAAATAGCACATCACGGCAACAAATAAGGTTCAAGACAGCGATGCGTTTGATAGTAGTACTTCATGTAGTTGAATCGAATGACCACCAAAATTATGTGAAAGTAATTTTGCAGTTTTAATCAAATTATAAAATAAATGGACGGCTCAGTGAAATATTTTTTAGGTATTTCTTTAGTTGATTTAATTTCCTTTATTATTATTACATAAGATACTTATGATAAAATAGTGACGATGAAAAATATTTGACGAGCTCTGTTTTACGATTGTTTTATCATGATACTTTTTTATTTGTATGAAATATATTTGAATTACTATTTTCTTTGAACATTTGTCAATGTAAGTACACTCATTTTTTTTTTTCTATCTTGTATTAAGTACGTTTTACGGTGTCCTATCGACACGGTATTCGATAAACTAGACAATACAAGACACAAGGTGTAATGATATAACCATAATATTAGCCTACTACCTAGGTTGGTCCAGGAATTATCGTTACTGTTCCTACGCGATAGGCTTCCGGGTACTGCTGAGTGATAACTAATTCAGACATATCTGAAAGGTCAGACGACAGTACCTGACGTCATACGTAGTTATCATAGTGTAGTAGATATAATATTATCGATACGTCGATGATCACCACCCAACCTCCTACAATCTAATATAGCCACATAAAATAACGCCCACAGCCACAGAACCACCTGACCCCTTAGTCTATTTTCAATAAAAGCTACACGGTTCTCTTTTCAATATTTTATAACTACCCGTTACACATGTCCATCGCTAAAACTGCCTCTAATCGGGTATGGGTATCTTTATAGCATTTTTATTCACATTGCACCGGTCAAATGGGCAAAATTATAGGTAGATGGCCCATAATTCGGAGACACCGGTAATGTGGGATGCCCAAAGTCGGAGAACTAAACTTTTATGGGCAACGTCTTGGTGCGTTTGATATAAAACATGTTAGAATTGTGAAATTGAATGCGTTTTATTTATTTACGAGTATTTTTGTTTGAATCGTTTAAGTTTCTTCTATTTCGGATAGATATAAAAGTTTGTAGAAGTAACACATTCTACAAACTTTTACAAAAGCCTGCATCTTTATTCTTTTAAATATCTGAAAACTGAGCAATAATGTAACCCTTCTTATTTGAAACTGAGAGATGGTCTAGTGTGGTGGTGGTGACCGCCACAACTTATGAGTGTAGGTCGCAGTTTTGAATCCAGAGAGACGCTTTACTTGGTGTAAATTATTTCATCACCACTGCTCTAGAAACGATGAAAGAAAATCTCGTGAGGAAACCGGCATGTCCTAGAACAAAAATTCAACGAAATGCGATAACTACCAACCCGCACTGGGCCCGCGTGGTAGATTGCGGTCCACTCCCTCTTACCGAGAGGAGGCCTGTGTCCGAGCAAAGGAATATTATAGGCTAATTATGCTATATTTGAAACTCCTACCTTACTTACCTAAATCTTTCAGTTTTAATAGTTTAGGAAATGTTTCAGTGAGTCTTCTAAACAGCCATGGTTGACAATACAGACTCCATTCACCCTGGGTACTCAGCCCCACTATCTCCTTACACCAAAGAAGAACCCCCAACCTAATCTCTTCACGATCGTAACTCTGTATTGTTTACATTAGCAGTATGCTATAACGTGAGCTATACGAGCAGGTCGCTAGCAAGCACTCGCTACATTTGCGCGTGCCCTTCACGAGATAAATTGCCCCGCGCCCTTTGCTCCGACTAACGATTGTTATTTATTATATTGCTCCGCTGTAGCCCTGATATTACAATAATAGAACGTACTTACTCGATACATTTGTTGTTTTCTAGTTCTGTTAGTATACTTAGGGCTTTGATGTTTGGAGATTTGATTTGGTCGACGACTACGGTTCTTTCTGATAAAAGGGCCAAATTTCCTGTTGATAGTCATTTTTAACGTGGTCTGGGCAGTGGGTACAGGTATGGGTTGTTTCAAAACCATTAGCACAGAAAACGTTAAGTACTAAACCTGCACCCTAATTGCGAAACTCACGATTAATCATAATCTGTTTCAATTTGACAGTTCAACACTATTTATTGCGTTATTTACGTTGTTTAGCAGACACATTTTCGAACATATGAAGCAATGGTTTAAAAATGTGTTTCAAAACGAAACTGATTATGATTAATCGTGAGTTAAGCAATTAGGGTGCTGTTGATGCCAATTTGTATCGCCACTTAAAACCCAAAATTCTAATTTCAAATCACAGTAAGGATGTTTCACATTTGAAAATTGAAGTTAATTTTATAACCTCAGATAGGGTCGATGATATTTTAATTACAATTAATTGTGGTTATCGATACAATAATTGTTGAAAAATTTGTAAGATATCGTAAAGTTGAGATCTTCGATAAGTATATAGTATAGTTCGAAAGTTTTACTAATTCCATTCAGTAAGTAATTGCGTAAGAAGTTAACCTGAACAGGGAGCTTATCAAGATTTTTATTAGATAGGAGTACTTTTGAACAGATAGCAGTATGACCTTATGATTTATGAATACCTAAGCTCCGAACTTGTAGTAGGAGTAAGTCTGTTCCTGCACCAAAACCAAACATAAATACAGCAATGCTGCTAAGGGCAGAAATAATCGCTTTGATAGCAAAACATATCAACAAAATTATACCTCACTAAATTGTTATTTTCTAATACAAGTTCAATTGAAAATTACAGCAATCTAAGAAAATCGGTAATTGTAAATACAACACCAAAGCAATTACTATCTAGGTACCTACTATTAACGCCAATTTCCGAACCCAACCAGTTTGGTGATACCACCACCATAACAAAGCACACGCAACGGTATCAACAAAGTGGTCCGTAGAGGTGGGCCGCTAGTGTTGCCCCTCGCTAGAGTGGAACTGGTTCCGTGCTAGAGGTGGGACGGGTTCCGTACGTAGATGGGACCGGTGTTGTTGCTAGGTGAAGTGATCTCTTGTCCTACTGGCCGGTATAGACGAGCACAGAAGTGGTTTGAATGTAAAAAGAACAATTTACTTTTGTGAAACAGTTTAGGTATTTATTTGATTTATTTTTTGAAATTTTACAGAGGCTACAAAATTGCATGCATGCATACTAAAACAGGGACAAATACAAGTGTGCGCTTCCGTTTATAAGAGATCACGTAATTCATTTATTTTCTTGGTATTGATAGGTGCAGAAACTTTAACAAATACGAAAACATTTAAATAAATCTAAATACTTTTCACGAAAATCATACAGAGGAAAACTACTAAAGTTCAAATAGGAATTAAATCTCGATAAGGAGGCTTTATACTTAGTATCAAAACAAAACAACACGTAATTATTTGGTATTCATTAGGTAGGTAACCGAAATTATGGGGTATTTATTACGAAAAGTAATAATAATAGTAATTATCGATCACGAATTGCCAAAAATACACTTAGCTTATAAACTTGTTCAATAGACCCTCACTATCCTGAGAATTAGTGTATACAGGAGCCTCAGACAAAAATCTCAATCATTTTATGAAAGATTTTTGATATTTTGTAACATCCCATAAACCTATGGTACGCAAGTAGGTAAATGAATTTGACTTAGAAGTTTTTTACTGTACCTTCAAAAACAATCTAAACCACTTACTGCCTCACCTGTACCCACAGTCGATATTAGAAAGCGAGATGACGCTGGCGCCGGCGTCTTCCACTCCTCGTGTTAATTGTCCCGGCGCCCGGCAATCCGGCACTCCGGCACAGCAGCCATCCGGCACCACGGCACAGACATATGAAAGTTGTCTGATTGTGCTAAAAGCTGTGCTCGACGGCCGTTGCTACCGGCTTCCATAGTTTGTTGCTATGCAGAGAAATTTATGAAAATTAGATTATTATTCTATCTTTGGTTCTGTTGGTGGATGGTTGGCGTTGGATTGCAACGCTACCGGTCTGTTGGGGGTTATATTTGGCAAAGAAGAGGTGAAACAGAAGTGAGTTATTTTTCTGTAACAAACAATAGTTTTAACTTTATAAATTAAAGCGCTAGTAGGACCTTTCGTTACAAATGACATCATGTAATATAAAGTAACTCATATTGGGCGAGATAAACTCTTATCGGATACTTTTCGTTGCATTTTCAAAACTTCTTTATAACATAAATATGTAAGAGACCATTGCAACTTTGGGAAAATCATAGAAGATTTCACTTATGCTAACAAGCTGCTTCGCACTCGGACAACTGTCCTGTAACCAAAACTACAAACGTATCATACAGGAGTTCTATTAAAAAATCTACTTAGCTATTATTTTAGTAAATTGTGGTATCTCACGACTTCCATGCGAACGAAGTCGCCGGTAGAAGCTAGTTCAGAATTATTTAATTTCATCCCGAAATTCTTTAAACAAACCTAACATTGATCATTACTGTCGATGTCAGACCATTTCACCCAAGTTTCCTCAGAATATTGTTCCTTCTTCACAGAGTTTCTAAGTATTTTTTTCTAACCTAAATAATTTAATACGTTTCCCAAACTGTCCCAACCCGTCTGGTATTACATTATATTAATAAATAATACATATCAAGCGTGTATAGAAAGCAGCATGTTTGTACAGGTTCATATAAACAGCCTGTCTGTCTGTCTGTCCATCAAATGGATGGTAACTGACATTTTCGCCTCCGTGCTGCCGCGTACTGTTTTCGTAGACCGTACGGTACAGTTAGCAACACAGCTTGTTACAGGAAGTTGAATTGATAATATCGTATGTTACAATGGTTTCATAGTATATAAGTACTGGGCACGCCACGATTGCGGCGGTAAGTCCCCTCTTTGAGGAGTGGTTTGAGAGGCGGCATGGCGTCCTCACCTTCCGCCTGACGCAGGTCCTCACCGGACACGGTTGTTTCGGGAGGTTCCTGTTTCGGATAGGGCGGGAGGAAACGCCCGGGTGTTTCCACTGCGAAGATCGCCCTGAGGACACGGTGGAGCACACGGTGGCGGTCTGCCCTGCGGGCGGGCGGAGCACCGCCGTGTCCTCGTGGAGGCGGTCGGCGGCGGCGATCTCTCGCGTCCGGCCCTGGTCCAGGCCATGGTACGGAGCGAGAGGGCATGGGGAGCCGTCACCTAAGTAGCTCGCTGTCCGGTAAGGACCAAGCCCAAGTCGACGGCGCGTTGTGTTCCACGCGCGCCTCAAAGAGATGTCAGCACAAAAAATGATGGGACCCGCAAGGGTCGATGCCTGCCAGGGTTGCGGGTTTGTTCGAAAGAGACACCACAGCCCCTGGCTTAAGGGCTACTGAAGGAACACGGGTGGGTTTTAGTCAGTAAAAGTCTGACACGCCCTCCTGCTCCACCCAGAGCGGGAGAAGTTATTTGATGATTTCCCACGCAAAAAAAAAAAAAATGGTATATAAGTACCTACTAAACACTCCATAAAAGAGTTTATGAACATAGTTTAGGTATTTCATAGCGTATTGTAAAAAGCGTAACGTAGTAGCACAGCGTAGCACGGTGTAGCACGGCGTAGCACAGTGTAGCGCGGCGTAGCACGACATTGCACGGCGTAGTACGGTGTAACATGGCGTAGCACGACATTTCACGGCGTTGTATGGTGTAACACGGCATAGCATGACGTAGCGCTGTGGAATACAGCATAACTCAGCATACCACACCACAGACACAGCCTAGCATAGCTTAGCAAAGCTTAGCATAGTTCTGAATAAGAGTTATATATACTGGTCCATAAATTAATTAATCATAACGTTAACTATTTGACGACACAGAAATTGATGTTCTACGTCAGCCCTGCCACATATTCCGCAGTGAGACCCTGGTAGAGTGAAGTGAATGACGACTCCGCATTTAAAACTTTGTGCAGTGTCAAAACCACAGTCTAACAAAGCATTGCCAAAATACATACACATGTCCATCATACTCTGTCACAATCCTCAAACACAATAGGATTTCACAATCCTCTAAAATTCAAATCTCAAATCACGGGCCTACGATAAAAAACAAGCCATTCTTTTTTCTAAAACGTTTGTATATTAAATTGGTTTTTAATTAAAACTCAATTTCCATTTAACATTTCGTTTCTAACTGTACTCGATGTTTGTGATACGAGCGTTGATTCCGCTCTGACATTTCATAAAGAAAACAATTATTTGTTTGTTTGTTCCGAACGTATTACTGCTGACTGCTGGGCCATTACGTAATCGCCTATTTTCGTGAGTCGTGTGGCAACCAATCAAAACTGCCATTTACCTACATACGTCCCATTAGAGAGAATTAATTTGTCAAACAAAACCGTGTGATAAATTCGTGAAAAGGATATAAAAGTTACGTTCGGCTGACTTCGGAAGAGATCGTGCACGTTCGAGAGCGTTCGGGCACGTTCGGCACGGGTCATCGCTCCGACCTAGATCGGGTGCGCCCGCGCAGAGCCACTGTTGCTAACCGCGCGTTTTATTCTATTATTTGTGTTAAATAGTGGAGCGTTGCGTGTTCGTGTTTAGTTTGTTATAAAATTACACATAACTAGCTGTAACAGGTTCTTTTTATGACCATAACAAAGTAGAAAATGGCGGAGTACACGCGAAAATAAAAACCATGTTTGTTGATTATTGAACTGGCTTTCGATTTGATGAACGGCTGAGTCATCTGTACATTTATTTGCAGCACAGCCAGGATGTAATAAAATACTAGAAACAGATATTAATGTGTGAACTAGTTGCAACAGCTTTGTTTTGCTAGTTTACTTTTTGATCACGTAAAGTTTGAGACTTTCTCATACTTTTTCTTTGCACCTATCGAGCAAGGCTTAATAGATCGTAGAACCAGAAAGGGGAACACAAACATCATACATATACCCGCGTAAAGGCAATTACACGGCTGAAATACTGCAAAACTGATTATAGAAATAATAAATTATCAAAAAGGTTTGAAATCAGAAATCCTCACTCTTTAACCGACTTTCTTCGACAAAAAGGAGGTTATATGTTCCACTGTATGTATTTTTTTTTAATGTATGTTCATCGATTTCTCCCCCATTTGTGGACCGATTCTCAAAATATTTGTTTTATTTGAAAGAGTATACTCCTGAGGTGGTCCCATTGGCACCAAGTTAGGATCTGATGATGGAATCCCAGGGAAAACGAAAAATTTTGTAGGTATTAACAATGTTTTTTCATATATTTTCTAAAGCAAATGGTCATCTGATGATAATTCTCAAAATATCTCTTGCAAAATTCATTTTTTGTTCGAAAGGGGTTTATTTCGAAATGGTCCCATTTAAATTTCATAATATAGATCGGATGATGCGTTTCGGAGACAGACAACGAAACTCTTAACCGAGATTGCTGCTATAGCATAAATATGCATTGTTTTGACCCCAAGGGTGATGAAATTTCGAATTGTTTTGGGGTAGTTACTTTAGCTAAAAAGTGAAAAATAAAAAGTTTTTCAAAAAAAAAACTACCGACTTCCAAAAAACAGTAGAAAGTGAAAAATAACTTTAGTTTTGGAAGGCGGTGACAAGAAATTAATAAAATACGTATCTAAAGTCACCAATTTCCGAAATTAAAATTATTTTTCACTTTCTAGTGTTTTTTGGAAGTCGGTTGTTTTATTTTTTTAAAGTTTTTTTTTTAATACTGGACTCACATAACAAAATACAATTATCAGGTATCGTTAGGAAATGTCTATGAGTTTCGATACAATTACTATATCTATAACTTTTCACAAAATTAACACTAAAATGTAGCTTTACCGTCGCGCTTACACAAGTTTTGTAATAGCAAATTACAAGTCTGCTACAAACGTCAACACGTATTGTATAACCGAGTACTATCAATACGTACTTGCAGGTGTGAGGTGGCTCACCCCTGGCCAAGTGGCGACACACTGGTCCCATTAGGTGGGCACATTGAGGGCACATGTGGGGACCTGCATGCGGGAAACGGACTTATTGGAAGCGGGTAAACGGTCAATAAGAATGAACATTGTAGTTTATGATATTTGCATTCAAATATACATGTTAAACGAAGGTTTAATTGTACTTCATGGGCTGAAACTGCTAATGAATAAGGCTTGCGATTGATCATCAGTATCCGCAAACCAACTTCGGGCGTAATATAGGTACCTACCTCACTTTTATTTAGCCGACGATTGATATAGAACACTCTCATGCTAATACTGCTAAGGCTTTATTATTGGAGTGGCTTCTACTTTAGGAGAGACTGTTGCCTTGCAATGAGTAGTTCTTTTAGAGTGGAAGCCACTTTAGCTTTTACCATTAGGATATTCCCCAATCGGCCAATCTTATTAAATGTTATTAAATTGGGCAATTGGAGAATATCCTAATGGTAGAATCACTGATGAATGGCTCTCATCTGCTTCATAACATCCGCTCCTTTCGAATGGAACACCAAAGTTTTTAATGAAACATAAAAGTAATAAAATTAAAAATAACTAATCAAAAAACCACTTCTATTTTCATATCATTCCATAACGAAAACTCCCCAACATCCCATTAAAGTAGCCATATCAATTAATTGTCGGACACATTAACTAATTCCCGCTTGCATCCAGCCAGGTATGGGCCTATGAGGACACACCTTTAGCTTTCAATTAAATTACCAGCGATACGTAAATCATGGCCGGCCCACTGAAATTAACAACCATTTATGTAATTATGAATACATTTATATTCGTTCTGTGCGTTATTATTGTAATTTAATTGATGTGATTATGTTTGTGTGGAACATGGCGTTTTCATACATAATTTGGGCAGTACTTGTAATTGTAATTATGTGTTGTACTCATTACTTTGATGTAGGTAAACGATAATAATAGATTTTAGCATAATGTAATGTGTTAATTAAAGTGGCTTCACTAGTTTTCTGGTTTCAAACCAGGAAGAGTTATTGTGGAAACGAAGTGACATCTAGATAATGGTCGTGTTTTCAGATCTAAAGTGCAAAATAGATACAACATCAGCCTGAAAATGTAAATCTTGTTATTATTGAATCATTTTATCTCTCTCTCCCATATCCTAGGCAGCTATGTCATATGATTCTTAACAATCTCTACTTGGTGTGATAACATTGTTGAGACGACTGTCGTGGTGCAATTACGTCCATAAGATCGTGCAGCATCGGGCTGCAGTCGGCCACTATTGGCCACGCCCACCAGGAGCCACGCAGCAGCACGCGCTAGGCGGATGGATACGTGACCCGAGGGCCCTAACAACATGACTTGCGTGAGACACAGTATCCCAGAAACAGTAGATCCAGATGAAACAGATATTTCATCTATCTCGGGCATCAGTTAAATTAAATTTTGAAGAACTGTTATAATAATTGCATGTATTTGATTATTTTTGTATTTTCAGCATTTGCCATTTCATTTATTTTACAGCATCAACGAACCCACACACATTTTCTAGTAAATACTAGAGGCAACTAGCTGTAAATTACTGTTCAGACCTATTTCTGTAGTCTATAATCCAATTAATAAAAGAATACGTGATACAAGCACATCAAATGTGGTTCGACTTTCAAACACAACCAATCCATAGTTTAATTCTTCATAAACTTGGTCTACTGTGTTCCCTTCACTGCTCTCCTGAGATAGTTAAACTACATGATTCGTAGTTATAGCCTCGGCGCTGGTGGTTCTAAAATAGCCACAAAAACTGCGTGTATCACCACACGTACCACAGATTGCTTGCAGTAAAAAATACTAATCGAATTTATTATTGGACTGTCACAGCCGGTGGAACCATCACAGCGGACCACGAATAAGTAAGAGCAGTAGCAATGTTGAAATGGATGACATTTCGACTGCAATCATTAAAAAAATGTAAGTATTTGCTTCTGAAAGTCAAAATAATTTACTTCAAATAGGCACATGAAAGGTAATTTTGTACGATTGACTGTAGTTTCATATAGATAAGAATAGGCAAAACCTTTAAAGTTACTTTGTTAAAATGTCTTAAAAAAATTGTAACATCAGCTTTTTTTTAAACAGACGAAATATTACTACGCTATCTACAATCATGTGCTGAATGTATAGTTCGTTTGCGCTTTCACGTCCCTCGACCCTGTACTCGTATATGAGGACGTACACACGGCTACACATCAAGCTATACATTTCCAGTATAAGCTGATCTCGCATTGTATTGGATTTCCGTAAAGTGCGAGGTCAGCGTAAACTAAACACGATACAAATTACTTATTTATATAATAAATAAGTAATTTGTATCGTAATAAATGACTATTACTATGAACTGGAAATGCTTATGTGTAACCGTGTGTACCTTGAATAAAATTACTAGATATACCAAATTAGGTAAACATCTACCATCAATCATCATCTGCCTAGCCTTTTCCCAACTATGTTGGGGTCGGCTTCCAGTCTAACCGGATGCAGCTGAATACCAGTATTTTACATGGAGCGACTGCCTATCTGACCTCCACAACCCAGTTACTGGGTAATACGATACCCCTTGGTAAGACTGGTTGTCAGACTTTCGACCCGTAACGACTGTCAAAGATCCACAAATGACAGCCGAAACCAACGGATTAACGTGCTTTCCGAGGCACGGAGGGTTCTTGGTATGTAAAGATGGTCACCCATCCACGGACCAACCGCGGCAAGCCTAGCTTAACCTGGCCGATCGACCCGTGCAGCTATTGTTATTTAGCCACAAGCCCCTCATCATCTACCTGAATACTCATTATTAATTTTTGTATTTAGGCACTACATCAATGTGTGATGCACCTTACTAGTTTTCCTATCAAACCCTACAACAATTTTAAAATTCTTACAATTGGAGTAGGGTCACGTCAATAGTGCTACGTGAGGAGAACGAACCCAAGAACTCTTGTTCGGCACTTCGTTGTTTTACCTACTGGGATATATATCTAGTTTTACATTACCTCGTTCACGATAGAGCAGTAGAGGTCACCTTTATAAAGCCTAGAAATCTATCAGAAATATCAAGCAAGGTTTATCAAATCCTAGCCAGAATTATCTCGTTGACGTTATACACATGGCACACAGCTCTCAGAGAGCAGCCCTACGTGCCTGCCCCTACTTACCATCTCATGTCAAAAGCCATTACAGGCATAGGACTGAATATAGAACAAAAAACCGTAATAGGCAATAAAAAAATAATGACATCATTAAGTCGCAGCTTATTTGCGAAACAATGTAATATAGTTATTTAGTACATATGCCTAATGTAACCACATAATGTAATGATACCATAGCGTGATGATATTTGTGATCATAACAGTGAAAGTTACATCTAAATGGGCGCAGCAATTTAAGTGATAGTTACAACTTTGTTATATATACACTTACACAAACAGGAACACATAAATATTATGATATTACTAGCTGACCCGGCAAACGTTGTTTTGCAGGTAATTTCTACCCTTATCACTGAGGGGTATGAAAAATAGATAGTAGCCGATTCTCAGACCTACTGAATATGCATTTAAAATTTGGTAAAAATCAGTAAAGCCGTTTCGGAGGAGTAAGGTAACTAACATTGTGACACGATCATTTTATATATAAGATGTAGGAATTTGTTCAGTTTTGTCAGGAAATTCGAATTCTAGCCGTTTTTAGTGTTTCTAATGGCAAAACAGAAACTATAATAGATCACTTTTTGTCCGCCTCTCACTGTGGTGTTTCTGAAGATCTTTTTTTACACGTTTCGACAGGCCATCGAAATTCATTATTCCTTCACTTCGCTCACGGCAGTAATAGAATATACTTCGCGTGGAAGTTGTAAGATACTACAATTTACTAATATAACAGCAACATTTTTCTAAAACTTTCCTGTATACTACGTTTGTAGTGTTTTGATGTTGGCACTTAGCACCCAAAATATGAAGAGCCAGGAGTGGCAACGCAGGAGCAAGCGACGGATAGTAAGTTGTCCGTATGAGGTCAGGTCAGGTCGTCCTAAGGTCGATACCCGCAGCCTTCAGTAATAATTTGCCATTAATTGCAAAGTTTTTCGTTTTAAGTTAATAAATAAATTACTGTGTTCATGTATTTACTAAATAATGGCACAACACTGATGCACAGACTGTTTTCTTCCAAATAATTGCTTATGACCAGCTATCACTAAAATAATAAAACAGTAGTTAGATTGTAAACACACGGGATATCTCATTAACAGTCATCTAACCCCATGGTTAAAGTTAACCAAAAGGCGTGATGATTGTCATCACACTCATCACGCTACACCATTTAACTATCTGTAACATTTTGGCTCGGCTTTTACAATTTGCGGGAGATAGGTACATTAAAGAAGAATACAAACAAATTGCAATATTGCTCATCTCCTACAGCAAATAGCGTCATAATTTATAGCCTACAGACTGATTAGATTCATAGAAAACATCTATAGAAAATATATACAGATACATAAAAAAGAAAATATTCACAAGGCATCAAAAAATACGTCCGCATCGTTGTCAATGGGAAAAGTGCCCAAAAGGCTGGCAGCATTGCCACGTTCTATGGCAATGCCGATTCTTTGGCCGAAAAATAGGCCAGCCCTTTGGTCACGTGAAGAGTCGACCAACCGCTTGGAAATATCCCGGAAAACTAAGTGGGCACTCGGACCCCATGGCCCTAGAGTTTCAACCCCAAACGGCTCGAACATATAGGTTCCAATAAGATTGGATAGAGCAAAATCTGTTACGTAGTTTTTACGTAATGCTGAAACATACATTCAGACAAACAGATAAACAAAATCGTTCCCAGATCTCGAACAGTTTCTTAAAAAAAAAAAAAATGTACTAAAGTTTTGACTTCGCTACGATTTTATTATAGATAAGACTTTATTGTGACTTCAGTCAGAGACAGACAACATTCGTAGTAAGAAGGGTTTTATTACACACGGCCATCAAACATTGAATTGTGTCAAAAAAAAAAATCTTTTCTAATTTTTTTACGACATCCCAATTTTAAAACATGAATAACAAACATAAAATGTGTTCATCAACAGATTATTTTCACAGATAGCAAACAGGATAGTTTGTCACGGCACATAACACGGAATGGAATCGTTTTGCGTCCCATCCCAAGCAGAACGCCATGAAGATACGCACAATAAAAACATACGTCATCTAATATATTTGAAAACTCACGCAGGAATGAAATATAATATCACGCCTGTATTCTCCGAAGCTGTAGGCAGAAATAGATATAATATTCCGTATAGTACACCGAATTGCCGATGGAGCCGAAAGGTTCTGAAGTGGCGACCGCACACCAGGAGACAACGGGTTGGTAGGCCTTCCACAAGATGGACCGATAACTTGTGTCGGCCTCAGGAATCCGCTGAATGTGAGAAACACGGTACCGGTCGAAGTAGCGTACATGGGGGAAACCGATGCGAACCGGGGTTGAAATTATGTTCTGCAATTGTTCTGCATTTTGATGTACCTACTCATCGTACACAAAACTGCAGAACAATAGCAGAGGTGGATATGAAAATGCGCACATTTGGCCTGTTAGAATTAGATCCCGGGTGAAAGAGGCGAGCCCATTGCCATCGACCAAATCCAGAACCTGCTGTCTTTGAAATCGAATCCAGAACCTTACGCTCAACACCACTATACCAAAGAGGCAGTGAGGCAGAAAATACAAATACATGAGGAATGCTAGTTTATTGTTACTAACCTACATTGTAACAGAATGTTGCACAGGTCAGGTAGAGATCAAAAAACTTATAATGGAATGTCTGGTTTCCGTCAAGCACTTGATCTATCTAGATTTGTTAGTAGGTTCATTCTTGATTGATTACTGTTCTGCGATGGAATTTAAGACAACCCAGTTGCTCCATACATTATACTTGCTGAGATGGGTAACCTGGTAAAAATTGTGCGTCAGAAAGAATGTTTGGAAAAAATTGCTGTGTGACCTAGAGAAAATTACGATTGGTTGGTAACTGTTATTATTTTTATGGTAAAATCAGCCATTCCTATTTTCATGGATAAACACAGGCCTCCACCATCCAAACATGGTCAATATGATAATATTGCCTCGCAACTGTTTCTTTTTAAACTATTATTTGTTTATTCACAACTTACGAACTGCGAACGACTGGTTAAGAAATTATTTAAAAAACCGACAACAATGTGTAGAAATCTCCAGAATCGATAATGGCAAAAAGGTGTCATATAGAAGCGACTATCAGAAAAATAATTTTGGAGTGCCGCAGGGCAGTGTATTGGGGCCTTTTTTATTCCTTCTCTATATCAATGACCTCCCGAATATCACTCGCCACACAATGATTTTATTTGCTGATGACACGACCCTTGTCGTGAAGTGTGAAAGAGTCGACACCTACGAATATGAGATTAATGAAGCCATCAAAAATATAATACACTGGTTGAACTCCAATAATCTACAAATTAATATGGAGAAAACGAAAATGATACAATTTCAAACATATAGGAGAAACCCATTAACGCTGACTATTAAATATATTGACACGACTATAGAACAAGTAGTAAATGCAGCATTTCTAGGCATACAATTAGATCAAAATTGCGATTGGAAAAAGCATGTCGACTATGTTTGTGACAAACTGGACAGATTTATCTATGCACTAAGAAGATTAAGAGCCACGGTCTCAACTGAATCGGCTCTTTGTGCATATCACGGATACGTTTCCTCCGTACTCTCATATGGTCTCTTGTTGTGGGGTAATTCGGTAGATGTCAATAAAGCGTTTATGATACAAAAAAAATGTGTGCGTGCAATCTGTGGAGCTGGGTACATGGATAGCTGTAAGCCACTGTTTAAAAAGTACAACATTTTACCGTTAGCATGCATGTATATTAAAGAATTGTGCCTATTAGTACGACAACATCCTGAAAATTTTATTAAGCATAGAGATGTAACCAAAAGGAATGTTGCCTCTAGAGATAAACATAGGCTGTGCTTGCCACAATGCAAGCTCGATTTATATAAAAGAAATTCGTTCATAATGGCTATTAAGGTATACAATAAATTACCAAACGCCTTTAAAGAACTACCTTTCCTTATGTTTAAAAAAAAGCTGATTCAGTGGCTTAAAGAAAAATGTTTTTACTCTGTTGAGGAATTTGTGTCACATATCGAAGAAAGAAAGTAATGTCAATTTTGGTTTATATAAATTTTATTTATTTTTTAATTTGACATTTACTTATTATTACTATTTTTATTTTGACATTATCATTGACATAAAATCTGACATTTTTTATTAACAATCATAATGGTACATAACTGATGTAGTGTTGTGACATTTTTAAATTATGTAATGCGTTGTGAACTTAAATATTTGCAATTGATTTATTTAATTAGAACTTTTTGTAACGTAGTGAAGGAATATTATGACATTTTGAATAATTTAATGTATTCGGAAATTAAATATTTGCACACCACATGTAATGGTAGAATGTAAATGGGCCACATTAATAATAACATCATACTACTTTGTACACCTACATTTTAGCAAATAAAGCATTACTTACTTACTTAAAAAAAAAAAAAAAAAAAAAAAAAAAAAACTTGCAAACAATTACAATTTCAGACACTGGCAGTGGTTTTGCAGAAAGTAAGTATCGGCGTATATTTCAATTAGGTCGACTAAACAAGTCTTTAAAAAAAATATGTTTCTCCATCTGAGTAAAACGCGAAATGGTATAATGCGAGTCATTTGGCACAAAAGACACTAAACAACTAGATCACTAAGTGGTCCATATCCGCTCATTAATATCGTCGTATCACCTCTCTTTTATTAAAACTCTCCGATTCTCGCCGCCATGCCCCATTGACGCGTCATCAACGAAATTATCTGCACATTCGTTACAAAGCGTGTTCAATATGAAAGAAACTATGTCGCGGGTATTAAAAGATTGTTAACGCCACTACAAAGTGTTGAATAAATGCGAAACATACGTCTGTAGACGATTCTTTACTTTGATGTACACTGAGAGAAATATATTTGTTTAGACCACCCGAATTGCAACGCAATAATCATTTGTTTCATGAAAAAATAAATCTTAGTGCAGACTATTATAAAAATTGCAAATGATTGTGGTATAAGTCATCATCATCATCTCCCTAGCCTTTTCCCGACTACTTATGTTGGGGTTGGCTTCTAGTCTAACCGCATGCAGCTGAATACCAGTATTTTACGTAGAGTTTCGGGGTTCAGACAACCAATCAGAAGTGTGTACTTACTGTAGTATAAGTCTCAACCTGAAAACGCAAAACAAGATTAATAAGCCTTTGCATACGTTTTGCATTTAGCATGAACATTTCGTCATCTTGTCACCGTCATCTTTAAGCGATTAACCGACACGGAAAGCAGTTTTGAATTCTCTATAAACTAAAGGTACTTCGTGATGTATCGTGCTTCGGGCTTTCGGGCCTTAGCTTTCCACCACATCATTTCACCACCACATATTCCTGAAACGGTTTCATAAACCCATCAACCTTTTGTTACCACACTAGACTTCTATTATCAATAAACAAAGATGCCTACATGCAACAGTTGACTAAGCTACCTATTTATAAAATCCAGGACTAAAAAGAAAAAACATACTCAACTATCTCAGGAAAAATAAATCCAACCAACTGAAATTACTGAAGCCAATAAAACTAGTTATGACTGCCGTACAAAATGCCTGAATAATGTAAACATCGTCCCGATGAGTAGCGTGATATGTCACCGGCAGAGACAATGGTCGACGCCCACGTGGCTCTGACGACGTCAGCACGGGTCGGGTCGACGAACCCTTTACTTTTATTGAGCGACGCAAAGCTGGCTCGATGAAAGTGCTGAAAAGATGTTTCAGATTGTGAATACATATTAAAAGTGATTTCTGAAGGGTTTGGATGAAAATATTGACGTTTTTGCAAAAAAATATTGTGTGTCTCAGCTATAGTTAACATTGCAATTTTCTATGGTAAAAAATATTAATTTGTAGTTGGCTTTTATCAGGGAAAACGTTCTCAGTTGTCCTTCAATAAAATATCATGTAGGTACTTTGTTATCGGCGTACAACATTAATAAAATAATTGAATAGTCACGACTAAACAATCATAACCTTTCCTAACCGATGCAATGTAAAAGTAAAAACATTTTAGTAACATTATGTGTATTCTGACAAACAACAGATTTGCAACCAGACGCTCCTCTCTTTACCTAGATACATAAGATACAAAGATACATAAACTATTATGATCAAGAATTCGCAAACGATGTGAAGAATTTACAAAAATCTTGTGTACGATAATCAGTATTAACCGGTAAAAGGCCACACCTGGATTTAGAACTACTAATAAATTAGCACAATGAAAAACAAGCTTTTTATAATGTCCCTATTCACGAGTTCACGAGGCTTGGCAAGTATATTGGTGATAGTATACTATCACCCATTTCAAAAACTAATTTCGCCTAAGACTTTTGTCCTATTGAGCTTTATAATTTGTAAAAACCAGACTGAACAAATAATCATAAATAGTCGGAAAATGCGTAGACATTTTCTAACTGCGCATTTTCCCCCAAAATCACTGACCTTATTACATTCTAATATAAAATATTGTGTAGGTTTTATTTTCTAACCGGGAACATGATTAAGAATAGGGCCCTACTTGTAGGTCGCTACCCACGCCTATGAACGAAACCTGAAGCTAGGGATATTGGGTTTACGAACAGTAACCAAGGGGCAAGAAAGGTAGCATATTGTACGATCATTCCTCACATTTCTTGGCCCAGATTCCCCATAAACAACCCTCCACACAACAAATCGGGACTCATCCCGTCTTTTTAAAGATACTTTTCAAAATATGTACTAAAAATAAGGAGTATGTCGCATTCCTTTGTCGTATATAATGCGTGGGATGATATGTACGTAAATGCTTCAATACCAACATTTTTTTCTGACGTACCAAAATTAATATTAGGTCTTTACCTATGAAATTGCCGTTCTGCAGTACTGGCCATTTCAAATCAAAATAATTTTTGTTTGGCTAAGAATTCTAATTTCAAATTAATTTTATTTTAAAAACATGGATTTTTTTTTCTAAAAGTAGTCATTTCTTTATTGATTAGTGTTACATTTTCATCGCATTTCAATCTTTTTCGTCATCATGGATACGTTAAAAATTCGAGTAATTATGGAATATGAGTACCGTCGTGGCAGCAACGCGGCACAAGCGGCACGCAACATCAACGACGTTTACGGAGCTAACACTACAAACCAACGCACCACCTGTTATTGGTTTGCTCGCTTCCGTTCTGGAAATTTCGACCTGAAAAATGAACCTCGCGGTCGTCCGAAGACTTTGGTCGACAATGACGAATTAAAGGCGATTGTGGAAGCTGATGATACACAATCTACGGCTGAATTAGCAGCAGCTTTCGACGTTAGCGTCAAAACAATATTGGTCCATTTGCGTCAAATTGGCAAGGTAAAAAAGCTTGACAAATGGGTGCCCCACGAACTCAATGATCGCCAGCGCGAAGTACGCGTCGAGACGTGCCTTGCACTGCTCAACAGACACACAAATGAAGGAATTTTGAACCGCATTGTTACCTGCGATGAAAAATGGATTCTGTTTGATAACCGTAAGTGCTCAGCAAGTTGGTTGGATCCTGGTTCAGCACCTAAACAATGCCCTAAACGAAAACTTACCCCTAGAAAAGTGATGGTCACTGTTTGGTGGTCTAGCGCCGGTGTGATTCATCACAGCTTCTTACCAAACGGGGTGAGCATTACTGCAGATATGTACTGTGAAGAACTGAACACAATGATGGAGAAGCTGGCGCATCTCCAACCAGCATTGGTCAATCGCTCGTCTCCGCTGCTCCTGCACGACAACGCGCGACCTCATACTGCACAGCAGACGGTCTCCAAGTTGCAAGAACTGGGGTTGGAAGCTCTCCGTCATCCGCCCTACTCACCAGACCTTGCGCCTACAGACTACTACTTTTTCCAGAATTTGGATAACTTCTTGGCGGGAAAAAAATTTAATACCCGAGAGGCAGTACAAAATGCCTTTGAAGAATTTGTTGCCTCCCGTCCAGCTGATTTCTTTAAGAAGGGCATCAATAAACTGCCACTGCGATGGCAAAGATGCATTGATTGCATGGGTGATTACTTCGATTAATACAAATAAAAAATTCATGAAAAAAATTCGTTTAAATTTTTTCATACAAAACGGCAATTTCATAGGTAAAGACCTATTATTAACTCGGCAATGACATCAAAAAAATATTTTGTGTTCAAGTCGGCTGGAAATACAATTTTGGTCACAAAAGAAAACATCACGTTGTGTTCTGGACTCTGGTATTGTTCTGGTGATGCTCATATTACAGGCACCTGGTGTGGCGACGGGCACTGCTGTAGTGGGTGGCCACCACCCACACGTGTGCCACGAATGCATTCAAAACGTATGAACAGCACGTGAACTACTTGTGGCCGAGCCACCGGTGGCTCGTTTGCGCCTAGACTAAAAGGGAGTCTGAGATCGCCACTTGTCGGTAGTTTCCGTGAGGTTGCATGTGTCTAAAAGCGGTGATAACACGTTAATTTGCCACTTCTTATAGAAATGACTGATTAATACCTACAGTTGTTACGTGTCCCACATAAATTCCTAGCTATGAACAAGTACCGCGATTTTCGGTGGATGATACTGCTGTCAATTGTTGGGCTAATTTTATTCTGTTCTATCAGTTTTATGGTTATTACAACATCCATCATCAAAGGTTTGTCAGCTTCTATAAAACCACAAGCATGTTAAGAAAATTCAGAGAATCTGTATGAAAGTGTGTTTTATCATCTTCCCCCCATCTTCTGTCCTATCTATAAAATCGTGTTCGCGAGGTCGTCATTTCTTTCATTCGGTTCTATTTCAGGATTGACACAGATTGGGCTCGTATAAACCTCAGTGGCGGTCCATTCAATGGCGACAGCTGAAACAACAGCCATTAGTACAGATCTCTTTCAAACAACCTCATTTACGAGCACTGCAGACAAGACAACCATAGACATACACATCGAGAAAATAAGGATGTGTGCACATTAGAAAAAGTATACAAGAATTCGTGATTCCAGCAAACTTTGGACGTTCACATGATGTCGGAAAACTTCCGTTATCTTAGGATTACCTTTATGATGAAAGGCATACCAAAAAAGACCACACGAAAACTGAGATCACACTTATAGTGCAGATCAGTAAACAATACGACAATGAATGATCATAATTACTAACCGAGAATCGATATTTAATTTCTACACTGTCATAGTTATTGTCATAGTCATTGTCATAGTCATAGTCATTGTCATAGTCATTGTCATAGTTATTGTCATAGTCATTGTCATAGTTATTGTCATAGTCATTGTCATTGTCATAATCATTGTCATTTTCATCGTCATTGTCATAGCCATTGTCATAGTCATTGTCATAGTCATTGTCATAGTCATATTCATTGTCATAGTCATTGTCATAGTCATTGTCGTAGTCATTGTCATAGTCGTTGTCATAGTCATTGTCATAGTCATTGCCATAGTCATTGTCATTGTCATAGTCATTGTCATAGTCATAGTCATAGTCATTTATTAATAAACAAGTAACTTTTATCTGAAGTTACACATTAAATTACACAATTACAATATGTTTAAACTAAATAAATTGCATTTGAATTTCTTAAATTCCATCAACCAATTAAAAATAATTCTTCAATTATGTTTCGACACGTAAATTAATTAAAAATATAGCCAACACCTTAAAATATTAAATAATAACAATAATAAAAAAAGACAAATTAACATAGATTGATAAAATCAATACAAATAAATTAAAAAATGATTATTTTATGGCAACAGATGTTTTGAGGCAATCAAGGAAAAAAGTACTTTATTAGCCGATCTAAAACCCAATAAAGCCATGGAAACTTCAAAACTCTTGGATTGTTAAAGAAACTGTGTTATCCAATTAGAGTGCTGGGTAGGAATTATTGCCGATTTTTACGGCAAAAATCCATGTGTTAGGCTCAGCACATGCGGTCTAATTTCCATCGGTACATCACGCGAATCTGTCCCCGAAGTGTGTCGTGTGATATCGTTTGCATATCTGCCGGCCTTTGTCACTACTATTTATGATTCAACGGAAATATGCGCGTGGGCATTTGTTTTACTATGAAAGCGCTTTTAATCAGGGTTTATTGTTCTCTTATCTAGGTTGTACATTAGATTAATACTTGTGAAAGTTAAATTAATGGCTTATCAGAAAGCTTTTCTATCATTTATTATCCATTTAGAGAGGTTATTGTGTGTGAGAAATCTATATATTAGGTCTTTACCTATGAAATTGCCGTTCTGCAGTACTGGCCATTTCAAATCAAAATAATTTTTGTTTGGCTAAGAATTCTAATTTCAAATTAATTTTATTTTAAAAACATGGATTTTTTTTTCTAAAAGTAGTCATTTCTTTATTGATTAGTGTTACATTTTCATCGCATTTCAATCTTTTTCGTCATCATGGATACGTTAAAAATTCGAGTAATTATGGAATATGAGTACCGTCGTGGCAGCAACGCGGCACAAGCGGCACGCAACATCAACGACGTTTACGGAGCTAACACTACAAACCAACGCACCACCTGTTATTGGTTTGCTCGCTTCCGTTCTGGAAATTTCGACCTGAAAAATGAACCTCGCGGTCGTTCGAAGACTTTGGTCGACAATGACGAATTAAAGGCGATTGTGGAAGCTGATGATACACAATCTACGGCTGAATTAGCAGCAGCTTTCGACGTTAGCGTCAAAACAATATTGGTCCATTTGCGTCAAATTGGCAAGGTAAAAAAGCTTGACAAATGGGTGCCCCACGAACTCAATGATCGCCAGCGCGAAGTACGCGCCGAGACGTGCCTTGCACTGCTCAACAGACACACAAATGAAGGAATTTTGAACCGCATTGTTACCTGCGATGAAAAATGGATTCTGTTTGATATCCGTAAGCGCTCAGCAAGTTGGTTGGATCCTGGTTCAGCACCTAAACAATGCCCTAAACGAAAACTTACCCCTAGAAAAGTGATGGTCACTGTTTGGTGGTCTAGCGCCGGTGTGATTCATCACAGCTTCTTACCAAACGGGGTGAGCATTACTGCAGATGTGTACTGTGAAGAACTGAACACAATGATGGAGAAGCTGGCGCATCTCCAACCAGCATTGGTCAATCGCTCGTCTCCGCTGCTCCTGCACGACAACGCGCGACCTCATACTGCACAGCAGACGGTCTCCAAGTTGCAAGAACTGGGGTTGGAAGCTCTCCGTCATCCGCCCTGCTCACCAGACCTTGCGCCTACAGACTACTACTTTTTCCAGAATTTGGATAACTTCTTGGCGGGAAAAAAATTTAATACCCGAGAGGCAGTACAAAATGCCTTTGAAGAATTTGTTGCCTCCCGTCCAGCTGATTTCTTTAAGAAGGGCATCAATAAACTGCCACTGCGATGGCAAAGATGCATTGATTGCATGGGTGATTACTTCGATTAATACAAATAAAAAATTCATGAAAAAAATTCGTTTAAATTTTTTCATACAAAACGGCAATTTCATAGGTAAAGACCTATTATATAAAAGAAAGTCGTGTTAGTTACTTCACTTATAACTCAAGAACGGCTGAACCGATTTAGCTGAAAATTGGCAGGGAGGTAGTTTAGAGCCAGGAGAAGGACATAGGATACTTTTTATCCCGTTCAGTTGTTTCAGAAATAAAAAAAGTATCAAAGTGGAAGTTGGCTGTCGAAAAACGAAAATTTTCACGGATAGGATAATAGGGTAGATAGGGTAGGGTAGGTAGGGTAGGTAGGGTAGGTAGGGTAGGTAGGGTAGGTAGGGTAGGTAGGGTAGGTAGGGTAGGTAGGGTAGGTAGGGTAGGTAGGGTAGGTAGGGTAGGTAGGGTAGGTAGGGTAGGTAGGGTAGGTAGGGTAGGTAGGGTAGGTAGGGTAGGTAGGGTAGGTAGGGTAGGTAGGGTAGGTAGGGTAGGTAGGGTAGGTAGGGTAGGTAGGGTAGGTAGGGTAGGTAGGGTAGGTAGGGTAGGTAGGGTAGGTAGGGTAGGTAGGGTAGGTAGGGTAGGTAGGGTAGGTAGGGTAGGTAGGGTAGGTAGGGTAGGTAGGGTAGGTAGGGTAGGTAGGGTAGGTAGGGTAGGTAGGGTAGGTAGGGTAGGTAGGGTAGGTAGGGTAGGTAGGGTAGGGTAGGGTAGGGTAGGTAGGGTAGGTAGGGTAGGTAGGGTAGGTAGGGTAGGGTAGGGTAGGTAGGGTAGGTAGGGTAGGTAGGGTAGGTAGGGTAGGTAGGGTAGGTAGGGTAGGTAGGGTAGGTAGGGTAGGTAGGGTAGGTAGGGTAGGTAGGGTAGGTAGGGTAGGTAGGGTAGGTAGGGTAGGTAGGATAGGTAGGGTAGGTAGGTAGGTTAGGGTAGTGTAGGGTAGGGTAGTGTAGGGTAGGTAGGGTAGTGTAGGGTAGCGTAGGTAGGGTAGTGATTTTGTATGAATGACTTTTGGACGAACAGGACAACGTCTGTCGGGTCAGCTAGTTGATTGATAAATCCTGATTTCTAAGGGTTTATGTTGTGTCTAGATTTCTCATGATTAAAATTCCTTTTCAAACGCTTTATCGGCAATAGACCTAAAAGAGAATGTAAGAAAGATTTGGTTGTAAAGCACATGCAAGAGGGTCACGATACAATTTCTTTGATACATTTTCTAAGTCGCCCAAAATATAGTATAGACATATTATATTTTGGGCGACTTAGAAAATCACGGGAACATAAAAACAATGACGATCAATTTTAAGTTATTGAACCTACTTTGTAAAAAAAAAACTGTTGGCTTTCTATATTGTATAAATAGGTATGGAAGAGGCAGATCTTCTGTTACAGGTATCTCAATACTTAGAGGAAGGCCTCTACATCTTACATTAGGGTAAATAAACTGATAACAGTAATTACCGATATACTTCTTCCACGTGTAACTATTAAACAGATAAAATAAATACATACATTTGGAATTCCTGCTCTATTTAAAACTCAGAGTAACTAAACTGTCTACTTTATTGTAACTCTAAATACTGACAATGTCACGAGATTCCACTAGATTTAATGCACGAATTATGTAAACAAAGATATAAATTTCAACCAGGCACACATTGCCAAAGACTAGGATAGGTCTCATGGCTGAAAAGACGTTAAATATATATCCGATAATACGATGATAAAACATAAATACCCTTTGTAACCGACTTTAAAAAGGAGGAGGTTCTCAATCCGTCGGAACCTTTATTTTTTATTTTTATGCATGTTCCCCGATTACTCGAAGATGGCTGGACCCTCAGATTAGAGAATAAAGGCAGATGGACTGCGCGGAACACCGAGAGTGAGGCCATTTAACCAAATACGGATTGAACAAGTGAATACGTTCTCGAGTCAGTACGTCAAGAAACGTCGTATCGCACGTACGTCCCAGCTAATGTCAATTTTTTCTTAGAATAATGCCGTATTGTGTTATTAAACACTGCAAAAACAATTCCCAAAAACTAAGGAAGCAAGATGGAGTATCTTTTCATACGTAAACAATGATTATTTATCTTTTTGGATATTATTTTACGTGATTATTGTTCGTGACATCTTGAAACATAAAAGTTTGACAAAAAACATTCGGTGTTTCCAGTTTATATAGAAACATTTACCCCTTAGTTAGGGAAATAGGTATAGGATGCAGGCATATCGATTTACAAAAATATTAATCTCGATGAGTGTTTTATTTATCGCTTTTTTTGTTCGTATGTGTGTATTTACGTATGTATATAAGTATGTATGCGAATATACAGGGTAAGTTTTTATCCAGTGCGCAAACTGTAACCATGAATTCAGCATATCATTCTAGACTTCCGACGAAACACAAATTTATCATGTCTCGATATTGTTCCATTATTTCAAAATTATCATCTTCTTTTTTTTAATCTGAGATCAATGAATTCCCAAAGTAGGTAGGTACCTACATTAAATTTAGACAATCTGACTCAATGGCTAAGATTCACTTTATAACTCTACTCTGCATTTTTCTAAGACTATAAATTATTTATTAATTATAATGGAATACTATGGGTATTTTTTTCCAATATCCTGGCAACCGTACGCACACAGCGAGGAACGTGTTTTTACAGTGCTGTCACGCACACATAACTAGAAAGGTGCCTCACAATAATGTTCCGCGCGGTCCATCTGCCTTTATTCAGTAATCTGAGGCTGGACCGATTTGGAGTTTTTTTTTTGTTTGAAAGGTCATACTCGTACTTCCCAGGTGGTCCCATGATCATCAAGTCAGGATCTGATGATGGCATCCTGGAGAAATAGAGAATACTCTTCAAATTTTACAGGCACACTTGAAGCAATTTTTATAGTTTTTGGAAGAATACTTTCTCGGAGTGGTCCCGTTTCAATTTGGTGAAGATCTGATGAAGAACTTCGGAGATAGGCAACGAAACTCCTCAATAAATTATAGCAAATGGACTGGGATTGCTGAAATATCATGTCTGTCTATTGTTAACACCTGTTCATAACACAACATCACGCCGGTACGCTGTGAAGAGGTAAGCACATGTGAACCACTAAAAAGTGAAAAATAAAAACTTTTTCCAAAAAAAAAAAACAACCGACTTGCGGAAAAACACTACAAAGTTACGAAATAACTTTAATTTCGGAAAGCGGTGACAAGAAATTAATAAAATACATATCCAATGTCACCGACTGCCGAAATTAAAGTTATTTTTCACTTGGTTTTTTTTCCGAAAATCGGTTGTTCTTTTTGTTTCTTTTTTTTTATAATGACATTAATTAAGAGGCGAGTGTGTAAATTAAACATATCAGTGTGTTACGATAAGACGATTGAATCCCAATGAAAAAACTGCAATCATTCTGCAGGTACCTTTCATTAAAATTACTTTAAATAAAGTTTATTGAGAAGCCAGCGTAGTAATTGCGTAAATTGATCTGCGTACGCTGTTTCTAACGATATTAGGGTTGGTTTCCACCGGCTTTCAGTCTACCCAGATGCAGCTGAATATCAGTATTTTACATGGAACGACAGCCTATCTGACCTAAATCCAGTAACTGGGTAATAATAAGATCCCCTTGGTAAGACTGGTTGTCCGTCTTTCGGGCTTCTGACGACTCGTAACGACTGTCAAAGATCCACGAGCAACGGCTTTCGAGGCACATTGGGGTCTTGGTATGTAAAGGTCACCCTTCCACGGACGAACCGCGGCAAGTGTAGCTTAACCTGATCGATCAACACGTGCAACTGTTATTACTTAGACACAAGCCCCTCAAACCCATGAAGCATGGACGCCGTCCATCCATGCTTCATAGCTTTATAGGTTTCGCCTTTCCTTTGCATTGCGATTGTAACTTACGCAATTACCCCGCTGTCAATATTTCAGTTGTTACCCCTTTATACCTACTACAATAATATAGTAATTTACAGTTTTTATTTTCCTAGAGCGGTGCCACATTATGAAATGTTTTTTCGTTTTTCCGGCCACTGATATAGCTGCGGAACAGAAACACACATATAAATTAGTCACCAGGCCACTTGTACGTCAACTAGCTTTCAACCGAGTCTCTCAGCGAATGGCTATAAAATTAGGATAGTTACTGTCTTCTGCTAATTATATAAGTTAGTTTATTTCATTGTAAGTAACTGTCGAAAGGTGGAGGACAGTGTGCCAGTAGCCCATGGCTGAATTGCGAAGGGTTTTTCATCCAATCGTGGACTGTGAATATTTTATGAATTTTGGGAAATAATGTAGTCAATCTTCTTTAAAATACGCCATGAGGAGTCTTGCCTGCTTTTACACCTGCTTTTCCTACTTTACTTTTATAAACTAATCATGTATAATGGATGGATGCACTTGTAAGGTGTACGCTGTCAATGCAGCTCATCCAAACTATTTTTAAAATAAATTATTTGTTTTATTCTAAATTCTCATTATAATCCTACAATGTCAACACCACTACTCAAACTTCCAAACAGCAACGTTCCAAGCACTTCAAATAAAAATTAAAAAAACATTTAAAACTTTACTGTAGGTACCGTTCGCTGAGCGTTGTTCTTATGGAAATGTCTCCCCCTCACAACAAGTCTCCTTTTTAGTACACTATTTCTTCCATATTGTACGGTTCAAGCTAAGAACTTAATATACGGTACAGAGCAATTTAATTATCAAGCATCACTGGTACTTACCACAGCTGAGTGTCCAGAGTGCACCGTACGTATGTGTCTTCTAATAAAACATTAACGAAGATAATTAAATAACGTTCTCGAGAACTTCAAGTGGCTAGTCTGGTAATAAAATCTTAAATACTGTTAATGCATTTGTAAAATTAATGAATGAATATGTAAACGTTAATTAAATGTGTTTACATTCTCGGTAAATAATTTTACCGTAATTATATTTGCTCCTCATTTCTATTATCTTTTTATATCTATTCACAGAAGACCGTTTATTTCGATATACTTTACGACTTGCATTTTCTTGAAAATTTTAAATAAAATTCCTAAATTTCCTGATTCCTTAACACTCGGCGTTCATTAAAATTATTGGCGCTATACGAGGCGGTAGAAAACATATCGCTACTAATATTTTAGTGACAGATACTCATTTCCTATGTGCTATGAGCAAACGGTCACGAATAAATCATGACGTTATTGAAAATACGCTGATGATTATTTACATAACACAAATCACGCCTGAAATTCCTGAAGGGTTGCGGAGAGCTGTACCTCAACGTAGTACACACACACATTCGCCAGTTATGTTTAAGTCGTACGTATGCCCCGCCTCCTAGGCGGGGCATATGCCAACAAGAGGGTATTAATTCAAACTCTGGGCTGCCACTAAGAAATTTCTGACCTGGGAATCGAAATCAGGACTTCAGTTCAGCAGTAGCGCTTGTCACTCTCACTGTCACTAGACACTAGATGACGCAATGTAAGTATGTGTTTATTTCTTTGAAGGTACATAATAATAGGTCTTTACCTATGAAATTGCCGTTTTGTATGAAAAAATTTAAACGAATTTTTTTCATGAATTTTTTATTTGTATTAATCGAAGTAATCACCCATGCAATCAATGCATCTTTGCCATCGCAGTGGCAGTTTATTGATGCCCTTCTTAAAGAAATCAGCTGGACGGGAGGCAACAAATTCTTCAAAGGCATTTTGTACTGCCTCTCGGGTATTAAATTTTTTTCCCGCCAAGAAGTTATCCAAATTCTGGAAAAAGTAGTAGTCTGTAGGCGCAAGGTCTGGTGAGTAGGGCGGATGACGGAGAGCTTCCAACCCCAGTTCTTGCAACTTGGAGACCGTCTGCTGTGCAGTATGAGGTCGCGCGTTGTCGTGCAGGACCAGCGGAGACGAGCGATTGACCAATGCTGGTTGGAGATGCGCCAGCTTCTCCATCATTGTGTTCAGTTCTTCACAGTACACATCTGCAGTAATGCTCACCCCGTTTGGTAAGAAGCTGTGATGAATCACACCGGCGGTAGACCACCAAACAGTGACCATCACTTTTCTAGGGGTAAGTTTTCGTTTAGGGCATTGTTTAGGTGCTGAACCAGGATCCAACCAACTTGCTGAGCGCTTACGGTTATCAAACAGAATCCATTTTTCATCGCAGGTAACAATGCGGTTCAAAATTCCTTCATTTGTGTGTCTGTTGAGCAGTGCAAGGCACGTCTCGACGCGTACTTCGCGCTGGCGATCATTGAGTTCGTGGGGCACCCATTTGTCAAGCTTTTTTACCTTGCCAATTTGACGCAAATGGACCAATATTGTTTTGACGCTAACGTCGAAAGCTGCTGCTAATTCAGCCGTAGATTGTGTATCATCAGCTTCCACAATCGCCTTTAATTCGTCATTGTCGACCAAAGTCTTCGGACGACCGCGAGGTTCATTTTTCAGGTCGAAATTTCCAGAACGGAAGCGAGCAAACCAATAACAGGTGGTGCGTTGGTTTGTAGTGTTAGCTCCGTAAACGTCGTTGATGTTGCGTGCCGCTTGTGCCGCGTTGCTGCCACGACGGTACTCATATTCCATAATTACTCGAATTTTTAACGTATCCATGATGACGAAAAAGATTGAAATGCGATGAAAATGTAACACTAATCAATAAAGAAATGACTACTTTTAGAAAAAAAAATCCATGTTTTTAAAATAAAATTAATTTGAAATTAGAATTCTTAGCCAAACAAAAATTATTTTGATTTGAAATGGCCAGTACTGCAGAACGGCAATTTCATAGGTAAAGACCTAATATATACCTCGGATTTAAATATGGAATTGAATCTTATTTTTATAAGATTCAATTCCATATTTAAACTTTTTCCAAAAAAAAGAACAACCGACTTCTTTAATTTCGGAAGGCGGTGACAAAAAATTAAAATATTAATCCAAAGTCACCGCCTTCCGAAATTTTAATTATTTTTCACTTTGTACTGTTTTTTTGGAAGTCGGTTGTTCTTTTAATTATCGTACCTACCCCACCATTCGAAATTTCATCATCCGTGGGGTTAAAGCAATGCATATTTATGCAATAGCAGCAATCGCGGTTGATTTGCTGTAATTTTTTGAAGAGTTCCGTCGTCTGACTCCGAAACGCATCATCTTCTATATGAAATTTTATGTGACCATTTCGAAAATCCCTTGCAAACAAAAAAAGAATTTTGCAAATCCGTCGATAAATGACAGAGTTATGCCCAAACGTACATTTAAAAAAATATAAACATATCGAATTGATAAACTCCTTCTTTTTGAAGTCGGTTATTAAAAAGAAAAGTCCTGACTGACTGACTCATCAACGCCCAGCCCAAACCCTTGGACCTAGAAAGCTCAAATATTGCACAGAGGTTCCCTTTATAGTGTAAACAAGAATTAGGAAAGGATTTTTCGAAATTCCACCCCTAAGGGAGTTAAATAGGGAATGAAAGTTCCCCGCGGGTGAAGCCGCTGACAAAACCTAGTCTATATATATATATATATATATAAATGAATAGCTATTTCCCTTGGTCACGGCATTATACGTGAACGGCTGGATCAATTTTGCTTATTTTTTTTTTATTTTGTTTGTTGTTGTCAGGAGAAGGTTATTATGCAAAAAAAAAAATAAGAAAGTTGCACGTAACATATATTCAAAGTTAAGACAGGATAACGTCTGTAGGGTCAGCTAGTTAAATTATGAAAATGACAAAACGATCAAGCAGTAACTGTCACTCGGCTAAAAGTAGATAATGCTTAATTATGACATTCAGTAACCGTTGTAGCGGTTATGAGAAGTGCAGTCGTGATAGTATTTTTTAATTGGAAACGTGTGGTAGTTAAGTAGTTATTTTTAAAAGAGTAATCGTGGAGTTTCTTGCCGGCTCTTCTCCATAGAAAGCGACAATTTGGAACCGTGCACCTAGCTTCTGACGTTTCATAAGTGCCCTTGCAGGTTTATGTGAAGTAAAATATTTTGATTTGATTTGATTGAAGTATTTTCTGATAAATAGCAATACTCCACGATGCATATCCGGTACGGCTCGCAATCCTTTCCTATTCTAAGAGTACATCTTCCCTACCATTCCAGCGCCCCTCGGTCTACTCCTTGACATGCAATGGTCGTGACATGCATTTCATTCAATCATTAATTCGTTGACATGTTACTACCTATTTCATTAATCTTGCTAAACTCGCCCTAGTAAATATAAGATCAGGACAAGAATCCATCTGGAATCCAAATCATAACAGGAACAACTCACTTGAACCGGAAAACCGGTTGAAAAACTACACAAACCGACAAGTTTATTATTACAATATTGAAACAACCACAGCACACGAAGTTTTTATTACTTGTTATCACAGCTGACCGACTGAAATGTTTCATGTTGAAAAATATACAACAATTTATCCCGACTTTTCTCGTATTTTCACGATATTTTTAACAGAAGTGAGATGTCGTAAATACAGTCACGGTCAGTTCCTGGTTGTCACCGGCAGAGCTAGGAATGTGGTTCATTCGCGTCATTACCTTGTTGATTGTGATATTTTTTCAATATTACGTGGGGAATACGTATTTTGTTGATTTAGCAACGAATGTCTAAGAATAGTTCAGGAAACGCATCTGTCAGCTGAATGCTGATGATATTGTTGGCACAAGAAAACCAGGACACGAACTGATTATAGGAGCAGTTTCTCATGAGGAAATGATCACATGTCATGACGAATTTTTATTAGGTTGGTATTATAGAATCAAACATGAACTAGGGATTTATTGGAGGTTTTTGAAATATGATCCATTGAAGATCTAGCCTCCGAAAACAAGCTGAAAACTTTCCTAAACCAACATAGCATATTTCATAGTTGTAGGCATTCTAGGCATTCCCTTCTACATTTTTGTTTGCATTTTGGGTCAATCCATACCCGAAGGAAATGTTTTACTTATGTAGGCGTATCTTTATCGTACAAGTCAAGTCCCACATCTCGCTGTTGCCGTACAGTTTCATCAAATGTTTTCTTTTAAAATTGGCAAACAAGCCAAGAGACAACAGAACAGACAATGACTACGTACTGCAGTCCTGGCCACATTTGCCCGCTAAATTAAGGAGCCTAAATGCGATTGCAAAAAAAGTTCAAATGCTTGGTCATACATAGATTTTCTAAAATTTTCCGAAGATCCCGTCATATTACATAATTATTTACTACCACTACCTTAACAGTTTTATAAGCTAATTAGTGTTTGCTTTTAGGAATGATTTATCGCTTAGTTGACTACTTGAGCGTTGCACCTAATCATAAAATAATCCCTCTAGTTATTACTAAAAGTAATAACTAGAGTATCATTGTAACCATCATACCTCACACGTTTGTTGCGTACTTGTAACTAAATTCAATCACATCAGAATCTATTCGTACCATCATTTAATTAAAAAATGGTGATGATGTGCATAAAAACAAACTTTTCATTATAAAATTCAAATTAAATTACATATTGAAATCGTTTGAAGTGTCCAAACACCTAATAAGGTACAATTTATTTAACTGACAACACTACGGGCCCCGTACTGAATTAAAATGGTCTCCTTGATTGGAAATACATACTTAAGGTGAATCTGGTCGACATTTTTTCCATACAAATTTCGGGAGTGTATTACTCCACTGTTTGATAATGTACATCAAAAATTAAACATGGTATGGTTTTATCTCTTTGTTAATATTGTTTTACGGACACATAATACTATAAAAAGCCATTAAAAATTTAGGAGCCAACAAAGATTCATTTTTCTTGCTAATTTAACCTAACTATGGGCGTGTTTAAGTAATAAAAGAAATGAAAAGCTCCAAAACCAAGTCGGTAACGACAAAGCTCAAGTATCTAAAATTTCATAAACTTTATTGGTCACTGATTTATGCAGTATTTTTTTCATAAAACCCGGTCTTCCGAAGGACTTTTCTTAGTTTCTCACGCGCCTGTTTTACTATAAATGATCCTGCATCTAACTCAATAACGTTGTGCATGTAGACTAGCATCTAACTGCTCATCACTGATACTACATCTGACGTGACACAGCGTGCTTTTTAGCCGGGCCCACCAGTGAGTTCGAGCCCGCGACTAGATTCCCCTTAAATATCCGACACACCCGGATTGCTTATCCTAGGTCTGCAACGAATATTAGATATTGTTCCTGAATGATAACTTTTTCAAGCTTTACACACTTATATAGTTTTTTACAACCAGTCTTAGGTACTTAGCGGTAATAATAATGATTATTTCGTGTTCGTGGCTAAATTGTGACAGCCGAACGGGTCGAACCAGGGTTATGCTACACTTGCTGCGGTCGGTTTAGATGGGTGACCGTCGAACATATCGAGACCCTAGATAGATAGTGACCATAGAAATATATATTTAGTACCTCGGAAAGCACGTTAAGCAGTTACGTAAGTAGATCTTTGTCAGTCGTTACATATACGGTCGGTTTCTGACAAACACTCATACGAGTATCATGTTGCCCAGTAACTGGGTGTGGAGGTCAAGAAGGTAGTTGCTCCATTTAAAATACCGGTATTCAACTGCATCTGCTTAGACCCCGACCACTACATAGTTCGGAAAGGCTAGGGTGGTGATGATGAGTTTTTGGCCATACAAGACAAGGAAAAGTATTTTCTATGTTGCGTGATATCTAAATGTTTCTGGCTTCTTAACTCAGTCTTGTTCCAGTACTTTCTTCTCTTCGATAGCCCCATTTTCCATGTCTACCAAGGACTTCGACTATCTGACAGCAGACTGCATTTGACAACCGGAAATCATCTGAAATGAATGCATATAAACCAGACATAATTATTAGTTTTACTAGTATACTTTAAAAGGTAATGATCTCTTAAAAGAATAACACGTAACGTGATCATGTAGCGCCCCCTGGCGCCTCACTAATAACACCTGACATCAAACACTTGTAAAACTAAATAGAACAAGAAACAGTTTGATATCAAGAAAAGAAATAATAAAATAAATTAATAGCATTTCATTTTTCACCGTTGCTTTAATTTTCCAATGTTTTAGAACGTTAAAAAGCTAGTTTTAACCGCATCCATTAATTATAAAAAACAGAAATAATGTTTTCCTCTAGCTCGTTCCAAGTGGAGCAGCGTAAGTGATAATTTCATATGCGCGCGCGCCGGAGAGTGACCTATATCGATGCGGTGATCTGGATTAAATCAAGACAAAGATCAATACAAAAAATGTAGATTCGTTTATGCCTAATCAGTTATGCGAGTGTAGTTTTTGTATTTGGAATTATTATCATTTGAAAAACTGATTTTTTTCTAAACTTTGCCTAAAATGAGATAGCTTCCATCGCTGATCATCTGTCGTTTCTATATATCTCAGCATCTCAATCAATTTTATCAAAAAATGCCAAAATTCTATCAGGTTTTCATCAAGCACTAAGTATACAATAACTATGCAGAAAAGGTATATCAGTCTTTTGATTTATTTTGATATCAGCTGTTGCCTGTTCAAACATTTTTCCTTCCATCCCTGCAGCCCCTCCCTGTGCTACCTCATATCAGTAATATGAACATTATATCTACAAAACGAGCCTTTCAATGATTTATCGCGATGGTGCGGAGACAATCTTAATGGGGTTTTCGCCATTAGAAAGCTCCCCAGAGCCAGCGCCATAAAACTTTATGGTGTTTTTACCTTCAGTCTTTTAAAAGCACTTTTTAACGTTGATTTTAAGTTTATACCTTGTCAATGGTTTCGATTCTGGATTATTATTTCTCGTCCATGTTCGATTTTATAAAATTTACGAATATGTATTTGCCCCCAAATAATATCTAAATCATTGCTGGACAAGAAAAGGCCCCTTCAGAATAGAAGGAAAGAGGAAAAGAAGAATTAAGTTGATCATCTACCGAGTATATCTACAACGCCTTCCACGGAGAGCAAGCTTTTTCAGACCGCTGTTATCAAGTCCAGAAAGCCTAGATAAAGTGGCATTCTAACGGAGATAATGATGATGGCAAAGTAAGGAAATATTAGATGTCGTTATAGAAATACAAAAACCTTTGAAAGCGGAAAACCCTCAGCTTTCTCATAAAAAAATTGGGTATTTTCCGACAATTATTTCGTCGAAAGCTCTTGCAAACTTGCTTTAAATAACGATAGCAATCAAAATACCATAATTTCCACAAAAAGCTACTAGCAAAATGATACTGACAATAAAATTTACGACTTCCTGTTTTTCGGCAAGCTACACCGGTAAGAACCTCAGCATTAACCCAGATGAGACCAGACCAGCCGACCACCAGGGCGCCATGTCTCCGGCTAAGTAATAAAAGAACAGGTTTGTCAAAAATTACACAAACAACACCTAATACAACCGTCCCAAAATATGATCACGTAGGATGCTCTATACCGGTCCTATTGCCATGGAAGATGGAGGACAGAAGGTAAACTCATAAAGAAGCATAATGTGCAGTTGATAAATGACAACTGCTAAACCAAATTTTTCATAGCCACAAATAGAAGTTGGCGATAATCTGTCTTCTTGAAATGATCTCTTAGTCCAGTACGATGTCTGCCAATTGCCAGTGATTTGGGGCGGGTGGGTTTCAGAAGGAGAATGTTTCTCCGAGGTTGCTTGGTATTTTTTCTCACGGTAGTCGGCTAGGAATCATGGATATCATTCAGTTGTAAAACAATTTATTTTTGATGTGTAAAAGTGTTTTTTTTTTTTGTGGCTTGTGGGGCTTGTTAATAACAGCCGCACGATTCCATAGATCAGGTTAAGTTACGCTTGCCGCGGTTGGTTCGTCGATGGGATCACCTTTACGTACCAAGATCCCTCCGTGCCTCGCTAAGCACGTTAAGATGACACTTGTCCACATTTTTTCCATACAAATTTCGGGAGGGTTTTTCTCCACTGTTTGACAATGTACATCAAAAATTAAACATGGTATGGTTTTGTCTCATTATCAATATTGTCTGTACGGAAACAGAATACTAAAATAAAAAGCCATTAAAAAGTTATGAGCCAACAAAGATTAGTTTTTCTTGCTAATTTAACCTAACTTTGGGCGTGTTCAAGTAATAAAAGCAGTGTAAAATCTCCAAAACCAAGTCGGTACCAACAAAGTTCAATTATCGAAAAGCTCAATAAACTTAATTGGTCATTGATTTATGCAGTGGTTTTTTCAGAAAACCCGATCTTCCGAAGGACTTTTCTTAATTTTTTCGCGAATGTTTTGCTATAAATGCTCCTGCATCTCACTCAATAGCGTTGTGCGTGTAGACTAGCGTGTAGAAGCCTGGTGAGACAGCGAGATTTTTAGCCAGGCCCGCCAGTGAGTTCGTGCCCGTGAAAAGTGTCCCCTTAAGCCGTTGGTCCCGGCTGTCATTCGTGGATCTTTGACAGTCGTTACGATTCGTCAGAATCAGAAGCCCGGAAATCTTAGTCTTACAAAGGGGCTATAGTATTACCCAGTAACTGGTTTGTGGAGGTCACATAGGCAGTCGTTTCATGTAACAAACTTGTATTCAACTAGAGACTTAGTTAGACTGGCAACTGACCACAACATATTTGGGAAAAATTTGGTAAACAAGCTTACCTTCTGAACGTTCTTTTACTACGGCCCATGTTTGTCAACGGTTGCACATGATTATTATAATAACACGAACAATAAATAATGTCGGCTTATATCTATCATTAGCATTTTTATTAAATATTGATTAAATTATCATGATTCCGACAAGTTTCTTGTTGTTTTGGAAAACTCGACACATTTTGTGCGTTAAGTTTATAATTTATAGTGTAGTGCTCATTAAGTTACGTACCTATAAGTCAAGCTACCTAAGAGTAAACGAGATTAATTAATTGTTGAGAAATAAGCAAGTGATTATGGTTGAAAGTTTTATTTCGTCATTTCCTGTGGCTAGCGAGTTTGTCCAGATGGAAAATGTTTGCATGCTGTGACTACTGGCTTTTAATTATCTTGATTAATAAACAAGGAGATAACACTATTTTATCGTGATCTTTTGGTCTATAAAGGTCAAAGGTGTCATTGTCTGAAAATATTGTATAATAGCGCTGTTGCCTTTGTAAGTTATTTATTTATGCTATAAATAAAAAATTCAATGGCTTAGTGTTGTTAAAAATATCAAATAACTGCTTTGGACATAACATAAATTTGTATGATTTAATGGCAGTGCGAAAAATGGCATATTCATCTTAAAAATATGTTTCTATTTCTGACTCTGCATCTTAAATTTAACTGCATTTTTTTTTTTTAGCAAATAGGAATACCATCACCTGGATTAGGAAATAGGATACTTTCTATTCCTATATTCCCACGGGATCTAGAGTAATGCGTGTGAAACCGCGGGGCGCAGCTAGTATATTGATATTATAGCATGAATTGCAGTATTTAAGAAGAAAGAAAGAAAGAAAAATTTAATTACTCTGCGCACATTACAAAAAAAGAAAAAAACTAACGAGATTAAAATGAACAAGAACAAAAACCGGAATGTTTTAAAGAAAGACAAAAAAAATATATATTTTTTGCAGGAGTGTAAAGTTGTTGTGTACACGAGTGTTTTCAAACGTAGATAAAAAAAAAAAAACTGGGCATAGAGCGGCAGCGGTCACAGAGAAAATACTTGACATTTAAATAATAACTTGGTTAAGAATCTTGTCAGTGTTACGTAAATTACGATTTGAATTATCAGCAGGGTTAATGGCATTTTTTTTTACTAGTGGTGTTGTTGTGATCAGTGTTCGTGAGGTTTGTGTTAGAACTAGGTGTAAACAATATGTGCAGATGACAAACTCGGAGATCTTTAACTTAACAGGTCAAGATTACAATACTAAACGGTTTAAGATAATTTATTTCTCCCAAAAAGAATACAATATTCACTTCTATGAGGAAATACATAAAAATTGAGTTATGCGACGGTTTCGCCGGGTTAAAATCTAAAATTAAGTTACAAAATAATAGTATTAACATACAATTTAAACACTATTTAAGACATAATGTTTTAATAGCCTTTTAAAAGTTGGAAGCGATTTGGATTCTTTAATGATTTTAGGTATAGAGTTATAGAGTTAAGCCCCCTCATACACGACAGTCTTTCTACCGTAGTTTGTCCACGGTGCTCTAAATGGGATTAGGATGAAGGTAAAGTGCTGTGCTCAGTGATGTGCCGTGGGAACATTCCCGTTCCCAGTAACCTTCCAACGGGAATGTTCCCGGGAATGTTCCCATGTGCCCGGGAACATTCCCAGTTAGTGGGAACACTAACACAAAAGTTAAAGATTTTTCTTTTTTTAAATTAGGTTTCTTATCGCATGTTTAAAATAATAAAAGATAGAAATAAATGCATATCTTTTACACCCATAATGTGTTACTGAGAATTCTCGGCAGTTAATTGATGTAGTTGGAGAGTTAAACTGATAACAAAAAAACTATCCTTTTAACTGTGCAGCTGTGATGCTAATTTTGAGAAATGTTATTTACTTATCCTTTGTGCATGATTTATGGCTCTAACTAACCGGGTCGGCATAACAAACAATCCAGACTGTAGAGACATCCCAACAAATTGGCTGCTCAACTCACAATACCAGCTTGTGTCAGCAGACTTAAAAGACGCAACATCCTACAATTGGATAACTTGGAGAGAGCTTCGTTATTCATATGAAAGTTGCTCCTGATGAGGAATAACTCTTCCCTGCCAGACCTTCCTACAACTCATTTGCTCATAGTTTTTAAAAAGTGATTGCAAGACGAAACACAAAAAAAAGAAAAGAATAATGTATTCTACCAGTCTATTTAAATAACGTTTCAAAATATTGTACATAATCTCTGAACGACGGGTTGCGGGTAACGATGGGTTCGTGGAAACTGTCCATACGGTCGGGTCTAAGTTTTTCAAGGCCCATCGTATCAATAAAAATAGGAGGCTTTCTGATCCTACTTTGCAGCTCATGAAGGAGAGGCGCGAGATGGTCCTGCAGTCTTCAGACGATGCGCTTGAGTACCAGCAGTTTAACAGACGGATCTTTAAGTCCTTGAAAAGCGACCTCCGCCGCTTTAATACAGAATGTATTAAAGACGCAATAGAACGGAATAAAGCCTCCAAGGTCTTTGCTAGGGATCTGTCTATTGGGCAGAGTCAGCTTACGAAACTGAAGACCGATAAAGGCAGGATCGTATCCACCAAGGCTCAGGCTTGGTGGATACGATCCTGCCTTCATCGGTCGGTGTTGAGAGAGATTGAGAGATTTTATGGACAGTTATACAAGTCAACAAGAAACCCCGTTACGAATCTGGCAAACGACCCAAGAGCTAGATTGACCCGACAGTATACTGAAGACATCCCGGACGTCAGCTTGTACGAGATTAGGATGGCCCTGAAGCAGCTTTAAAAACAACAAGGCGCCGGGTGATGACAGAATCACAGCTGAACTCCTAAAGGCCGGCGGGAAACTCGTTCTTAAGGCCCTCCAGAAGCTGTTTGATTCCGTCATACTCGAGGGCAAAACGCCACAGGCATGGAACAGAGGTGTGCTGGTACTTTTCTTTAAGAAGGGTGACAATGCCTTTCATAAGAATTATAGGCCCATCTCACTTCTATGCCATGTCTACAAGCTGTTCTCCGAAGTCATCACAAACCGTCTAGCGCTCAGGTTTGACGACTTCCAGCCTCCCGAACAAGCCGGGTTCCGTAAAGGCTTTAGCACAGTAGACCACACACATACGCTGCGGCAGGTTATACAGAAGACCGAAGAGTATAATCTGCCTCTCTGTTTAGAGTTTGTGGACTACTAAAAAGCCTTTGATGCGATCGCGACGTGGGCTGTACTGCAGTCCCTCCAACGGTACCAGATCGACTATCGGTACATGGCGGTGTTGAAGTGTCTGTACGAAAACGCCGCCATGTCAGTCCGACGCCAGGACCGGACCTCGAAACCTATCCTTCTGCAGCGAGGTGTAAGACAGGGAGACGTTATCTCTCCGAAACTCTACACCGCTGCACTGGAGGATGTCTTTAAGGTTCTGGACTGAAAAGGGGCTGGCATCAACAATGTTGATGCCAGCCCCTTTTCAGTCCAGTCAACATCAATGGCGAGTACATCACTCAACTTCGGTTTGCCGATGATATAGTTGTCATGGCTGAGACCATGGAGGATGAACATGGACAAGACAAAGGTCATATCCAATACCCATGTAACACCCACTCTCGTAACGGTCGGAGGAGCTGCACTGAAAGTTGTGGAAGAGTACGTTTACCTAGGACAAACTGTCCAGTTAGGTAGGTCCAACTTCGAGAAAGAGTTCAATCGTCGAAACCGACTCGGCTGGGCAGCGTTCGGGAAGCTTCGCAATATCTTCTCGTCCCACATACCGCAATGTCTCAACACGAAAGTCTTTGACCAGTGCGTGTTGCCAGTGATGACATATGAAACCGAAACGTGGTCGCTCACAATGGGCCTCATAAAAGGCTTAAAGTCTCCCAAAGGGCGATGGAGAGGGCTATGCTTGGAGTTTCCCTGCGTGATCGAATCAGGAATGAAGAGATCCGCAGGAGAACCAAGGTAACCGACATAGTCCGAAGAATTGCCAAACTTAAGTGGCAGTGGGCAGGGCACATTGCTCGCAGAACAGATGACCGATGGGGCTGAAAACTTCTGGAGTGGCGACCGCGTACCGGAAGACGTAAAGTTGGAAGGCCTCCCACAAGGTGAACCTATGACCTTGTGAGGGCCGCAGGAGTCCGCTGGATGCGGGAAGCACAGAACCGGTCGAAGTGGCAGAGCTTGCGGGAGGCCTATGTCCAGCAGTGTACGAGTACGTCTTTCGGCTGAAGTGACGATGATGATGATGATGATGAATCTCTAAACCTCCTAGTCTCCTACATTCGAAATTTTTATTTACCTCTTTCTAAAATTAATACGATGAATGACAAGTTACTAAATGAGTACTCATTACATGTCAAATCTACTTACTTACTAAATCTAACCAGTAACTTTGTATGTTATTATATTTTTACTTTTATTATAATTCTATGTGGTTTCACTGACACGTTCCCAGCAATTGGGAATATTCCCGGGCACTGGAAAGATTCTTTTGGGAACATTCCCACTTTGGGAACATTCCCGGGAACGGCACATCGCTAGCTGTGCTACCTATATTATTTTGTAAAACGTCTTAGATTTTCGGTAGGTAACTTATCTAAATCTATACTGATCTACGCAACATGTTCAGTGAAGTTTTTAAGAAGATATTTAAATTATTGAAAAGGTCATGTTAATTGGTCATATTATTATCAATTATGAATTCTTTTCAAAATAAGTAAATTTATCGTCTCAAATATTTAAAACAAAAGACTTTTCCCTTAAACTGCATATAATTTGGACGAATGGATATAGAGATAATACGACATAGGCATGGAACCGCAAATGTATCGTAATCTATTGAGTGATATAAAAATGTTTATCGCCCAACGAAGTGGGCACGGGCCAGCTTGTGTAAAATTTGTCTATAAACTTATTACTCTGTTAGTCGCTACCCGATTTACAACTTCGCCTTTGACTAACCTCACAGAGGACATATTTATTCAGGCATTTTTACACCAATTCGAATTAATTACAATTCTGTTTGTTAATCTATGATGATATCACACGTGGGTCTAGTAGTAAGTACCTAACAATAAGTGGCGATGATTCTGCAGACGGTACACGCAACGACCTAGAATTTTTATATCACAGATATTTGTGGCTGACCGTACTTACGTGCGAAGTGAACCGGGGTGAAGTGAACATTACCTACTCGATAATGAGGATTTTTAGTTTTACTGTGTTGTGGTTTACCGCAGGACCAGGTTTCGTATTGCTCTATTGATGACTGATTTATTGATGAGTCTGTAAGGCTATGGGATAATTTTCAAGGCTAGGCTGATGCGGTTGTCGTATTATTTCATTGAGTAATTGAAAATCGGAAATATTATCTAAAGCAAATGCTAAGTGAAATGTCAAAGCATAAATTGCTTTTGAAAAATAAGTAGGCGCACCGCACCTGTTTTTTGCGAAAGCGTCCTGAAGTGACAGGAACTGAGTATATCATCATTTAAAATGCAGACTCGAAGAGTTTTAACATCTATCATCCCGCACTGGGTCCGAATACAGCCCACTCATCCTCTCCTAGAGGAGGCCTGTGTCCCAGCAGTGGGAACATTATAGGCGGATTATACTTATGCTAAACTTGGTCAAGTTACCCCCTTCCACTCTCTCATTCATTCAGTACATTTCAGATCTAGTTCAGACTAATTTCAGCTGTCATCAATAAAGCAAATCCAGGCAAGTTTTGAGGTCAGCACTTTTATCTTAATCTCGGCACCAATACATGTAATGTCTTCAGTAGACTAGTGTCTGCGCGCATGTCTGCTTCTAATGGCACTAGTGACACACATTCTTGTTGCAGATTTTTATGTTGAGACGTAAGTTGTGTATTTTAGGAAAATGTTTGATTATGCGTAGTAGTCGAGCTCTAGTGATATGAGCTCTAGTGATATAAGCTCTAGTGCTATAAGCTCTAGTGATATAAGCTCTAGTGCTATAAGCTCTAGTGATATAAGCTCTAGTGCTATAAGCTCTAGTGATATAAGCTCTAGTGCTATAAGCTCTAGTGATATAAGCTCTAGTGCTATAAGCTCTAGTGATATAAGCTCTAGTGCTATAAGCTCTAGTGTTATAACTAACATAACACTACATAACACCACACCTTGTTTCCCCCAATAGTTGGGCAGAGGTGTACCTAAAGCACACCCACATTTCGCTAGTTATGTAGTGCCATGTAATAGGGATCGAGCCTATTGCCATCAACTGGGCCCAAATCCAGACTCCGGGATGTTACTGATAAATTCCAGATTGAAAAAAAGAATAAGACTGCCCGACCTGGGTAACAAACCAATACACTCATGGTCATCAGTACCGCTTGTAACCACTACACAACGAGGCAGTGCTATAAAACTATTTAGCTCAAATCGTATTTCTGCCTCCAACAAACGTGTCCGTAGGTACTCATGAAAACTTGACTTTTCAAACTTTTCATAGCCTAAACTCTTTTGTAAAGGATCCCCAAAACGATCAATTGCATTTGTCAATGTTTACGTGATTGATACACACACATACACATTAAGAGTCTTTAAATTACGACAACTTTCTTCTAGCCATCTCTGGACTTTATCGGTATAAAATCAATCCAAACTTTTTGATACGAAGACGTTGAGTTTGCAATCACTCACTCTGCAATCAAAATGAGACAATTCCAAACAAATTCTTAACAAGACCCTGCCAACTCGTAAAAATCCTTCCCAAACATCTTTTAAGTTCCTTTCTTTTATTAAGAAAATAAAACAGAAAGCAATATACTCGACACGTACCGTACCAGTTGTAAAAAAAAAAAAACATTAAAAAGAAGTTCATTAAACTTAATTCGAGTTGTCGTAAAAGCCTCGCCTTAAGAGCAAATCTTAAGGTCTAAAGGAGTCAATTCGCGCTGTTTAGCATATTTCACTAATTAAAGATACGGAATACTTTTCTACTGTAAGGGGTGGTGTTCACTCGCGGTTGTAAGGGTCGCTGCACAGTGAAAGAAGATAGTAATCTGATGAAAGTTTGAAATAGATTTAAGGAACTTCCCAACTTTCCTTATTTGGGTAACGATGAGTGATAGACTAGGTATGTGTGCTAGATTGGGTTACTTATTTTTATTTTCTTGATAGAAACTTTTCTTAACTTCGTGGGGTATATAATATTACTTCCAATTCATCATTCGTGTGGGTTTATTGTTTCAGTAGTGTAGTACTGTACGTACAAAAGACCCTGAAGTCCTGAACTGAAAACTTTGCAATAAAAACATACTTAGAACAAAGTGATGGAGATAGAGAGAGTCTTTATCTTCTTTCTTACTTGTTATATAAGCGTCACCAATGTCAAGCTTTTATTGAAAATATCCAACGTCCAATAAAGCTCGATAAAAGCTAACGAAGCTTCTTCCACAGCATCGCATCGCCTCCTACTTTATACATAACGGTGTCAGTAAAAACTTCAAGTTGTTGACGTTTTAAAGCTATTAAAGAGGCGCATTAAATTAACATAGCGAGTGGCTCGAGAGGCATTAACAAAATGGCCGCCTCTCCTCGAAGGGAGCAATCACGGAAGAATATGATTACATAAATCCTGTGTAAGTGGACGCCAATTATTTCGCATTATCCGTTTAATATCATTTGCAGGAGCTTTTTGAGGAAAATTTGAGAAAATATTGAAGATCAGAGAGAGGGCCCTTTGAGTGGCAATTTGCTGATGATACGTTTACGTAGGCTTGTTTTAGTAGGTAATTAGGAAAGTAAACAGGGCGTAAGTAGATGTAATTTACAAAATATTTACGACTCTGGACTTGAGAAATCGAAATGAAATAAGCTTGAAATAAATGCATGAGCAGACTTCGTCTTAGAATTAAATCAACTGGAAACAAACAAACAAGTAGACTCATAATCAGCCTATAATGTTCCCACTGTTGGGATAAGGGCCTCCTCTCTGTGAGAGGCAGTGGGCTATTATCCACGATGCGAGCTCAGTGCGGATTGGTGGATGTCACATGTCTTCGAATTTTCGGTTCTAGGACATGCCAGTTTCCTCACGAAGTTTTCTATCGCCGTTGTGAGAGCAGTGGTGATGAAATAATTTACACAAAGTAAAGGGTGTGGGTTCGAACCTCCGGCGACCAACAACTCATAAGTCTGAGCCATTACCGTCACAAAATCCAGGCACCTGTTATAGTCACCGTTTTTCTTTTTAACCCTAAAACTGCAATGAGGTTATCCTCAGCTCATGTGGAAGGGAGATCTACTTAATAGGCCTACCACACGCTCAAGCTTCACCACAGCTTTGCCTGCGCAGGCCGGTTTGTACACGGAACAGCGTGTAGAAATCGGCGAGTTTTACCAACCACACGCACGGTGTTCCGTGTACAAACCGGCCTGCGCAGGCAAAACTGTGGTGAAGCTTGAGCGTGTGGTAGGCCCATTAACCCTTCTGTACTTCGTACAAAACAACCTCTCAATAACATCAGCACACACACCTCCGTAACCAGACCTAAAACAGCTCCAGTAGGTACTCCATAAGATAAACACAACGACTGACATAATTACAAACATGCACGAAAATTAGCACCTCCTATTTACGTGGCCGAGTCAATATTATAATAACAACTATTAAATTAACACGGAAAAGGAAGACATTAAGCCCTTTGTGTGCACTGTTAAGGTCGAGTGCACACTGACAAGGGCCACGGACCTTGGGGCTCTAACACCGTGTTGTTGTGTACAAGGCTTTAGGTCAGTACTTGTGGTTGGTGTACAAAAACATGTTGTTTTCAGCACGTTCTATTTGTTATGAATTTCTGGGAGGTATGTGCGTTAGTATGAGAATCCAAGGACATGGTTTGTGTATGTTTTTACGTGCTTTTACTAACACAGTTAGTTCTGCTTCACTGCCGAGCAAAGTTTTCCGTAGAGCGGTAGAATTGATGCAGTGCAAATAAGTGCAGGTATTTCAGTTCTTTGAACATATCATGTTACCTATAGAACTTTTCCTGACCAAAGAATGTTATAATCTACACAAGATATCGCAGGAGCATTTTACTTTACAGTCTCAATTATCTTCTTACAAACACCAAGACCTGGAAACTATCCGTCCATAGTCCGTATGAATGGATCCCACAACACACATCAGTTGCTAATCACACAGAAGGCAATTTTAAACCGTACTGTGCAATACTGATCAATACACATAAGCTGTATGCACATTAGCTACACGCCCACGTGTTTACACAACATAAGACGCGGCGCACATTAATAGCTAATATTGCTAGGGCTTTCAGGCGCTGCCGCGATTTATAGCGCTATCAACGCAGTTGCGCACTCGCGCTTAGGAAATATATGCGGACGAGGTGTGAGGGAGAGAACCAAGGAAAATGTAACATCTAGACAGTTGGTCCACAGCGTGTCCACCACAGAGTATAGGTACAAAATAACTGCCATCACCAGCCACCTACCATCACTTTACCCTAGTTATTATGTGTCAAAGATGAGTTGGGACTAAAATTAACAGCATAAACTGGATTCAAAGGATAGGCAGCCTACCGACCCTGCCCTAAAGTGCTACCATCATTAAAAATACTCGTTTAGCTTCCATCGGGGTGATTGCATAACATACTATCAGTAGGAATGACTGTTCAACAACATTAAATCTTTCGAATATATGAAGATGTATAACCATGTTGCTAATAACGATCTAAACAAATAATACAAAAACAAAAGAACACTTAGGCGTCGAAGTATTCGTCCGCATCGCTGTCATCAGCAAACGTGCCCTAAAGACTGGCAGCATTGCCACGTTGAATGGCAATGCTAAATACTTTGGCCAAAGAACGACCCAGCCTCTCTGGTCACGTGAAGTGTCGACCAGCCGGCGAGAAATTATATGAAGCAATTTCCTTCACAATGATTCAGATTGTGATTACTAGCATGTTAATATTACGTATAATCTTACTGATTCCTTCTCACATAATCTCAGTATTATTTCAACAATTTTATAACGACTTGCAAAGGGCAGAGTGTTCGAGCACTCGACCCGGCGCTAATAGAGAGCCTTGCGCTGATCAATATATCGTTATTACTCTACCGCCACCCGGAAAGCTATAGCATGATGTTTTAGATACGAGTAGAACATTCGCGTATGTTGGCTGCTGAATGATTTGTTGTGGAAATGTTTGCAAACAGTATGGCTGTTTTCATAAAAACTGGCAGCAAACAGCAGTAGATGGGGGTAAGAGAAAGGAGGTCTGCAGGACACAAACGGCTGAGATAAGTAATTTATTGTTGTTTACCTTAAGGTCTTCATAGGTGTCTACAAGCCTTCAGAGGATCTAGACAATGCGACATTCTAGAAGCGACAGCAATGATGGAAAGTCAAAAATGTATTGGATTGACGTACGCTTCCTAAAAGCTCATATCAATCCTGTCGAAAGTCGATGTAGAAATACGAAACGCTTTTGAAAACAATTGAAACTTGTTCTACACCCTGAGGTAGCATATCCGCTTGTTAGTCAATCTATGTATAATGGACCTGAACATTCTGTAATTATACGTATATTTTATAGATATCTAGTGATGTTCAGCCGCTATTAGTTAGTCTAGAAGTCAACTCTTTGTTGGTTAGTGACTCTGGTGGCAATCTTACGTTGCGCCATATTCCTAAATTCGGCTAATTTCAAACATTTACTACTGTGTGATCAAGATAGGTATAAGTAAAAGAAAGCCGCTTGCTATCAGGCACGCTATCACACTGATAAATAACAGACGCATGTTTTGTGTAATGCATGGATTTCAACATTTTCAACAAAATACGTGTTTAGTGGAACCGAATGTGTGATTACTTGTAGTTTTTAATTGTATTCGTTTTACAAAACAAAGGCTCCAGTGAAATTTACATCACAAAAACTGTCAGTTTTCGCGAGGGTTTGTGTCTGAATACCCATGTCAGGGTTCTTTTAATATCACACAGTCAGTCATAGACACCATAATACATATGTCTGATATAAGTTTACGCACCAGCTAGTTACTTGATGTCCCAAAAACAGCCACAATTCTATTAATTAAATATAGGACTTTTCTGTTTCCTTACCTTCTTAGTTCTTCCGCCTGACGCAGATCCTCACCGGACACGGCTGTTTCGGGAGGTTCCTGTTTCGCAGGCGGGAGGAAACGCCCGGGTGTTTCCACTGCGAAGATCGCCCTGAGGACACGATAGAGCATACGGTGGAGGTCTTCACGGCATAGGCGGAGCACAACCGTGTCGTTGTGGAGGCGATCGGCGGCGGCGATCTCTCGCGTCCGGCCCTGGTCCAGGCCATGGCACGGAGCGAGAATGCATGGGTAGAAGTCACCTCCTTCTGCGAAGCAGTGATGCTCGCGAAGAGGGAGGCGACGCACGTGAGGGAAAGGCAGTATGTGCGCCCTCACAGCCGGTAAGGAACAAGCCCAGGTCGACGGCGCGTTGTATTCCACGCGCGCCTCAAAGAGATGTCAGCACAAACTGATGGGCCTGCTACGGGTGCGGGTTGCTCGAAAGAGATACCGTGGCCCCTAGCACACAGGCTACTAAGGGAACACGGGTGGGTTTTAGTCAGTAAAAGTCTGACACGCCCTCCTGCTCCACCCAGAGCGGAAGAAGTTATTTGATGAATTCCCACGCTAAAAAAAAACTGCTTAGTTCTTGTTTGCTTTCGTATGTAACCGACTGTTCGGTTCGTCAGAATTTTTTCTCATGTATGGTCCCTTATTACGACTACTTAAACGATAAGAATTGTTGGTCGCTGTGATTAACTCAAGACAACGTTTGTGTTCTTTCACCAGAATTAGCTTACCTACTGACAGGTTATATGAGTTACTCCATAGCATTGTTTATTTTATTTGACTGCATAAACCATTTTTTTTTTTAATTTTTATTAATGACATTTCAATTTTTTGATGAAATTTAATTACTTACCTATTACTGTATAGAATCAAGTTCTTCCAACTTATCAGACAGCTGTGCTGCTGGGGAGTTTGTTGCGCCACTTCTTCTTCCCAGATAAAGCACTAGGAAGTGTCGAAGGGTGGGCGTTTTTGGGGGACTGTCTTATGTAATTTTGACGTTCGAAAAGTGCTGACTCTCAGCCTAGTTTGAATAAATGACTTTTGATTTTGATTTATTACTTAAAGACGGCTGGATCGGTTTGGAAAATTCATTTTTAATTTGAAAGAGTATAAGTACATAATTCCCATGTGATCCCAATGCCATCAGTTTTTTTTTTAAATTGGTTGGTTAGTTTTTTTATTTTTTATAGTTAAGTTTATTTTATTAAGTAGTTATCGACATCATTATGTTTGCCTGCACGCCCTAACATAATAATCAACTCATTATATTTTTCAACTCAGGCGCATGTTAATGTTATCGTCGATCTAAGTTCGCTGTTTTGCGTAAGACCCCATAAAAGTCATAATCGTCATAAACATTACAGAATTATGTTCAAATTATACCATAACATGGCCATGGGCCGGTACACCATAACACCATAACGGGCCACCATTGCATAATTTGTTACATTTTTTTTATTTCAACATGTCGGAAACCTTTGAATATAATTATTATGTAAAGATTCATGTTCTGATAATATATTGTATGGTCTGATTTTGTTTATTTATGTAAGTTTTGGAAGCTGTGTGTAAGAGTTATTAGTGTAAGCAATCCTATCAGACTGGCATCATCAACTCCTAAACATGAGCCACACATTGGTCATACATAATATTAAATTATTATAATTAGTCATCTCCCATCGTCATTTCCCAACTATGTTGGGGTCGCCTTCCAATCTTACCAGATGCAGCTGAATACCACATTCTTTATGGAGCGACTGCCTCTTTGGCCTCCACAACCCGCTTACTGAGTAATACGATACCCCTTGGTAGCACTGGTTGTCAAATTTTCGACCTTCTGACGACCCGTAGCGATTTTCAAAGGTACATGAATGACAGCCGGGACCAAAGCTTAAAGTGCTTTCCCAGGCACGGAGAGGGTCTTGGTATTTAAAGATGATCACCCATCCACATGTTTTTCCCTTTGTGAACCGAATCTACACGGGGCAGTGATCAGCACAAACACCAGTCAATCAATCAACTAGGCCTATCATAGTCTAATAGTCCACTGCTGGACATAGACCTCTCCCAAGCTGCACCACAACACCCTGCCTCTGCCAGTCTGTCCCAGCCAACGTCGATCTACTTATCTAAATATTTAAAAAGAAACAGGGGTTATAAAATCTACATTCTAGAACAAAGACAACATCCCTGTATAAAGTCTATTGGGAATCCAATGTTTTACTTTAACAAGGCAGTAGGTATGAAACGCTCTCATATTCAATGCTTAACCACTTACGCTAAATTATGTGGTTTATAAAATGTGTTGGCAACATGAATGACTAAATCACAGCCCCCTGACTAACTCAACCGTAAGATATGGTCCGATGTGGTTAATTAGAATAAATGAGTAATAAATAAGTGTAACTCATTAATGGCTGTGGTGCAGCCGGGTAGCCACGATTCACCATTCATCTTGTTAACAACAGGAAAAATAACATATACAGTACGTTTTTGATCTCCAAGGAAATATTCCATTAAGGTACTAAGGGTGTTCAATAAAAAGTGAAAATGAGTATGAAGCAGTTATATATTATTATTTTATTTTTCGACATGGTCACCTTTGAGGTTTACACACTTGGTATATCGTTTTTCTAATCCTAAGATTCCTTTCTTGAAAAATCTTTATCTGTATCGCATAAAAAATCATGTACGGCAGCAATCACTTCTTCATCATTGCCATATTTGTGACCTCTCAGTTGTTCTATTCACCGCGGAAACAGGTAGAAATCACTAGGCGCAAGGTCAGGTGAGTATGGAGGATGTTCCATCAATTCAAATCCAGCACCTTGGATAGCAGTCATCGCAACTCGGGGCTTGTGTGCCGCGTTATCTTGGTGAACCAACACAACTGTAGCAAGTTTGCCGCGGCGATTTTCGTGTATTCCCTGACGCAGTTTTTTATTTGTTCTGCGTATAAGGGCCCCGAAATAGTGGCTCCATGATTGAGGTATTCAATCGTTATCACCCCCTGGCTGTCCCAGAAAAGACAGCACATAATCTTACCGGCGGATGGAATTGCCTTAAACTTCTTAGGCGTTGGAGATGACGGCCTCTTCCAAGTCATGGACTGTTGTTTCGTTTCAAGATCTTAATGGTGGAACCATGTTTCATCCACAGTTACGAAGCGAGCCATAAATCGGTCAGGATCTTGTTGTAACAATTCCAAATTGATTTGAGAAATCCGCAGTCTTGTTTGTTTATGCTCGTCTGTAAGCATTCTAGGCACCCAGCGGGCTGATACTAATTTCATGCCCACATGTTCATGTTTAATACTATGGATACTTCCTATCGAAATCTTTAGTTCTTCAGCTACAAAACCAACAGTAACACGACGATCTGCCAAAACAATTTTTTCAACTTTTTTAATAATTTGTTCGGTAACTGCCGTCGTAGAGCGTCCCGAGCGCGGATCGTCTTTAGTTAAAGTTCTTCCTCTCTTAAACTCGGCACACCACCGCGCAACCGTAGAATACGGAGGATCATTAACCTCTAATGTTCCATTCAAGTCTAGGTTTACTTGCTGAGTAGTAATTTTTTTCAGGCAGAGATATTTTATTACGGCGTGAATTTCAATTTCATCCATTTTGCGTACCACGCTCCGACACGACGAAAACAAATGACGTCAAAAAAAAAAAATATCAAATGTCTGGGCTTTACCTGCCAGTATTTACTTTTTGTTGTTCAAGGAGTTTATATGCCATTATTACTTTTTATTGAACAACCCTCGTACTAGTGCTGGTCTAAAAATTACTTATGAAAAAAATTACTGACAGAGGACTCCAGTAGAACACTTTCCATGTTGAAGTGGTTCTCTAGATCCGCGTTGCTCCTGGCTGCGAGAGCCTTGAGTTGATATGTAATTGTACAGAATCACAGAAGTAGTTATTAGGTACAAACTTTATTCTAAATCCAGCATAAATACCGCATAAACTTTGCAAGTAAAACCTTACTTGTCAAAGTTACAAACAATGTTACCAACCAAAGTTCATACAAAACCTCTAAGGCATCGTACTCACGTGCGACCAAACCTAAGGGCGCGGGCACACCTGTGACTCACGTTACACAATGACGGTACAAACTTAGTCCACCGTTGAGGTCGAGACTTACAGGCAAAGATTAATTCACAGATACGGCATGAGATTGTGCCTATTTATTGTAGAAATATTACAGTCATTACGATTGACAGAAGATATCCCGACATATTGCGCAGAGATGAGGAAAATGGTTTGATAAAGGGTTTATACAGTTGTGTATAGCATTTGTAAAGGTCTGGCAAGGTGATCGGATTGCATTGAGGTGGAATCACAGTGGTTGGCTTTGTCAAATAATAACTTGACATGTCACATCAATTTATAAATTAATTACTGCATCTAAAAAATATTCTTGGTTTAGGCATGAATCGCCGTTAGAACTCTTCTTGAACTCTTCTTACCTTCACCATCGTCATCTTCCTGCCCTTGACCCATGTTACGTGTCCCATTTTACTTGTCCCATGTTACTTGTCCTATGTTACATGTCCCATGATACTTGCCCTTTGTTACTTGTCCCATGTACCTTGTTACTTATCCCATGTTAATAGTCCCATGTTCTTGTCCCATGTTACTTGTCCCATGTTACTTGTCCCATGTTACTTGTCCTATGTTACTTGTCTCATGTTACTTGTTACATGATACTTGTCCTTTGTTACTTGTCCCATGTGCCTTGTTACTTGTCCCATGTTAATAGTTCCATGTTAATAGTCCCATGTTACTTGTCCTATGTTACTTGTCACATGTTACTTGTCACATGTTACTTGTCACATGTTACTTGTCACATGTTCCTTGTCACATGTTACTTGTCCCATGTCACTTTTGTCCCAAGTTGCTGGTCCCATGTTACTTGTCCCATATCACTTTTGTCCCAAGTCGCCGGTCCCATTTACTTGTCCCATGTGACGGGGTTGGCACAACACGTTTCTTGTTTTGTTGAAGTAGCTTTACTGTTTGCGATATTAGTCGGCAGTGGAGTGGTCTACAGAATTTGTGTAGTATTAGGTATCACCCTACTCTTTGTTAAAAAATTATCCGAGGCCGAAGCACCTCACATTTACATACTACACAGCACACAGTACGTAAGTATGTTTGTACAAATCGACAAACATGGCCAACCTTGTAATAATTTAGTAATTATTGGCGCCAACACTCCATGTTTGAGATAAATGACAAACGCTAAACTAATCAGCAAATGTTTGCCTGATTTGTACCAATATTTTGTGGGTTTCGACCTACTTTTGCTTATGTGTCAGTATGTTTTTGAGTTATGTAGTGTTTTTTTGTATTTTTGTCGTATTGGTTTACCTGCCTCAACATGTTGTCTGAGACCTCATAAAGTTCACCTTTTAAATTGTTTTACTTAGGCAGGCAAAATATCTTAACATTCTTGAAGAATAAAATAAAAGCAATACAATTGTTTATTATCATGAACTAAACCAGGATTATCGAAAATAAAAAATGCATTTGCTGGCAAAACATCAAATCAAGCCCAGCCTCGTTCCATTTAGAGATGGGACATTATAAATAAACGCTTTCGGTACGCGGAAGTGCCACAACAAACCAGCATCACCTGACCTATGAAACAAAAGCAAAAGACCTATAAACTAAGGTCTACTTACACTGGTCTAATCCCCACGGGGGCTATCGTAAATTTCAGTCGCAAAGACGCAATTTTGTGTGAAAATGTCGGCGTTAGTTAGACTTAGTGTAGGGCACACGGAAATAATGTAAGCATGCATATTATGTGCTGTTAGCCATTTGTTACATATGCGAAATGAACGGCGAATTGCTTTTGTTGTGTATGTTTTCGAAACAAAGTTCTTTAACGCGGCTGTTTGATCACGGATGTCGATATAATAGTTTTTGAGGTTGCTAAAGCCGATAGTGAGGACAAAATGAAAATCCAAGAAGGCGGCTGCAAAAATTGACAATGTTTTTGTCGTTTTCATGGTTTTGAGGGTGCTACAGCCAACATCAGACAACTTTATAAAGGCTTCTGAAAACGTTTACCTACTATAGAGGAATCTTTATTTAAAACGCGTGGTAAATTATCTCACTCTCTTTCTATCATATACGAGTGTATGTGCGGGCGTATATCGCGTAAGGAACTTCGTGCCTGACGGGATCCCCCAGCTGCAAACATTTTTTTAAATGTGCTCTTCAATAATATTGAACTTGAATGGTAACAAATAGGTACTGGATGTACCTACACAAATAAAGGCTTGAAAAGCCAGTTTCTTGCTAGCCTAGAAGCAAAAAAGAGCCAGGTACGCATAAATGAAATAAAGAAAAATTCATAGTTTAAGGAACACCTAGAATTAATTATTGCAATTTACGTTTTATGCAGATACGTTAGGTTACAGCTAACACAAAAGTTTTTTTAATAGCTTTCTGCTAAAAGCTTTTACGGAAACATTGCAAAAACAGCAATCAAGAATATCTCAAAATATCCTCCAGTATTTTATCCCTTAATCGATGTTGAAACATTATGAAAAGTGGGATTAAACTAAGTACCATTAGCAAATAGAATGAAAACTCCCATCAATTATGTTTGAGTCGGCGCCAAGAAAAACAACATTATATTATACAAGACACTAATTAATATCCGGATTATGGCTGACAATTAATCAAGAAAATCCGTTATTATCCATGCGATAAATTATGTTCTTCTGATTTTTATTTTTTATGTTATTTATTTAGGAAATCATTTTACGTACGCACTGTCACACTCGCCATAGGTACCATAGTCCAGCCGGGTCCGAGCCCATTCGTCCCCTAAGATTCGCACCCTGTGCCCACTCGTCCCCTGGAACTTTTGAGGGGCCAGTAAAATAAAAAATAAATAGTAATTCGGTAGATATCATGTTTATTTCAAATAAGATTAACACATACAAAATCACAATGTCCTAGAAACTAACAAAATACAACTGTTTTACAAAAATCAGCCTTGATTGACCATCATATAAATCAACATTAAATATAAAATATGCAAAAAAAAATAGAACACATATCAACAGTAAATAATCACTTCTTATTTTTTTGTATATTTACCAACTACATACATGCAAAATCATAATAACTTAAATCTAATAAATTATAACAGTATAAAAATACTAAAATCAGAGTAATTATTGAAGACTAGATAAATCAACATATATTTTTTTTGTATATTAACCAACTACATGCAAAATCGTAATAACTTAAATCTAATAAATTGTAACTAGAAGTACCTACATAAAAATTGGCTAAAATCACCGTATTTTTTGTATATTTACCAACTACATGCAAAATCATAATAACTTAAATCTAACAAACTAAAACTACAATAACAAAAAATGACTAAAATCACAATAATTATTGAAGATTAAACAAATCAACATTATTTTAGTATAAAGCTAATCTTATATTTGTTTTTAATTTTAAATTAATAATATATGCATAGCTTTTCCATGCAGTGGCCTAGTGAAATCTGATTTTCAAAAAATTGGCTAATTATGCGATTTATTCTCGCTTCATTTTCAATCGATTCAGGAGTCCGATTATTTGTTTGGCACCTGATCCATTTTATTTTTTGATAAATTCACTTCTATATGTAGCTCATATTCATCATAGCTCTTTTTTCAATGATCTGTTATGATTTATTAAATTAATTCCGTTAATAAACTGTTCACAAGTGTACTATGTTAACCGTTTCTTATGTAAAATATAGCTAATTTTATCTCAGGGGACCAATAGGCACCTGAATAGGTGCCGAATCTTTAACTCATATTGTATATATATTAGAGGGGACGAATGGGTACATTAAAAATAATATTTTTTATTAAAATATTAATTGGTCCCCTACCAGGAGACCAATGGGCACCTACATAGGGGCCGAATCTACAACTTTTATGCTGGGTGACGAATTTTAGGGGACGAATGGGCTCTCTCTGACCCGTCCAGCCATCGAGAGGATGCGCTCCTGACACCTGCATTGCCACAATTCGATCAAATTCGCAAAACACGTTTGTTTTGTTTGACACCGACGGGTCTCGATAACGCATTCTCTCGACGCCAGAACTATAACTTTATTGTTAGGTTTCACCAGAATAAACAGTTTGTCAGACTTTTGCTGAATTAAGTAGAGAAACTTTTAATATTGGAAAACTCTCTGATAACTACGAGTAGATGTTAATAACCCAGGGTAGATTTTTCTCTGTACAAATAAAATAAAAAAAAATATCAAAGTCAAAAGTCATTTATTCAAACTAGGCTGAGAGTCAGCACTTTTTGAACGTCAAAATTACATAAAAATCAAAATTAAAAGTCATTTAGTCAAATTAGACTGAGAATCAGCACTTTTCGAACGTCAAAATACACAAGACAGTCCCCAAAAACGCCCACCCTTCGACTCTTCCTAGTGCTTTAGCTGGGAAGAAGAAGTGGCGCAACAAACTCCCCAGCAGCACAGCTGTCTATTTAGTCTGATGGACTTGATTCTATACATACGTATACGTAGGCAAAGTAATAAACAATAAAGCATAATACCAAAATAAAAGCCTCCTGGTATAAAATGCTGGATTATTGTTAGATCATGTCGATAACTAATGACATAATAGATAGACAATAAAAATAAAAAACTTGATCCGTAAAATATATAAAAAAACATATAAATAATTGTATGAACCCATATAACCTGTCACTAGGTACGCTAATTCTGGAGAAAGAACATAAACATTGTCTTGAGTTAATCACAGTGACCAACTATTCTTGTCATTTAAATAGTCGTTAATGGAATAGTAAGCCTTTAAACAGAGGATGGATTTTAACAGAGATTTTAAATATGTGTTTCAACAGACCAACACCCGCGTCAGTAGTCGAACGACCTTTTTTAAAGCCATAATGCTCATTATTATGGAGGCTTTTTAAATTAAAATGATTTTTAAGACAGTCCCCCAAAACGCCCGCCCTTCACTACTTCCTAGTGCTTAAGCTGGCTTTAATACTAACCGTAACCAATATCCCGTGCTTGATTGACTTGCCTTTATTCAAATGCAAGTTTCATCGTCACCAATACGAAAATTATAGGAAGAGAAGCCCGATGGATTTTCCTATCAGTAAGTAACTTTTGCGTAAAATCATAAGACATGTTTCTAACTTAAAAAATGACGAACTTCGATGCCAACTTTTATTGCTTAGTAGCCTACTTTTATCACTTCCCCACGTCTTCGTCAGCGTGTTTCTTGTTTTGACATAAAATATATCGTATAGTATCACACCGCCCGCCCGTAATATTACTTCGTTTTCTCTTAGCATTCTTTCTGACTTGTTTTTTTACTCGCCTCCGTAGGTTCGCAGCGTTATGCTAAATAGCTTATGACCTTCCACAAATTGGGCTATCAAATGCAAAATGATTTTTAGAAATCCGACTAGTAGTTCCAGAGATTACCACCTACATACGAACTTACAATCAGATGTATGTATTTTAGCCCTCTATCGGTATTCATTTTCAAAAATCCTTCCTCAGCGCTCAGTTTCTTATGGAACTTGGGAGTGTACCCAGTGGTTTTGGCTATGCGATGTTCTTCAGTGAATGAATGAATTCGAAACTTAAATAATAACGGATCGCGGAAACACCTGGATGACAGTTGCACACACCAGGGAAGCATGGCACAACAGGGAAGCGACGTTTACTCAGCAGTGACTGAAACGAGGTTGCCAATGATGATAATTAAGTCTAATATATGTTTGTCCCTAGTTTAAAAACTTATCATTTGATTCGTCATACTGTTTTTCGATATTCGTGAAAAACAGAACAATAAATTATTTTTATTGATCAGGATCTTTAGGTATATGTTGAAATAATAGGTATGTCATTCGATTTCTATAACTGGTCTAAACAAAGAATATCTAGTTCATACTAGAATTTAGCTCAACCTTTACAATAACGAATGAAAATATTATTCATTCGGTGTTTCGAAATATGATTCTTGTTTCAAATAGTAGGCGCCATATTGATTACCATAATTTTATGACTTCGTATTTTTTATTTATGACGATAGAATTAATTTTGTTTAGTATCGGTGACCAATAACGGGTTCGTAGCATTTTTCGATAACACCTATCTTTTGGTCGTTTGGAATTGATCGTATATTTTGGTCGTGAATGACGCGCTTTCAAAAATGGGGCAAAACTTACCTACCTGTTTTCTTTCCAATTTTTGTTTAATAGTCTTGAGAGTTGTCGCTAAACTATTTTTAAGGTTCCGTACCCCAAAATAAAAAAAAACGCAACCCTTAAAGTATCACTACCTTGTCCGTGTATCAGTCTGTCAAGACCCTTTTTCTCCGGAACGCGTGGAGCTATCAAGTGAAATGAAATTCATATCAAACACGAAGGTGTACAGACCCTTGGAGCTCTAATGAAATCAAGCCATTTATGCGACATACCTTGATACTCACAAATAAATTATAACCTGTAGGGTAATTCCCGTTGACCGTAATGAAGTTTAGCAAGAAACCTGGTCTCACAGCACAAGTAAAAGAAGAAGTCCGAAAATAGGTAATTTGCAGTTTTATCACATTTTCTTTTATTTGAAATAATAATATACAGTTTTAGTTGAAAAATAAACTGTGATGTGTGTGTGTGATGTTATATCAAACATTTTGTCAAATACAAAGTTACGTTGATTCTTAAGATAATTTTATGCCAACAACGGAACCCTTGATTACGCCTGATCGGGGACACACTTGGCCGATTTTTTCATACAGGACAAGTTTTTAACCATTGCGCAGACTGTAACCATGAATTTAGCATAGGTATATACAGTTTGCGCACTGGTTAAAAACTTATCCCCTATACCTATTTATCATTTTCAAATAAATTCTGAACAACCTTTGAATATTCAAGCACGTATTTTGAATGGAACACGACCATACATATCATAGAAATAATTAATATTACACCATTTCACGGTCGCTTCCCCATTGAAAACATCATGAAAATGTTTGAAGTTGTTTTATAAAACCACTCGTGGTTGCTCTATTAATGTTTCACATTAAGATCTAATAATACATTGAACTGACTGTTATAAATATCTTCAATGGAAGTATATGACCTTAACATATTTATGTAACGCAAACACGTGCACATTTGTTATTATTATATACTAAATTAAAGGTGTGAGGTACCTACGAGTACCTATGAACCTCGTAAATATGTTAAGTACTAACACTTTTTCTTGTTAAACCATCATTAGCAGATATGTACCTACATACTTATTTGCAGTCATTAAGCTGCAAAGTTTTGATATTGAATTCAAATCACTTTCTTTATTTTAAAGGTGCTCATAAACGGACAATTTTTTGAGCAATTATTGCTCGGCAACACTAATGGATCAATTTGGAGCAATGTGGAGTAACAACAATAAATTTCCGATGTGTTTCGGCAATATTGCTTCTGATTGCTCCATATGTTTCTTGATTTGCCGACTATCCAATCGGTTTGGAAATTTTTAGTCAATTTTCTTTCTATCTCGTTTTTACGTATTACTACGTCTCGTTTTTGCGAGAGGAACCGGCCGGCGGCGGCAGCGGAGGCGGCGGCGGAGGCCCATTGCCTAGTTGTTTTTAAGTTGCTCCATATTGTGTGGCCGTATCTCTGGCAACAGGTTGCTACATGTTGCCATTGCCCTAAATTGCTGGATGTAGTCGTGAGTCGTGACGTCATATTTGACGAGAAATGCCCAAGATGGAGCAATTTTAGTTGCTTTTGTAAACGCACCTTTAGGGTTCCATAGCGCAAAGGACAAAACGGAAGCCACAAATGATCACTACATCGTCCGTCCGCCTGTCTGTCAATCTGTCAATATCCTTATTCTCAGGAACAAGTGGAGATATCAAGTTGAAAGGGCGTGGCTTAAAATACCGAAACATCAATGCTCAATAGCTGTTGTCAGCGTCTTAATATCGAACACGTAAATCTTTTTTTGAGCTCTTGCTCAAAAAATCAAGCTTCTCAAGTCAACGCAACAAAAAATTCGGCCATATAAGCGACATTCTTCTTTTTAACCTAGAATCATGAAATCTGGCGAAACGCAAGCAATGTCTCACAGCACTTTTAAACTAAAAGTCCAAAATTCGTTAACCCCGTAGTGTAGTTTTAGCATTATTTTTATGCGATTATAAACTTTCATTTGCAGTTGAAAATTAACCTGGAGGTATGGTTTGTCAAGTACAAAGAGTTAAGTTTGTTCTTAGGATTAATTTATCCCAACTACGGAACTCTTCATTGTGCGTGGGCCGACACGCACTTGGCCGGTTATTCTATAGATCTTTACTTTTACATTTAAAGTGTCATGAACTCATGATATAAGATTATGTCAAAATGGTGCTTTCCAGTAGTAGCGTGGCTATGACACGCGGCATCTATGCACTAAGTACTTACATCACAACTGTCATTATTTTTGAAAGTGTAATAACTTTTTATGCACTAGACACGCTCGCTCGCTGCCAGAGTGATCACAAAGATTACCTAATCTTTGCAACAGGTAACTGTTTCAGTTGTCTCGGTACTCGAACTAGGTACTCGGGTAAATCCGATTAAGTTCATATGAGGTTTAGCAGACATATCAGTGAAGCTTTTTAGCCATTCAAAAAATTATCGTGAAAACTTTTATAATTACTACATCAAATCAAAATATTGATGAATTTAACTATCGACAGTATGAACTTATCTCAAAACATTTGTGTCTCAAAATATCGATATGAAACATTCTAATTTCTCATTGTACTGAGCATGTGGTACAGGAGCACAGATGGCCCAGTGGCAACGGAAGGTCGTGGGTTCGAACCCAGGCAGGCGCGTTAGGTACTTAGTGTAAATAACTCTTCACCACTGCTCTCAAAAAGATGAAGGAAAAACATCTTGAGGAAACCGACAAATCTTAGAACAAATAAATGCCCGGAGGCCTGTGTCAACCAGTGGGCACATTATAGGCTAATTATGTGTATATTTTGGCAGCTTTTACCCCTCTCATATTATTGATTCACCATTCCTTTATATCTCGTACACTAATCAATTTTGCTCACCACACCTAATTGTAATGCAGCACACACAACTCACAATCCCACTATTAAGATCCACAGTTTCATAGTAGATTACTTGTGTGTTTATGATTTATGGTATTAGTACCAAACGTACACAAGTACTAATTGAAACTTATGTGTGAATAATTATTGTTTCAACCAATTAGTACGCTAAAGTCAAGGCGCCAACGTTGATGTTGACCCTGAGATAGCATCTGACAAGTTTTTGATACTTGTAAGTAATAGATAAATAATGTTATAAAGAGGTATAACTAAATCTGAGGGTATTTAATATTTGACAAATCAAACAGCACCAGTTTACAAATCACCTTATTTCCGCCATTTCCTTGTAACGAAATGAACCAGCTACCTAAAACTGACACCCTCGTGCCTGCCCCACATAACGACACAACCTACTTAATATTCATAAACACACAAACAATAATTAACAGGTAGGCAACACGTTATCACGAGCTACACGCTTATCGCTCCATCGTGTGCCCCACCCCTTACTTTCACGACTTTATCTTACAACTTTATCTTTTTTTATATTCTATCTAAACTCATTTCCCTAGGGCGGGCTCAATTTGCTTCAAAAACTATCCGAAAATAAACCAAAATTCAATTCCCAACTCTATCTTTTAAGACGTAAGAGTCAATATCAGTTGTGTTGCAGTTTGTAAACAGCAAAGTTTGTGGTTACCAGTAAATTACCAATCAGTTGACGTTTGGGAGATCGTAAAAGTAACCAGCGCTTTGAATATCGCCCGTAAAAACGTTGTGCGCGTTTAGTCGACGAGTATCGATTTATATCTACACGGATATTGTACATCAAAAGATTTTTTTGAGGTTGATTTAGTCTTAAATAAATATTAGTGTGATTTGAATTAATAAGCGGTTTTTAGAGGATTGGAGATTTAGCATTTACAATAGTTTATCACGCAAAACTTTCATTGGTATCTTTCAGTATCGACTTACGTAAACATCCACTACTGAATACCCTTTTAAGAAAAATGTCATTATCACAACCCCTGAAAATGGCGAATTTTTCCCCAGGATCAACATGCAAAAAATACGGAAACTTTGTGACGATGACATAAACAGCTAATTTATAATTAAAAGTGTATTCGAGGACATGAATCACCCTGTATTCCTAGGCAGAGGTCATCAACGTATATGACAGCTACACATAAGGGCGCGCCCTGACTTGCCACTAAAACCCGTGGAAAAATAAATTACTTTAAAGCCAGGGCTGCATTGTCGCACGTCACACACGCATCCCTTACGACCATAGATAACGTATATTTTCATAACAAAGTAAAAATATCCCTTTATAGCTAAAAAAGACAATTTCGCCTCACAGGGTTCGACATGACCTTAAAGTAAATCGATTGGTCTATATTTGTCTCTGATGATTTTAATTACGTAAATATACCTAATTATAGGAGGCTCCGTGTCGTAGCTATGTTCTATTGATAGTCGATGTTGCCGAAACTTTCCTTCAGTCAAAAATCGCCTAAATGGAAATATTTGTGTCGGATTTTTAAGTTTTTTTTTTTGTACGTAGTGGTTGATAGATAGAACCGAAATGGTTTTAGCCTTCAATTCGTGATCGGTTACAGATAACTGGATATGTACATATGTGGAAAACAAAGTTATACATAATTTGATCGCTTTACCAAACATTTTGTATTAACATACCTCGCGCGACCCTATTGCCATCAACTGAGCATATATCCAAGCTGCTATTGAGAAGTTCCAGAATAATAAACCTAAAATTACTGTCCGACCCGGGAATCGAACCCAAGACCTCATGCTCACTAGTAGCGCTCGCGACCGTTACAGCAACAAGCGATTTTGTAATAATTGTTTAATTTGATTATTTACTCCAATTTGATGACCGTTAAATGGACTACACTAATGCATCCTCCAAAGTGAAAACATAACTTAGATATAGTAGAGTCACTACTTTTAGTCGATTGCCATAAAAAAATCGACTAACAAACAACAACAATCGCCTACAAAATCATCATATTCGATAAGACGCTGCTCGCTGTATGCCGTGCGTGGAAACACGAACGAAATGAAAACGTTACCGCCATGATTTGTGGCATACTGGCAGTAGGCAGCACATAAAAATACATTGCTCACGACATTCGTATCATACTGTTTGTTATTTTACTACTTCTGTGAGGTATTCGCTCTTTTTGTTTATGTGGGAACGTGGAGGGCATAAGGTGTGACTTGTATTTAATTAATTTCCCTGGTCGTCGTCAGTGGTTGGTCGTAAAAACGTACATATTTTTGAAAGGTTAAGGCTTTACACCAGTGGTGTGCTAGGCTGTTGATGTTGTTATGGATGCGTTTGACATCAACCAATAATATTCGTTGGTCCACATAGCATAGCACTTGTACAAATGGTTTCAACCAAGCTATGGATGGGAGCTGTGTGCAGTCGCTTCCCGTACCTTCCCTGCTGTCGATGCCTCGCACAGCTCGAACTGCGCAACTTCTTCGCACAGCTACGCTTCGCTTCTCAGCTTAGCATTAGTGGAAACGGTCACTTAATTTCGTAACTTAGCTTTCACATGCTCGGACCATAGCTGCATATCGCATCTCCGGTGGAAAATAGCAGCCTAAGCAGGTTCAAAGATTCCGTATAGCCATCTACTTCTACTATCTACCAGATTAATCCAAAATGGAACATATGGCAAGTTCCCGTATTTAAAACGAAAAATCTCAAAATCTAGTCATAATCCCATCTCACTGACACGACGCTCAAAAATGTGGGTAAAATACATAATATATAAAACTTTTTTTTTTTTAAATAACAACCGACTTCCAAAAAAACACTACAAAGTACAAAATGGGAAAATTGCAAAAAGGCGATGACAAAAAATTAAAATACACATCCAACGTCACCGACTTCCGAAATTAAAGTTATTTATTAGTTACCTACCCCACACCAATTCGAAATTTCATCATCCTTGAGGTCAAAACAATGCATATTTATGCGATAGCAGCAGTCGCGGTTGATTTGCTGTAATTTTTTGAAGAGTTCCATTGTCTGTCTCCGAAACTCATCATGAGATCTATATGAAATTTAAATGGGACCATTTCGAAATAAACCCCTTTCAAACAAAATACGAAGTTTGCAAATCCGTCTATAAATGACGGAGTTATGCCCGAACATACATATAAATTATGTACCTATATAAAAATGTCGCATTGATAACCTCCTTCTTTTTGAAGTCGGTTAAAAAGAGGTACTGTTTCTATTTATTTTTATTTAAAATTTATTTGTTAGAATATTGTTGTTATAAAGGTACACATAATATGACGTCCATAATATTCTGCTGTTTCCAGCGTCCAAATATTTCAGAGAATTAAGATTAAATGTACAATATATTATGTCAAAATTTGTTGTTGAAATCATACAATGTCCAGGATATGGAAAACTACTATCAAAATATACAGTGTCAGTTTACAATGTCAATTTTTTTTAGATACAATATATAGAATTATTCAATACAATGTCATATTGAATTCCATTCAATCAGGGATATAAAGGCAAGTCGTCGTCTAATTTAAATTTTGAGTCAAATTTTTCATACTCTCCACTCTACTCTACTAATTGGTTCACAACAATCACCCTACTTATTAGTCGATACAAAACAATGCCGGCATTTATAATTATAGCTCCGGAAGTACAGTATGGTCCATTATTACATAAAAATAATAAATAATTAACATTGAAAGTACATTTACAATATAAGCCGCGGCGATATCGCGCGACCGGGGTGAGAAGGCGCGCGTTTGTCGCGGCTCGCGGGTCGCGCGGGTCACGCTTATCTATGACCTGCGCCCGCGCACATGTGACCGCTTTATTAAAAAATATAAATATTATGGTGATAATGGAGTAGGCACACTAATTGAAATGGTACTTTAATGGCCAATTGTGTAATAAATGGCTATGAGGCTATCACAGTTCATGGGCCTTGTGGTACACTTGGCTGTAATCACCAAGGTCTACCACTAAAGAAGTATAGTTGATCTTAGTTATCCTAGGTACCTAGCTACCCTGTTTCGGTGAGTAGGTAAGTAGGTACTAGTGAGGGAGAGGCAACAGGCATACGCACTCGCGGCCCTAGTCGACCTGGGCGTCGAGAATCCCAGGCTGATTCCCGGCCACCGTAGACGCGGGCTTGCAGATGGCGAGTAATGGGTAGTTCACTATCCGGTAAGATCCAAGATGCCTGCCAGGGGTGCGGGTTGTTCGAAAGAGATACCGTGGCCCTGGCAAACGAGCAACCGAAAAAACACGGGTGGGTTTTAGTCAGTAAAAGTCTGACTCACTCTCCTGCTCCACCCAGAGCGGAAGAACTTATTTGATGATTTCCCACTCTCTAAAAAAAGCCCCTAAACATAGTTCACACTCGACCCCCGGGGGGTGAGATTGGATTTTCATACAAAAGATATGCATAAGTACCTCGTCCACTTTCGGCCCCTAGTTCGTTAAGTACCTAAAATTAATATTTTGATACAGTAAGGTATCGTATCAAAATATAAATTTTATGGAACTAAAAATTTGGCTGGAAAATAAAATCCATTCTCGACCCCCAAGGGCCAAGAATAAACTATAGTCAGGGGTCCAGTGGACACATTAATTATTGGGAGTCGAGGGGCTGAGAATGGACTAAACGGCAAAAACGAGGTAATAGCGCGTGCAGGCGATGCGACGCCGACGGGGCGGGACGGGGTGGGGGACCAAGAAATTTCACGGGGACAAAATCAGGGGCAGCAGCCTATAACGTTCCCATTGGTGGCATAAAGGCCTGCTAAAACCAGAATATTACCTCAAAAATGTTCCAAAAATGGTTTGCTCCAATTCTGCCTACCCACAAATACATCAACTTTCAATAACATCCAAACACGAGTACATAAACCAACGTCTACCGATGGAAGCCGTAATGTAATGCGGTACACTGCAGTTACCGGCCTATTACCGGCATAAAAGGGTGATCTTTACGGTTATTGCAGCCTATTAACCGGTATTGTGGACTATTAACCGGTATTGATATTACTTTGATGGCGTTCGATGGGTAAAAATACGTAGTTATTATTGTTATTGTGAATTTGCGTGTTTGAATAAAAATGGTTGAGTATTGTATTGGTTTAGCTTTTATTTTATTTTTATGGATTCGTCCACTTGGAGTTATTATATGAGTTGTAGTAAACCAAGCATTCTAGGTCGGTTCACAACATATGTTGAAAGCTGGGTTACTATTATTTTAGGTCAAAAAACAAAGTCATCACGCTGGTGTAGAACCCAGCTAATACCTAGCTAAGCAGAAAAGAAATAAGCCGGTGTCTTACACCTACTTGGTAATAATACTATGTAGTATTATTACCAAGCATGTATGTACATACATACATAATCAGCCTATAATGTTCCCACTGCTGGGACACAGGCCACCTCTCTATGAGAGGGAGTGAGCCGTAATCCACCACGCGGGCCCTGTGCGGGTTGGTAGACGTCACCTGTCTTCGAACTTTTGGTTCTAGCCAGTTTCCTCACGATGTTTTCCTTCACCATTTTGAGAGCAGTGGTGATGAAATAATTTACACGAAGTAAAGTGCCTGCCAGAGTTCGAACTTACGACCTACAACAACTAGTAAGTCGCAGCCGTTACCATAATACTAATTCTTTGGTAATTCTACATAAAGAGGATTCAATCATTGTATTGTATTCGCATATAATTTGTAATGACATCCACAACACAGTGGAACTCACCATGCCTGTTGAATTAATAAAAGGCTACCAACTGTACACAACAATAATGTGTATGAAGCTACTTATTATTCCCGTCAGGTTGGCAGCACTGTCGAAGTAATACGGGTTACTGCTTGAAGCGTTGTACTCAAAACATTTAGCTGTTTATAAACAAATGGGACCTACTAACTATTGTTTATAACTAACTGAACTTTAATCTAAGTGGCACAATGATCTATCAAGACGATTACAGATAGCAGCTGTACATTTATGTTGATGATAATAAACAATAATGGATTGGTACTGGTTTATAGATTATTTAACTTTGACCAAAGTTTGATTAGAAAAGAATACCTACCATACAAACTCCATCACTAAATCAGTAAATCTCAAGCTAGCAACAAACAAGAAAAAGAAATCAAGCAACAAAACAATTCGGCATGTCTCGCGAAATTAGTTTGTCTTGAAACTCTCCAAAGTTCATCAAAAGAGGATATAGGATTGGAAAACTTGGCAACTAAAGTCTATAATAAGAACGGAAGCCTTAAGCCCAGTGTTTTATCAAAGTAGTCTTTATCTCGTAAAACATGTTCATGTTTTGAAACGAAAGATTAAAATCACAGCGCAAGCTAACCGACTATGATATTTCGAAACAATAATTGCCATAATTTGATTACTCCAGAAAATTGCAACCATTATAGCAACCATAATTACATCCACAATCAACCACAAATACAGGTACCTAGCACCAACCAGCAAACAGGTACTTAACCCAATTGCGACGAGGTACTAATAAAATCCCAAAACGATGAAGGTTGTCTATACGACTGGAGGCCCGTTTGAACGCGCTGGTGGTGGCGGGACTGGCACACAATGCCTTGTTTACGTTCGGCTGAGCCTTGAGCGACTCGAGCCCACTTGCCAGTTGCGCAACTATCGACGCTGGCTTGCTTTAGCTGCTGTTGCTAGGGGGCAAAGAGTTGGAACGTAGAACGGTCTAACTTGGAAGACAGTTTTGTGCCTACTTGTGTAAGTATGGTTTGGGTGTGAGACAAAGAATTACATTTGTAGAAATTCTTGAAGTACAAGTTCAAGAACTTCAAGAACTACGTTACGTATGCGTAACGTAGTTCGTTCATGCTTTTGAATTAGTGCAGCAAACAAATGAATTTTAAGGCATGACTCTTGTTTCATGTTGAATTTTGAAACTAAGATTAGTGAACCTAATTTCAATCAAGTTTGAAATATCTAGATCCAATGGACAGGCCTATTCATAAAGCTTACAGAATTCAACACTGTCAATGTTGAATTTAAAGTTTTCAGTTTTATAAAGATTTAGTCAGTTATACCGTTACATCAACATAAAGCAAGAATGATACGATTACTTTATTCAACTTCATGTCTTCACCGCTACAGTACTGCAGGCAGTGCAGGCTACGCCCTACGCCCGTCGGCCACTGTAGCCACTCTGCACTTTATACTCTATGGCCAGTTCGTCGACCCCGCACTCGAGGCCTACCGATACCCAACAAACAACAGCTGAGCTGCACTGACACACACACACAATAGTCGCATCGCACACACACACATTATCTGTCAGTTTGTTTAGAAAACACACACATAACTCAGCCTGGGCACAGACACACACATGCAATGGTTTGTTTAGATGTACAATGGTGAAACATTCGCGTTTCATACAGCTTTAGTTTTTCAATTAGAATGTGTAATTGTGTTTTTTAGTTGTTGTATGTACTGTACTGCTTAATTTCCACACGATACGATGTGAAGAAAGATCGTGGAGAATCGAAATTGTGTCCAAGGTTGCATCCTTTGTCTTCATCTAAGTAGACATCATAGGCTTACAAAAGATATTCGGGACAAAAGGTATTCGGAAAAGACTTTGTTTTACATAATATTATGTATGTCATAGATGTTGGATGCGTAACTAATATGATTTTAAGGTGTGCAAACAGAGATAAGTAGGAAACGATAATACTTACGAGTTACGATACGGGTGAAAGTACTTGATCATGTACTTACCAACAGTATGGGAGAAACTGAACAACTTAACTTTAAGAGTCTTTCTATAGAATCATTAGGCCTTATTGAACCAAAATGTACCTATGTACCATTGAACTATACATATTACTAGTAGTACCTCACTGCTATGTACCTATTTATAAGTGACTCGAGGAGGGTGAACGTCCGGACTTCTTTACCCAATAATGACTCGTTAAATTAGCAAGCACTTACACAGAGCGAGAAAAATTACTTAATTGGCATTTACACTTATTCTATTCAACATCACGCGTGTAATCCCCGAAGGTTTAGGCAGAGTTGTACAGTACATCCAGATTTAAACAGAGATGTACAGTCCCGGACTTTAATTGATGAGCCACTTTTAAACTTTCCAATTTTGCAGTTTTATACACTCACGAGATTACAGAAACAAGATGAAATCGGAGATAGTCTTATTCATAAAGGTTGAAGGTTGACTAATAAGTTGTCAATGAATGTTACGTCAATACACTGTTGCATACGTTTATCCAATCTATTTGATACTGACCTCCTTTGAATTAGAGCTCATTAAATACTCGTTATTTCTGAAAACCTATCCGAAGACAGTGACAATTGAAATGTCAACTACAAAACAGAAATAGTAAATAAAATTCGTGATCAATTGTTCCAAGAAGGCGGCAAATAACACCTAATTTATGTTTATGTGCAACAGTTATCATGATTGTCATGAACGTTATCTTGGGCGCTACGCGTTTGGATAAAATCGTGGATACGAGTTTTTCCGATGTCGAAATGACCAATCATAATATTTCTCCGTACGCTAACGTTACTATCACTACGCTAAAACAATTGTCGCTAGGTTACGGTTGCTAGCCCTGCAATTGGTTGACTTTGGGTTGTCACTGTGGACTATATACGAGTATAACCGACTAAACCCGATTTGTATTACACGGCTAAAATAGGAACTGTGGCAAGTGGCTCATCAATTAAAGTCCGTGACTGTACAGTACAGCCACATTTAGGTGGAGATGTACAGTACAGCCACATTTAGGTGGAGATGTACAGTACACCCACATTTAGGCCGAGATGTACAGTACACACATTTAGGCAGGGATGTACAGTACACACACATTAAGGCAGAGATGTACAGTGCACCCACATTTTTTTTTGTTTAAGTCCCATATAATGGGGGCAAGCCTACTGAGAATAAATCCAAACACCGGGCTGCTATTGAGAAATTCCAAATGGAAAAACCTAATAACACTTTACCCGACCTGGAAATCGAACCCACGCGACTACTACACGAGGTATATGACAATACAGTCAGTATTAGAAACATATATAAACTCAAATAACTCCATATCGGTAATATAAGATTACAAATACCAGGTTACGTAACCTTCAAGGAGTAATAACTCATTGCTCAGACGATGAGAGGACATTAGAATAGAACACAGTTCATTAATACAACATACTGCATAAATATGATAAGCAGACGATACAGAAATAACTCGAATACAGACATCGTCGTACAATGGACGCTGCTATCGCTATTGACGATATGGTGCGACCTAGATTGTGAACACTATCGAATATCTATTTATGAAATCGTATGTTATTCCTAGATATAGGGACTTTATAATCAATCAATCAACACCGTCTGTTGCTGGACATAGGCTTTTCATAAGAAGGGCCACGAAAAACCTACCTTTCATTATCTTGTCACATTCAGTTGCCTCTCTCTATCAGCACCCTAATTGTGTAACCCACTATCAATCAGATCAGAATCTGAATATTTTGAAAGATAATGCTAATCCATTGCTTCGAAAAAGGTGCTCGCTGAACAACATTAATGACGCAATGTATTTCCTTTTTACTGTCAAATTGAAAGCTATGCCTACTTTTACTGAGATACGCATTTACCCCGCTGGTTTTCATTCACAACTAGCTGACCTGACAGACGTTGTCCTGTCCGTCCAATAGTCATTCATACAGAATCCCTACCTACCCTACCTACCCTACCCTACCTACCCTACCTACCCTACCTACCCTACCTACCCTATCTACCCTACCTACCCTATCTACCCTACCTACCCTACCTACCCTACCTACCCTACCTACCCTACCTACCCTACCTACCCTACCTACCCTACCTACCCTACCTACCCTACCTACCCTACCTACCCTACCTACCCTACCTACCCTACCTACCTACCTACCCTACCTACCCTACCTACCCTACCTACCTTACCTACCCTACCTACCCTACCTACCCTACCTACCCTACCTACCCTACCTACCCTACCTACCCAACCAACCCTACCTACCCTACCTACCCTACCTACCCTACCTACCCTACCTACCCTACCGTGCGTTCTGGAGTTATAGCGTCAGGAAGGAAAACCCGACTTATTTTTATATAGTAGATGAGGGTTTTCTGGCAGCTCTGACTCGTCAGGTTCGGGCACCTGTCAAAGCACCTACAGACTGAATGGTGAACGAATGAATGAAACGAATGACATCAAATATTTTAAGTAAATTGTCGAACTGGAAGACTTCTTGTCAAAGTGGCGTCAACTGGTGGCTTGAATATTCATGAACACCCTCATTATAACAATTCAAATAATTGATAAAAGTAATATTGTATGTTTTATGTTATTTAAGATAGTTATCTAAGATAGTTTAATTATAATTAATAAATAAAATAAAGTAAAAAATTCTTGAAAACCAGATAAAATCGTTTAAGATGAGACAGATTGAACGCTGCAACAGTGAGCCGTCGTTCAACCTGATTGATGCAAGGGATCGATAGCTCACTTAGAAATCCTACAGTGAAAGTATGGTGGTGTGTAACTCAAGTGAGTTACACACCACCATACTTTCAGGCTGTGGGTTTGAATCCGGGCAAGTATCAATGTGATTTTTCGATTCATACATTTATTTTCAGAGTTTATCTTGGAAATTAATGCCATTGGTGTAGGAACACGTCGTGCGACGAAACCTGGACTCATAATTAATGACGTCAGAAACCGCCATCCGGTCTTGAACAACCGTGGTGATTAATGCTCGTACCTTCTGTGTATGAGAAGAGGCCTTTGTCGTGCAGTGCAACACTAAGGAGGCTGGTGTTATTATTCAGCGAAAATGAAAAAAAAATTGTTTAAAATGCTGCACTAGATTAATTTATGACCCAACTGTTTTAATTTTGTAAATGACCCGTAAAACTAAACAAGTGATTTAATTAACATGTACATCGAACACCATCGTAGTACAGTGTAGTAGGTGATGGTACACACAGCAACGTGTCCCCGTGGCCAAGGCCAGCCAGTTGTATTTGCATGGCGAGTCATAATTCTTAGCACGCGAACAAACCCTCCTTCATTATACTATGCTAATTTTTAGCAGATTGTTAGCTATAACTAGGATTAAAAAGCGACTTTGTTTGTGTAAAAATTATGAAAATGAAAAGTACGATAACATCCTTAAAAAGTTCCACCTATTGATTGAAAGTCGTCCTAAAAATAGAAGTATCTAGAAATAGGATCTAAGAATAGGAAATAGGGCCCAGGATTGAGGAACAGATGCAAAATCACCTAGGCCATTTAATTATTAATGAAAAAATGAATAGAAGACGTACTTACGTTTATTCTAATTCTTAATTGTATCTGACAAAAATATGTTGGCATTTGTCACCGGTTTTTTTTACAGGGTGTCCCGAAACTCAACGTCAAGCGGGTGCGGGGCGATAGGCTAAGTTATACCAGTACTGGCAAAATTAAAAAAAAAAAACATGTTATACTTGGTTAAATTGATAGTAGGAATACTTTTGAAAATGTTGAAAATCAACACCCTAGATCACATACTTAGGTACTGTGATCACAAATTTCCAAATGTTTGCAGTTTTTTTTTTTTTTTTTTTTTTTTTTTTTAACGTAAATCTACATAACTATGCTATTGATTGCAGTCACAAATCCAATAATTAATATTGTCAGTTTAGCAAAAAAAAAGTTTTTATTGTGTCAATATTATAAAACGTTTTGTCAGATAACTTTGACACTCCATCTTTTTATAAAAATGAACTACATTACCCTAGGCATGTTATTTAAAAAAATTACCCATTTAATCAAGATTTCAAAATGGTACAACAATTGCTAGTTACCTTTCCATAAAATATGAACAAACAATAGGGTATTTTCCAGTTTATTAAAAACTATTCCAATTTGAAGATTGGGACGAAATATGTAACAGAAAAATAAAAGTAAATTGATTTATATCCATTTTCTCAATTAAAAAGATTTAAACCAAATTAATTTTTCGTTGTTTCGAATTTACCGCCAAAACGCTCCTTACGATTGCTTTTTATCACGTGACGTTAACTTTGTGTAAACTAAAGTAGTTAGTAAGTAAACAAGTGAGTGTCGTGTTTATAATTAACAAGATTTTTTATGGATAGAAAGTGAAATCACTGGTGTGCGGTGCCTCTGTGCACAAATACTTCTAAAACTGCGCCAAACTAAGTATTTGTACTGGTGCTGTTTACACAAAGTTGACGCCACGATGTCACGTGATAAAAAGTCATCGTAAGGAGCATTTTGGCGGTAAATTCAAAACAACGAAAAAGAAATTGATTTTAATCGTTTTTAATGGAGAAAATAGATATAAATAAATTTATTTTTATTTTTCTGTTAAATATAACGTCCCAATCTTCCAATTAAAATAGTTTTTATCAAATTGGAAAATACTCTATTCTGTAAGTATCTTTACTACATCTCCAACACTTTCACGTGCAATACGAGAATGAAAACTATATTCAGTCAACAAGGTGCACCGTAGGTATATGGAAGCCAGAAACTTTAAAATGTCAATTCAATTCCAGGTTTTAGGCTTCCTAGACTTTCAAGTCATTAGAAAATCGAAAATGCGTAAAAACTAGATACAAATTCGTGGTGATTTTTTATTGTATGTTTTTGTTACACAAAAGTTTGGAAATATCATGTAGTTACACAAGTTATTTTTATATTCTACCTTAACACTAGTCAATTTCATGAAAAATCAAATTTACGTCTGTTAATTTTGGTTTTGTTCCGTTATCTTCGCTGTAGGTATAATCATGTTATAAACAAACAAATGTACAGACTTATATTTCCAATACAATATTAATTGTGTGTTATCATGATCATAATTATTGTTATATAAATAATGCTCAATTTTCTGCTATTAGCCACAGTATTGTTTGTGTTCTGTAAATGCATTACAGTTATTAAAAGTCATTACGTGTTTATTTATTATTTATTGTTACTTGTGAACTTGGCACATAATAAAATCATCTCTTATTACAAGTGCAATTGTGCACACTCAATTATGACATAGCTATAGATAGGTATCATTGAGTTGTGAGTACCATGCAGGCTAGATTGACTATACTTTAACTAACTGCCTCGCGGTTTTGAGTATTTTGGCTATAACTGGCCTAGGCAAATGTCCTGAATATCTGATGGCGTCTTGTGACGGGTCGTTGAGCTATATAATAGGGTTGAGCTACACGATAACTGATGCATGCATGCCGTCTGTTGGGACAGGTCAGAGAGATTCGGCATTTCTTCTCAGGAATCCGTCAGCTAGGAAATACCAATGCCATCACGTTTTAAAATAAGTGGCTTAAAAGATCTACTCATATAAAATAAAAATATCTGGATGACCCATTTTTTTTTGTTTGACGTTTTCTATATAAATCAAAATCAAAAGTCATTTATTCAAATTAGGCTGAGAATCAGCACTTTTCGAACGTCAAAATACATAAGACAGTCCCCCAAAAACGCCCACCCTTCGACACTTCCAAGTGCTTTAGCTGGGAAGAAGAAGTGGCGCAACAAACTCCCCAGCAGCACAGCTGTCTGTTTAGTCGGATGGACTTGATTCCATACATATATAGGCAAAGTAATAAACAATAACGCATATTACCAAAAATAAAAGTCTCCTGATATAAAGGGCTCTATATGTCAATAACTAATGACATAATAGATAGATAATAAAAAACACTAGGTCAATAAAATTAAAAAAAAAATATGAACCCGTATAACCTGTCACTAGGTACGCTAATTCTGGAGAAAGAACATAAACATTGTCTAGTGTTAATCACAGCGACCAACTATTCTTGTCATTTAAATAGTCGTTAATGGAATAGAAAGCCTTTAAACAAAGGATGGATTTTACTTGAGCTTTAAACGCATCCAAAGGCAAATCTTGTTATAAAAAGTTATACCAAGCCCAACAAATGAGTTATGAACCTTATGAAGCCGGTGACAGGGAGCACGTAGTTTGTCCTTATTTCTATTGTTAACGGTGTGAATATCACTGTTTTTAGTGTACAAGTGTATATGTTGCCTAATAAATACGATGTTAGCTAATATGAATTGTGATGCCACTGTGAGAATACCAATATCTTTAAAAAAGTCCCTCAAGGAAAATCTGCCACCTAGCTGGTAAATTGCACGAACAGCACGTTTTTGAAGGACAAAAATATCAGCGGCTTTGCCCCACAGTAGAATACCGTAGGACATAACGCTGTGAAAATAACTAAAGTATACTAATCGAGCTGTATCGACGTCAGTGTATTGTCTTACTTTTCTGACGGCGTAGGCGGCTGAACTGAGCCTCCCTACTAGTGTATATGAAACCTAGCTAGACCGATTTATCGCCCCCGAAACCCACTGCATACTAAATTTCATGAAAATCGTTGGAGCCGTTTCCGGAGCATATTCTGAATCTCGTAGGTACAAGTTGTATTTGTTGTAATTGTTGGCCACCCCAGGTAACATGGAAGAAGAGCAAGGGTGATGCTGTATTTATTGTCAAAATAACGATTTTGACTTTAAATATCACCAATATGAGCAAACTTGCAAAAGAAGAACCCGGAAAATATGTGAAAAGGAAGGTTCCGTTCAGAATAATGAAAACTAATCGCACAATAAACCGTGTTCACCAAAACAGTTTTACTTGTGACCTCCAAAATTAGGTCGTGCCTTCAGTAAATAACGTTTTAGCGTTACCTATTTAAATCACAGGCTATATATATATACGGAGAGTGTTAAAAAGCGTCCGTTTCAAAGAAAAGGGACGCTCAATAAAACGGTACATAGATAAATATAAATAAATCAAGTAATTAATGTCAGCGCCACAGATACTGGCGTCTTGTTAGATAGACGACTGTCACACCGTTAGCGAATTGGAATTCTATGTAAAAAAGGATTTTTATAAACCCATTAAAGCTCGTGCACACTAGCGCGACGCGACGGTCACGTCGTGACACTCCAAGAAAAATTTGTATGAAAACTCCATGGAAATTGTTCTATTTACAAGTGTCGTATTGCGCCATTTGAAGAAGCCTTTATTGTCACTTAGAAAAATAGTTTTGACCAACTCAATTTTAAAAACTGTTTTTACAGCAGTTTAATTGTAAGGCTCGTTAAACATAAAACGTACAAAAAACTTTATCTCAAATTACTTCAACCAGAATAATAATAACTTTGATTATCATAATTTAGAAATACATAATACAAAAACAACATGTATGAATTGTATGATTGACATTTAAAATGTATTTTTATTACAATTTCGTTTTATTTTAGCATTGTTTTATCCATTTTAATGCTTTTTCTCGCATACATTAACATAATAAGCATAAATTAATCAGAAATGTGTTTTCGCATATATTTTTGGCTTAGGTCTTAATTGCTTCTAATTTCTATGCAAAGCACACAATTCGAATGGGTATAATGAGCGAATTTGAATTCATAAGTTCGAGATTTTTAGTAAAAACAAATGTGTTTTTCCATGCAGAGCAGGAAATTTCTGAAAATAATAATACCAAGAAAACTCAAGACCGTTCACGATAACGTAATCAGTGTTTAACGTTCACTGCTGCACTATCGTTGGGACACAGTGGGCCCAGTGTGGGTCGGTGAATTTTACTCACACCGTAAATTACGTTATGGTGTGATTGCGGCCTATAATTTGTAACACTAAAATAAACAAAACCAAAACTTGGTTTTTGGAAAGTCGTTCAAACAGCGGGTTTGTGACACGCTTCGGCAGAGGTGATCAACCTTTCACGTTTGAGGACTGTTAGTGTACCTCCTAACTTGGAGGCGAGCGTCAATAAGGGAAGACCTAATTTGTCATTACTGATTGCGCATAATTTCTGTAGTTCACACACAAGATTAATTCTTGAGCCTCGAGTTACAAGCATTTTTCTAAATATATTCAAATTGCAATTCACTGCCTCGGAAAGCACGTAAAGCTGTTGGTCTCTGCTGTCATTCATCGATCTTTGACAGTAGCTCTCTACGGGTTGTCAGAAGCCCGAAAGTCTGACAATCAGTCTTAACAAGGGGCATCGAGTTATGCAGTAACTGGGTTTTGGAGGTCAGATAGACAATGGCTCCATGTAAAATACTGGTATTCAGCTACATCCGGTTAGACTGGAGGCTGACCCTATCATAGTTACGAAAAGGTTAGGCAGATGATGACGATTTTCAAATGGCAAGCCTGTATAACTCGCAATAAATATTTCCGCACTGACTGCTGAGATTTCCGCTAGATCGTCGATGTTTTATAAACAGATAATTTCACCCAGTATCAATAGGAAACTGTTCGCTCGTTGAGGACCCCTGCGCTGTGATCCAACTCGCTTTGAACTCCAATTCACAGTAGATGATAGTCTGTAATGTTCTCAGAAATCGTTTCTATGATCACTAAGCAGAAGCAGAATAGGGAAGTAATTATCATTTATCTTTGAGGATAAACATATCGTCGCCCTTTTGAATTAGTTCATTCAAAATGAAGATGTGAGATATAATTCAAAAGATATTTTGATGTTTTTTTTTTTTTTTTTTTTTTTTTTTTTTTTTTTTTTTTTTTTTTTTTTTTGGGTGGGAAATCATCAAATAACTTCTCCCGCTCTGGGTGGAGCAGGAGGGCGTGTCAGACTTTTACTGACTAAAACCCACCCGTGTTCCTTCAGTAGCCCTTAAGCCAGGGGCTGTGGTGTCTCTTTCGAACAAACCCGCACCCCTGGCAGGCATCGACCCTTGCGGGTCCCATCGCTTTTTGTGCTGACATCTCTTTGAGGCGCGCGTGGAACACAACGCGCCGTCGACTTGGGCTTGATCCTTACCGGACAGCGAGCTACCCATTACTCGCCGTCCGCAAGCCCATGCCTACGGTGGCCGGAAATCGGCCTGGAGATATTTTGATGTTTGATTTAGAAATAGCAAGACTGAGTTAAATTTTCATTGTGGGTAAACTATTAATCCACTAAATAATTCGATCTATCTTTGTCTACGTTTTTTTTTTTTTGGCGTTGGGAAATCATGCGTATCAGCAAACAGTGCATCCCAGTGCGTGGGAAAACACAATGTTCGATTTTCAACTGTCAAGTTGATGATCCAGTTCGCAAAACAGTCCCGCCGCAAAAATTTTACGTGCTTGCTTGGAGTCTTGGACTAACTATCATCCCGACATACATACTGTACAACACGTTGACCCACGTCTAGCCGTTATCTGTCGCCTGATAACAGCAGCCCTTGGTTATAATTAGCACCATAAGTAAACATTTAATTCTAGCACAAATACCACATTTTTATCTTATTTAATTTGAACCAGCAAACAGAAACTGAGCAAATATTGTTTAATTCTGGTTGTATGCCTGTGTTTCAATTTTTTTATTTCCTTTGTGTTTATTTAGACTTTATTTTTAAACGATATTAAAATCATAGTACGTATAAGTTGTATGCTCGAGTATCTATCGACTTACTTACTCTCATTGGGAGGCAACTTCAAATGGAAGTCTGCAAGGTACCTGATGGGCACACTACTCACGGCGAAAAACAAGTTCATTGAAATAATGGCACTTTTTGAAGAAGTTTTCATGCGACGCCATCACATTTCGTGCCAGGGATGCGGGTTGTTCGAACAAGATAGGTACCGTGGACCCTGGCACACAGGCAACTGAAGAAACATGGGTTGATTTTAGTCAGTAAAAGTCTGACACGCCATCCCGCTCCACCCAGAGCGGGAGAAGTTATTTGATAATTTCCCACCGTCAAAAAAAAACCGCATCAAATTCTGAAATTCAACCAGCACCGAGAACGGATTTAACCGTTCTTCAACATATTTTTGGAATTTATTAGTAGACTCGCACAAAGTTTTTCTTTTAAATATTAATCAAAAATGACGATTCGCCCGATGCCGGCGAATTAATTCGAGCGAATCGAATAAGCCATATTTGACAACGTAAGGCATTTACAATATCAACAGAAATCATCTAACAAAACATTTAAAACGATAACAACATATTTTTTGTAAGTCTGTTCCAAGATCTCAACATACAAACTAATTAAGATTCTTCTCACGTAAAGAAAACACTTTGGTTGGCGCCCAACTTCGGCCTCACAACTATCTTCTATTTAACTTTGCAAATGAGCTATCTATCGTCTCTACGTAAACCACCAATTTCCGGCCGTTTCCCCGATGAGGGTCAAAAGATCTAATTAGAACATTCTCCGTAATTTAATTGTCATACATGGGAATATTTATAATTAGGTACGTCTTTATTCCACCAAACGTAGAATTCCACTTTTAATTACTATGCGGTGAGTAAGTGTAGCTATTATTATCATTTGACAGTAGTTTGACCATTGTTTGACCTTTAAATGTTGCAATAACAGTATCATCTGGAAACCTGTATATGCTGCTCAAAAGTTGTGCGTTTCATAGAAGATCAACACGATGGGACTCGGTAGCCATTGTAGCAGGATTTGTCTAGTTTATTTTATCTTACACTTCACACCGTACAATACAAATCTTTGAAATACTCGGCCTTTTTCTACTATAATATGCATGTACCTTCCGGAACAAGTTCTTGAAATCTACGAATCTAAAATCGTTGCGTGGTTTAGAAGAAGTTAGCAGAGAAACAGATTGACGAAAACATCTAGATTTACACTATTTAGAGATATTTGACTGAAATTCTCATGAAGAAAACTTTAAAGATAAAAATATAAAGATGCATCATACCAAGAATATCATCAGTCTTAGATACAAGATACAATGCAAAACAGATCGATTGTGGCCTCATTTATATCCCGCATACGTCCTCAACGAACGCCCACGGCCCTACAGGCCCTACAGGTAGTTTATTATTAACATTCAAACTGCAGCACATAGTGACACATCGTTCTATGTGAGCGACGCTATGTGAAGCTATACAATGCGACAAAATATTATGAATTATTCGAAAATCTATCGGTTTGAAAATAAGGCAATAATGAAATGACCTACACCAGGGTTACCTAAAATAAGTCCAAAACTAGTTTTTTTTAGCTTAGCCATATAAGAACTGGAACTTATCTTTGCTGTGTTCAATGAAGACCCCTTTGTTTCTGATCCGAAATACAAACTGCAGTTCAATTTTTAAGGTAAATTGATTTTTATGAAGATCTTCTGCCAGACTTATTTAACGAATTTCAGCAACAAGTTCCTTACTCCTATATCATTAGTTCTACACACCCGCAGCAATCATGATTTTTACAGCTTAGTTGATCCCTATTCTTCTATTTTATTCCCATAAAACATCGCTTACAGCATTGATCGCTTCCACAGGACAGCGAGCACAAAATGTGAAGATATTACATAAAGATGGCGGTGCCTACGTCACTGACGCAAACAAGACAGTTAGCATATTTAATAGGAACGTTATTATTTTTAGTATAAGTGTACAACCTGCTCCGACCGGCTCAACTTGGGGATGTATATTATAAATAACTGAGGAGGTCTTGATAAAACGGTTTTCTAAAATACCGCTGGTATTTTCTTTGTCTGATCTGGTATGAGTCTCGTAAAATAAGTTACTCTTAAATCGCGGGTGTCAAAAATGGTGACTTTGAGATAATGCCAAGAAGACTGGTAGCGTCGTTCTTTTGGCCAAAAACAACATTCTGCAATCTGCCAAGATGATTTTAGAAATATGCATGATCGTCGATCGTGAAGGGTTTTTTATTTTGTACCGGTCATCGAGGGGGTAATTACGTGCAAAAATAATGAACGTCTTAATCTCCATGACAAGTGTTGTTTTGACGTAGACTGTCTGTCATACTAGCAACCCTTAGGAAAACCAGAATATCAAAGACAATAATATCAGTTCTACAGTATTTTAAAATTAACACCTACGCTATTGAGAGGTCTTGTTTCGTGAAACAACGGAACTAAATAACTTCATAGTCAATTTCAAACGACATCCAAAAGCAGATACAAATATTAGTCTTGTATCTCAAATCGGCATGAAATAGCTTTTACCAAAACCGTTACCATAACAACCATACAAGCTTTTACTCTACAACATCAAACCACCATGAAAAACACACAGATAGACGAATTTCGGCATCCAAATCTGTCATAACTATTGAAAGACGACCGAAATGCATTAGTCCGTTTGTTTGTGCTAGTAATGCTTCAATTATCGTGTATGATGCGTGTGCGCATGGAGACGTTAATGGAGATATGGACGGAGAAGTAATTGGTAACCCGTGGTGAGCGTTTAGGAGGTAACGACAGAAGCTGAGCTTTTGATATTTGTTAATGTTAGGGAAAATATTTGGATGATCGAGTGAAGTCTAAATATAAAAGGGCTAAAAGCGCTGCTGAGCGTAATTAACGTGGTAAACTTTTAGTAGAAGCGCTTTCGTAACAGATCGTTTTGTTAATCCTTGGTAAGACTATAAAGGCATTTGGTACTTGTAAAAGCTTCACAAAACTATATTTAAACTACACTAAGACATAAAAGGAAAGGAAAGATCGTGATATTGTTGCAGATTTGTATTTGACTATTTTCATTAACCACTAACAGTCAGTAGGACCTAAAAAGATCGGGCTAAACCTAATTCTTGTTTCTTGAATAAGTATCGATGAATCAATAGGTGAAAAAAATCTTGACTTACTTTCTCAATTTACTATAAAAAGACCATTGATACTTCAACTTCCTATATCGTGATAAATAGATATAAAGTTCTAAGTTTATCACTTAAAACATTACTTATACAAGCGCTCTTTCTCGATCGCCGTGCTCCGAATGATAATGACACCCGCATTAAACAGGTGGTTGTCGCTGTACTACATGTATCTAGCATTATGCTGATATACTTCATGTAGATAGGATATAAGACCAACAGTGGACTGTATTACTGATTAATTTTTCTTGCTTGTACATAATTAGCTTTTATACTATACACTGTGTAATTTTAATAGCAAGTATAACTTCCTTTTTCGGATGATTTGACTTCTCTGAGTGTCCTATAAGTACATACATAATGTTATGCTTAATACATAATACTTTGTCAAAGTTCATCACATTTCTCCTGTCCTTTATCTGGCGTAGAGTGTCTGTTTCGCTGTTTTATATGTTTAATAGCCAGGTCTACCATTTATAGCAGAACTGCACCCTAATTGCGTAACTCACGATTCATCATAATCTGTATCGTTTTGAAATGGATTGTTAAACCATTGCTTCATATGTTCGAAAAATGTGTCTGTTCGACAACATAAATAACGCAATGAATATTGTTTAACTGTGGAGACGAAACCAATTATGATCAATCGTGAGTTACGGAATTAGGGTGCTGTTTATGTCATAATATTATCTTTCATAACAACGATTAGCAATAAACTTCATTTCGCAGAAAATCGTTTGGCACACACTCATATGGCATACATGCAAAACTCATAATTTTGTAAGTCGGAATCATCTTTAGGCATACATTTCTTATTCATAATATTTAAAAAGTAGAACGATCATATCGCAGAAAGTTCACAGTCAGTATCGTCTTTTGGCATAAGTAAAATAGATAGAATTTAATTATGGCACTCGCAGGCTGCTGCCGCAGCACCGGTCGCTTCGCTCGCTCGGCTCGTGCGCAGGGGGTCGCAATTCTAACCTAACCAAACCGAATCTCCCCCCCGAGTGGGTTCCCGCATTGTCGTTGCGGGGGGGCTTAGTAACCGTGGTCTCCCACCCACGGTGAAGCCAAGAGGAACCCAACGGTGGGGCCGCTCGTCAGGGCTTTTGCCTTCAAGCCATTGACGTAGCGGCCAAAAAGTAGGTTGCGGTGAGGTGCACCGCAACTGAGGTGGGCCGCGATGTCGAATGGGAGGCATCGCGGCTGAGGGTTACGGGCTGCGGTAGAGGAGGAGTTCCGGTGCTTCTGAGCAGCGCTCTTCCCTTCCGTGGCCTGGACGGGGCCGCCACCGTTTGATGGCGGACGCGGTGGGGCCGCAGGGGAAGAGGAGTGTCGGTATAGCGTCAGCCGCTCTCCCTATCCTCTGCGGCCGAAAAGTGGTAGACGGGACGGCGCGTTGTGTTCCTCACGCGCGCCGTCAAAGATGTCAGCAACCACTGGTGAGGTCCGCAAGGGCCGATGCCTGCCAGGGGTGCGGGTTTGTTCGAAAGAGATACCACGGCCCCTGGCATACGGGCTACTGAGGGAACACGGGTGGGTTTTAGTCAGTAAAAGTCTGACACGCCCTCCTGCTCTACTCAGCAGGATTTGATGATTTCCCAGCCAAAAAAAAAAAAAAAAAAAACCTAACCTAATCTTGTATTGCGAGTATTTAACATAATATTTAAACTAAACAAAATAGTTCGGTTCCGGGTAGCCTACTAAAATATATTCGCTCTAAATAAAACTTATGCTAAAAAAAAAAAAAAAAAAAATATGCGGAATGTTAACTTTCCCAAATAAAATTGTGCCATTTTAAAAGTATGCCATTGTAAATTCGGACATAATATAAACATTCGGCCAAACAATAATGATTAAAAAGTATGCCTAAAAATTATTCTTTAAAAAAGATTATGCCTAGTGTGTTATTCCAAATAAATTTCGTAGCATCAACATTCTGCCAGATAGAGGGAACCCGTGATGGCCATTTTAAGATATATAATGCATAATGCCTATCACCTAAACTATTTACATAAATACGATCTTAGATCTATCACTATGTTTTATTTAAAGAATATAAGTACACAATCAAAAACAATTAATCTTATGTCCAATCTAATCTCCTAATTGCTTTTATAGCCCAAGGGAACTTCATACATGACTTATTTCCTGATGACAGACCAAATGGGTTGAACATCGAATCTTCAATGTCCAATACAACAATGTTGTTGTAATGTTACTACGATACAATCAATTGTATAGGTACAATTGCGACTTGATTAATATAATAATATAACAATAACAGTGTTGTTCAAAATCGTAGGTTCGTAACAGCTGCTTTCACTGCACAGACTCGAACCTACGACCTTTCGATTATTTACTGCGCTCGCGCACGATCCGATACACACAAAACAAATTATAACTGGTAATATGTGAGTGTTTACAATGTATTACGAGAATAGCTTCTAGAACTTTATAACCAAGAAAAAATAAATTGGAACACGATCAATTTCTGTTTTCTTTTAATCCAAGAAATACATCATTGTCTATATTGCCAGATATCTCTTCCTAAAATGCCGTATAATTGTAACAAAAATTTAAAAACATTGGGCTGATTTGAACTGTCGCAGATATAACCCACAACTTCAGATAATAAAATAATACCTAAATCGAATTATTACAAAGATGCACCGATTTATTCTTACACATTACTTCGGCATCAATTTAAATCTAGATAATGATCTCTTAAATCTATGTCTAAAACCAATGGAGCCAAACCTCACATTAAACGCGTTATGGTAATTAGAAAACCAGTATAGTGGGCGTGCTCGATCAGAGGCGCGGGCACACCGATATCACACACAATAACAAACAGCCGTACAGAAGGTCTACCTCAGACCATCACTAAACTTACCGCTCATCACTGCACATCATCATCATTGGCAGCTTCGTTCCATCCACTGCTGAATTACCTAGCTGCCTGTTAGGCTACCTCCCTCTTTTGCTATGCTTTCCTGGTCTGTGCGAGTCTCATCTTGGAATATTCACCTACGTGTTGAAATTGAGGGGTTTAAAAGAAATAGAAGATGCCATAGCTCCAGCCCTTCTACCAACTACTGGCAGGACCAGAGACTAGAACAACCAGCACCCTAATTGCGTAATACACTTTCAATCACAATCCGTGGGCATTATCAGCGTTTAATCTGTCCACTGCTGGGGCACAGGCCTCCTCTATGAGAGGCAGTGGGCTGTATTCCACCACGCGTGCCCAATCCGGGTTGCTGGATGTCACATGTCTTCGAATTATTGATTCTAGAACATACCAGTTTCGTCACAATGTTTTCCTTCACCGTGTCCTTAAAAGTGGTAATGAATGTTTGTGTAAATTACACAAAGTAAAGTGCCTATCAGGGTTCGAACCTACGACATACAACTCGTAAGTCGCTGCCGTTATTACTGGTGGCCCACTGGTCGCCCACAGGTCGCCCACTAGACAACAATGGAATACGGGATTTGGGGGAAATTCCTAATCCAATGGTTCATAAGTTTAAAAATCGTCTGCTCAGCAACGGAGATAACGCAATTATCGTGATTGAGTTTTCAAAATTAAAGTTATTGCAATCGTTTGCCTTTTTAGATGTGTAACGCCATTACCCCGCTGGTTTATCTCTTTCTTAGAAAGTAATCCAGAGACAAAAGAAAGCCAGAGTTCTTTGTTTCATCAGCTCCATTGTTTATTAGTTTATTTTAGTGGAAGTGGTCCTTCTGTCCTGTGAATTTGGGTTTTAATTGTCCAAGCCTTTGTTCGTCCAAACTCGGCTGCACTCGGCGATCTTCGGCAAAGCTCGGGCACACTCGACAAACCCTGACGTCACCTGATAAGATCGCTCCAAGAATCGTGCACAGAATTCTTAGAATTGGCTTGTCATGTTGAGATGAGATAATCGCTGTTATTGTTATATAATTGAATAATAATACTAAATCGCTGAGACAGATTTTTTATGTTAATTAAGTAACGATTAGTAGATTCTTCGTTTGTCATTTATTATTTGCATTGAGTAGTGAAAACAATCGTCAGAATAGATGGATATTACGTGGTCACAGTGGAACCAGTAGCAGGTGGTGGATTACTGGTCCTGTGAACGTCAAATAATAAATTAAATACGAAGGCAGTTCTTAAAAGGATTAGGCTCAAGTTACCCCCTGTTTTGTTGTTTTATTGGGTGGTTCCCGTTGCATAGGTACTCATATTCAGAACCACAACCATATGATAAGGGCTCCCATTTTTCGCATCAAATATACAAAAATTAACATGCAACGATTAAATTTGAGAACCGAAACGGACTCTTGTCAATTTGAGAGCCAGGTATTGCAAGATGGCCAAATGTCAAGTTTTGAAAAGAAATATCTCAATCGACCAAGTTATTTTCATTAGATATTGATCATGACTATAATAGACCTGCTCCTCTGAAATTGAACTAACTTTGATGCTTAAGGTTTAGGTGTAGAATTGGAGACAGCCTGTCCCAAGGATAAGCAGTCACCACTGCTCTCATTTCCCCTGGGCCACCGCCTGGACCCAGTGGTAACGGCCACGACTTACTAGTTGCAGGTAGGTATAAACTGGGACAGGCGCTTTAGTTACTTAAAATTATTTAATCACCTCTCCTCTAAATCGGTGAAGGATGTTCTAAAACCAAAAATTCGAAGACATGTGACATTTACCAACCCGCACTGGGCCCGCGCCCACTGTCTTTCACAGGGAGGAGGCTTGTGTCCCAGCAGTGGGAACATTATAGGCTGATTAGGGTTTGGTTAGGATCTAGGCAAGTGGGAATACTAAAGCAAAAACAAAAATCGAATTGTAAAAATCGTAACAATTTTTATATCTCTCGAGCTGCCTTGGTGTTGGCCCCTTAATTTGTTTCGTTCTTCTGGTGGCAACAGTAGAAAAATGAATGCCAAGTACAGAATGAAAATAAATAAAATCTCATAAAACAAAACCTTTCTCTCTAACTTTCAGCTCCACTTTCAGATTTTATAGCGTCCATGCACGGATAGAACTTATTAATCTGCGCGCGCGCCGCTCAGCGGAGGATCAGCATACTAATTTGTACGTGAAAGTGTGGCTGGACTGTAGGGCTGGTGAACAAACAAATACATTCATATTTACAAATTAGTATTGTGGAAGATGTTTTCTTGCCTACGAAAGTTAGGTTAATTTGATCATAATATTATTGATGGCAGCATGATTGATTTAAGTAGTAGGAATCGAGGCAAACGCATCTGTCTTTCTTTAATAGATTTTCAACTTTATCACAAAAGCATAATGTTCAATTGGGAGAATTTGACAGTTTGGGATAGCTTGGATGTGCTGGCGTCTGCACGTACTCGTAAAACTTCCATAAATCTCGGCGACCATATAACCGACTTGGTGACTATTGTACGATCTAAATACTGCACTCACTATGATTTCATTTATTTAATTTACGTCAACAAAATGACTCGTCCCTCGTTTTTATTTGCGACTCATCTATTTTCGTTACAAAGCACCTTCCTTAACCTCTCTTCCCTTTTCTCCTACCTTATTTCTATTTTTCCCGATACAAGGTGAGATTATTAACTTGAGACTACAGAAGTGACTGTCAACCCTGCTAGCTATATGTATGTGTCCACTTTATCAGTATTGTATGCTGATAGGGTGACTATATTCAAGTCGTTGTGCTTATGATTGTACTATAGATACTATAGCTCAGTCGCTTAATTCTATATTAGGTTTGTTTAGACTGCATATGTTTGTAATACGTGTCGCTTACTTAGAATAACGTGGGCAGAATAAATAATGAAGTAAGTGCAACTTGGTAGTGCATAAAATGCTAATGCTCCCTAAATCTCTGCTTTGAATATTTCCAAAACAAATCAAGAACCGCTCAGCATTCGATACATTTCTGTACCAAATCGAACATCAATAAATGATATCGTAGAAGTCCTCTAAGCGTTGTTCACAAATCCAAAACCCTAAAATATTGTCAGTTTAAATAGAATAGACGACCGCTGTGGTTTCGGCTGCTGTTTGCTGTCGGGTGCAAGATAAACCAGAGTATCGTAATTTGTCATTTTCGATACGATAGCTGGGGGAGGCCTATGTCCAGCAGTGGACGTCTTTTGGCTGAAATGATGATGATGATGATGATACGATAGCTTGTCGAATTCATGTGAATGCAGGTCTCTTTTACGATAAAACTAAATTCAAATCTCTGAGACTCTATTTTTCTCCTCACACAGTCTTATCTGCATTTTAGAGTCACTGTTATTTTTTTACATTTAGTAAAAGGCTCTTATCCAGTAGCATGTCAGCCTCATCATAACATAAATTATTCTAAACCAATTCTATAAATACAATTAGGTAAACAAATCAGAAAATTGGTTTGCTTTGTCAAGTATGGTTGGTAACTTTAATGTACCTATAGACCAATATCATATTCTAAAGTTCTAAACAAATGGTAACTACTCAGCAACACTCACACCATTACTTTAGACCGTTGCACCGACTTCTTCCCAGTTTAGAGTAGTCCCAGCTTAGAGTGGATTTCGTAGCCTAGAGTGGCTTGATTGGAAAAAACACACCAACCTTCCGACAATCTCTCAGAAAAGTGTCTTGTCAGAAGACACTCAGTATTACATCGCTTTTCCATACGTCTTGGTTGTATTCGAAACCTAGCTGTATCTACCTGTGATATGGTCTACTTTAATTCGTATCGTTTTCCAAAGGATGACAGGTACACATCCAAAAGACAACCTAATCCCATGTTGAAACAGACAAGGAGTGTCGTTGGTAACAGCGAGTGTTATTGCATAAACCGATCAGGTGGAGGCGACGCGACGCGCGCTGCATACTGATGGCGGCCATTGTTTACATGAGTGCGGTGCGCATACGCAGAGCACTGGCGAATGGCGGTAGAGCGTCGGGTACTGCGGGAGCTGGGATGCAATAATGTTTAGATGGAGACTAATCAAGATTTGTAATATATTAATTTAAATGATAATTAAATATATCTGTCTCTACCAAAACAAACCTGCAGTGTAGATCGACATTATATTGACATTATTGATTGGCAAATAATTTAATTTAATGTTTGCCGTTTAGTAATATTAGTTACTTACTATTGCATAGAATTCAGTTCTACTAACTTAACAGACAGCTGTACTGCTGGCCAATTTGTTGCGTCACTTCTTCTTCTCTAAAGCACTAGGAAGCGGTGAAAGGCGAACATTTTGGGAGACCGTCTTATATAAAAAGTGCTGACTCTGGGTCTAGTTTGAATGCCCATATGACTTTTGATTTTGATTTATCAAATGATATCAGCTACAGTTTAATCGCAAATACAGATAGAGAAGGTACAGTCACTCCCGGAGTGAGGTAGAAAGGCCTGGAAATACAACAGCCAGTATTGAAGACTTTATTGCTAACTTTATAGCTGGCGTATTGTGGGTGTACTATGTAGGTACCGCTCCGCCTAACCCTTCGGGGAAGATAAGCGTGATGTTACTGGAAATGGTTAAAGAGAACACGGGTTGGAAACAGTGTTATAAGAGAGAAGCTCATAACTCTGTAGAGGTACAGAACTACGTCACGAAAAGGATCTGTACTCCTGGTCTAGCTCAATATTCCACACACAATGAAGTGCGCACACGTATCGCATACGAACGCGATCAATAATAGCGGCCCGCAGGAATAACTTAAAAGATAATAATTAATATAATATGCAGACGTTGCCGTAAGGTCGGCGCTACACAATGGATTACTTATAAATTGACTGATTACCAAACAATTGTAATCATTATAATTATGCACTAACTGTTGTATAAGCAAGCGACGATTTTGGAAACAAACAAAAGATGTTTGCTTTGGAAAATGTATAATTTTACGAAAGAAGGTAGGTACATGATTTTTGTGTAGGATTTCGTGGTTAGCGTTTGGCATACAAACGATATGACATCCATATTCAATCATCTAACATCCATGTAAGTAATACTCCATATTTAAATTTTTGCATTCAACAGTTTAACAGTTTTACATGGATCAATCCCAGGGGATGACACTGGTCTAGCTCTAACTTTGGTCAGCAGTGCTTCACGTCTTTGTTTCCCCTTTATTTAGCTTTAGATCTCTCCCAGGACGTTCGTCTACAGGACGTCCACGTATAATTATTCTCTCTCATTTCAATTTCCATTAACAACTTCCTCGTTTAAGTAATAAGTTTGGCGGTTTTCAACATTAAAAAGCTATAAAATTATTAATTTCCATACCTCTCCCAAGTTTTTCACCATAAAAGCAGCATCAGCACTCGATCTAATCGCTGCAGCACCATAAAACATGAATAGCTGTGGGGAATAACTTTCCGAACTGAGTGAAAACACCATAAAAAGATCCCTCAGTAGAAATATTCCCAAGATTTATGGGCATTCATTAAATAATGCATTTACGTTAGAATTTCGCGTGCCCAGGGGAAATCTGGCGGTTTGGTCACAACCATGCTTTTAATTACACCCTGGCATTAACTGGAACACCCAAATTGTTTTTTTAAACGGAATTGAGTTATGACCTGGTGTTATCTTTTTGGTGCGTTTTTGTTTGAATGATTTACGAAAAAGTATTGCTAGCAGTTTGTGTTTGATGAAAACAATCTTCAGAATAGATACTTTAATCTTTTGCATTCTGAACCATAGACAAACCCACGTTACAGTCAAACCAGCTTATGTATACCTAAATTAAGAAATACTGTATTTTGCGAAATTTAAACCGTCAGATATAATATTTCCGCTATGAAAATCAAAATGTTCAAGACACTTCATATAGTTTCAAGTTGCTCAGTTCCATGTATTGGTAACTCGTACCTCCCGCGAGGCAAGAGTCAGGATTACATTTCCATGTTCAGCTCGTCAAGGTATCAGTTACTTTCCCCAGAGGGTGTAAGCAGAGTTCCAAGTATCGCTGCTTCAATCTTACTAACTCGCTCGGTATATAATATAGGTACGTTTATTTGTGAGCCATTCCCCGAGGGCTGGGCATATCAATGTCAGCCATGATAAGTGATTGACAGCCACTGTCATATTTAATTTAATATGGCCTGAAAATGCTTTTGACCTTTGGGCGCCATTTGCTTTAGAACGAGTTAATGATTCATGCTTTTCTTGTGGTTGTTATAAATATAGTAATTTAGCGAAATGTATCCACTAAATTTATTTCATTCTCTTGCTTTTTGTTGTCAATATAAAATATGCAAACGTACTTATACCCCAAGTCTCTAATTCAGATAATTTATGTAAACAAAAGGGATTAATGATAAAATGTTGTGACCCTCTGTCTTGTCATTTTGACAGTGACATTTCTTGATGTTTCTTTGTTTACCTAGATTTTCTGAATTAAAGTTTTAAGTTAAACACATTTTTTATCTAGTTTTTATTTAAATCAGCTCTATGGCTTGTTAACAAAAACTTATCTCCAATCGTGTCTTGCTTGATTTATAAAACAGGTTTCTCTACAATCAAAATATCATAAAATTATAATGCATAATTTTTTACCTTACGTTTTATTGTATCTACTAAAATAGATAACTACCAATTAATCAAAAATAGATGTCCAAAAAACTCTAAAGGAGAACTCGTATGGGCTTTTAGTAAAGTAAAATAAAAACGCGATGAATTGACTTCTTAATGTGTAGATGTACCTTGTAGATGGCGCCAGAGTACACAGCATTAGTATGTTAATGGAACTTTTAAAGAACCAAGGTTAAAATAATACTTAGGGACGTTGATTTAGTCTTAGTTAATTACACGTGTATCTTCTACGTTCTTTTAACCTAAATTAATTACACGTGGACCCTTCCTAGGTAAGTTGATTGAACCTTAATATTAACACATGTACATGTGTATAATATTCTATATATAAATGTTCGTAACATTTTATGAACTTGGCCCTTTTGTGGCTATTTCTGTAATTGGTTTATTTTTCTACAATTATCTTTTGTGTTGTTGTTTATGTTGTTTAAAGTGTTGTTTAATCAGTAAAACTTTTATTATACAACTGAAGGTTATTAAATTCCCTTTGTCCCCTTTAACGGGGACACGGCCCACGGGGACAATGGACTGGAAATGGTGCTGGTCATTCCCTTTTGATACAGGGTGGCAGGGACATCGATGTGCAACTTGTTAGCATACTTACAATATGTTTCTGCACTCGGCGTTGAAATTTTTGGTTGGTAATGTAAAATAACTTTGCTGTTCCATACATTTTGACCATTTTTGGCATTGTACTTTTCTATGAAACAGTAGTTTTTTAATAACCGTTGTTTTTTTTTCCACCTAACGTAATTCTTTTTATGGTTTGTGGGTGTTCAAAATCACGTACTGATTTCATGGTTACAGTTTGCACGTCAATGTCCCTGCCACCCTGTAAACTAGGAAAGAGAGAACAATATTTATTCACAAATATTTCATACCTCCACATGAATAAACTGTATTTACTTTCTACGTTATCCACATACCATTACATACGTATGTATGTAAATAACCAAATAACGAAAAAGTTACCAAACAAACATTTTCCAAATGAAAACCCCGTATTAGTACGAAAATAAACCGATTACAATCAATTACCATATAAATTACACAATCCCATGGAAATAACACGCGAATTAATGCGCCATACTCCCTGCCTGCCCCGTGCGGACGCGGCGAAATTATACAAATTACTGCATAGAATTTTATGACATACCTAATGCCTTCATATGGGAAATCCGAAATGCTCATGGTTGTATATGATATTAGGTTCCGGGTTCCCCTTCCGACTCGCGAAATATGGTTTTGGTAATTTTTTTATTGATGTATAGGTATAAATTATTGATAACCAGTGGTGGTGGTAGTGAATGAATATAATTATGGAATTGTATAGTATAGTTATGTTGATCTTAGGCAGTGGAAACTGTTCTAATTGTATTCTAATTTGGTACAATATCCAAAAATCGCGCGCTTATGTCCAGCAGTGTGTTTGTATTTTTAAGAACTTTTCTGTATGATAGACTCATTATGCTACTAAGCTTCTATGGTGTAAGACTATAGGATATAAAAATGTATTACTGCTAAGTATTGTTATCAGAATACTTAGCGATACTCAATTGCACAGACACAGAAAAACTTCTAGAAATTTGGTCATGGTGATGATTTATTCCTTCGTTAGTAATTCTTTCTGTAGTATTACATAGGCATAGTATTTTTTTTTTGTATCTGTTATAATTGATAGAGTTATATCCCAATTAAATGGAAATGTAAAGTGATGGCCTGGAAACACAGGTTTGAATAAACCTAGTTCGCGTGTATCACTACCAAACATTCTAATTCTGAGCCATTTATTTATTTATTTAAACTTCTCGCACACAAAAAGTTACAAAGGTGGACTTAATGCCTTAGGCATTCTCTACCAGTCAACCAAGGGTGAAGAGATTAGATGGCAGGTGCTTAGGTTGAGAGGAAAAAATATTTAAAAAACAATACAAATTATATCATAAAGAATAATAAATAAGATTGGTATATAAATAGGTTATACACTTATAATACACATACAAGCATATATATCTACTTTACAATATACTTATAATATATGTATACATTTTCAAGGGAAAGAGGTGTTTAGATGACTCTACGCTATTCGTTATGAAAATACCTCTGCAATTTCCGCTTAAATGCATATCGGTATGCATTTAAGCGGAAATTGCAGAGGTATTCTGGTGGCCGTCCTGATATCGAGAGGAAGCGCATTCCAAAGAAGAATGGACTGAATATGACTCTTTCGAAAAACCCGCACCCCTGGCAAGCATCGGCCCTTGCGGGCCCCATCGGTTTGTGCTGACATCTCTTTGACGCGCGCGTGGAACACAACGCGCCGTCGACCTGGGCTTGGTCCTTACCGGACAGCGAGCTACCCATTACTCGCCGTCCGCAAGCTCACGCCTACGGTGGCCGGGAATCAGCCTGGGATTCCCAACGCCCAAGGCGTCTCCTGCGGCGACTAAGGCCGTGAGGGGGCATATACTGCCTCTCCCTCACGTGCGCCGCCTCCCTCTTCGCGAGCATCACTGCTTCGCACCTCCTCACATGCACTTGTAATACAAATATTTTAGTTTTCGTTTATTTGGAGGCACTAAAATTGTATGGGGTTAACCCATACTTTTGGCTAAGTGTACACTCTTCGAAAACGTTTTAATTAAATAAATAATTATTACCTAAAGTGCATCTTTCCGTTGAAGTGTTGATGAAAAGAACCGACAATCAGCACTTCTATATTAATGGTACCAACTACAACTGAAACATAAGATTATTTCGTTCGGAATACTGAACGGGACAATATTACATTTTGGTGGGGGTTTGACGCAGTATGTGCACTTGACGCAAAATGTGCACTTCGCAGAATACGCACTTCGCAAAATGTGCAATTCTCAAAATGAGCACTTCTCAATTGAGCAATTCTCAAAATTAGTGTGAATTTTATCACAATGGGTAAAAATAAAAACACTATGATTTTTTAATATTTAGTCATAACACACCAACAGGAATGTAAAAATCTTCCAAAATAACAAAACGTAATTTATCATTACAATGATAAATTACGTTTTGTTATTTTACACATGACACCACTGTTCCAATTAAAATGTACTTATTTCTTTATATTAGCTATTTTTTTAATAAAATGGCTACTATGACAAAGTTAAAGCTATTTTATATAAAATAGCTACTAAAAAATCTATTTACGAATGAAATACTAAATTACCATTTTAGATATTTTTGTGACAGATTTTTTAAATTGCTACTTGTAGGATAGTATTTGCTGGTGGGTAAATAATCAGTTGTTTAAAACTTTATATCCTATTTTTTATAATATAGAGTACATTTGCCAAGGTTATCATTACAGGCCAAGGTATTTACGTTATTTTTTTTATGAAAATATACCTATTTATGCCATGTTTTTTTTAGAATTGATACGAAATTATGTATTCATACATTTATTTTAGTTATAAATACAAATATGAAGACAGCATAAATGAATAGCATTTAAATATCCTCTTATTTTTTAATGTTTGAGTACACAACTTACGAAATAATAATAGGTCTTTACCTATGAAATTGCCGTTTTGTATGAAAAAATTTAAACGAATTTTTTTCATGAATTTTTTATTTGTATTAATCGAAGTAATCACCCATGCAATCAATGCATCTTTGCCATCGCAGTGGCAGTTTATTGATGCCCTTCTTAAAGAAATCAGCTGGACGGGAGGCAACAAATTCTTCAAAGGCATTTTGTACTGCCTCTCGGGTATTAAATTTTTTTCCCGCCAAGAAGTTATCCAAATTCTGGAAAAAGTAGTAGTCTGTAGGCGCAAGGTCTGGTGAGTAGGGCGGATGACGGAGAGCTTCCAACCCCAGTTCTTGCAACTTGGAGACCGTCTGCTGTGCAGTATGAGGTCGCGCGTTGTCGTGCAGGAGCAGCGGAGACGAGCGATTGACCAATGCTGGTTGGAGATGCGCCAGCTTCTCCATCATTGTGTTCAGTTCTTCACAGTACACATCTGCAGTAATGCTCACCCCGTTTGGTAAGAAGCTGTGATGAATCACACCGGCGCTAGACCACCAAACAGTGACCATCACTTTTCTAGGGGTAAGTTTTCGTTTAGGGCATTGTTTAGGTGCTGAACCAGGATCCAACCAACTTGCTGAGCGCTTACGGTTATCAAACAGAATCCATTTTTCATCGCAGGTAACAATGCGGTTCAAAATTCCTTCATTTGTGTGTCTGTTGAGCAGTGCAAGGCACGTCTCGACGCGTACTTCGCGCTGGCGATCATTGAGTTCGTGGGGCACCCATTTGTCAAGCTTTTTTACCTTGCCAATTTGACGCAAATGGACCAATATTGTTTTGACGCTAACGTCGAAAGCTGCTGCTAATTCAGCCGTAGATTGTGTATCATCAGCTTCCACAATCGCCTTTAATTCGTCATTGTCGACCAAAGTCTTCGGACGACCGCGAGGTTCATTTTTCAGGTCGAAATTTCCAGAACGGAAGCGAGCAAACCAATAACAGGTGGTGCGTTGGTTTGTAGTGTTAGCTCCGTAAACGTCGTTGATGTTGCGTGCCGCTTGTGCCGCGTTGCTGCCACGACGGTACTCATATTCCATAATTACTCGAATTTTTAACGTATCCATGATGACGAAAAAGATTGAAATGCGATGAAAATGTAACACTAATCAATAAAGAAATGACTACTTTTAGAAAAAAAAAACCATGTTTTTAAAATAAAATTAATTTGAAATTAGAATTCTTAGCCAAACAAAAATTATTTTGATTTCAAATGGCCAGTACTGCAGAACGGCAATTTCATAGGTAAAGACCTAATATTATATGTACCTATATTTTTGTTGAGAGAACTGTATTCTTTGTAAGCATGATCAATACGATAAGTTAAATAAGGTTAAAATAATATATGATAATAAAAATATATTCATCACCATCATCGGCCTATTATGTTCCCACTGCTGGGACACAAGCCTCCTCTCTATGAGAGCGAGTGGGCCATAATCCACCACGCGGGCCCAGTGCGGGTTGATGGATGTCACATGTCTACGAATTTTTTGTTCTTGGAGATGCCGGTTTCCTCACGATGTTTTCCTTCACCGTTTTGAGAGCAGTGGTGATGAAATAATTTACACAAAGTAGTAAGCCTGTCTTGGTTCGAACCTACGTCCTACAACTCGTAAGTCGCGGCCGTTACCACTTGGCCACCTAATATATTCATGTTTATGTTTATTAAAAATACAAAAATGTAAATGCAGTGTACAGCTTAATACAATGACTATAATATAATATAATTATTATACCTTAATATATACATGTATATGTTTATTTAAAAATACAAAAATGTAAATGCAGTGTACAGTACAGCTTAATACAATGACTACTTATACTATAGTATAGCTGACGTGTACTAAAAATAATAATCAAACTTTCCAAATCGTGATTACTTATTACAAAAAACTACTGTTTTTATAAAAATATTATAAAGAGGAAAGATTTGATTGTTCGTTTGTTTGTTTGCATTGAATAGGCTCCGAAACTACTGAACCGATTTGAAAAATTATTTCACTGTTGGAAAGCTACACTATCGTCGGGTGACATAGGCTATATTTTATCGCCGTATTCTCACGGGAACGGAAACTACGCGGGTGAAGCCGCGGAACGGTGCTAGTAAAATGTAAAATAGTAGCTTCCGCCTGCGGCTTCGCCCGCATGGACGTCGGAAGTTATCCTGCGGGAACGTGCTACCGAGATGAAAAGTATTCTATGTGTTAATCTAGCTTATAATCTATCTGTGTGCCAAATTTCATTCAAATCCATTCAGTAGTTTTTTCGTGAAAGACACACGCAAACATCCATACATACATATAAGCTTTCGCTTTTATAATATTAGTAACGATTGTAGGCAAACAGTTTTCATTTTGACCCATTGTGATAAAATTCGTGCTCATTTTGAGAAGTGCTCAATTTGAGAAGTGCTCATTTTGAGAAGTGCTATTTTTAGAAGTGCACATTTAGAGTCAAGTGCACATATTGCGAAGTGCACATTCTACGTGAAACCCTCTCAAGGCTATCCAAAATTATAACATGTTGTGTTTCAGATATAAAATGAGTCACAATGTAAAAATAACTTTTAAATAATGGGGACTGTATCAACATACTTAATTTAAACTAAGGAAAAATCTGAATACGATTAACTTTACATTTTCGGTTTAACCTTGATAACTATTGCAATTAAAGCGTAA